>JARBWK010000010.1:135159712-135617233 GCA_030556195.1 Anolis apletophallus
TTGGTCCCGATCCAACATTGTTTGAGTCCACAGGGCTCTCTGGGTGTAGGTGAACTACAACTTCCAAACTCAAGGTCAATTCCCAAGCAAACCCTTTCAGTACCTTCTGTTGGTAATGAGAGTTCAATATGCCAAGTTTGGTTCAATTCCATTGTTGCAAGAGTTCAGGATGCTCTTTGATTGTGTGTTAACTATAAATCCCAGAAACTCTAACTCCCAAATGTCAAGGTCTATTTTACCCAAACTCCATCTGTGCTCACATTTGGGCATATTTATTTATTTTATTTATTTATTTATTATTTGGTTTTATATTCCGCCCCTCCCTGCAGGCTCGGGGCGGGTTACAACATATAAAATTGAGTATTCATGCCAAGTTTGGTCCTGATCCAACATTGTTTCAGTCCACAGTGCTCTCTAGCTATAGGTGAACTACAACTCCAAAACCCAAGGTCAATGCCCACCAAACTCTTATAGTATTTTCTCTTGGTTATGGGAGTTCTGTGTGGGAAGTTTGTGTCTTTCTGCCATTCCTGCCAGGATTTCTATGTTGTGTTCATCGAAACAGGCCCAGGTTTCACACTGAGTGTATAAATACATTTAAAAACATATTAACTATATGTATTACTGTGTTAGAGCGTCATTTTGTGTCATTTTGGTTGGTGGTGTGCCCCAGGATTTGGTCAATGTAAAAAGTGTGCCGCGGTTCAAAAATGGTTGGGAAGCTCTGGTTTAGAGGGTGAGGCCAGTTCTGTGCACGCTGCGCTCCACCAGAAAAATCCATTGCACAGGCTCAAAGGACACATTCAACCTCCGAAACCAAAATAATCGGCGCGTGTGTGGGGAGCATGGGATGAGTCCCTCCTAAGAATCTTCGTTCGCGAAGTAATGCCAGAGTACATGTACATTGTGATGCGCCCTGAGTCCCCCACAGGGTGAGAAGGGAGGAATATAAATGATGTACATAAATAAAATCTTGGTTGTGGAACGAGACATTTGCTGAGTGATCGCTGAGACCGGCTCTTGACCAAAGTTATTGACCACAATGTGTGGACTGAGCTGGACATGATTTTATCTTGGTGAATGGTTTATATGCATTTATTTGATATGTACTTTTAATGGATTGTTACTGTATGATGTTTTATAATGTTGCATTGAATCCTTGCCGTGAGCCGGCCTGAGATGTCCCTCTCCGGAGGTGGAGAAGATCGGGATGTACCGTAAGTGTTTTAAATAAATAAATAGCACAGCTTGAAATGCCATGGATCAATACTGTCTTTGTAGTTTTGGAAAGCAACCTACCTCTTACCCTTCCATATAATCCAGATTAGCAAAGCAGATAATCCACATTGTCTGCTTTGACCTGGATTATATGCGTCTACACTGTCGTATAATCCACTCCAAAGCAGAGGGCCCTTCCACACAGCCAGCCCTATATCCCAGAATGTCAAGGCAGGGAATCAGGCCCAGATTAGCGGACTGTGCCGCCCAAGGCCACCCTGTCTAAATGCCGCCCCCCGGGGGGCGAGGCCTCTTGCGGGGGGCGGGGCCGGCGTGACGGACAAGGCGCCGCCGGAAGTCCCACCCCTAATGAAACTCACGCGGCTTCCCTCGCTGCCGCCGCGCTCGCACCGGCGCCCCCCTCCCTTCACTGAAGGAAGGGAGCGCCGGCGGCAGCAGGGGAAGCCGCATGAGTCTCCCAGGGGCAGGACTCAGTGGTGCCTTGTCCGTCACGCCGCAGCGGCTCGCCCCTTCTCCCTTCAGTGAAAGGAGGGGCAGAACCGGCGTGAGGGAGAAGGCGCCACTGGAAGTCCCGCCCTAAAGAGACTCACGCGGCTTCCCCCGCCACCGCCCCGCCGCCCGGCCCCAAATACGAGCAGGGCGGCAGCGTGGGAAGTCGCGTGAGTTGCCCTAGGGGCGGGACTTCAGTGGCGCCTTGTCCGTCACGCTGGCAGCGGCTCCGCCCTTCTCCCTTCAGTGAAAGGAGGGGCAGAACCGCGTGAGGGAGAAGGTGCCACTGGAAGTCCTGCCCCTAGGTGACTCACGCAGCCCCGCCGCCCCCACTCATATTTGGGGCACGGGCGAGTGGGGCGGCGGCAAAAGCCGCGTGAGTCGCCTCTAGCGGCGGGACTTCCAGCGGCATCTTGTCCTGAAGGGAGGAGGGCACGCCGCCAGCGTGACGGACCCGCCCCCGCCTCTTTTCACTGAAGGGGCAGGAGGGGCGGCGGGGGAAGCCGCTGCTCTTTAGGGCGTGACGGACAAGGCGCCACTGAAGTCCCGCCCCTAGGACAAGGCGCCACTCGGACAAGGCGCGACCACGCGGCCGCACGCGATCACACGCCGGCGCCCCGCGCCCTCCTCCCTTCACTGAAGGAAGGAGGGCGCCCCGCCGCGGGCGGGCAGCGGCGGGGAAGCCGCGTCAATCGCCCTAGGAGCGGCGGACTTCCCCCCCG
Source organism: Anolis apletophallus (assembly GCA_030556195.1). NCBI lineage: Eukaryota > Metazoa > Chordata > Lepidosauria > Squamata > Anolidae > Anolis > Anolis apletophallus. The sequence continues at coordinate 135,162,163 of JARBWK010000010.1, forward strand.
GCTCCTTGTTGTCCCTCGCGCAGGCGGGCGCCACTCCTTTCTTCACCCCTTTCTTCAGGCCCGGAAATGCCACCCCCCCCAAATCCGCCGCCCGAGGCCATGGCCTCGGGTGGCCTTATGGGTAATCCGGGCCTGCAGGGAATCCCACATCGTCTGGGTGTGGACTCAGGTAACCCAGTCCAAAACAGATGATATTCTGGGATATAGGGCTGGCTGTGTGGAAGGGCCCGAAATGTCACATGGCAGTGTGGAAGAAGGGGCCTGGAGCGACCTCACTCTTGGCCAAAGAGCACTGGAGGAGATAGCAGGGGAAGGAAGCACCGGTTTGGCCCAGTTTACAAAGCCAGGGGCTAGGAACATTGCTGGGGGAGATGTCAATATACGGAGGCAATGAGTTTTTCCATTGCTTTTGTAACATTTAGTGCCTATAGACTGCACACTCCTCTGCTTAATTCAGAATCTACTTTATCTATATATTTATATCTCTATTTATCATAGTAGAACTTGCATTGATTTTGTAGCAATCTCCATGGTGCCTACAGACGACTGTACACTTCTGTGCTTAAGACAGAGTTACTAGTTCCTATCTATCTATCTGTCTTAAAACTTAAAACAGGAGGGAGGGGGCTGAGCTGAAGTCACTAGGAAGGGCGTTCCAAAGCCAAGGAGCCACCACTGAAAAGGCCCTGTCTCTCATCCCCACCAATCGCACCTGCAAAGCAGGCGGGACCAAGAGCAGGGCTTCTCCGGATGATCTTAAACATCTCAATGGTTCATAGGGAGAGATGTGTCCGGACATGTAAATTGGACCAGAACCGTTTAGGGCTTTAAAGGCTAAAGCCGGCACTTTGAATTGTGCCCGGTAGCAAACTGGCACAAAAGAGTTGTGTGCTCCCTGAATGCCGCTCCTGTTATCAACCTGGCTGCTGTCCGTTGGACCAGTTGAAGCTTCCGAACAGTCTTCAAAGGCAGTCCCACGTAGAGAGAATTGCGGTAATCTATACGGGATACCTAGCCCCTTGGAAGCTGGTGAGCATGTCTCCTGTATCATTGACTCGGTGTAAGGTTGTTTGCCACTAACATAAATAATTGTGCTTGCAAATGAAAGCCTGAAATTAAAGACTGAAGAAAGGTATTTTGAGGCTCTGAAGGGCAAGCTCTAGTTTACAGGACAAGCCTTTTCGATAGCAACTTAGCAGGTTTAACCTGATATGTCTTTTTTTTTGGTCTAAACTTCACCAGATAAGAAACAGGAAAGATATGAAGAGGAATTACAAAAAAAAATTTTTTTAAAAAAAACTTGGAAGAAACAGTGAAGATTAAAATAATGAACTAGGTCAGTGTTTCTCAACCTTCCCAATGCCACGACCCCTTAATACAGTTCCTCATGTTGTGGTGACCCCCCAACTATAAAATCATTTTCGTTGCTACTTCATAACTGTAATTTTGCTACTGTTATGAATCATCATGTAAAATGTATTTTCATTCACCGGACCACATTTGGCACGAATACCCGATACAGCCAAATTTGAATACTGGTGGGGTTGTGGGGGGTGATTTTGTCATTTGGGAGGTGGGCACGATCTTAAATAGCTCCCTTGAGCAAGGAGTCTTCCCAGGGGGATTAAAAGAGGCTATGGTAAGACCGCTGCTGAAGAAGCCGACTTAGACCCTTCGGCTCCCTCCACCACCGGCCTGTTTCCAACTTGCCCTTCCTGGGCAAGGTGATTGAGAGGGCAGCAGCGGATCAGCTGCAGCAGTTCTTAGAAGACACAGCTGGATTTGATCCCTTCCAGTCCGCTTCCGTATTGGGCACGGGACGGAGACCGTGCTTGTCGCCATTACAGACCAACTTCGCCAGCTGGACCAGGGTGGATCGGCACTGCTTGTCTTGTTAGATCTGACAGCAGCGTTTGATACAGTAGACCATGCATTGTTGACCCACCGCCTATCCGCTTCCGGAGTCCGGGGGACTGCCCTTAAATGGGTGGCCTCCTTTCTCCGGGATCGGGGACAGCGGTGGAGGGGGCGGATGGTCTCCAGGCGGCTCCCACTTAACTGTGGGGTCCCCCAGGGGCCATTCTCTCCCCATATTATTCAACGTTTATATGCGCCCCCTGGCCCAGCTGGCCCGCGACTTTGGTCTGGAGTGTTATCAGTACGCTGATGACACCCAGCTTCTGCTGCGAATGGACGGCAGGCCGGATACCGCACCGATTGCTTCCATCTGTGCCTCGAAGCCGTGACTGGTTGGCTGCGGCCAGCCGGCTGAAGGTGAATCCGCCGAAGACGGAGATCCTAGGGCGTGGTCGGCCTGGCCGGGATGAGTGCCGGTTGCCTACTCTGGACGGCGAGCAATTAAGCACGTCGTCAATTGTTAAGAGCTTGGGTGTTCAGTTCGACTCCCTGCTGACCATGGAGACCCAGGTCTCCGCGGTCAGCAGGGTGGCGTTCTACCACCTACGCCAGGCTAGGCGACTGGCCCCCTACCTGTCCAGGAATGACCTGGCTACGGTGATCCAAGCGACGGTCATCTCGAGACTAGACTACTGTAACGCCCTCTACATTGGCCTTCCCTGGCGACGATTCCGGAAACTCAAGCTAGTGCAGAATGCCGCTGCTCGCCTGCTGGCAGGAGTGCCGTGAGGCAGCACATTACGCCCATCCTCCAGCAACTGCACTGGCTGCCAATTGAGTACCGAATCACCTTCAAGGTGCTGGTGTTGACCTTTAAGGCCTTGTACGGTCTAGGGGCCTGCGTGCCTCTTGGACCGCCTTGCCCCATACGATCCCCCGAGATCACTCCGCTCAGCAGAGCAAAACCTGCTGGAGATTCCACCGATCCGCCTCTGCCGCCTATCATCAACTAGGCAGCGCTCCTTCTCAGTAGCAGCTCCAACGGCCTGGAATGCCCTGCCGGAGGAGGCTAGAGCCATACGGGAGCTCGCCCCTTCCGCAGGGCCTGTAAGACCTTCCTTTTCAAGCAGGCCTTCGGTTGACATATAACGCCTCTGCTTTCAATCGACTTATGACTCTGTGTTACCGTTTTCTGTCACTTAGTGTAATTTTAACAATGTTTTAATGATGTTTTTAGTATCATTTTTGTTATTTTTATGGTTATAGCATTGTTTTATTTTGTTCGTGAGTTCGGCATGAGTGTTGCCTGCCGATCACTATGTATGTCTTGTAACCCGCCACGAGCCCTCGGGAAGAGGCGGAATACAAATGCAAATAATAAATAAATAAATAAATAGTTGCTGGGATGTATAGTTCACCTACAATCAAAGAGCGTTCTGAACTCCACCAACGATGGAGTTGAACCAAACTTGGCACATAGAACTCCCATGACCAAGTTGAAAATACTGGAAGGGTTTGGTGGACATTGACCTTGAGTTTGGGATTTGGAGTTCACCTATATCCAGAGAGCACTGTGGACTGAAATAATGATAGATCTGGATCAAACTTGGTGCAAATACTCAATATATCCAAATGTGAACACAGGTGGAGTTTGGGGAAAATAGACCTTGATATTTAGGAATAGTAGTTGCTGGGATTTATAGTTCACATACAAGCAAAGAGCTTTCTGAACTCCACCAACAATGGAATTGAACCAAACTTCCCATACAGAACCCCCATGGCCAATAGAAAATAATGTATTTTCCGATGGTCTTTGGCGACCCCTCTGATACCCCTCGCGACCCCCATAGGGGTCCCGACCCCCAGGTTGAGAAACACTGAACTAGGTGAAAGCTGAAAGGAAAGCAGAAAAGTAGTTTAGAAAGTTATCACGCAAAGGAGAAATTGCCACCCAAGAGAGGAAAGGCAGAGGACATGACTGGAGCCTGAACTGGGAGACAAGATGTATAATAAATACATTAGACCAGTTCATCCTTGCTTGGCTAGGTGGCGAGAAGGCACTAACACCCATCTTCTGGATGCCTCCAAGCAGCCCAGAGAGCATGTACCAGTAGCATCAGAAGACTTGGTGTCACTTAAGGTAGTTTCCCAACCACTGTTCCGTGGCACACTAGTGTGCCGTGAGCGATCAGCTCGTGTGCTGCAGGAAAACCTCTCTTCCCCTCTTTCTTCCCCCTCCCTGCCGAACTCCTGCTGCTGCTTGGGGGAGGAGGAGGAGGAGGAAGGTAATGAGAGTTCAATATGCCAAGTTTGGTTCAATTCCATTGTTGCAAGAGTTCAGGATGCTCTTTGTTTGTGTCTTAACTATAAATCCCAGAAACTGTAACTCCCAAATGTCAAGGTCTATTTTCCCCAAACTCCATCTGTGTTCACATTTGGGCCTATTGAGTGTTCGGATATAGGTGAACTACAAATGTCAAGGTCCAAAATCCCCTATTGAGGTCAATGCCCACCACAGTGCTCTTGGATAGCATTTTCTCCCACCACACTGCATTTTCTCTTGGTTATGTTATGGGAGTTTTGTGTGGGAAGTTTGTGTCTTTCAGTGCATATTAACTATATGTATTACTGAATATCTATGTTGTGTTCATGTTGAGTTCATCGAAACAGGCCCAGGTTTCACACTGAGTGTATAAATACATTTAAAAACATATTAGCTATATGTATGACTGTGTTAGAGTGTCGTTTTGTGTCATTTTGGTTGGTGGTGTGCCCCAGGATTTTGTAAATGTAAAAAGTGTGCCGCGGCTCAAAAAAGGTTGGGAAACACTGACTTAGGGTCCTTCCACACAGCCATATAACTCAGAATATCAAAACAGATCATCTATCTGCTTTGAACTGTGTTATCAGAGTCCACACTGCCATATAATTCAGTTCAATGTGGATTTTATACAGCTGTGTGGAAGGGGCTCTAGTGTGGTAACCCCAAGTGTCATTCCCATGGACCTCTTCCCATGGCAATTGCCTAGTTATCCTAATGACAGCACCCACCCTCTTATGCATATACAGTTATTCCAAAATCCTTCCAAAAAAAGAAAACTGGAAATCCAATATATTTTCTGTCCCGAGCATTTTAGATGAGAGCTACTCAACCTGTATAGCTGTGAGTATGTTTTACACACTACTGTGTTCTCAAGTTTCAATCATAGTTTTTGCACTTATTCAGTTTTTGTTTTTTTAAATAAAAAAACCCGCAGTAATTGAAAAAAAAAATCTACAAAGCAAAGTAAAATTGTAATCATTTTATTTCAATTTAATCAATAAGCCTAAATCCAATTATGAAAGAAAACTATTTCCATACATGTATTTTTGGAAAGGATAAGCTTACTCGTGGTATTCAACACATTGAAAAATGAAATATGTACATCCTTCTGTCAATAATTATATCAAATTCTGAAGACATTGTAACAGAATAGAAATCAAAGTCAAACCACTGGGTTGAGATTCAACGTCCCACCGGTGGGTCATAAACAAAGCTACGGCTACTAATTTGGGGAGCATATTTGGGTTATATATACAGTATTTACAATAAATAAATAAATTACATTGCTTTACCAGAAGATTGTGAGAAGCGTTTTCACAATTCAAGTTTGGTAAAATCAGGATTGAGAAATGTACCAGTGTAGACTGTGAATGAAATCAACCTCTGAAACACCAAGCACACCACGCGCTACTTGCCACAAGACGGGGCCTTGGAGGGACGGCGGAAGTTTTGTTCTAGGGAAGAACCATAGCATGCTAGAGTTGGAAGAGACCCCAAGGGCCATCCAGTCCAACCCCATTCTACCATGCAGGAACACAGAATCAAAGCCCTCCCAACAGATGACCATCCAGCCAGGCCCGGATTGACTGTTTGTGGCGCTCTAGGCCACACTCTGGAAGTGCTGCTTGGGGGCGCTTGCGGGGGACGGGGCCGCTTGCGGGGGGCCCCTCCTTCCTCCTCACTGAAGAAAGGAGGGCTGACGCCGATGCAAGCGAAGAGGGGGTGGCGGGACTTCCCTCCGCCTCCTCCTCGCGCGCATCGGCGTTGGTCCCGCCCCTCCTTCCTTCAGGTAGGGGGAAGTCCCGCCGCCCCCTCCTCGCTCGCGTCGGCGTCAGTGAAGGAAGGAGGGGCGGGCCCGACGCAAGCGAGGAGGTGGCGGCGGGAAGCTGCGTCAGAGGCCCTAGGGCCTACGGTGCTCCGCGTGCAGGCGCAGGAGTGCCCGAAGATCGAACTTTTTCAGTGAAGGAAGGAAGGAGGGGTGGCGGGACTTCCCTCCGCCTCCTCCTCGCTCGCATCGGCGTTGGTCCCGCCCCTCCTTCCTTCAGTTAAGGAAGGAAGGAGGGGTGGGGCCGACGCGAGCGAGGAGGGGGCGGCGGGACTTCCCCCTGCCTCCTCGCTCGCGTCGGCCCCGCCCCGCCTTCCTTCAGTGAAGGAGTGCTGACACCAACACGAGCGAGGGGGTGGCAGGACTTCCCTCTGCTTCCTCCTCGCTCGCGTCGGCGTCAGTGAAGGAAGGAGGGGCGGGCCCGACGCAAGCGAGGAGGTGGCGGCGGGAAGCTGCGTCAAGAGGCCCTAGGGCCTATGGTGGTGCTCCGCGTGCAGGCGCAGGAGTGCCCGAAGATCGAACTTTTTAATTTTTTTTAAATTTTGGGGGGTCCGGACCTGCTGCCCCCTCCCATGGCTGCCGCCCTAGGCCATGGCTTAAGGTGGCCATATGGGCAACCCGGGCCTGCATCCAGCCTCTGCTGTAAAACCTCTAGAGAAGGAGACACCACCCCCCACCGAGGTGGCAGCATATTCCACTGTTGGAACCGCTCTGATCAGCAGGAAGCTTGGCTGGTATCTTTTACTGAAATTTAAATCCATTTCTCTTTCTCCATAGCAGCAGAAAGCAAACCTGCCCCTTCTTCAATGTGGCGTCCTTTCAAATATTTCAAATACGGAAATGTACCTAAGTTTGCCAATTCTCGGTCACCTGTCACTAGCCAAGGGCATAATTCCAAGCAGTGTGGGGAATATATGTTGTGAAAAGGACAGGTAAATTTGAGGCTAGAATAGCCACACTCATGTTGTGATCAACGCCATAGTGGAGTATGACAATATAACACAGGCAGAACTTGACTGAAGCACTGAAGCTCACACAACTGGGAGGGCTTTTTGGTTTTTTAAGGTCATAGAAAGGTCATAGAGTGATGGCACTGGAAGGGGTCCTATGGGCCATCATCACGCCTAACCTCCTGCTCAGTGTAGGATCTCCCTTGCAACTTATGTCTGAAGATATCCAGGGGAGTAAACTCCACCCCTTCCTTCCGCCTTTGGTTCTGTTGCTGAACCACGCACACTGGCAAGAAGGTCCTCCTAGTGTTCAATTACAATCTACCCCCCTGTAAGTTACAGCTGTTCGGCCTAAGCCTACTCTCTGAGGAAGAAGAGAATACTAGGTCTGCCCACCTCCTCTTTGTGGAAGCCCTTGAGGTATTTCAAGAGTGTCACCCATAGAGTTCAATTGTACCCAGCTACAAGAAACATTGCAGCAGAAGACATGTACAAATAGCGAAGCAGTGTACTGTGTGGGCTGCATGGGGAAACACAGCTATTGAAAAGAGTTAAGGCTGCGCATATGCAGATAAGAGTGATCCCTGCATTAAAACTGCTTCGAGATACGGGTCTTTTGGCATGATTCCTTTCTTTAAACAGAAAAAAACCCCTTTCTTTTCCCCTCAGCTGTCAGGAATATGATGCAGGGCATACAGCAGGGGTGCTCAAGTAGTCGATCGCGATCGACTAGTCGATCTTCGGGCCTCATCAGCCTCCTGCCATGCGCGTGCTCCTTCGCTGTGCGCACGCGGTCCCGCCACCACCTTCCGCCCAGGCGGGGCTTCTTCCGCGGGAAGGAGGGAGCGGGAGGCCGTGCTTCCGACGGTGCCCTGCCCCTCTCTTGGCGGCAGCTGCTTCCGGAAGCACCTGCAGACGAGAGAGGGGCAGGGCATCGTCGGAAGCACGGCCTCCCGCTCCCTCCTTCCTGCGGAAGAAGCACGGCGCCCTGCCCCCTCTCTCGCTGGCGAGAAGCAGCTGCCGGCGAGAGAAGGGCAGGGCATAGTCGGCACCATCTCCCGCCCCTCCCTTCCTGCGGAAGCTCGCCCCTCTCTCGCTGGCGAGAAGCAGCTGCCGGCGAGAGAAGGGCAGGGTGCCATCGGAAGCACCGCCTCGCGCTCCCTCCTTCCTGCGGAAGAAGTGCAGCGGAAAAAGCGTGGCGCGGGTCGAAGGCAGCAGCGGGACCGTGCACCGCGGTGGCAGGACTGCGCTCGCACATGCGCGCCAGGTAGTTCTTCTCAACTTGTTTGTTCTAACAGTAGCTCCCATGCTGAAAAAGTGTGGGCAGCCCTGGCATACAGTAAAAGAAGACACAAGGTCTTCTGAAATTGGACCCTTCATGATGATTAGTTTGTTCATTCTTTTGATCACTTTAGAAATCAACTGACCCTTAGAAGCACATCCAAAACACAACAGCCTAAGTTAAGCTTAATTGTTTGACAAAGTTATTGCCTAATACATTTATCACACAACCGTTTTAGCATATACTAAAATTAATAAAAATACAGTGGATTAGTTACATTAGGTTGAAATCTAGGCTCAGTGCAACTTCTGAAGAGACACATATAGGACTGCACCGCTGGTAAAATAGAATCACAGTGTCCAGGATCCAAGGATCGTGTGATCACCAAGTTCAAGGGGTCTTTGAACTTAACCTGAAAAGCAGTTTTTCGTGCTTCACGGCAGTGTTTCTAAAATTTAAGGACAAACAGGAAATGAACTGGAAGATCCATAATGTGCATTTTTATTAACACAATGTGGCTGTTTTGACCTCATAGCTACGTAATTTCCCCCTCCGTCCTAAAGAGCTAAGGGGACCTGAAACCGGCTGATAGTGAGAGAAGGGACAAACACCTCCCCTCAGTATCAAAAAGCTTATCAGAGTATCATCGCACCACAAACCACACATACGGGAATTTCAAAAGCAATTTGGTAGGAAGAATCAGTTATTCAAAGGAAATAGAGTCAAGTATTCAGCTGGGCTTGCACCATCTTGTATCCCAGCCAAGGACGTTTGTATCAAAAATAAAGCATTACAGCGTCTACATCAGGGGTGCTCACACTTTTCCAGCATGCGAGCTACTTGTAATTAACCAAGCCAAAAAGATCACCTGCCTTATGTGCGCATGCAGCTTCCGGGCAGCGCAACTTGCACCAGCGCGCACGCACGCACCTTCCTCCGCAGGTCCAGCCTTCCCCTCCGCTCGCCCGGCTCCATGGCGGATCTGGGCGAGAGAGAGGTGGGAGGAGCGCCAGGCGGGGCCTCTGGAGGCCCCGCCTTCCTCTCCGCCACCCCTCTCTTGCCTGGCTCCATGACGGAGAGAGGTGGGAGGAGCGCCCTGCCTCCCCTGCAGGCCTCTCCATCGCCACTGGAGCCCCGTCCGGATCGGCGCGGCTCCAGCAGTGATGGAGAGGCTTACGGGGGGAGGCCTGGTGCGGCTCCTTTTCCGATCTGGGCGGCAGGGAAGGGAGCCGCGCCAGGCCTTGCCTCCCCTGCAGGCCTCTCCATCGCCGCCAGAGCCCCGCCGCACCGATCCGGGCGGAAGGCAGCAGCAGGAGCGCGCCTTCCGCCTGGGTGGCGCTTCTTCCGCCTGCAAGGCATTGCGGGAAGGAGGGAGCGCGAGGCAGGGCCTCTGGAGGGAGCGCCCTGCCTCTCCCTCCTCCAGGGGCAGCTGTGCAGCTTCCGCTGCCGCTTCCTCCTTCCTGCAGTGCCCTGCGGGCGGAGGAGGCACTGCGCCAGCGGAGGGCGGAGGCGAGAGTGCGCGCGGCGACAGGAGCGCGTGGGAGTGCACACATGGCAGGTGAGGCCCGAAGATTGACTGGATGAGGGCCGAAGATCTATCAGTCGATCACGATCGACTAGTTGAGCACCCCTGGTCTACATTCTACCTATTAGAAAATGATAATAAAAATTAAACGCTTACCTACCAATGGTATTTTAAAAAAACAGACTCTAAAGTAAGTAGCTTGTGCAATTAAGAATGATACCTCACCCCTGTAAACGCAACGCCAAATGCAGTGGTAAGACTTGCCATATGTCTCTCCGAGTGAACTCGATTACATTTTAGTGATAGTACGTCAGCAAGTTTTTAGAAAAGTAGATACATAAATCTTTTTTTTAAAAAAAATACACAAGCAAACCTCAAAATGGATGAAAATGCAATGCTCTGCAACCACGATAAAATACTTTCCATCTTGTAACAAGTTTGCTCCATTTATAGTTCCACCAAAGATCTTTATATATATATATATTATATCCATACCATATATACATATACATAATCCAACATTACTTGAGCAACATCCAATTCATACTTCACATTTTTCACTAAAGAAAGTACTATAAATCCCAGCGATTCCTCAATAATGATTTGAAATGGGAAATTATCATTAAATGCAAGGTGAAAACAGGGGGGGGGGATTTTTCAATTACATTTCAGAGTCTTTAATTGAGGTGCAAAAACTGCTTCATAAATTCGTAAGTGGTGAAAGCGACGGCCTGCGAAGGGACGCATCGAATGTAATTCAGAGATAATCCTCTATATAATCCTCTTCGTATTCCATGGTTTCCATAAACGTATTTCAGTGTCTGTATCATAGTACTGGAAAGAGAACAAAGTCTTAGTTTGCTTATAATGCAATCTTGTCTAAGCAATTGCTTTTTAATAACTTTATAAAAAGAGGAAAGCAATACAGAAGGATGTTTTAGAAGAAGCACCGGGAATGTGGCGCAGCTGGCTAAGTGAAATCCCCTATGGGTCTGTGCTTAAGGTATCTAACAAAAATATGTCGACCCTTTTACGTAATACATCTGCCAAGAGGAAGATTCTGGCATATCATAGTCTGTGGTGCAGCTGGCTAAGTATCAGCTGCATAAGATCTCTCTGACCAGTAGGTCATGAGTTCGAGGCCTGCCTGGGTCGAGGTGGGTGCTCGACCTTTAAATGTAGCCTGCTGTCGACCTTTGCAGCCCAAAAGACAGTTGCATCTGTCAAGTAGGAGATAAAGGTACCACATTAAGTAGGGAGGCAAATTTTGACTGAATTATGAGGCCATTAAAGAACTCCAGGAACGCTGAGGAATGCGGAAGGAACAGCAAGGGACGCTGGGAACGCTGAGAGATGAGGAGTGCGTCAGCTCCCCCTGGTGGCCAGAGTTTGCCTCTGTTCGTCTATATGTGTGTATGTGGAAACAGCAGGGATTGTCTGCTAAGTATGTGTACCTGTGATCCGCTCTGAGTTCCTTCGGGTGAGAAGAACGGAATATAAATAAAGTAAATAAATAATAAATAAATAAACAAGGGATGCTGGGAACGCTGAGAGGTGAGGAGTGCGCCAGCTCCCTGGTGGCCAGAGTTTGCCTCTGTTCGTCTATATGTGTGTATGTGGAAACAGCAGGGATTGTCTGCTAAGTATGTGTACCTGTGATCCGCTCTGAGTCCCTTCGGGTGAGAAGAACGGAATATAAATAAAGTAAATAAATAATAAATAAATAAACAAGGGATGCTGGGAACGCTGAGAGGTGAGGAGTGCGCCAGCTCCCCCTGGTGGCCAGAGTTTGCCTCTGTTCGTCTATATGTGTGTATGTGGAAACAGCAGGGATTGTCTGCTAAGTATGTGTACCTGTGATCCGCTCTGAGTCCCCTTCGGGGTGAGAAGAACGGAATATAAATAAAGTAAATAAATAATAAATAAATAAACAAGGGATGCTGGGAACGCTGAGAGATGAGGAGTGCGCCAGCTCCCCCTGGTGGCCAGAGTTTGCCTCTGTTCGTCTATATGTGTGTTTGTGGAAACGGCAGGGATTGTCTGCTAAGTACGTGTACCTGTGTTCCGCTCTGAGTCCCCTTCGGGGTGAGAAGAGCGGAATATAATTAAAGTAAATAAATAATAAATAAATAAACAAGGGACGCTGGGAACGCTGAGAGGTGAGGAGTGCGCCAGCTCCCTGGTGGCCAGAGTTTGCCTCTGTTCGTCTATATGTGTGTATGTGGAAACAGCAGGGATTGTCTGCTAAGTATGTGTACCTGTGATCCGCTCTGAGTCCCCTTCGGGGTGAGAAGAACGGAATATAAATAAAGTAAATAAATAATAAATAAATAAACAAGGGATGCTGGGAACGCTGAGAGATGAGGAGTGCGCCAGCTCCCCCTGGTGGCCAGAGTTTGGCTCTGTTCGTCTATATGTGTGTATGTGGAAACAGCAGGGATTGTCTGCTAAGTATGTGTACCTGTGATCCGCTCTGAGTCCCTTCGGGTGAGAAGAACGGAATATAAATAAAGTAAATAAATAATAAATAAATAAAAACAAGGGATTCTGGGAACGCTGAGAGGTGAGGAGTGCGCCAGCTCCCTGGTGGCCAGAGTTTGCCTCTGTTCGTCTATATGTGTGTATGTGGAAACAGCAGGGATTGTCTGCTAAGTATGTGTCCTGTAATCCGCTCTGAGTCCCCTTTCGTGAGAAGAACGGAATATAAATAAAGTAAATAAATAATAAATAAATAAACAAGGGACGCTGGGAACGCTGAGAGATGAGGAGTGCGCCAGCTCCCCCTGGTGGCCAGAGTTTGCCTCTGTTCCTCTATATGTGTGTATGTGGAAACAGCAGGGATTGTCTGCTAAGTATGTGGACCTGTAATCCGCTCTGAGTCCCCTTCGGGGTGAGAAGAACGGAATATAAATAAAGTGTATTATTATTATTAGTTTCTTATAAATATTTTTCTAAAAGGAAACCTTAATTGGTCCTTAATGTCGCTAAAGGCAGGCGGCTATTCCATTTTTGTTCCTTACTGGATTTTTGGAACAGAAGAAAAGGAATGCAATAATGGGAAAAACCTGGGATATTACAAGTAGAAAATACCGTTCTCTTCTCATAATGTTTCCATGAATGAAGTAAAGTATTTTATGATAACAACAACCTTATCTGGAAAAACCTGCACGTGACAAGTTTTATATATCAGGACCATATACACAGGAAATGCTAGAGAGCTGTTCACAAGTTCCCAAAACTTTGTCTAGGTGTGTTTTGTGACCTGAATCCAATTATTAGTCCCAACTAAAGTGGGCCCACTGAATCAACAGAACTCGTATAACTTGTCTAGTTCTTGTTGATTCAATGACTCGGACTCGGTACCCGATACGTTCCAACTGTGCCTTGAAGCCATGACTGATTGGCTACATGCCAGCCGGTTGAAGGTGAACCCATCGAAAACGGAGATCCTATGGCAGGGTCGCCCGGGGGGATGTGAGCTCCGGCTGCCTGCTCTGGATGGCGAGGCATTACGCCCGTCACCCCTAGTAAAGAGCCTGGGGGTCAGTTTGGACCAGCTGCTGACGATGGAGGCCCAGGTCTCCACCGTCAGCAGATCTGCCTTCTTCCACCTGCGTCAGACTAGGCAGCTGGCGCCGTATCTTACCAGGAGGGACCTAGCTACAGTGATCCAGGCAACAGTCATCTCGAGGCTAGACTACTGTAACGCCCTCTACATGGGTCTGCCTTTGGCAGTTATCCGGAAACTCAAACTGGTGCAGAATGCAGCAGGTAGACTCCTGGCGGGAGTACCAGCCAGGAGCCATATCACCCCTATCCTGCAGCAACTGCACTGGTTGCCTGTCAAGTACCGGATCACTTTCAAAGTGTTGGTTTTGACCTTCAAGGCCCTATATGGTCTGGGGCCGGTGTACTTTAGGGACCATCTGCTCCATTATGTTCCCCAGAGATCGCTTCGGTCAGAGGACCAAAACCTGTTGCATGTCCCCTCCATTAGGTCCTTCCATCTGTCATCAACCAGGCAGAAAGCCTTTTCCATTGTAGCGCCAAGCTTGTGGAACGCCTTGCCGGCAGAAGTTCGGACGATAAATGAACTGCCTTCCGAAAGCTCTCTTCCGGCAGGCATTCAACCTCTAGCTATGCCAACTCTGTTCTGTGATTTTAAGGTTTTAACTTGTGTTGTAGTATTTTGTGCATTTTGTAAACCACCCTGAGCCAGATCGGAAAGGGCGGTATATAAATTGAAACAATAAATAAATAAATAAATAAATAAATCCCCTCTATTTAAGGAACAAATGAATCTAGGCCCAAACGTTCTCTTTTTCTTACAGACCACAGACAAAAGATATATAGTATGTGCTGAGAATATTTATTTATTTTTAAATAAATATTTATTTTTAAATGAAAGTGGCCCGGTCGCCCTGGGCTGGATGAGTGCCGGTTGCCTACCCTGGATGGCGAGCAACTTAGCCCGTCATCCCTTGTTAAGAGCTTGGGTGTCCATCTGGACCCTTTGCTGTCCATGGAGACTCAGGTCTCCATGGTCAGCAAATCCTCGTTCTACCATCTACGACAGGCTAGGCGACTGGCACCCTACCTGTCCAGGGATGACCTGGCCACGGTGATCCAAGCGACGGTCATCTCGAGATTGGACTACCGTAACGCCCTCTACGTTGGCCTTCCCTTGTCAACAATCCGGAGACTCAAGCTGGTGCAGAATGCCGCTGCTCGCTTGCTGGTGGGAGCACCAGCGAGGGAGCACATCACTCCCATCTTAAGGCAACTGCACTGGCTTCCCATTGAGTACCGAATTGCCTTCAAGGTGTTGGTTCTAACCTTTAAGGCCTTACACGGTCTAGGGCCTGAGTACCTGAGGGACCGCCTTACCCCGTATGTCCCCCCGAGATCTCTACGCTCGGAAGAGCAGAATTTGTTACTTGTGCCATCAATCCGCTCTTGCCACCTTTCCACAACTAGGCAGCGAGCCTTTTCGGCTGTGGCTCCTGTGTTGTGGAACTCCCTCCCAGACGACACTCGAGCGATTCCAGAGCTCGCCACTCACGGACCCGAGGAGGAGGGGGGAGGCCACGAGGGCGGCCCCCATGGCGACGCAGCGGCAGCCGTAGCAGCAGCCGCAGCAGCAGCAGAAGAAGAACGGCCCGAAGCCAGAGGCGCTTCTTTCTGACGTCACTTCATCGCGCCTCTGACGGGGGAGGGCCTCGCCAGCCGCTGCTGTGCGCGCTGCTGGCGAGGCCCTCCTCTCGTCAGAGGCGCCGACGGCGTGACGTCAGGAAGAAGCACCTCTGCCGAGGAGGAGGGCCTCCTCCCTGCGGCCTCTCTTTCGGGCCTCCTTACAGCGCGCGGCCGCCTCCCCTTCCTCCTCGGTAGAGGCGCTTCTTCCTGACGTCAGGAAGAAGCGCCTCTGGCTTCGGGCCCTTCTTCTGCTGCTGCTGCTGCGACTGCTGCTACGGCTGCCGCTGCGTCGCCGTGGGGGCCGCCCTCGTGGCCTCCCCCCTCCACCTCGGGTCCGTGAGTGGCGAGCCCGCCCCACGAGTCCCCTCTTCCGCCCCGTTCCTCAGCGCCGCCGGCTGGCTGCAGCGACACGGCGCCGAGAGTATGGGCATGCACAGGAGCCACCGGGAGCCGCCGGAGAGGGCGCGAATATAGCGTATGTACATCGCGGGCCCCCCCTCTGCTCCAGCGCCCCCGCCATGTTAGTGTAACCAGCCCCAATTTTTTCCCCAATTTTCCTCCTCAAAAATCAAGGTGCGTCTTATCAGCAGGTGCGCCTTATGGTGCGAAAAATACGGTAAACCAGTGGCACTGGAGAGTACTGGCCGGATTATCAGGATCCTACAATGCCGATCTCTAGTACAGCACCCCAGTTGCATGTCAACCCAACCACAAGGGCCATCCAGTCCAACCTAGGCCCCTTCCACACAGCAGAATAAAATCCCACATTGTCTGCTTTGAACTGGAATATATGGCAGTGTGGACTCAGATAACCCAGTTCAAGCAGATATTGTGGGATTTTCTGCTTTGATATTCTGGAATATAAGGCTGTGTGGTTTAATAGGAGAGATTAAACTTACAGGCACTTCTCAGAATCCGGAAGAATTGCTCCTAGCTGCATTCGCCTTCGTGTTACATCCAGAGGGTATCTAAGGAGAGGGAGGGAAGTCAGTTGGTGTTTAGCTGTAAACACAGCACGGCAAGCATTCATATCATGAATTAAGAGATCCGCTAACAAATACATGTAGCATAGGAAACTGACCTACACTGGCTGGCAAAACTGTTTCCCTGCTCAGCTAGCCAATGTTTTGGATTTCCAAACACAGGGGATTCCGGGCCTCAGGCCCACATCTTTGCAATGTAGAAGGTGGTTTACTACTATAAGGTTATTCTTCACGAAAAGCAAAAACAGCCACAAGTATATCCATTGAATCTTAAATGGAGTACACTTATTTTATTTATTTATTTTGTTTATTTACTTCATTTGTACCACATCTTTCTCACCCCACAGGGGACTCAAGGCGGCTTACAAACTCCGGCAAAGATTCAATGCCGCATATAAATATTTTCTGCTGCTCCAGGGACTAGAACATGAACCAATGGATTGAAATTACAAGAAAAGATGTCCCAACTAAACATTAGGGGTTTTTTTTCTCTCCTTTTACTGTGGGAGTTATCTGGCAGTGGATTAAACTGCATTGAAGGATGGTAAATGTCTCATCTTCAAAGATTTTTAAACAAAAGTCTAATAAGCATCTTGTAGGCAGGGCCAGACCTAGGTAATTTTAAATGGTAAGTGAACAGTATCCCCCCCCAACCAATAACGTGTGTGTGTGTGTGTGTGGATTGGATGCATAGACAAATTTTGGCCCTCCATGTATTTTGGACTTCCTACTGGCTGTTTGGAATTGTGGGAGTTGAAGTCCAAAACACATGGAGGGCTGAAGTTGGCCCATGCCATATATATATATATATATATCCTTCTTTCCCACCATTTTCCCTGCTCTATTCCTATTCTCTTTGAGTGTGTGTGTGTGTGTCTATATCTATATCTATTCCCCTTCCTTCCTTCTCAGCCCTATACCCCAGTTTCGAATATCAAGGCAGAAAATCCTGCATTATCTGAGTGTGGACTCCGATATCCAAAGCAGATATTGTGGGATATAGAGCTGTGTGGAAGGGCCCTCACCCTTTTCCCTCCCCTCTTCCTATTCTTTGTGTGGGGCTGTACATTCCCCTTCCTTCCTTCCTCCTCCCCCTTTTCCTTGCCCCCTTCCTATTCTCTTTCCCCTTCTTACCTTCTCACCTTTTTCCCTCCCCTCTTCCTATTCCCTTTTCGTGTGTATGTATATATATGTGTGTGTATCAGGTCTAGGCTAATTTTGGGAGCAAGGGACCTCTGGCTGGCAGGCTCGTCTGGCCGCTCAGTCCTGCTCCCGGCCCCCAGGTAAGGGTGCCCACGTGGCCTCCTCCCCCACCCTCGTGCACCGGCGGCAGCAGCGGCAACAGAGGGAGGAGACGCGCGGGGGCAAGGGAGACGGGAAAGGCGGGCACCTCTGTCTCCTTCTCTCTCGCCCTGCGCAAGGCATCCTCGGCGGGGGCGGGGGGGAAGGCATGAACAGGGTGAGGGATGAGACGCGCACAGGGCGAGGCAGGGAGAAGGGAAAGGCACGCGCCTCTGCCTCCTCCTCTCTCGCCCTGCGCGAGCCTTCCTCCCACCCTGCCGGCACCCCTGGGGGTGTGGCGCCCGGCCCTGGATGCGCCCTTTGGCCACGTGGCGCCCTGAGGCGGCCACTTAATTTGCCTCCACTAAGATCCGACCCTGATTGTAGATGTGCTTTACTCATGAATTCTTGCAAGGCAAGACTCTTTCCAAGGCCACACTTAGAAATGTATGAATCAAGTTAGTAGAAACTACTGAAGGGCCATTGAACTGATTGGTAAATGGATCTACTCCAGTTACAACAAACAATAAAATCTTGGACGTTGGATTTTGTATTTCGTAAAAATCTGTAGGTAAAAAGTTGAAGGGGAAAAAAAGCAAAAGATTGCATTGAAAGGTGGTAGGATTGCAGTTCCAGCAAGCTCAGTCTGCAGGGGCAAATGACGAAGGACGCCAAGTGTACCAGTTATCAACCTTTAGAGAGCTACTGGCTCCCTGGCCCTATTTTAAAGGAGCCAAAAACAAACAGTAAACAGTAAAAGATACTAAATCTAGAAGGATATGATTTATGTTTTGGGTTTCATGGCTATTTATGTTACGATAAGGCGAAAGTAGACCGGGGGTTTAAGGATCACTTCCTTAGAAGTGCACTCATTAAGATCTGGGTGAAATACTATAAAGAATATTACAAGAAAATGCCACTATGGACCTCACCTTTGGAAGCCTTCAGAATTAGGCAATTGGACAACATGAAATGGTTAACATATAAAGAGGTGTTGAGATGGGATGGCCAAAAATATCTCTTGAAGACTAGACCACAATTAATAGAAGAGCAAAAGGAGCTAAACTGGTTTTCATATAGACAACTAGTACAAAACTTCAAGGAAGACCAGATAGTGGGCTTTAACGAAAATGAGAACGAATTAGGTGAGATTCTAATGGGTAATAATAAAAATATGGTTGGTAAAATCTATAGAAAATTAGTATCCAGGGAGGGAGAAGATAGCAGGATAAAAGAGTACATGAAGTTATGGTCTAGGAATATTGGCTACAAAATCAACACCGAAACTTGGAGGGGCATTTGGAGGAGAAATATAAATGCATCAATTTGTGTGAGATACAAGGAGAATTGGGTAAAACTTATATATAGGTGGTATTTGGACCCGGTAAAAATAGCAAGAATGTACAAGACAGCCAAACCGAATTGCTGGAACTGTGGGGGGAAAAATGGCACCTTTTTCCATCTATGGTGGCATTGCAGAAAGGCAAAGAGGTTTTGGAGTATGGTAAATGGAGAACTAGAAAAAATATTTAAAATCCACCTAGAAGAGAAACCAGACAGTCTACTTCTAGGCCTATTAGACCCCAAAACAAAGATAAACGAAAACGATAAAAGGATATATTTAATTCTCACCACGGCGGCAAAGATAACATTTGCTAAATACTGGAAATCCGAGAAAGCCCCATCAAAGGATGAATGGATCTTAAACTCGATAGAGACCATTCAAATGGAATGGCTCTCCGAAGCAATTAAGGAGAGTAATATAGGAAGAAGCTCGGATAAAAAACAGGACTGGAAATGTATGCAGGAGTATTGTCAAAGGGAGTATAACATCCAGATGCAGTTAAACTGGGAGTGAATGGTTAAATAATGGATAATTCACCAGGTTCAAACAAAATATTCATCCAGTAGAAATGGATGACAAGGAGATGTAACAAATTTAGCCTGGTGGTGGAATAGTCAAGGTTACTATAAATGTTATCATGTGTTAAAGTGGATTTGTTTTCTCTCTTACGTATCACAGGCAACTCGCGAAAACTCAGGAGGAAAATATAGGGATCAATGGAAACGGGATAATTGATTGAGAATCAGAAATGTTAAAATCCACCTACCCAGAACTTTGTTAACTGTTTAACCCTTTTCCGACACTCTTTTCTTTTATTGTTTAGAAATGCCAGTGGCATTTCTAATTCCCTCTTGACCCCCTCCCTTGATGTAGTGTTGTCTACCTAGTTTTAAGTGATATGTTGTTTTGTGTGTTCTCAATTCTTGTCAAACTTGAATAAAGACTATATTTTTTTAAAAAAACAAACAAACAAACAGTAAAAACCTCCTGCTCACATAATTAAATAATTTACATAGGAAAACCAAGCACCAGTAAAGAAAAAAAAAACCTGGAACGTGGGGAAGCGAGTTATATGAGACTGAAATACCTGTCTTCCTTTGTAGCTATCTGACATCTCATTTGATTTTTTTAAAAAAAATCTAGTAAGATTTCAAATTCAACATGTAGACTTGTAAAGGCAGCCTATGTGCCTGATGGTTATCTATGCAACTAGAACTGTACTGAAAATATCCAGACTCAATTTTCCATTCGGCAGTGAAGTTGACTTGGCGTCCTCAGACGCTTGGCCTACCTCACAAATTTGTTTTGAGCACAGAGGGACAAACATGTACACGGTTCCGGCCCAGTTTCCCTGTCCGAACGGATTCTCCCCTACGAACCATCAAGGACATTAAGATCCTCCGGAGAGGCCCTGCTCTCGGTCCCGCCGGCTTCGCAAGCGCGGCTGGTGGGGACGAGAGACAGGGCCTTCTCTGTGGTGGCCCCTCGGCTGTGGAACTCCCTCCCAAGTGATGCTAGACCTGCCCCCTCCCTGTTGTCCTTTAGGAAGCTGGTGAAGACCTGGATGTGGACCAAGCCTTCCCAGAATAGGCTGAGATGGGGTATTGTCTGAGTGAATGACCACGTTTACAGATCGAGTGGAATTGTTTTAATGGCGAGGCGGTTTTATGCTGGGTTTTTAAAGTATTTTAATATGTTGTTGTAGTTGTTTTTAAACTGTATAGCATTGAATCTTTGCTGTGATGCCGGTCTGAGTCCCTCGAGAGAGGTGAGAAGGTCAGGGTACAAAAGTTTTAAATAAATAAATAAGTAAATGTATGCTCCCTTGAGCTCACGGGAAGAAAGGCAAGATGTACTTACTAAAGCTCACATGAACTACAATATCAAACTACTATGCTCACAGAGAGAGAGAGAGAGAGAGAGAGAGCGAAAAAAATCAATTAATTAATTATAATGTATTCAAACGGTACTAATGAATAAAATTACAATGAAAACATTTATTGTATGTCATAAAATGATAATGTATCAAACAACCCTGTCACTGGTTTCTTAAGCATGAGGCTATATGAATGTTTTGATTACTGGTCTATTTTTTATTCTTTGATTTTGATATAGGATTATCAGTAGGTGTCTTTTAAATATACAAGTCCTTCTCAAAAAATTAGCATATAGTGCTAAAGTTCATGATTTTCCATAATGTAATGATAAAAATTAAACTTTCATATATTTTAGATTCATTGCACACCAACTGAAATATTTCAGGTCTTTTTTGTTTTAATACTGATGACTGTGGGCAGTTTAATAACAGTAATACACGTATTTAATTTGTAAATAAGGGGAAGATGGGGGTGGGAATATATGGGGCAGAAATATAATAATAATAATAAATGTATTTAATTTGTAAATAAGGGAAAGATGGGGGTGGGAATATATGGGGCAGAAATATGATAATAATAATAAATGTATTTAGTTTGGAAATAAGGGAAAGATGGGGGTGGGAATATATGGGGCAGAAATACGATAATAATAATAAATGTATTTAGTTTGGAAATAAGGGAGTGGGAATATATGGGGCAGAAATATGATAATAATAATAAATGTATTTAGTTTGGAAATAAGGGAAAGATGGGGGTGGGAATATATGGGGCAGAAATATAATAATAATGTATTTAATTTGGAACTGAGGGCTGTTTTGCTGGGGTGGGCTCCTTTCTTCCTTGCTTTAATTCTTGCTTTTATGTTATTTATTTATATTTATTTCCCTCCCATATATATTCCCTTCCTCAATCCATCTCTCTTCTGATATTTATTTATATTTATATTTATTTCATTCAGTTCCATTTTTTAAATTTATTTTATAATTAATAATGCAACTATTAATTGTAAGTAAATTGGAGCCCGGGGAGGGGGCGGAGCCGGTGGAGGGGGTGGGGCCAGAGCAAGGGCAGAGCTGGGGAGGGGTGGGGCGGAGCAGGGGCGGAGGCAGACCCTAAGGCCCCCCAGGTGATCAGTGACCGGAATTCAGGCCCCCGGTCCAATAGAAGTTGGACAGCCCTGATCTAGCCTGTATCTTGGGCATATACGCTTAGTTCCCAACGGTCTCCCTTCACAACTCACAAGGATGTGACTCAAGTCTAAGATTAAGACCAAGTTCGAGTTCATATTTTGAAGATTACGTTCCTGGTACAAACTCTCCTAACAATGATTTAATTTATTGCAGTAAAATACTAGAACGACTTACGATATTGTCTGTGCGATTGCTCCGGCTATGCCACCACACAGCAAATTTACATGAGTTTTCAAAACTAAGACGTCGGGATTATCTAAGCAAGGCCTCCCGAGGAGGTCGGGCGCTTGGGCAAGTCCCACACTCTTTAAGGTACCAAAGGTGAAAAATGAGACACCTGAAAGGAAAAGATTTAGCTTTAACAGAAACATGACCTCAACCTGCTGCATAAACACTATTGCTATACAGATGTTATAGTCTCAATCCAGTTAAAAAGATCAAGCATGTCTTTACAGATATCCATATGTTATCTCTTACCAAGGAGGAAAAACAATGACACTGAAGACCTACGTAAATCCACTATTAGTTTTGTGTCAAGTTGGTCCAATACAACTAGTAGATTCTCAATTGGTTGTGACTAATGTTTCCCTTTCTCTTCAATGCGTTTACTCCAAATAGTTGTATTTAACTCTAACAGAGGGTTGGACAAATGTGGAAAGCCTGTGGGACTGGGCACACTGGTCCACCACTAAGACCACTGCACTGACACTCACAAAAAAATCCATGATTTTTCACTCCCACATTCCATCTCACAGGTGAGGAATTTCCACCATGTTTTGGAACCTTAATGAGACATTTTGGCCTCAGAAGAGGTTTTTATTTTTAAATATATATATATATATATATATAAATATATATATATAAAAACAGAAAATGAGTAGAAGTAACTTCCTGTTCATTACTTGTTCCAAACACACTTTTCTGAGATGTAACTGGGCCTCCCTGAAAGGGACTCAGAGCGGATTACAGGTACACATACTTGGCAGACAATCCCTGCCGTTTCCACATACAACATATAGACGAACAGAGGCAAACTCTGGCCACCAGGGGGAGCTGGCGCACTCCTCAACTCTGTGGTGCCTTTATCTCCTACTTGACAGATGCAACTGTCTTTCGGGCTGCAAAGGTCGGCAGCAGGCTACACTTAAAGGTCAATCACCCACCTCGACCCGGGCAGGCCTCGAACTCATGACCTACTGGTCAGAGAGATCTTATGCAGCTGCCACTTAGCCAGCTGCACCATATTCCCGGTGATTTCTACCCTAATTAATGGAATATATTTTGCTTTTTTAAAGGTGCAATAATAATAATAATAATAATAATAATAATAATAATACACTTTATATTCTGCTCTTCTCACCCCGAAGGGGACTCAGAGCGGATTACAGGTACACATACTTAGTAGACGATTCCTTCTGTTTCACAAACATACATATAGACGAACAGAGGCAAGCTCTGGCCACCAGAGGGAGCTGACGCACTCATCTCTCAGCCTTCCCAGCGTCCCTTGTTGTTCCTTCCGCATTCCTCAGCGTTCCTGGAGTTCTTTAATGGCCTCATAATTCAGCCAAAATTGGCCTCCCCACTTACCTTTATCTCCTACTTGACAGATGCAACTGTCTTTCGGGCTGCAAAGGTCGGCAGCAGGCTACACTTAAAGGTCGAGCACCCACCTCGACTCGGGCAGGCCTCGAACTCATGACCTACTGGCTCATGACTCATGACCACTCATGGCTCGAACTCATGACCACTAGCTGTATCTTGACTGCTAATGTTCAAAAGGCTCAGGTTAGCTAAATCAAGCTTTCTATAAATCAAGCTCTCTCACAAATCCTGACAAAGGAAGCCTATGACGATGATGATGGTGGCCAAAGAGAAATTCTTCCCTTGTAGATCTTAGAACCCTGGCAGGTTCATATGGGGTAATAGTTTGGATTCATCCCTTCTCTGTCCTTTAAAAATGTCTATTATTTGTCTGAAGAATTATCATTTTCTTGTCACATTTGTGGTTCACTCAAATAAAGTAAAAAACCAGGAACCTGACAAACAATTCTAGAAATTATTCTTATCCTTAGAATGGCTCAAGGTGACTTATAGTTTTTTTTTTTAATGCAGCTAAAGACATGCAAAAGGTGAAACTGAAATGGGATTAAATTCATGACAATATTAAAATGATTTAAAACTAAACTTCAAAAGACAAAAGACAGTTAAAAGACAAAAAGCAAACAAACAGTTCTGCCTAAAAAAACACAGCACCCTCAGCCCGTTCGTTAAAAACTTCCTGTTTTAAAATCCTGCCAGAATTTTTAAAAAATCTTTCCTTGGTGGTGGGAAGGAGAGGAGGAAGCAGGTCATTCTGGGGGCACCAGAGAGTAGGGCAGCCACCAAGAAGGCCCTTTCTTGCATCCCCACCAACCATGCTTTTGATGGTGGTTTTTTGAGCCAAGAAGGGCACAGGTCTAGTATACATGTGGTGGCTCTCACCTCTCCTAGGACCTTGTCCACATCCTCAAGCTGGACAAACATCCAGTAACAATGGACAAACGGGAGCAAGGTCACATCCGCTGGAACTGTGTCAACCACAGCACCCAAGAAGGAGCAGGTCCGAGCCATTTTATTTGTAAAGTGGTGTGCACATTCTTCACCGTGAGCTGTTGCGTGGCCTCCATGCTCTACATGAGGATTGGTGTGTAATAAGCCCTTGACCGCTCAAAACAGCCCCACTGGAAGGCCCCATGTACATACAAGGGAGGCAGCAAAGAATACTGTCTTTATGGTTCCCACTCCCACGGAGGTGGTTTTCAAACAGGCTTTAACCCATGTTTGCTAATACACAACACTATCCCATACACAATAAAAGGGGCAGACCGGTATGTTGCATAAATCACAATACGCTTGATAGCAAAAAATCAGAATATAATCTTCTATAACATATAACATGTGGCTGTATGTCGAACCATTCTCACTTACAGTGCAATGTGTTAACATATATTATTGAGCACAGTCAGTTATACAGCCCTTACAGACGTCTTGATGCCCAAAGATTGTCTGTAAGAGCTGTATAACTGACTGTGCTCAATAATATATGTTAACACATTGCACTGTAAGTGAGAATGGTTCGACATAGAGCCACATGTTATATGTTATAGAAGATTATATTCTGATTTTTTGCTATCAAGCGTATTGTGATTTATGCAACATACCGGTCTGCCCCTTTCATTGTGTATGGGATAGTGTTGTGTATTAGCAGTCTGCTAGAGGAACGAATTGTATGTGTATTTAACCCATGTTTGGCCAGACCTGCTTTAAATCCTGAGCTTCTGCAGAATCTTCTGCTGAGGTGACAGAAATGTCACAAGAACTATCAGAAATCCATCCAGATACACCAGCCACACACACACACACACACACACCCCGAGCAGACAATCTTGGTTTCCCAGTTCTGCAGAGGTTCTAAACCTGATCAGGTAATGACCAGTACATGACAATAGAACTGCAGAGAGATCCTCTGCATCAGGGCTGCTCAGGAAGTCAATCGCGATCGACGAGTCGATCCCAAGACCATTTGAGGTCGATCTCCTGCTCCCGCCGCCGTGCACGTGCTCCCGCCGCCATGCGCACTCTCCCGGCGCCACCTTTCTCCACCCGCACGGCTTTGGAGAGCGCTTCGAGCTTTGGCGCATGTGCGCTGGGCGGAAACGGAGGTGAGAAACCTTCAGCTTGGCCAAGGGAGAGAGGGAGAGAACGTGGAGCCCGCGGGCTGGGAAGGGCAGCGATGGAGGAGGAGGAGGCCGAAGCGGCCCGAGGGGGAAGAAGCAAGAGTTCGGGAGTCAGCCTCGACGGGGGAAAAGAGCCAGGCCCAGCCCGGCCTCTGAGGGCTTGGCCTCCTGAGGGGTGTCGTGATTGACAGCCGGCCAAGAAGGAAGAAGCCGTGCGGGCGGAGGAAGGCGGCAGCGGGAGAGCGTGCGGGGCTTCCGGAGGCCCTGCCTCTCTCACCGTAGCTTCCGCACGAAAGGCCGCCCTTCCCAGCCCGCACCTCAAGGGCTCCGCGCTCTGCCTCCGTCCACCTCTCTGCCTTGGCCAAGCTGAAGGTCTCTCGCCTCCGTTTCCGCCCAGTGCGCATGCGCCAACGCTCGAAGTGCTCTCCAAAGCTGTGCGGGCGGAGTGTGTGCGTGCGCATGCGGCGGCAACAAGTAGATCGTTGTGACTTGGTTTTCTTAAAAGTAGCTCGCAGGCTGAAAGTGTGGGCACCCCTGCTCTGCATGAATAGGGCCAGACATGATTTGGTTGTCGTGGAAGCCGTGAAGTTGTGGGCCACTTCCAACAGGACAGTTTCAGTATGGATCTTGAAGTTCCCCAGCATTGCAAGCTGTTATCTTTGCAACCCCCAGATGCAATTCATCCATTCATTCTGATAAGGGGAAGCAAACTGAAGAGTCCCACAAACAAATATCAAACCAAATCCTGACGGGGAAAGAATCAAATTCAACTCACCTGCATAGGGAGCCATTCCTACTATTGTTGGTGTAAGCCCTCGATAAAACCCTTGCATGCCACCTTCCTGTTCAAGCAAGCCGGTGAAGAAAAGAATAAATAAGTATATATATTTAATGATTCTGAGTACAACATGTTACAGTGAACAAGTGAAATAACCTTTAAAACGTTTCGTTTACACTCTATGTATTACATCCCTTTTCCAGCCAATTCTAGATCTGATCAAACATTTTGGAGGTAAAATGAACTTTCTGTAATCTGTTTATGATCACAGATCTGGGCAGCGTCCAGTATTTGAATCAATAACCTCACAACCATGATCAGCTCTAACACACAGTATATTTTCACCTTCTAACTGTGCTCATCCATTTTTGCAAAACATTACCATCATAGGAAACTATGTCAGAAACAAAAGAAAAGGATATTTGCACTGACGTTCAGAGGATGACTTGGACACAGAAAGGGATAAGCTTTTAATGTTTAAATTTGTAGGAATTATTTAAATTTATTCTCACTGTATTAGCGTTCCGTTCTTGCTACAAACCACAGAATCATAGATTTATAAGAGACCACAAGGGCCACCCAGTTTAACCCCCATATAGCCATATAGCTCTTCCATCTCCCTGACATTACCAAAGGAAAACCAGGATGGGAGAATCTTAGAGAAAATAAACGTAACTTTATTTCTGATGAGTGGCCCTCCACCAAAGGTGCTCTGGGCGACTTACACAGTTAAAATAAACAAGCAACATAGTCATAGCTTGTTACTTAACAACCATAGGCTCTTCTGAAGAGCCATGTCTTAAGTGCCCCTAAAAATGTATGTACCGTGTTTCCCCGAAAGTAAGACAGCGTCTTACTTTCTTTTGCCCCCCAAAATCCCCACTACGGCTTACTTTCGGGTACCGCTTACATTAGCCGACGGTACCTGCCGTACCCCAAAAGTAAGCCTTTCCCCTTGGCCGCCTCCTCCTCGGTCTCCTCCTCCTCCTCCGCCCGCCGCCGCCTCCCTCCGCCTCTGGTGCCGCCTCCCTCCGCCTCCGGTGCCGCCTCCCTCCGCCTCTGGTGCCGCCCGCCGCCGCTGGCCTCCCTCCGCCGCCGCCGCACAGCGGCCCCACGCCTGTGCCAGGCGCGCGGCTGCGCCGCGCGCTCAGGCCTTCTGCCCATGCGCGAATGTCTGCGCATGGGCAGAAGGCCTGAGCGCTCCGCGCGCCTGCGTCACCGCGCCTGCGTCAGACGCGCTCGGTACCTTCTGCCCATGCGCAGACATTCGCGCATGGGCAGAAGGCCTGAGCGCCCGGCGCAGCCGCGCCAGGCGCAGGCGTGGGGCCGCTGCGGCGGAGGAGGAGGCAAGTGGCGGCGGGCGGCACCGGAGGCGGAGGGAGGCGGCACCGGAGGCGGAGGGAGGCGGCGCGGGCGGAGGAGGAGGCAAGCGGCGGGCGGAGGCGGAGGAGGAGGCGGGACCGAGGAGGAGGCGGCCGGGGGTACGTCTTATTTTCGGGGTACGGCTTACATTAGCCGACCCCCCTGACACCCCCGATACGTCTTACAATCGGGGGTGTCATACTTTCGGGGAAACACGGTAGGTCGGGAGTGGCTCTTTGGTCTGGCGGCAGGAAGTTCCACAAGATTGGGGCTGCGGTTGAGAAGGATCTCTGTCTTGTGGACTCCAAAAGAACCTCTCTAGGGCCAGGGACATCATAGAGAAGATTCTCATGAGCTGACCGTGGCAGTCTCTGGTGGTGGAGTGGCATTAAACGGTCTCTTAGATATGAAGGACCCTGACCTCGAAAGGCCTTGAATGCTAGGACCAGGGTCTTATAGAGGACTCTGTCTTCAACCGGCAGCCAGTGCAAGCGCTGCAGGGACGGCGTAATATGGCACCTCATGGATGTTCTTCTGAGGAGTCTAGCGGCTGCATTTTGCACAATTTGGATCTTGCGAATTGCTGCTCGAGGTAAGCCCACATACAAAGCATTGCAGTAATCCAGCCTCGACGTAGCCGTGGCATGGATTACCGTAGCCAGAGCCTCTGTTGGTAAGTAAAGCGCCAACTGCCTCGCTTGGCGTAGATGAAAGAAGGCAGTTGGCAGAAGTGGAGGCCATCTGGGCTTCCATCGTCATTTTGGAATCCAGGATAACACCAAGGAGACTCTTCACGCGGGGGGAGGAGGAATGGGGCTAACGGTTCCCCTTCAAAAGATGGTAATAGACCCACCAATTCTGATGGGCAGCCAGGCCACAAGATTTCAGTTTTTGCTGGGTTTACTTTCAATTTATGGGCACGTAGCCATCTTGTCATCGCTCTAAGACAGTGTTTCCCAACCAGTGTGCCGGGGCACAGTAGTGTGCCGTGAGCGATCATCAGGTGTGCCGTGGGAAATTGAAACCTCCAGGAGGGGAGGGGGGAGAGTCTAGTGTGTTGAAGTATAAAAACCCTAAAAAACCTACCTCGATAAAGGCACTCCATGTGTGTTCATAGTTGGGCAGATTGAGTATTCATGCCAAGTGTGGTCCAGATCCATCATTATTTGAGTCCACAGTGCTCCATGGAAGGTGAACTACAACTTCCAAATTCAAGGTCAATTTCTAAGCAAACCCTTTCAGTACTTTCTGTTGGTAATGGGAGTTCAATATGCCAAGTTTGGTTCAATTCCATTGTTGCAAGAGTTCAGGTTAACTATAAATCCCAGAAACTGTAACTCCCAAATGTCAAGGTCTATTTTCCCCAAACTCCATCTGTGTTCACATTTGGGCATATTGAGTATTCATGCCAAGTTTGGTCCTGATCCAACATTGTTTGAGTCCACAGTGCTCTCTGGATATAGGTGAACTACAACTCCAAAACTCAAGGTCAATGCCCACCAAACTCTTGCAGTATTTTCTCTTGTTTATGGGAGTTCTGTGTGAGAAGTTTGTGTCTTTCTGCCATTCCTGCCAGGATATCTATGTTGTGTTCATCGAAACAGGCCCAGGTTTCACACTGAGTGTATAAATACATTTTAAAAACATATTAACTATATGTATGACTGTGTTAGAGTGTCATTTTGTGTCATTTTGGTTGGTGGTGTGCCCCAGGATTTTGCAAATGTAAAAAGTGTGCCGCGGCTCAAAAAAGGTTGGGAAACACTGCTCTAAGACACCGGGTGAAGTTATCCGGTATTGAAGTTGTTCCAGGTTCTAGTTTTAGGAGAAGCTGGGTGTCATCGGCGTATTGGAAACATTCTGATCCAAATCTCTGGACTAGCTTGGTGAGAGGTCGAACATAGATGTTGAACAGCATTGGCGATAGAATAGCGCCTCGGGGTACTCCACAGTCGAGGGGGGATTTCTCAGATACTTGGCCCAGCCACTCCACTCGTGGGCTACGCCCTCGCAAGAATGAGTTGAACCACGTTATTGCTGATCCTTGAATTCCAATAGCAGCTCATCATTGGATCAATAGATCATGGTTTACTGTATCGAAAGCTGTGGTGAGGTCGAGCGACACCAGCAGTACCGATCCTCCCTTGTCTCGCTGGCGATGGATGTCGTCAGAGATGGCCACCACAACAGCCTCGGTTCCGTGTCCGGGATGGAAGCCAGATTGAAATGGATCCAGGCCATCCGTAAAGAGATCTTTCAAGTTTAAAAAACTAGACTTGCTTCTCCTGCCATAAAATTTAAACTACCTTCCACCAATACATAGGAAATATCATCTCAAAATACATAGACAAACAAGTAACTGAAAGTATTAAACAGAAAACACTTACCTTTGTGTAAATGGTCTTGAATGCATGAATAATTCCAGTGTACTTGTCATCCCCTTTGACTTGGAATGCCAGGCGTGCCCTCACCATGTCCAGCGGGTATGTGCAAATTACTGCAGTTATACCTTACACAAGGAAATGTTAAAAGTCAGTTTTGTACAATCAATCTGGTATTTACATTCAAAGGATCTGCATTTTCATGCTTGCAAATATATTGATTGGGTAAAGATCTGTTATGGAAATGATATCCTGAATTCAGGGGGACTCTCGGCATTACTTCGCGAACGAAGATTCTTAGGAAGGACTCATCCCACGCTTTTTACAAGCGCGTTGAATGACTAAAAAGGCCAGTCTGAGATAGGCAAGTTCAGTTGCAGAAAGCACAGCAGAAAGTCTCCTTGGGTGATGTTGTTTCCAAGTTGCGGTTCTTTCTGCGTTGTCGTTTCTCTTCGAGACCCGTTCGGTGTGACTTCTCGAAAGAGGCCACAGCATTGTGGCGAGTGCGTCTCCGTGCCTCCCGATGCGAGGCCAGGGTGGACCATTGTTGGTGATCAATCTGGCCAAGTCTGAGATGTTGTTTCAGGGAGTCCTTATATCTCTTTTTGGGGGCGCCTTTCTTGTGCTGCAAAACTCCATAAAACAGCTACAATACCATGATATATATTTTAAATTAATATTTTTTTGAAGTCCTTCGAGCCTGTGCAATGGATTTTTCTGGTGGAACGCAGCGTGCACAGAACTGGCCTCTCCCTTTAAACCAAAGGTTCGTCTGCCGGGGCCTAGCAAGCTGGGACGGTGGCAGCAAGGTCCTCAGGTTGTAGGTTTGGTTTGAGTTTCCTTCTCTAGATGGTTAACCTTACAGGGTTAGACGAGCCCCATCTGCCCCGGTTTGAAATCAGAGTTTTCCTTCTCTTAGGATGAATTAGAGTTTTCCTTCTTAGGGTGGTTGCCAAAAGGCTAGAGAGCCCATCCTGCCCATTGACGCTCTTTGTCAGACCCTTCAGGTGTGACCTGTCTGGCTATGACAGGCTACGACAGACTAGGAACGACCTGGCCACGGTAATCCAAGCGACGGTCATCTCGAGACTAGACTACTGTAACGCCCTCTACATAGGCCTTCCCTTGTCGACAATCCGGAAACTCAAGCTAGTGCAAAATGCTGCAGCTCGCTTGCTGGTGGGAGCATCGGCAAGAGAGCATGTTACTCCCATCTTACAGGAACTGCACTGGCTACCAATCGAGTACCGAATTGTTTTCAAGGTGTTGGTTTTGACCTTTAAGGCCTTGCATGGTCTAGGGCCAGTGTACCTGAGGGACCGCCTTACCCCGTATGTTCCCCCGAGATCACTGCACTCGGAAGAGCGAAATTTATTAGCTATACCAACAATCCGATAATTTCCATAGTTGCCTTGAGGCCGTCACTGGATGGCTGCGAGCCAGTAGGTTGAAGGTGAATCCGGCAAAGACGGAGATCCTGTGGCTGGGTCCTCCGGGCTGTAGCGATGTTCAGCTTCCAACCCTGGACGGCGTGACATTATGTCCGTCGCCCTCTGTTAAGAGCTTAGGAGTAACCCTGGACCCCCTGTTGTCGATGGAGGCTCACGTCTCCAGCGTCAGCAGGGTAGCATTTTTCCATCTTCGACAGGCGAGGAAGCTGGCCCCCTACTTGTCCCGGCGCAACTTAGCCACAGTGGTCCAAGCCACGCTCTGTACATTGGCCTTCCTCTGTCGGTAATCTGGAGACTCAAGCTGGTGCAGAATGCCGCAGCGCGACTCCTGGCAGGGGTCCCGATTGGCCACCACATCACGCCAATCCTGCGCGAACTGCACTGGCTCCCAATTGAATGCCGGATTGCCTTCAAAGTGTTAGTCCTGACTTTTAAGGCCTTACATGGTCTGGGGCCAGTGTACCTGCGGGACCACCTTGTCCCATACCATCCCACCAGATCACTGCGCTCCGAAGAGCTAAATCTCCTGGTCATCCCAAATGTGAGGACCTACCATCTGTCCGCAACCTGCCGGCGGGCTTTCTCTGTTGCAGCCCCAACCCTGTGGAACGCACTGCCCGCCGGCATCCATGCCACCCAGAGCCTCCTCCCGTTCAGGAGAGCAGTTAAGACATTGCCATTCCAGCAAGCCTTCGGGGTTCACTAGACTGTAGCTCGCGCTGCCTAGCTGTCACCCCACTGCGACTCCATTTGTTCTAATTGTAATTCTATTCTAATGGTGTTACTGTGGTTTATGAGATATCTGTCAATTGTATTTTACGAACTGTTGTGAGTCGCCCCGAGCCATTGGGGGGGCGGCAGACAAATGCGAAATAATAAATAAAATAAATAAATCCGCTCCTGCCATCTCGTGCGCTTGACGGCAACCCGCAGGAGGGCGTTTTCTGTCATTGCGCCCACTCTGTGGAACGCCCTCCTGGCAGAAACACACGCCATTCAGGACTTGCTCCCCTTCAGACGGGCCTGCAAGACCTTTCTCTTCCGCCAGGCCTTTGGCCTGTAGGTTCTGGCCCCCCTGTAGCCCCTTTGTTTTTAAAATTGTTATCTGCGGTGATATGTTGTTACCCCAGATTTTTAACTATTGTACTGCTTTTATGTTGTTTTGTTGTTGTTTTTAACCACGGTTGTTGTTTTATCGTGCCTGTATGGCTCTTGTGAGCCGCCCCGAGCCCTCCCGGGAGTGGCGGCATAGAAACACGAAAAATAAAATAATAAAATAAAATAAATCTGACTACCACCAGGCAACGAGCCTTCTCAGTTGCTGCCCCGGCACTATGGAATACATTGCCGGATGATGTCCGTGCCATTGTTGAGCTCGTCCCATTTCGGAGCGCATGCAAAACCATCTTGTTCAAGGCTTGCCTTTACTTGAATTCCCGGATATGTAACCGCCCATTGTTTATTGCTTATAACATCTTATGCAATTTTATCTACTGTTCGCGTTTTTTGCTATTGTTGTACACTGTGTGTTGCTTGGTTGTATGTGAACCGCCCCGAGCCTGCCGGAAGGAGCGGTATACAAGACCGAATAAATAAATAAATAAATAAATGGGAGGCTCTACCGGTGGCTATTATTATGCCACCGCCAGCATAGCTCACAGCTTCATTAGGGTACGCAAGCCTCTCCCCCACAACAAGGGGGCGCCAATGGAGAGGTCAGGGGGACGACTGACATAGCTGTATTCAAAGGCCTTCGTGGGGGAATGGGTGAGGAAGAGCACTTGTTTTCAAACAAAACAACCCTCGGGGGTTGAGAAGAGCGGGGTAGAAATGGTGGAAACAGCTAAAATCAGGTTTTTCTCCTCTACTTCAGACTATTTGTTTCTTTCCTTAGAGGAAGCTGTCAGACAATTACTCACCAACGCAGTGCTTACCACAGAGATTTGAATTACACAAGACTCAGGAAATTGAGCGTCTCCACGTCTCCGAAAGACGCATCACAATAGATGTTTCAGCATTTCCCTTACAGTCCCTCTCAAGCCCAGTAATGTGTTTGGGTGCTAGGAGGATCTTACAAGTAGGAGACAAGCTTTCCCCAACGTCCCTCAATGCTTTTAATACTCAAATTACATGGACACAGAAGGCTCCCGAAAAAAAAAATCTCCAGATCATACTCAGAATGTTGCTTGCAAGTTTCCGTCTGATTTCATTTTTCCTTTCACATTACATACGGTGCCCTTACCACTCTAATAAGGCTCGTAGAGATATGAAGGCTATTCCTGTAAACTGTATCAGGTCTGCAGCCCTGCAGCGCCTCACATCCTGCTTTGCAGCAGCTGCAGAACTGTTTGGGCTGGAAGTCAGCCTGAAGAAAATGGAAGTCCTCTACCAGCCCGCACCACAGGAAGAACACCATCATCCCCACGTCAGCATAGGCACATCTGTGCTTAAGTCCGTTCGGTAGTTCACCTACTTGGGAAGCATCTCTCTTCAGACACCAAGATTGACAAAGAGATAGATCACAGATTAGCAAAGGCATAAAGTGCATTCGGAAGGCTTCACAAAAGAGTCTGGAGCAACAAGCACCGGAGGCAAAGCACCAAAATCAGTGTGTACAAAGCTATCGTACTGTCTATTCTCCTCTATGGGTCTGAAACATGGGTCACCTATGAGTCCACGAATGCTTTCATCAGCGCTGTCTTCGCACAATCCTAAATATACACTGGACTGGCTATGTGACTAATGTTGCTGTCCTTGAGCAAACAGAGATCACCAGCATTGAGGACATGCTATTGAGAACACAGCTGCACTGGGCAGGGCACGTCCATAGGATGGAGGACCACCGCCTCCCAAAGATACTGCTCTATGGTGAACTTGCCATGGGTCAGCGCAAGAGAGGCGCCCCCCAAAAGAGATATAAGGACTCCCTGAAACAACATCTCAGGCTGGGCCAGATTGATCACCAACAATGGTCCACCCTGGCCTCACATCGGGAGGCATGGAGACGCACTATCCACAATGCTGCGGACTCTTTCGAGGAGACATGGCGAATGGGTCTCGAAGAGAAACGACAACGCAGAAAGAACCAACATAACAAGGAGACTTTCTGTAGCTACTGAAATGGACAACATCACCTCTGTGTTGATGGAGGCAGACCCCGGGTTTTGTGGGGGGGTCAGCTGAGGGTTTGCCCTCCTTTCTGCAGACCCTGTGTACAACTAGTGGGCCACTACACAGAATGCTGGACAGATGGGCTGGCCTTTTTGTTCTTATGTTCTGCTGTGCAACTGAACTTGCCTATCTCAGATTGGCCTTTTTAGTCATCAACGCGCTTGTAGAAAGCAAGGGGTGAGTCCTTCCTAAGAATCTTCATTCGCGAAGTAATGCCGAGAGACATACAGTGCCCCTACCACTCTAGTAAGGCTCGTAGAGATGTGAAGGCTGTTCCTCTAAACCAGGTTTGGGCAAACTTTGGCCCTCCAGGTGTTTTGGACTCCAACTTCCACAATTCCTAACAGCTGGTAGACTGTTAGGAATTGTGGGAGTTGGAGTCCAAAACACCTGGAGGGCCAAAGTTTGCCCAGGCCTGCTCTAAACTGTATCAGTTCTCCATTTGTATATGTGCTTTCAGGAAAGGCATAGTTAATTATAATTTTTGTCTTTGCAGTGAACTCTACTTCCATTTCTCTTTAATTTCATCCTCTTGTGTATTTTCGTCCTCTTATTT
Organism: Anolis apletophallus; assembly: GCA_030556195.1. NCBI lineage: Eukaryota > Metazoa > Chordata > Lepidosauria > Squamata > Anolidae > Anolis > Anolis apletophallus. Next base: position 135,197,212 of record JARBWK010000010.1, read on the forward strand.
GTCTCTTTCCCACTGTTTACACATAAAGGCTGTAAATCTGTAGTTCCTCCTGAAGTCTTGTGTATTGGGGCCTTTTGTGTCATGCATAGAAAAGAACGGGACGGCCTGACCCAAGTTTTCACTCCAGAAGGATGGAAGTATTTGAAACGCACCTTAGAATCGTTCACACGCCCGCTCATTGTGCTTAACAAGCCTGGAATGGCATGGTGAGCTATTTGCTCATATTGCAAGGTAGCACAATTGAAACCCAATATCCTAAGTCCACTACTCAGCATGACCTGTTTTTCTTCTTGCAATATGCCATATACATTTATGTCCGACCACTTGCTCGGCCGGTTCGTAGCTTTGGGCTTGAGTGTCACCAGTACGCTGATGACACCCAGCTCACTCTGGGGATGGAGGGCCGGCCCGAATCCGTACCCGATAATTTCCATCACTGCCTTGAGGCCGTTACTGGATGGCTGCGAGCCAGTAGGTTGAAGGTGAATCCAGCGAAGATGGAGATCCTGTGGCTCGGTCGTCCGGGCGGTAGAGAGGTCCAACTTCCAACCCTGGACGCCATGACGCTATGTCCATCGTCATCTGTTAAAATTCTTGGTGTCACTCTAGACTCTCAACTGACGATGGAGACACACATCTCCACCGTCAGTAGAGTAGCGTTCTTCCATCTACGCCAGGCGAGGAAGTTGGCCCCCTACTTGTCCCGCCGCCACTTGGCCACAGTGATCCAAGCCACGGTCATCTCAAGGCTAGACTACTGTAATGCTCTTTACATTGGCCTGTCTCTGTCGGTGATCCCGAAACTTAAGCTGGTGCAGAACGCAGCAGCTTGGCTGCTGGCAGGTGTTCCATTGAGCTGCCGCATCACACGCATCTTGCGCGAACTGCACTGGCTCCCAGTGGAATACCGGGTTACCTTCAAAGTGCTGGTATTGACCTTTAAGGCCTTGAACGGTCTGGGGCCGCCTCATCCCATACTGTCCCACTAGACCCCTGCACTCGGAGACAGAAAACCTCCTGGTGGTCCCAAGTCCTAAGAGTTACCATCTCACTACAACACGGAGGAGGGCTTTTTCCATCATAGCTCCTACCCTGTGGAACGCGTTGCCTTCTGGAATCCCTGTGAAATGGACTGGAAGCGTCACGTTGCAAATACGAACTTTGCTCTATCCTCTGTTTTAATCCCTACTTTACTATCCACTCAACTTTTCTAAACTCTATCTTCTACCTCTACCTACTTCTAGCCCTATACTCCCCTCTCTCCTAACCCCTCCCCCCCGCATCCCTTTCCTTTCCCCCAACTCTTTATAGCCTTCACATCTAATCTTCTAAGAATCTGGTGCACACCCCCTCATTTTCTGTTGTTTTATCATACCGTGTTTCTTTCTTTTCCCCCCGAAAAGTCCCCCTACGGCTTACTTTCGGGGTACGTCTTATATGAACTAAGACGTACCCCGTCGCCACGCCGCCGCCGCCGGTCACGCCCACGCCGCCGCAACCGGCCCATTGGCTGCGGCACACCTCCGCGGCACACCTTTCCGCCAGGCCTCCAAGGAAGGGAGGGGGAAGAGAGCCAGAGGCGTGGCGAAGCAGCGCCGCGTCAGAGTGACGCCGCCGCTTAGCCACGCCCTGGCCTTCCCCCCTCCCTTCCTTGGGCGAAAGAAGGGAGGGGAAAGGAGCCAGGGCGTGGCGAGGCAGCGCCGCGTCAGAGTGACACGCGCCGCTTCGCCACGCCTCTGGCTCCTTTCCCCCTCCCTTCCTTGGACGAAAGAAGGGAGGGGGAAAAGAGCCAGGGGTGTGGCGAGGCAGCGCCGCGTCAGAGTGACGTGCGCCGCTTCGCCACGCCTCTGGCTCCTTTCCCCCTCCCTTCCTTGGACAAAAGAAGGGAGGGGGGAAAGGAGCCAGGGGCGTGGCGAGGCGGCGGCGCGTCACTCTGACGCGGTGCTGCTTTGCCACGCCTCTGGCTCTCTTCCCCCTCCCTTCCTTGGAGGCCTGGCGGAAAGGTGTGCCGCGGAGGTGTGCCGCGGCCAATGGGCCGGTTGCGGCAGCGGCGCGGCGACGCGACGAGGTACGGCTTACTTTCGGGGTACGGCTTATATTGGCCGACCCCCCTGACACCCCCGATATGTCTTACAATCGGGGGTGTCTTACTTTCGGGGAAACACGGTATGTAAAAATTGCTGAATAAAGATAAATAAATAAATAAAAAATAAAAAAGGGTAGACTACTGTAATGCTCTTTACATTGGTCTGCCTTTGTCGGTGATCCGGAAACTGAAACTGGTGCAGAACGCAGCGGCTCGGCTGCTGGCAGGCGCCTCTATGAGAAGCCATGTTACACGCATCTTGCGCGAACTGCACTGGTTGCCAGTGGAATGCCGGATCACCTTCAAGGTGCTGGTATTGACCTTCAAGGCCTTGAATGGTCTGGGGCCAGTGTACCTCAGGGACTGCCTCATCCCATACTGTCTCACTAGAGCATTGCGCTCGGAAACAGGAAACCTTTCGGAGATCCCACACATCACCTCACGGCTACACGGAGGAGGCCCTTTTCGGTCATAGCCCCCACTTTATGGAACGCACTGCCTTCTGAAATCCGCGCCCCCTCCCAGGCTTGCTGGCATTTCGGAAGGCATGCAAAACACTCCTGTTGCAACAGGCATTTGGCTTCTAAAAATCTGGCAATCTTTTTTGACACTATCTGCCCCCTATTTTAATTGAGTTATAGTGCTGTTTTTAATCTTGGAGTTTACTGTAATATTATTGTTGTCATGCTGCGTTTTATTCTGTCTTATTTTGTGATTTTACTGTTGTGGGTCGCCCCAAGCCGAACAGGAGTGGCGACTGATAAATCCAAATAAATAAATACATAAATATACATTTCCCATATATGACAAAGAGCGGTACATCAAAAGAGAAGCAGTGTGGCATAGTGGTTTGAGAAGTGGAGGGAGAGCAGAGTTTGAACCTTTCCTCCATCATTTAAACTGGGTGATTTTGGGTGTCACACTCTCTCAGCCTCAGCGGACGGCAAGACCAACTCCCTTTTGACAAAATGTGCCAAGAAATCCCTGTGGGAGAGTTGCCTCAGAAATGACTTTAAGGTACACAACAACAACAACAACAACATAACATTAGAAGGCTTCTCAGAGACATGGAGGTGGTCATTGGTAAGAATAGGTTCCTACTTCTGATTGACTCCCCTCCTTATACCCCAAGGTTGCAAAGTGAGTGGTGGCCTTGCAGATGTTATGGAATGGCAATGTCCAGCATCACTGCTTATGCAGGGGAGGCTGGTGGGACTGCAATCCAGGAGTAAATAGCTCTTGTTCTGTCCCTTAGTTTAAGTCAGGGCTGTCCAACTGGCGGCCCCGGGGCCGGATCCGGCCCCGTAGCCTGTTGGACACGGCCCCACCTATGCCCTCAGCCGCCATTTTTAAATTTTAAAAAAATCGATTTTTTAAAAAATGGCGGCCGGGGGGAGGGGAGGCGGGGGCAGGGAGGAGGGAGAGAGCTAGCTCCTCCTTTTCGGCGCCCCCTACCTAGGGGCGGGGGAGCCGCCGCCGGTGGGCAGAAGGCGGCGCAAGAGCAGCGCGTCACAGGCCTGGCGTGACGCTGTTCTTGGCACCGCCTACTCTCCTTTTCGGCTCCCTGCCTAGGAAGGGAGGGGCGCCGAAAGGAGGAGTAGGCGGTGCCAGGGGCAGCGCGTCACGCCAGGCCTGTGACGCGCTGCCGTTGGCGCCGCCTTCTGCCCTTTCGCGGCTCCCCGGCCTAGGAAGGGAGGGGCGCCGAAAGGAGGAGTAGGCGGTGCCAAGGGGCAGCGCGTCACGCCAGGCCTGTGACGCGCTGCCGTTGGCGCCGCCTTCTGCCCTTTTCGGCGGCTCCGCGGCCTAGGAAGGGAGGCGCCGAAAAGGAGTAGGCGGTGCCAAGAGCAGCGCGTCACGCCAGGCCTGTGACGCGCTGCTCTTGGCGCTGCCTACTCCTCCTTTTTCAGCGGCTTTAAGAGGGGGCGGGGCCTGGGCTGGGGGCGGGGCCTGGGCCTGGGGGCGGCCCCGCAGGTCATCAGTGACCTCTTATCCGGCCCTGGACCCGCCAGAAGTTGGACAGCACTGGTTTAAGTCATTCCTGGAGGAATTACAATTCATCAGTAACTGGTTCTGTGTGCCTTCAAGTCATTTCTGAGGATCAGTGTTTTGAATCCATGAGACGGGGTGAGCTCCTGTATGTCAACTCCAGCTTCCCGTGTGGGCAGGGGCAGATCTTAGTGGAGGCAAATTAAGTGGCTGCCTCAGGGTGCCACGTGGCCAAAGGGCGCATCCAGGGCCAGGAGCCACGCCCCCAGGGGTGCCGGCAGGGTGGGAGGAAGGCTCAGGCAGGGCGAGAGAGGAGGCAGAGGCGCGCGCCTTTCCCTTCTCCCTGCCTCACCCTGCATGTATCTCATCCCTCACCCTGCGCACCCTTCCCCCCCACTGAGGATGCCTTGCGCAGGGCGCCCGCCTTTCCCGTCTCCCTTGCCCCCCCCCACTTGCCCCCATCTCCTCCCACTGCTGCCGCTGGTGCGCGAGGGAGGAGGCCACGTGGGCGCTCTTACCTGGGGGCCAGGACAGGACTGAGCGGCCAGACGAGCCTGCCAGCCAGAGGGCACCTAGCCCAACCCCCGGGCCCTTGCTCCCGAAATTAGCCTAGACCCGATACACACACACACATATATATATACATACGCACAAAAAGAGAAAAGGAAGAGGGGAGGGAAAAGGGTGAGAAGGGAGGAAGGGGAAGGTAAGAAGGGGAAAGAGAATAGGAAGGGGGCAAGGAAAAGGGTGAGGAGGAAGGAAGGGTGGGGAATGTACAGACCCACACAAAGAATAGGAAGAGGGGAGGGAAAAGGGCGAGGGCCCTTCCACACAGCCTTATATCTATCCCACAATAGCTGCTTTGAATATCTGAGTCCACACTCAGGTAATTTGGGATTTTCTGCCTTGATATTCTGGGGTATAGGGCTGAGAAGGAAGGAAGGGGAATATATATAAACACACCCACACACACTCAAAGAGAATAGGAATAGAGCAGGGAAAATGGTGGGAAGGGGGATATATATATACTAGCTGTACCCGGCACGTGTTGCTGTGCCCTATTTTGGAGATGTGAGGAAGTCTGAGTATGTAAGGGTTGGAGTTGTTGTTAGTTATGGTGTTGTTGGGGTCATGGCTGTGTTGTTGTGGGTTGTTCTGGTGGGTGGGTTGTTGGAGTCCTGTGGAGTTGTTGTTGTGTGGTGTTGCTGGCGTTCTGCATAGCTTGTGGATATACTTTTTTGTCTTTCCGTCTGCTGTGTTGATGTAGAGGTTGATGCGTGTGTGGGTGGGGTACTTTGGAAGTGAGTGGAGGTACTTGAAATCCCATTATCCATGGTGTGTCCTCCTCTAGTCTGCAGTCGGATGGAGTGTGGGTCATGGGGTGCATTGTTTGCCAAGTTTGGTCTTTATCGGTCTTGGTTCTTGGACACAGTGGTCTGTGGGGAATGATGGGTTTTGAAGTACTACAAATCCCATTATCCATGGAGGTACTTCAAGTCCCATAATCCATGGTCCACCCTCCTCCAAACTGTAGTAGAATGTAACGTGGGTCATAGGGGCTCTGTGTGCCAAGGTAGGTTACTGTAAATTCAGGCCATATACAATGTCCCATGAGCTGAGGCCTAGTCAGGAACAGCAAGTTAATGAAGCCTTACTGTCAATTCAGAGCGTAAACAGCATTCCATTAAGTGAGGCCTAGTCAGGGAAATTAAGTTAATGAAGCCTTGCTGTCAATTTTGGGTGTGGTCTGTGATTTGTAGGAGTGTAAATTTTGTACCTCAGCCCTTTGCCTTATCCTCCTCTGACAGTTTATTATGGGTCGGAATGTTCATGTTGGCTGGCCAGTACAGAAGTTATGCAAATCCGCCCTTATTGGCAGCCAATCATGTTGTCAGAATGTAGAGGCTAGGAGAGTCTTTGGCAGCCCCGGAGGATGCTGGAAAATGTAGGGTTTTTTTACTCAATGTTTTGGGGGCCTTTTAGGTTTTGGGGGGGGGGAGTTCTTTGCTACAAACCTACCTTGTCTGAGGCCTATTTCTGTTGGCAAGTTTGGTGTCTCTACGTTGTAAGGTTTCTCTATTTGGGACGGTCGTTCCATGACGACTCTTCCTTTATATATATAGATATGGCATGGGCCAACTTCAGCCCTCCATGTGTTTTGGACTTCAACTCCCACCATTCCAAACAGCCAGTAGGAAGTCCAAAATACCTGGAGGGCCCAAATTTGTCTGTGCACCTAATCTGTCTGTGTGTGTGTGTGTGTATATATCTCAGTGATTGGTTGGGGCGCCAAAATACTGTTCGCTTACCATTTAAAATTACATAGGTCCAGCCCTGCATGTGGGGGACATGAGAGAAGCCTCCCACAGGTTGGTAAAACATCCGAGTGTCCCCTGGGCAACATCCTTGTAGACGGCCAATTTTCTTATACCAGAAGTGACTTGCAGTTTCTCAAGTCGCTTCTGACATGATTAAAAAAAAATCTGGTGGAATTGCAATCTATCAGTAACTGATTCTTCTTGTTGTGATGACCCTATTATCATGGGCTTTTTTGGCAAGGTCTGTTCGAGGAGGGAGGAATTGCCCCTGCCTTCCTCTGAGGCTGAAAGAGTGTGAGTTGACCAAAGATACCCTGTGGCTTTCCTTGGCCAAGTGGCGACCCAAGCCCTGGCCTCCAGAGCCACAATCCAATTCCCAAGCCACTGTTCTCCCAATATCACGAGAGCACACAATTCTTGCATCTGCTCTACTAAACAACAGGACATCTCACAAGTGCCATCTGATTCAATAGCTTTTATACCAGTGCGTGTTTGTGTAAACATTTTGGATGCTACCAAACATCATTCATTCTATTACCTTCAGTTTGATTCAAAAACTGATTGTTAACTGATTGGAATGAGAATGCAAATTGATAAAGGAAGGATACAAAAAGTATACCAAAAAAAAAGAGTACCTGCCATAGATCCAGCCATTAACCGGTGAATATGCCCAGATACGCCCAGCTCATTTTTAATAATCTATAAAACATAAAATTCTCAATATAAAAAGCATGCTTTGACCTGCTTAAGAGAACTTGATTCTACTGTTCAATGCAATCGCAAACAACAGATTATCACTTCTGTCCGCATTTTAAGAACAAACTATAACATAACTTTTAAATGACGGTTTTGTTCCAGAACTTCTGCAAACCTGCGGACCCCCAATCTCTAGCAGACCCCGTTTTTCAGTGGTTCTTTGGCTGCAGTGCTCTTCAGGTTCATCATAAAGAAAAATAATGATGTATCTCTCTCCACTGTCTAAAAAAGGATTATCGACTGTATTTTCCTATTATTATTATTATTATTATTATTTTGATGGCAGCTTTCCTAGAGCCTGGCTGCTGTTTAGAGGCATCTCCACTAACCTATCTTTATAACCTGATGAAGTTTGAGCGATTAGAGAGCTGTCCTCATTCCGGAGGGAGGGTAAAGCAGCCCTCTTTCGGCAAGCGTTCAATTTGAGTGGTCCTTTGTAATCAGGCCTGGATTAACTCCTTTTGGCGCCCTAGGCCACACTTTGGAAGCCCCCGGGGCCACTGCTGGGCATGCGTGGCAGCGGCCCCGGGGCGGGGCTTCCCTTCCTCCTCCTTGCCGTGACCGCCTTCCTTCAATCAAGGAAGGCCGTCGTGGGGAGGAGGAGGAAGGGCAGCCCCATCCCCGGGGCGCTGCTGGACATGCGCGGCAGTGGCCCCGGGGACGGGGCTTCCCTCCGCCTCTTCCTCCTCCTCACCGCGACCTTCCTTCAGTCAAGGAAGGCGGTTGTGGGGAGCAGGAGAAAGGGAAGCCCCATCCCCGGGGCGCTGCTGGACATGCGCGGCAGTGGCCCCGGGGACGGGGCTTCCCTCCGCCTCTTCCTCCTCACCGCGACCTTCCTTCAGTCAAGGAAGGCGGTTGCGGGGAGCAGGAGAAAGGGAAGCCCCATCCCCGGGGCGCTGCTGGCCATGCGCGGCAGTGGCCCCGGGGACGGGGCTTCCCTCCGCCTCTTCCTCCTCACCGCGACCTTCCTTCAGTCAAGGAAGGCGGTTGCGGGGAGCAGGAGAAAGGGAAGCCCCATCCCCGGGGCGCTGCTGGACATGCGCGGCAGTGGCCCCGGGGACGGGGCTTCCCTCCGCCTCTTCCTCCTCCTCACCGCGACCTTCCTTCAGTCAAGGAAGGCGGTTGCGGGAGCAGGAGAAAGAGAAGCCCCATCCCGGGCGCTGCTGGCCATCGCCAGTGGCCCCGGGACGCTTCCTCCGCCTCTTCCTCCTCACCGCGACCTTCCTTCAGTCAAGGAAAGGCGGTTGCGGGGAGCAGGAGAAAGGGAAGCCCCATCCCCGGGGCGCTGCTGGACATGCGCGGCAGTGGCCCCGGGGACGGGGCTTCCCTTCACCTCTTCCTCCTCCTTGCCGTGACCGCCTTCCTTCAGTCAGCTGCGGTGGGTGATCGCCCTGACGAACTGGAAGACGATCAAGTCTTCCGGGTCTCCAGGGCGATCAGCCGCCGCAGGTCGCTGACTGCTCCCGCTGCAGGCCCGGATCGCCTCCCGGGATGGCAGTCACTCCAAAGCCGCTGCTCCTCCGATTGTTCTCTGGAGCGGCAGGCTGTCTGCCGACGCAGGCCCCACAGCCCGCAACGGGATGGCGGCACCGGCACCCTTTCCTCTTGGCCCTGCCCCCGACGCCCTTCTCCCCTGGCTGGACAGAATCGGCTGCCGGGCCAGATCCGGCCCACGGGCCGTAGGTTGCCCAGGTCTGTCCTAGATTATAGAAGAATTCAAAATGAACACTTTAAAAGGTTCTGGTGTTTCTATATTCACTCAATGACTCAAATGTGAGGGTGTAGTTGTCTGAGTGTTGGACTGGGAAACTGGGGCACCAGGGGTTTGAATCCCCACTTGACCATGAAAACACACTGGGAGTGTCAGATTATTGCATTTTGAATAGCAATTCATGAGTCAGCACAAGATATTTTTCGCAGTTTGAGATGACCTGCAGTGTGACATGTTTGACACCAGATGGCGCTGTCTCAAGACTGCTAAATGGAACCTTGAGGAATGTCAGTTACAAAGTGACAGTTGGGATTTGTCAGTTGGGATTTAATATCTGTGAGGAAAGGATGTTTAGAAAGGTAGCTGTGATGGCTGTTGTTTTTCGATGTTTTGCCAGTTATTGTTAAATACAATTCAATACAAAGTTATATATTTACCTTGTGAATTGAATGAGAGTTTCATTATTCACATGAACAGAGACTGGAGTTTTTGGGCCGATGGGGAATTAAACTTCTATATTTCTGTTGCCTATCCGCTGTGACATAAATACTCAACGCCGAAGAGGGAGACCTTGGCCAAATCGTTGTAGTACACCCCAAGCCTCCAGCTAGAGTGCCAATGGGCCTAACCAAATCAAGCAGCAGCTCTGTAGGTCTCTTCGGGGTTCTCAGAGATGGGAAGGATGTTTCATGAGCAACCAAGTGGGAGGGAGGAAAGGGCTCTGCGCCCTGGACTTCCCCTTTGAAACTTCCCGTTTGATGCCAGTATACTGAAAGGCTCATGTTCAGGTGATATGTATGGGTAGATATGTTATCTCAAGGCGTATATAAGCATAACACAGAGCAGATAAACTCACTGTCCATCTGTCATTCATACACTACATAAGCTACAAAACCCTTTTGGGAAAAGATTGATGTAGAACGGTCTGTGCAATGTCAGTGTGTACTAAACCACCATAGGAAGTAGAACTAAAGAAAATATCACATGGAATTACCTTTTTATACTGGCCAAATGCTGTAAACTGAATGGCACCATATGGAAAGATCCTAATCATCATGGCTCCGTTTCCTTTATACAATCCGAGGTAACCTTCCTTTTTTGGTACAGCGCACAATGTAGAAATCACACCTGTCAACAATACAAAACACACATTTAAGAGATATGCATCTTAATATTAATGACCCAGCTACTGAGACCTGCTCAATTCCATTGACTTGGCGATGCCACGAAGTTTGGAAAAACTTCGGGGGTCTGTGTGACTTCGTTACTGTAGTTTGGACTACACCAGGCCTGAGCAAACTTTGGCCCTCAGGTGTTTTGGACTTCAACTCCCACAATTCCTAACAGCCTCAGGCCCTTTCCTTTTGCCCTCAGCCGCAAGCGGCTGAGGGGCAAAAGGAAGGGGCCTGAGGCTGTTAGGAATTGTGGGAGTTGAAGTCCAAAACACGTGGAGGGCCAAAGTTTGCCCAGGCCTGGACTACACTATAACTCTGAAAACACAAAGGAAATGTATGCCAACATTCCTTTTAATATGATTCACAGTCCAATTTTTGAACTGTTTGCATATGTAAACAAGCATATATATATATATATATATATATATATATATATATTTATATATATATATATATATAATGCAGCATAGGATTTTTCATTGGTTTCATTTCAATAACGTTATCAATTTTTACAATAATTTAGATCTCAAAGTTAGATACAGGTGAAGTAAATGCTCAAGATACATGTACTACTGGAGATTCACTCATAATTTATCACATAGACCAGTTCACGGATATGCTTGAGGAACCATAACTAACTAAGGCAGTGTTTCCCAACCAGTGTGCCGTGAGCGATCATCAGGTGTGCCGTGGGAAATTGGCACTCTTCCTCACTCCTAGCAGCTATTTCTCCCTCTTTCCTCCCAAATATCCTCCCCAAGGCAAAGGAAGGGCTCCGCCAGGGGCGGTCTAAGGTAATTTTAAATGGTAAGCAAACATTATTTTGGTGCCCCCCCAAAAAAACATTATTTTGGCGTGCCCCCCCCCTCCGCGCATGCCCAGAAGCTCCTGTGCGCAGGCGCAGAAGCCTATAAACACAGCAATCCCTATTCGGCACGCAGGGAGGTTTGCTACGGCGCAGCGTCAGAGCGCACAAGGCCCAAAAGGGGCGCATCGGCCGGACGCTGTCTGGCGGGCGGGGGAATGCGCCCTTTACCCAGATGGCGCCCCACGCAGCAGCGTCCTTCGCCTACCAGTAGGACCGTCCCTGGGCTCCGCCAAATGCCAGGGCCAGGCCCGCCTTGAGGAAGCCTTCAGGAGCTCCCGCTCCCGCTCAGGGCTGTTTCAGCCTCCCGATACGTTTCATAGATATGTGTGGCCTCTTTAGCTGTCTCCCTCCTCCCTCCGCAAAAGCAGAGCACTGGGCAGAAGTGATTGAGTTGGCGTTTTCGCGTTGGCTTGAATTTCTTGTGAGAACAAAGACAGAAATTCCACATCGGTGAATTGGGCAGTGAGCGAACCTGGGAGCATCGGGAGGCTGAAGCATTCACAGGTTTCCAAGAAACAAATTGCGCCTCTCTGCTTGGATTTTTTTTTTTACAATTTTACTGGATTTTTTTAGAGTCTCTCCCCCCCCCCCCCCCCCCCGGTGGAACTGTTTATAACAGCTTCATGACATCCATAGTTAACTGGAAGCAAGTTTCATTCAGGGTGAAATTTCACAAAGGTCTGGAGAACAAGCCCTATGAGGAGCGGCTTGAAGAACTGGGCATGTTTAGCCTGAAGAAAAAAAATGGCTGGGAAAAGACACGATAGCCATGTATAAGTATGTGAGAGGAAGTCATATATATGTTGTGTTCATCGAAACAGGCCCAGGTTTCAGACTGAGTGTATAAATACATTTTAAAACATATTAACTATATGTATTACAGTATTAGAGTGTCATTTTGTGTCATTTTGGTTGGTGGTGTGCCCCAGGATTTGGTAAATGTAAAAAATGTGCCGCAGCTCAAAAAAGGTTGAAAAACACCGAACTAAGGTACAAGCAGCATGCTCATGAATGCTGGCTGGCTGCTCGTAGTGCAAGCAAGAGTGACTTAAAAAACCCACCGGTCTTGTCTGCTGCAAAGGATGCCAAAGCCTAGCGTTCTGGCTTGTCCCTCCTGATGAACTATAGCCACAAAGGAAAAACAACCCACACTTTATAACTGAGTGAATGGCCTGAAGTGAACCTCCAGCCATTGTTTGTGCTAACCAGGGTGCATTAAAATGTCCACAACTTTATTTCATTTGTTAAACAAAAGTATCAACCAAAAATAAATCTCTCTTGACATAAAAAAACCCCAAAAACATTACAATTACACTTCATCGCAAGCATGCAAAGCCTACATTTATATTCTTGCTGAATTAAAACAATTCACCCTAGTGCAAACTACAATTTGACATAATGGCTAAATTAAGAACATGAAAAAACATTTTCTATGTTCTATATCCTCCAGGGCCATGTGCACCAATAAAACTGACAAAAGAAGAACTACACCACCGTCTATATTAGACCTGGGCAACGTACGGCCCGCAGCCGATTCTGTCCGGCTCGGGGAGAAGGGCATCGGGGTGGGGCCAAGAGGAAGGGGTGCCGCTGCCGCCATCCCATTGCGGGCTGTGGGGCCTGCGTTGGCAGACAGCCCGCTGCTCCAGCGAACTTCATTTCTGGCGGCACTTAAGACATGGCTATTTAGAAGAGCATATGCATAAGTGACAATCAGTGACCTGGAATCTGTCTATTCCAATATTTTAACATTTTAATATTTTAATATTTTAGTACTGTAAATGCCAAGCTGTGTAAGTCGCCCGGAGCACATTTGTGGAGGGCGACTCATAAATAATAAAATTAGTTAGTTAGTTAGTTAGGAGTGCCTGCCATCCCGGGAGATGACATGCGGCGACTGATCGCCCTGGCGACCTGGAAGACTTGATCGTCTTCTGGGTCGCCAGGGCAATCAGCCGCCTAAGGTCGCTGACTGCTCCCGCTGCAGGCCCGGATCGCCTCCCGGGATGGCAGGCACTCCAAAGCCGGGATGGCAGGCACTCCATGGCAGGGCGATCAGCTGGGGAACGGCTAGGGGCGAGAGCGAGCGAAGGCCTGCAGCCTTCGATTGCCCGCAGCCTCCGATCGCCTGCTGCTCTGCTCTGCCTTCGGCGGCGGCTGGGTCCACTTTGCCATCCTCTGGGCTGGGTCCATTGGGCCATTCCATCTTGGGATCCTTCCTCTCTTGAGGATGTCAGCCTCTATCTTGGTTCGCACCTTGTCTTCTTGAATTTAATTTCATTTTAGTAGTTTTTATTATTGTTTTATAATAATTTTATTATAATAATATAATAATATATAATATAATGTTATATTACATTATAATTTCAATATATTATAATGTCTATATATACACACTATATATATAGTGATACTGTATGTGAATTATGTAAACCTCCCCGAGCCTGCCGGAAGGAGCGGTATATAAGAACATAAGAACATAAGAAGAGCCATGCTGAATCGGGCCTCAGCCCATCTAGTCCAGCATTCTGTGTCACACAGTGGCCCACCAGTTGTACACAGGGATCTCTAGCAGAAAGGAGGGCAAAACCCTCACCTGCTCCCGACCCCCACACCCAGTACCCGGGGGAAAATCCTGCCTGCCTCCATCAACACAGAGGTGGCACTTGGATGTCCTTTTCAGTAACTACCGATACACTTGGTATCCATGAATCTGTCTAATCCTGCCTTGAAGCTGTCCAGGCTGACCGCTGTCACAACCTCCTCTGGAAGTGAGTTCCATAACCCAATGACCCTCTGGGTGAAGAAATATTTCCCTTTATTAGTCCTAACTTTCCTACCTTGGAGCTTCAGGGAGTGCCCTCTAGTCCTAGTGTTGTGTGACAGAGAAAATATTTTTTCTTTATTCACCTTTTCTATCCCATGCATGATTTTATACACTTCGATCAAGTCACCTCTTAGACGCCGTCTTTCAAGGCTGAAAAGACCGGCGTTGCAACCTGGTTTCATAAAGGGAGCCGCTCCATCCCTTGGATCATTCTTGTTGCCCTTCTTTGTACCTTTTCCAGTTCCGTTATATCCTTCTTGAGGTGCGGTGACCAGAATTGTACACAGTACTCCAGATGTGGCCTCACCATAGATTTGTAGAGAGGCAATACAACATTTGCCGACCTATTTTCGATTCCCTTCCTGATCATGCCACGCATAGAATTTGCTTTTTTCACTGCTGCAGCGCACTGGGTTGACATCTTCATTGAACTGTCCACCAAAACCCCAAGATCCCTTTCCTGGTTTGTCTCGGAAAGCTTTGACCCCATCAATTGGTAGGTGTAGTTGGGGTTCTTTGCCCCGATGTGCATGACTTTACACTTGTTTAGGTTCAAATGCATTTGCCACTTTGTTGCCCATTCACTCAATTTCGAGAGATCTTTCTGGAGCTCTTTACAGTCAGTTTCATTTTTAACTACCCTGAACAGTTTAGTGTCGTCTGCAAACTTTGCTACCTCACAATTTACTCCTACATCCAGGTCATTTATGAATAAATTAAAAAGTAACGGACCCAAAACTGAACCTTGGGGTACGCCACTTCTCACCTCTTTCCACTGGCTGGCTGCTCGTAAATAAATAATAAATAAATAAATAATATAACAATTATGATATTAATACTAATAATATATGAGGTGGGACCTTGAATCAACGGGTGGACAGATGGAATACAGTCCTGTCGAAAGCCATCGACCAAATAGCCCCCAGACGCCTGATCCGGCCACGAAGAGTCCATTCTCCATGGTTCACGGACGACCTGCGACTGCTGAAGCGAAGGCGGAAGCAGCTGGAGAGCGCGTGGCGTCGGAAACCAACTCAGACGTCGAGATCAGCCTTCAGAGATATGCGCAGGTCATATGAGCGGGGCGGTCAAAGAGGCCAAGAAGACCTATAACTCCTCCTTAATAGCGGCAAGAAGATCGCCCAGCACAGATCTTTAAGATCGTCCGAGACCTAGCTATGCCCAACTCACTGCTGAGGGACAATGAAAATTCAGCTATCTCAGCGGAAGAATTTCAAGTTTTCTTCACTGAGAAAATAATTGCCCTTAGGCGTGATTTACCCTCTATACCTGAGGAGAGGAGCGGGATGGGTAAGGACCCAGCTCCATCGCCTAGCTTGAAACTCGACCAGTTCAAGGCCCTGAATTCAGAGGAGATTAATCAAATCTTGACCGCAGCAAGGGCAACCACTTGCTCTACAGACCCGTGCCCGTCCCATCTGATTAAGTCCTGTGCGGGAGCCTCCTGGCCACTCTGACAGGGTTGATAAATCACTCATTGGAGCTGGGAGTCTTTCCCGATGCGCTGAAGGAGGCTAGAGTCCGCCCGCTGCTGAAGAAGAGCGAATTTGGATCCAGCGGTGCCGGCAAACTACCGTCCGGTCTCAAACCTACCCTTCCTCGGGAAACTGATTGAGCGGGCAGTAGCGATCCAATTACAGGAATTCCTGGAAACCTCAGGAAGCCTGGACCCCTGCCAATCGGGTTTCCGCGCCGGACACGGGACCGAGACCGTCCTGGTGGCCATTACGGACGACATCCGCCGCCAATTGGAGAAGGGAGGTTCGGCTATCCTGGTGCTGCTTGACCTCACCGCGGCGTTCGACACGGTGGACCATGACTTGCTGTTGCGGCGACTATCAGCCATTGGGATTCAAGGCACAGCTTTGGCCTGGTTCGATTCCTTCCTGCGGGGCCGTTCGCAGCGTGTTGAGTGGCGAGGCCAAGCGTCAGAAATCCACCCTGGACTGTGGAGTCCCCAGGGCGCCATTTTGTCACCAACGCTTTTTAACATCTCGTCCAACCCTTGGCAAGCATAGCCAGAAGTTTTGGATTGGGGTGTTACCAATATGCAGATGACACCCAGCTTCTGCTGAAGCTTGAGCCAGGTGTAACATCGGTGCCTGAGAACTTCAGACAAGGACTAGAGGCAGTGACCAGATGGCTCGCTCATACAAACTCAAGATCAATCCATCAAAGACTGAGATTCTATGGCCGGGGCGCCCAGAGCCACCCATTCCGCTGCCTCTCTTTGAGGGAGAGCCGCTGATCCGGCCCCGTCGGTGAAGAGTCTCGGTGTGATACTAGACTCGAGACTCTCACTGGAGGCCCAGGTTGCTGCGACAAGTAAGGGAGCTTTTTCCACCTACGCCAGGCACGTCAACTGGCACCTTACCTTCCATCAGATGCGCTGGCTACTGTGGTCCATGCCACAGTGACATCACGGCTGGACTACTGTAATGCCTTGTACGTGGGGTTGCCGCAGTCAACCACTCGTAAAATCCAGCTGGTGCAGAATGCAGCCGCCAGACTCCTCACCGGGACACCACTGAGATGCCATATCGCGCCATCTCTGCAGCGCCTGCACTGGCTGCCAGTCGAGCTCAGAGCCATCCACAAGATCCTGTCGCTTACCTTTAAGGCCCTCCATGGTGCCGGCCCAGCTTATTTAAAAGACCGCTTGTCCGAACCAGCTCATTTAAGGTCGCCGCGCTCAGGAAACAGGGACCTTCTCCGCATCCCAGGTGTGAGTGAGGCCCGCCTCGACACCACGAGACGGAGAGCTTTTTCCATCGCGGCCCCTGTCCTTTGGAACTTGATGCCGGCGGATCAGAGAGCTATCCGGGACATGCCCCAGTTCCTGACCGCACTGAAGACCTGGCTCTTCCGAAGGCTTATGGCTAAGGACACCTCCCAGACTTAGCCTGAGCTACTGGAACTATTTTAATTAATCTTTTTATTCTTTTAGCTTTTAACTATTGAATTCTTTTATGTGTTTTTGTGTGTAAGTCGCCCGGAGCACTGACGTGGAGGGCGACTCATAAATAATAAAATCAATCAATCAATCAATCAATATATTAATATGTTAATATTAATGATGGGTAATATATAGTAAATATAGTAAATAAATGAATGAATTATGTAGATTAGAATGTAGTTCTGCCTTTAGGTGCAGCCCTCCATAATATTTTTTGGCTCTCGTGTGGCCCCTTGGAAAAAATAATTGCCCGCCCCTGGTCTATATGCTTGAAAACTAAGGACGTACAAACTGAGAGTTTGATGTATGACTCGAACGAAAGCCAGGGCTGGGGTCAGGAAAGACAACATGTATTGTGTTCTTTAACTACGAAGTCTACATCAATATCTATACTGTCTAGGAAAAAATATGCTTACCACATTTTCAAGTATCTAAGCAACAATTTTTGGTAGAGAAAGAAAAAAATAACAAGAAAATGAATTGAAATAAGAAGGGGAGGAGAAATAAACTGACCGGAGAGAGTGAAAGAGAACTGTGAGAAGAAATGGCGAGGAAGTGAATTTTAAAATATCCCTAACAGCCTCCTAAAGAAGGCAAGCCAGAACAAACCAACACAGCAAGCGAAGGAGAGGTAAACAAATTAAAATAAATACAATTATGGAGATACAACTACAATGATCAAAGCTGATGAAGGACAGAGTCTGAAGGTAGAATTCGGAGAAGAACAATTTATTTGTTTATTTATTTAAAACTTTTGTACCCCGACCTTCTCACCTCTATCGAGGGACTCAGGCCGGCATCACAGCAAAGATTCAATGCCATACAGTTTAAAAACAACTACAACATATTAAAATACATAAAAACCCAGCATAACACCACATCGCCATTAAAACAATTCCACTCAATCTGTAAACTTGGTCATTCATTCAGGCTATAGCCCATCTCAGTCTATTCTGGGAAGGCTTGGTTCCACATCCAGGTCTTCACCAGCCTCCTAAAGGACAACAGAGAGGGGGCAGATCTAGAATCACTTGGGAGAGAGTTCCACAGCCGAGGGGCCACCACAGAGAAGGCCCTGTCTCTCGCCCCCACCAGCCATGCTTGTGAAGCCGGCGGGACCGAGAGCAGGGCCTCTCCGGAGGATCTTAATGTTCTTGATGGTTCGTAGGGGAGAATCCGTTCAGACAGGTAAACTGGGCCAGAACCGTATAGGGTTTTGTAGGTTAAAACCAGCACTTTGAATTGTGCTCAGAAGCTAATTGGTAGCCCGTGGAGCTGGCGCAGCAAGGGAGTCGTATGTTCCCTGTGCCCCGCTCTTGTTAGTAACCTGGCTGCCGAACGTTGGACTAATTGCAGCTTCCGAGCAGTCTTCAGAGGCAACCCCATGTAAAGAGCATTGCAGTAGTCTATTCGGAATGTAACCAGAGCATGGACCACCGTGGCCAAGTCAGACTTCCCAAGACTTCCCAACAAGACAGAACAACAGCCAGAATAACAATTTATATGAATGGAAAGTTGTCTTAACAGGAGGCTAAAGAATGAAAAAGGAATCCATTAGAAACCACAGTGTGTCAAAGTGCAGGAGGCATATAAACATACAATGACAGCTAGAGTATGTCAGACCGTTTGATGAAAAAGAAGACAGATGACCATCAGGCAAGTCAACGCCAAGATTAAAGTGCCCATTAGAGATCGCCTCAAATGACACCTACAGATGTAAAATAAAGGAAGGAAAGGAAAGAAAGCCCTCAGGCTCAAGACATGGAGAGGGAAGAAGTGTCACTGGGATAAACATCAGGCCATTGAAGAGGAAATGAATTTACAAAACAGTGAAGGAGGAGGACTTTGACCAAACAGGCCATGCTGATATTTACCCTGCCCCACCCGTTTTGTATAACCTGTGTTTCGTTCAGGGTCACATTTAGGTGGAATGTTCGTAGGTCTGAAACAACTGTCAATTCAGTTTGCCAGAATCAAATTAAAGAAAGTTGACGTTCTTTCTCTGGAAGCGCACAGGAGGGAAAAGGAGAAGGAGAAAGGGAAATGAATGCTACAAGGATAACTTTGAACAATGAAAATGACTTTTGTTTGAATAGACAAGTCTCCTGGTGACATATATTTTATGCAAATCTGAACACGCAGTTTATTCGTTCAGTCGCTTCCAACTCTTTGTGACCATAGACCAGTCCACGCCTGAAAATACTCCATTTTTAATTCCTGTAGGCATGTGCTCAGCTGACTGTTGTCTCAGACTGTTCTCTCTCCTGTATCACTCAAGAGAGAGTGTTTCTAAATATGGTGATTGCTACATGCAGGTTTCCCTTCTGCGTGCCTTAAAAAGAGGGTATTTTCCCCGTCTAGTATGTACTTGCTTAGTTCATTCTGAGAGTGCCTTGGACCGCGAGAAGATCCAACCAGTCCATACTTCAAGAAATAAAGCCCGACTGCTCATTGGAGGGAAGGATATTAGAGGCAAAGATGAGGTCCTTTGGCCACATCATGAGAAGACAGGAAAGCTTGGAGAAGAGAAGGATGCTGGGGAAAATGGAAGGAAAAAGGAAGAGGGGCCGACCAAGGGCAAGGTGGGTGGGTGGCATCCTTGAAGTGACTGGCTTGACCCTGAAGGAGCTGAGGTGGTGATGGCTGACAGGGAGCTCTGGCGTGGGCTGGGCCATGGGGTCACAAAGAGTTGGAAGCGACTGAATGAATGAACAACAAAAACAAGTTCATCAAATTATTAGTTAACCAGTCACCCGACAAACAGCAAAGCCTTCATTTTTTGCTGTACTACCGTGTTTCCCCGAAAGTATGACACCCCCGATTGTAAGACGTATCGGGGGTGTCAGAGGGGTCGGCTTATATAAGCCGTACCCCGAAAGTAAGACGTACCTTGGGCGGCATGGCGTGGCTTCCTGGCTGGGCGGCGAGAGGCTCCCAGAGGGGCTCAAAAGGGGCCCGGAATCCTCCTCCTCTTCTTTCCAGCGGCGCCTCCATCCTCCTCCTCTTCCTCCCAGCGGCGCCTTCTCCCTCTCGCCGGCGGCGGCTCCGCCCCTCTTCCCTTCAGTGAAGGGAGGAGGGGCGGAGCCGCCGCCCGGCGGAGGGGAAGCGCCGGCAGAAGTCCCGCCCGCACGGCGGCTCAGGCGTCTTTCCCGCCGCCGCCCCCCTCGCCAGCGCTTCAAGCGGGAGCCGGGCGGCGGTGGTGCCTGAGTCGCCCTGGGGCGGGACTTCCGCCGGCGCCTTCTCCCTCTCACGGATCCGCCCCACCCTTCACTGAAGGGGAGGAGGGGCGGAGCCGCCCCCGCAGATGGAGAAGGTGCCGGCGGAATCCCGCCCGCCTGGGCGGCTCAGGCGCTCGCCGCCGCCCGGCTCGCCCGCTCGCGTTAGTGGGGCAAGCCAGGCGGCAGCGCGCCTGAGCCGCCCGTCGGGCGGACTCGCCGGCGCCTTCTCCCTCTCGCCGGATCCGCCCCCTCCCTTCAGTGAAGGGAGGCGGATCAGCAGAGCGCCGGCGGAAGTCCCGCCCGCACGGCGGCTCAGGCGCGTTTCGCCACCGCCCGGCTCCCGTTTGAAGCGCGGCGCGGCGGGGCAGCGGCGGGAAAGACGCCTGAGCCGCCTTGGGCGGGACTTCCGCCGGCGCTTTCTTCCCTCTCGCCGGGCGGCGGCGCCTTCTCCCTTCACTGAAGGGAGGGGGGCAGAACCGGCGAGAGGGAGAAGAGGATGGAAGAGGAAGAGGAGGAGGATTCCGGGCCCCTTTTGAGCCCCTCTGGGAGCCTCTCGTCGCCCAGCCAGGAAGCCACGCCATGCCGCCCGAGGTAAGTCTTACTTTCGTCTTACTTTCGGGGTACCGTTGGCTAATGTAAGCCGTACCCGAAAGTAAGCTGTAGTGGGGATTTTGGGGGTCAAAAGAAAGTAAGACGCTGTCTTACTTTCGGGGAAACACGGTATATATGTCGACTGCACAATCTTTTTGGTCACAAGACCAACTTATGCTATTAGATCCCACGACAGCTTTTGATACAGTCGACCACGCATTGTTAACCCACCGTTTGGCCATGACTGGGTGTAACGATGTTCCAAACCTCGTACTGGATTCACTGTGGACGACTGACCACTGCCACCAATACTCAATGTTTTTCTTCTTTATTAATTAATTTGCTGCCACCATTTGTCAATGCTTGACCACTAGATGTGAGGGTCCTGGTGAATAAACGACTTCCACAGATGTTTTGTTGAAAGTGTTTAACAGTTTATTTTACACAAATGGGCTCAAAGCTTAGGTGGTTTCAAAACTCCGAAGAGGTACAAACTTGCAATTTTAAACAAGATAACACCGGGGTTTTAACTTCCCCTTACACAGTTACTATCACAAGTAACTACTTAATGCTGGGTTACTCTCAACCCTAGGACTACACTTGTTCTTAACCTGGGTTTCTCTGAACCCACACTCTTGGGTTTCCCTAAACCCACACACAGAACTGAACTGCACACTGCAGATCCTACAGACAGCTTGCAGCTTCAGCAACTGCTAATTCCCAACTAACTCTGGTCACAGCTGCTGGCCAACTGACATTCTCCAACTGTCAGATTCAAACTGAACATTCTAAAGCCAGAGTGGCCTCTGTTGTCATGGCAACAGCCTCTGCTTACAGCTTGCTGCTGTGAACATTCTACTGCTCACTCTCTGCAGCTTTTAAAGAATGTCCCTTCTAAATACATAAATAAACATGTGATTAACATGTAAATAACCACCTCATCACACTGGGGTTAGGGGGACTGCCCTGAAATTGTTGTCCTCCTTTCTCCTTGACCGGGGCCAGTGAGTGGAGAGGGGAGGTATGGTTTCTGAGAGGCTCCCCTTAAGTTGTGGGGTGTCTCAGGGAGCCATTCTCTCCCCTTTATTGTTCAACATCTACATGCGACCCCTTGCCAAGCTGGTACGGAGCTTTGGTCTGGAGTGTCATCAGTATGCTGATGACACCCAGCTGGTGCTGAGGATGGACGGCCACCCAGACTCTGTACCCGATTGTTTTCAACAATGCCTGGAAGCCGTGACTGGTTGGCTACGAGCCAGTTGGTTGAGAGTGAACCCAACAAAGACGGAGATCCTATGGCTGGGTCACCCGGGGGGGTGTGAGCTCCGGCTGCCGGCTGCCGGCTCTGGATGGCAAGGCACTACGCTCGTCGCCCTTAGTAAAGAGTCTGGGGGTCCAGTTGGATCTGCTGCTGACGATGGAGGCTCAGGTCTCCACTGTCAGCAGAGCTGCCTTCTACCATCTGCAGCAAGCTAGGCAGCTGGCGCCCTATCTCTCTGGAAATGACCTAGCTACGGTGATCCAGGCAACGGTCATCTCGAGGCTGGACTACTGTAACGCCCTTTACATTGGTCTTCCTTTGTCGGTCATCCGGAAGCTTAAACTGGTGCAGAACGCAGCAGCGAGGCTCCTGGCTGGAGTTCCGGCCAGGGCTCACATTACTCCAACCCTGCAACGACTGCACTGGTTACCAATTGAGCACCGGATCATCTTCAAAGTGTTGTTTCTGACCTTTAAGGCCTTGCATGGTCTGGGGCCTGTGTACTTAAGGTACCGTCTACTCCCATATGTTCCCCAGAGATCTCTCCATTCTGAAGAGACCTCAACCTCTCGCAGATTCTGCCCCTGCGTACTATTCGTTTGTCGTCAACTAGACAGAGAGCCTTCTCTGTGGCAGCACCGTGCTTGAGGAATAGTTTACCACCTGAAGTGCGAGCAATCAGCGAGCTGCCGGCTTTACGGAAAGCTTGCAAAACAGCATTGTTCCGGAAGGCTTTCAGCCTTTAACTACCCTTGGTTATGGCAGAATATTGTGGAAACTGTTTTGTCTTGATTTTATGTTTTTATGCTTCTTGTTATAGTTTGATATGCTGTAAACCGTCCTGAGCCAATCGGAAAGGACGGTATACAAATCGAAATAATAATAAATAAATAAATCTTGAGGGTAACACATGTGGGCACATCCTCACATATAAAGCACACGGTTTATCAATCTGAGTATTTTCCCCATCTAGTATGTAAAACTGCTCATTATTGTGTATGCCTACTCAAAAGTAAGCTGCAGTGCAACTATTTTCTAGCTTAATTTTTATACATGGCTACTCAGGGAAAAAAACCCAGAAAATATTATAGGAAAATTGATTTTTAATGACTGTTGTAATTTAAACCCCTTCCCCTTCCCCTACCAGTTTGAATAATTTTAAAGGTTTTTTTAAAAAATAAAAAACAACAGTATTTAAAGGTTACATTCGTTAACTGCTCTTATCTACAACTACAGGCTGAAAGCAAGAATTGAGGGTTTTTTTGTGTTTAGCATTGAAAAAAGCCTCCTGCCCCAAGGCTACAACAGTCATTTCCTTGGAACTACAGGGGAAGGTAGGCGATGGCTGCACAACCCACAGTGGATACCCTAAATAGGCTGAGTATGACTGTTTTAGTCCGCTGAGCAAGATGAGTAAATAATGGCACTGTGATAAAACTTCTTTCAAACGACTACATTGCGATAAAATGCATCATGATGAGATCATCAATGCATGCAGTAAATACAGTATCCTCATATGCTACTGTGTTTTTTCATCTGCCTGCAGATTTTGGCTGGGATTTTCAGAGATTTTGGCTGGGATGTAGTGACTCGATTACTTGACTGTGGGTTCAGATCCCCTCATGGCAATGAAATTCACTGGATGACTGGGCATCTCACATACTCTCAGCCTCAGAAGAAGGCAATGGCAATCCCCCTCTAAACAATTTATCCCACTAAAACCCTGTGACTGCTTCACCTTAGAGTCGGCATGGGTCAGAAACTATGTAAAGGTGTAACAACAAAACATTTGTAACAGCTAGGACCCTGTTTCTCTCTTTAGTTACACTCTTAGGCAGGGGTGGGCAACCCACGGCCCGGGGGTCAGATCTGGCCCAGCAGCCAATTCTGTCCAGCCCGGGAGAAGGGCGTCGGGGGCAGGGCCAAGAGGAAGGGGTGCCACTGCTGCCATCCCATCATGGACTCTGTGGGGCTTGTGTCGGCAGACAGGCCGGAGGAGCACTGTTCCGTCCTCCAGACGTTTCATATGCATAGCCCCATAGTTTTGTTTTAAAAGGCAGCATTTTTCCTTTTGCATCTTTCCTGGGACTGTTCCAGGCACACTGACACCTTGCCTGTTAATTATTAGCAGGGTTGCAGCCTGGTGCAGAATTTGCCGCCTAAAGCTCTGCAAATGTATCTTTTTAGTTGGTGTCCGCCCCTTTTTCTTCCTGGGGATTGGCCTCCATTTTAGAAAGTGTTTCAGTTCCTTTCAGAGAGGGAAGGAATTCAGATGTGTTTTTGGCCAGCCAGGATTGGCTCCGAAAGGGTCACCGTAAGTACTGGGTGCTTACCTGGGTGCTTACCTGGGTGCTAACCTGCATGCTTACCTGCATGCTGACCTGCTGATTGCTATTTGCTTGACCATTAGCTGGGGGACTGCTGGAGCCAGATGAGTTTATGGTACCTTGCAGAGACTGGCTTTGCATGCTGTATAGCAGGGCTGTCCAACTGGCGGCCCAGGGGCCGCACACGGCCCCCCAGCCTGTTGGGCACGGCCCCTGCTATGCCCCCGGCCGCCATTTTTAATTTTTTTAAAAAAAATGTAAATTTTTTGCGGCGGGGAGAGAGGGGTGAGCCCCACCAGCTCGTCCCTTCCTCCTAAGGCCGTGACATGCCGGCTTCCTCAGAAGGGCGATTTCGGTTGCTTCGCCCTTCTGAGGAAGCCGGCATGTCACGGCTTTTAGAGGAAGGGGCGAGCTGCGGGGGAGCGTCTCCCGCGGCTCGCCCCTCTCTCCCCGCCGCCGCGGCCGGAGATCGCCGCCCGACGCGGTGGGAAGCGGTGCGAGCGGGGAGAAGCAGGAGTGGCTACGGAGGAAGCCGGCTGCCTTCTTCCCCTGTAGCCCCTCCTGCTTCTCCCTGCTCACGCCTGCCCCTGGGATCCGAGGAGCAGTGCGAGCGGGAGAAGCAGGAGTGGCTATGGAGGAAGCCGGCTGCCTTCTTCCCCTGTAGCCACTCCTGCTTCTCCCGCTCGCGCCTGCCCCCTGGGATCCGAGGAGCAGTGCGGCGGGAGAAGCAGGAGTGGCTACGGAGGAAGCCGGCTGCCTTCTTCCCCCTGTAGCCACTCCTGCTTCTCCCCGCTCGCGCCTGCCGCCCGGGATCCGAGGAGCAGTGCGAGCGGGAGAAGCAGGAGTGGCTACGGAGGAAGCCGGCTGCCTTCTTCCCCCTGTAGCCACTCCTGCTTCTCCTCGCCGCACCTGCCCCCTGGGATCCGAGGAGCAGTGCGAGGGGAGAAGCAGGAGTGGCTACGGAGGAAGCCGGCTGCCTTCTTCCCCTGTAGCCACTCCTGCTTCTCCCCTCTCGCGCCTGCCGCCCGGGATCCGAGGAGCGGTGCGGCGGGGGAAAGAGGAGGGGCTACGAGCGAGCGGCCCCTCCCCACCCCGCCCCCGCCCCGCGAGAGGCCCGCCCCCGCTCACTGATCACCTCCGGCCCCCCCAGGTGATCAGTGACACTTCTTCCGGCCCTTGGGTCGGAAGAAGTTGGACAGCCCCGCTGTATAGGATAGACATCTGGTTACCAGCCCAGCTTTAGGTCACCTTTGGACTGGTCTTAGGTTTAGAGGGGGAAGGAGTGGTTCCTTCAACCAAACACCTAGGACCAGGGTGGAAATATCGGGTTTCCTGCCATCCAAAGGAAGCAGTAGGAATCTTCTGAGCAACAACCCAAGGCATTTCCAGTCTTCCTTTTTTTTGCAACCATAAAGCTGTGCCAAGTCCTGCAAAGACTTTGTTACTAAATAAACTGTTTGATTTTCAACTTTATTTTGGAGTGTTTTTTGGGTTGCCAGACCACCTAGCTTTTTCAGCAAGCGCTCTGCAGTCCACCAGGTAGAAAGGACAACACATCTGCCAGTTTTAATTTTAAACAGACCTGGTGTGACGGCATAAGCAGCGGCCTTGGAGTGCCTGCCATCCCTAGAGGCGATCCGGGCGTGCAACGGGAGCACTCGGCGACCTGCGGGGCCTGATCGCCGTGGCGACTCAGAAGACTTGATCGTCTTCCGGGTTGACACGGCGATCGGCCCCCACAGGTCGCCGAGTGCTCACCCTGCAGTAGCCCGGAAAACCCACAAAGCCCCAGAGATTCCGGCCGTGAAAGCCTTCAGCAACCCAAGGTGGAACCATTTTGCGAGGGAATTGTTTCCAGAGGGGGACCATAAACTGGAGCACTGTGGTTCTCCGGGGGACTTTTTACGGGACGGACGGAGCAGACGGGCTAGCCCGAGTGCCGGGCCATGTTCGCTGGCTTGAAGGAGCTTGGGGTGGCCAACGGGGAGGACTTGAAAGAGACGCTGACAAACTGCACTGAGCCCCTGAAGGCCATCAAGCAGTTCCAGGTGAGAGACCAGGCCTTCCTGCCTTGCTAGGCCGTGCCGGTTGCCATGGAGACTTAACCCCGGAAGGGCCGGGAGGAGACCGAAATCCCTTCGCCAAAGCAGCCGCCCCTCCTCTCCCCACTCTATCCCTCCTCATACACCTTTTCCCTCTTCCTTTCCATCACCAACCTCTTGGCCATCCCCTCCGCAAAAACGGCCAAATTGACTGCCACCCGCCGAAGGGCCTTTTCGGTGATTGCACCGACTCTTTGGAATGCCCTCCCGGCGGATACGCGCGCCATCCACGACCTGCTTCCTTTCAGGCGGGCGTGCAAGACCCACCTTTTCAAGCTGGCCTTCCAGACGTAGGCCACGGGTCGCACCCCCCTATGGAACCTAGCCTTGACTAGGTCGTCCTAAGTGTTGTACACTTATATTTTAATGCCATTTTAATGCTTAATGTTTTTGCTGTTTTTATCTTGTATTGTTGTTTTATCTTGTTCATTGCGCTGTGAGCCGCCCCGAGCCCACCGGGAGTGGCGGCATAGAAGCCGAATGAAATAAATAAATAAATATAATCATTCCCTTCTTTTCTTTCCCTTCTTTTTCCCTTCCTTCCTTTCTTTCCTCCCTCTTCCCTTTCCCTCGTGCACCTTGTATCTGTTTTTGTCTTTCTTTCTTTCTTTGCTTCTTCCTTTGTTTTCCCTCATACTTGTTCCCCTTCTTTCTTTCCCTTCTTTTTCCTTTCCTTTCCTTCATTCCTCCCTCCATCCTCATACACTTTCCTCATACACTTTCTCACCATCACTTTTCTTTCTGCCCTTCTTTCCTTCTTCTTTTATATGAATATTTCTTGATATATTAATATGTTAATATTAATGATGTGTAATATATAGTAAATATCTATATATATAAAGGAAGAGTCGTCCTGGAAAGACCGTCCCAAACAGAGAAACCTTACAACACAGAGACACCAAACTTGCCAACAGAAATAGGCCTCAGACAAGGTACGTTTGTAGCAAAGAAACTTCCCCCCCCCAACCTAAAAGGCCCCCAAAACAATGAGTAAAAAAACTACATTTCCCAGCATCCTCCGGGGCTGCCAACGACTCTCCCAGCCTCTACATTCTGACAACATGATTGGCTGCCAATAAGGGCGGATTTGCATAACTCCTGTACTGGCCAGCCAACATGAACATTCCGACCCATAATAAACTGTCAGAGGAGGATAAGGATAATTTACACCCATACAAATCACAGACCACGCCCAAAATTGACAGTAAGGCTTCATTAACTTAATTTCCCTGACTAGGCCTCACTTAATGGCATGCTGTTTACGCTCTGAATTGACAGTAAGGCTTCATTAACTTGATTCTCCCGACTAGGCCTCAGCTCATTGGACATTGTGTATGGCCTGAATTGACAGTAAGGCTCCATTAACTTGCTGTTCCTGACTAGGCCTCAGCTCATGGGACATTGTGTATGGCCTGAATTTACAGTAACCTACCTTGGCACACAGAGCCCCTATGACCCACGCTACATTCTACTACAGTTTGGAGGAGGGTGGACCATGGATTATGGGACTTGAAGTACCTCCATGGATTATGGGATTTGTACTACTTCAAAACCCATCATTCCCCACAGACCACGATAAAGACCAAACTTGGCAAACAATGCCCCCCATGACCCACACTCCATCCGACTGCAGATTAGAGGAAAGACAAAAAACATTGCATATCCACAAGCTATGCAGAACGCCAGCAACACCACACAACAACAACTCCACAGGACTCCAACATCCCACCCACCAGAACAACCCACAACGACACAGCCATGGCCCCAACAACACCATAACTAAGAACAACTCCAACCCTTACATACTCAGACTTCCCCGCATCTCCAAAATAGGGCACAGCAACGTGTGCCGGGTACAGCTAGTAGTAAATAAATAAATAAATAAATAAATGAATTATGTAGATTAGAATGTAGTTCAGCCTTTAGGTGCGGCCCTCCATAATAATTTTTGGTTCTCGTGTGGCCCCTTGGAAAAAATAATTGCCCACCCCTGCTCTTAGGCATGTACACTCAGAAAGCCTACATAAGTATATATTAACTTTGCAGTCCAGAACACAATACCTGTTAGATCAGTTACAATCAGGGGCAGTCTAAGGTAATTTTAAATGGTAGGCGAACATTATTTTGGTGCCCCCCCAAAAAAACATTATTTTGCGCCCCCCATGTAAAACAAATATACAATTATAATATCACAATACCATTAGTAGTATTATATTGTATCAATGTATATACAATATATTATACCATACTCATACTATATTATATCATAATTATATTATACTACATTACAATATAATTATATTATAATATATTGACATTATAATATAATGTAACATTCTATTATATTATTATAAAATAATAAAATTATTTATTTCAATAAAATTATCCTCTACTAAATATTTTCATTACTCCTATAAAACTCAAATAACCCAAAATAAAGTAAAATAAAATATTATATATTAGTATTTTGTACAATACCACTATACTGCAATATTGTTTGTAATATTACATGTAATATAAATATATATCATCATTCTATTGTTATATTGTATTTGTATTATATTGTATGACAATATTAAGCAGAACTGTATATAATAATCAACAAGAAATGCAATGTAAATGCATCAAAATCAGAATATATTACCTATCACCCGACTCATAATCCATAGGAGTCTCCCATAAGTCCAAAATTAGGATCCCAATGTAAATGTAAATAGAAAAACAGCCAAAATGTTCAAATGAGGTCGAATACAGGCAGCGCGGCCTGGGCAAACTTGGGCCCTCCCTCCATCCCTCCCTCCTTCTAAGTGTTTTGGCCTCCAGCTCCCACAACTCCTCATAGCCTCAGGCCCCTCAGGTCTAGACAGAAATAGAGCCGAAGAAAGGAAGGAGGGAGAGAAGAGGTCACAGAGGAGGAGGAGGAAAGCCCTTCGTTCATTCCTTCACTTACACTTCCTTCACTGATTCTTTTCTCCTTCCCCGCAAACGCACGCGGGCGGCGGAGACAAAGGGAGAGGGGAAGCACTCCCTGCCTGCCCGATAGGGAGTGCTTTGCTTACAGGCTTCTGCGCAAGGGAGCTACTGGGCATGCGCGGAGGTATTCGCGCATGTGCAGTTGCTCCTGCGCTCAACTTCAGCTCCAGAACAACTGCGCCTGCGTGAAAACCTCAGCGCGTGCCCAGAAGCGGCATCGGAGCGCACAAGGCCGGGGTCAAAAAGCAGGCAGCTGCAGCACTGTCTGAGGAACATCGGCAGGGCCAGGATGGTGCCCCCTGCGGCCAGGATGGCGCCCCCTTCCCAGATGGCGCCCTAGGCGGCCGCCTACTTGGCCTATCTTGTAGGACCGCCCCTGGTTACAATTTCCTGCTCTGCTCTCCATGATACAAGTGAACTAGAGAGAAAGAGGAATCAGACCGTTGTTCTGGCCATCGGAGAACGCTTCTTCCTCACCTTGTAGCACCAAACTTCAGGCTGAATGAAGAGGCAAAGTGGGGCCTCCTTTGGCAGCAAGTTGCGAAAAGCTGTGCTATTCACTGACTCAAAGACAGTTATAGTTTTGCTCTCCAAAGTCAGGGGGAAACACAGTCCTTTGTTCTGGCAGGCGTTAGCAAAAAGGATCAAAAGGCTTTTGCCTCCCTTGCCCAAAAGTTCAGTTTTGCCCTTCTCCTCCCCACTTCTGGAAGTGAGCAGAAGAGAACTTAGAACATTCCTGCCACCCATCAGCCAGGTGCCCTGTCGCACCTCTCTTTCCAACCTGGAGCTGAGAGGGAAACAGGCATTTAATTCTGCACTGAACAACTCAACATATTACAGCCACTGGGAACATCTCGACCTTTTCTTAATTTCATGCCAGGTATGTGAGGATGCTGTATTTCATCATCTGTGCTGTAAGGTGGTGGGGGGATTATTAATAATAATAATGATTTTATTTATACCTTACCTTTTTCAAGGCAACTAACAATCCACACTAGACAAGTTAAAAAGTACAATACAAAAGTTAATAAAAAAAAAACAAATACTAACAGTGTAAAAACCAAATTAACTGGATGGCTGCGCACCAGCTGGTTGAAGGTGAATCCATCGAAGACAGAGATCCTATGGCTGGGTCGTCCTGGTATGGGTGAGTGCCGGTTGCCTACCCTGGATGGTGAGCGGCTAAGCCCGTCATCTCTGCTGAGAATGGACGGCAGGCCGGACACCGTACCCGATTGTTTCCATCTCTGCCTTGAAGCCGTGACTGGTTGGCTGCGTGCCAGCCGGCTGAAGGTGAACCCGTCGAAGACGGAGATCTTGTGGCCTGGTCGCCCTGGGCTGGATGAGTGCCGGTTGCCTACCCTGGATGGCGAGCGTCTTAGCCCGTCATCCCTTGTTAAGAACTTAGGTGTCCAACTGGAACCCTTGCTGACCATGGAGACTCAGGTCTCCGCGGTCAGCAAGACGGCGTTCTTCCACCTACGGCAGGCTAGACGACTGGCACCCTACCTGTCCAGGGACGACCTGGCCGCGGTGATCCAAGCGACGGTCATCTCGAGGCTGGACTACTGTAACGCCCTCTACGTTGGCCTTCCCTTGTCGACAATTCGGAAGCTCAAGCTAGTGCAGAACGCCGCTGCTCGCTTATTGCTTTCAAGGTGTTGGTGTTAACCTTTAAGGCCTTGCATGGCCTAGGGCCTGCGTACCTGAGGGACCGCCTTGCTCCATACATTCCCCCGAGATCACTACGTTCAGAGGAACAAAATCTGTTACTAGTACCATCAATCCGCTCCTGCCATCTGTCTACTACCAGGCAGAGAGCCTTCTCCGTGGCAGCCCCGGTGCTATGGAACTCCCTCCCGGATGACGTCCGGGCTGCCACGGAGCTCATTCCCTTTCGGAGGGCTGTTAAGACTACACTGTTCAGATTGGCCTTTGATCAGGCACACTAGCTGGGGTGGCTGCTTATTACAGCCCCTTAATATATTTGTGCCTCGGGTCCGAGGAAATGCTTTATGTTCCTTCCAAATACCTTGTGATGTGACTTGTAATTGTTTTAAATGTTTTATTGTACGGCTGCATGGCCATTGCATGCAGCTTGTTTTTATATGTTGTGACCCGCCCCGAGCCTGCAGGGAGGAGCGGAATACAAGATCAAATAATAAATAAATAAATAAATAAAAAGCCTGGTCGTTCAATTAGACCCATTGCTATCGATGGAGACTCAGATCTCCACGGTTAGCAGGACAGCATTTTTCCATCTTCAACAGGCTAGGCAACCGGCTCCTTACCTGTCCAGGAATGACCTCGCTATGGTGATCCAGGCGACAGTCATCTCAAGGTTAGACTACTGTAACGCCCTCTACATTGGCCTTCCCTTGTCGACAACCCAGAAACTCAAGCTGGTGCAAAATGCTGGTGGGAGCACCTGCGAGAGAGCACATCACACCAATCCTACAGCAATTGCACTGGCTGCCAATAGAGTACCGGATTGTTTTCAAGGTGCTGGTGTTGACCTTTAAGGCCTTGTATGGCCTAGGGCCGATGTACCTGAGGGACCACCTCACCCCATAGGTTCCCCCGAGATCGCTGCACTCAGAAGAACAAACCCTTCTGATGATTCCATCAGTTCGTTCCTGTCGCCTCTCAGTGACAAGACAACGAGCCTTCTCCGTGGTGGCACCGACGCTATGGAACGCGTTACCAGACGACGTTCAGGCTATCACGGAGTTAGCCCCTTCCGGAGGGCCTGCAAGACGACCCCTTTTTAAGCAGGCCTTGAATCGAAGTTCCCCCGGACAACTCTGACCATGTCCTTGTGTTTTATATAACAAAATGTTTTATCTGCATTTTAATCCGTTGTTTTATGTAAACCGCCCCGAGCCTGAAGGGGGGAGCGGTATATAATAATGAACAATAAATAAAAATACAATAAAAACACTAAAATGGACTTTAAAACTCATATCCCCACCCCCAACCACACCGTACCTCTCCAAAGCCTGCCCCTTCCCCTTCCCCAAACGCCTGTTGGCAGATCGTAGATGTCTTCCAGGTTCATAGAAAGAGATACGGTCCTTCAGACAACCTGGACCGTATAGTGTTGTGTAGGTCAAAAGAAGCATTTTGAATTGTGCTCGGAAATTATTTGGCAGCCAGTGGAGCTGTCACAACAGTACAGAAACTGCATCAGTCCTGCAACTGCTTGGAATAAATTATCCTAGTGATGGCTATTAGGAGCTGTATGAAATAAATGTATATAAATTTAATATTATTAATATAGAGTTATCCTTAGTTTACAATTCATATGATTATGTATTGAAGTTTCTGGCTCTTTATCAATAATGTCATATATTAAAAAATACATAGTAAAACTGCAATTATTCTTCCTTCCACAGCACTTCCTAAATATTCACAGCCTATGCTGTTTCCTTTCAGATAAAAATAACAAAACATATGACAAAATGTACTAATTCTTTCTTTGGGAATAGACTGATCTCCATTTCTCTAACTGTTGGATCTTGATCTTTATCAGTGTCTTATTTGTTTTGGTCTTGTTTGCTTTGGCCATTCGTTTTATTTATTTCTTTACCTGAGTTTCCTAAAATAGACAAGGTTACTGGAGATTGCGACCTGTATATCAGCCAATGTAAATGTTGAAAGAGACGAAATAAAGAAAAGCTGTCGTGGTTGAGCAACCTGAGTCTGTGGTTACTACAAGTAGTAACTCGGCAGAGGAGAGTTTGTGGGACATGACCTTGGAAGAGGGAGGTTTGGGCAGTCCTCCTGCAGCTGGGAGAAAGAGGGCTGCAAGTGATGAGCATTTGGAAGAGGCAGAACATAGGAGGAAGGTCCGACAAATACTTAGGGAGCCTACCAGTGATGAGACCTTTGAGGGGTTTGATGTGGAGTTACCCTCAGAAGACAGTGATACTGAGCTGGACTCAGCACTGGTGCAAGATGTCAGGAAAGTGTTGAATGCTGAGTCCAGCGAAAGTTCATTTTTTGGTTTTTCCAGTCATAATAGTTGGCCTAGTGGGAATGTGGAATTGGACTGGGGCGCTTTAACTGCAGAGCAAAGATGGGACAATTGGAGGAACACACCCAGGGCTGCAGCTGAGGGCACTAGGGCAGATTTGGGTGTGGAGTCTGATGACTCTGATTTGTAAGGGTATAACAGTAGGGCTTGGGGATTTGGGAATCTGCGGTCGGCCAAGGTGTTGCTGTGGGTTGTTGGGTCCTGTATCGTGTATATTGTGGGTTCCTGTCCTGGTCTTTGATTCCCAGCAAGCTTGTCTACCGCGTCCTGTTTGAACATTTCCTGTGTTGCTCTCCTGGAATGTGAAGCACTCCTTCTTTCCTTCTTTTGGACGGGTCTTCACATCAATATCTGCCAGCCACGTTCCTGTCCAAGATTATTTATTGAAGACGGACGGCTTCTGTTTTGTTTCTCGGGTGTGGGTTATTTTGGAACGCCGGACTAAGGCTATGTTTTTGTTGGCAATAAACTTTATATGTTTTTACTAGCTTGGTGTTGTCTTGCCATCTGTGGGAGTCGTGACAAAAGCTCTCCAAAATATTTCATTTTGTTAATGTTATACAGAGTAGTTGAAGACTGCAAACCAAGTAAATAAATATCTGGTGTTCTTTGTTGGCTTATTCGTATTGCAGTGACTATGCGTTTTTTAATATTTGCACAAATACAAAGGAAGGAAGGGTATTCAATCAAACCACTTTGAAGTGAAGCGTTTTGAGGCTCGTAAACAAAATTTTCAGGATGTATTCCTGTTTAATAAATACTGAAGTACAATTGTTTTAGCATAAGATTTGCAATCTTTGGCTCATTGAGGAAGGTTCAAAAAACATACTTGCATATTTATTTGTAAGTAGGGGGAAGAAAAAGGCTTGTCTGAATACAACCCTGGCGAAATGCATGAAGACAAGAATAAATTGGTATGAGGGAAGGTGAAGACAGTGAATAAACAATCTAGAACTACTGTAGTCAAATGAGTGCACCAAAGTGTGAGGCGAAAAATGTAAAAGAGCAGCACGAGGCAATACAGTAGTGCAGTGTTTCCCAACTGCTGTGACGCGGCACAGTAGTGTGCCGTGACGGATCTCCTGCTGTGCCACGAGAAAAGCTCTCTGCCCCCCTTCCTTCCCCCCCCCTCCTGCTGAACTCCTGCTGCTTGGGGGAGGAAGGGCCGGGTGGCGGCGAAGAAAAAGAAGAAGGGGCCGGGGCGCTGCCTCCTTTGGCCATTTCCCCAGCCAGCCTCCAATCCGCCATAACTCCTACCATGACTCTCACCCCTCACTCGCTGAAGCCGTGCGGAGGAGGAAGCCGGGGGAGGGGGCGCGGCCTGGTGCGGCCTGGCTCTGTCCCCTCCCCCTGGCTTCCGCTCTCCCACAGCTTCTCCAGCCTTGAGGGGACAGTGCCAAGCCAGCATTGTGCTGGCTCTGCCACCGCTGGCTTGGCATTGCCCCCTCAAGGCTGGAGAAGCTGTGGGAGAGCGGAAGCCAGGGGGGAGAGGCATGGCACGGCCTGGCTCCTCCCCCGGCTTTGGTACTCCCAGCAGCTGCTCCCAGCAGGCCACCATCACCCTGCCGTTCTTTACTGTGTTAGAACGTCCTTTTGTGTCATTTTGGTTGGTGGTGTGCCCCCAGATTTTTTTTAATGTTAAAAGTGTGCCGCGGCTCAAAAAAGGTTGGGAAACACTGCAGTAGTGAACAAAATACAAATTATGGAAGACATCTCAAATTGTGGAACTGTGAGAAGGTCAAGAGTGCAAGTGGCCTATGCTGTATTTCAAAGATGATGGATTATGGTTAGGAAGGGGAATTGCCCTGGGATAATTGTATTCCTAAATCAGGCTCCCAATTCATTAATTTTGGCTATGGTCCTATCCTATCCTTAATTCTGTGTGAATAAGCCACATTCAGATCACTGGGACTTACATAAACTGTAGAGCAGTGTTTTTCAAACTTTTTTGAGCCGCGGCACATTTTTTACATTTCCAAAATCCTGGGGCACACCACCAACCAAAATGACACAAAATGACACTCTAACACAGTAATACATATAGTTAATATGTTTTTAAATGTATTTATACACTCAGTGTGAAACCTGGGCCTGTTTACATGAACACAACAGAGATATGACTTCCTCTCACATACTTATCCATGGCTATCATGTCTTCTCTCAGCCTTCTCTTCTTCAGGCTAAACATGCCCAGCTCTTCAAGCCGCTCCTCATAGGGCTTGTTCTCCAGACCCTTGTGAAATTTCACCCGGAGTGAAACTTGCTTCCAGTTAATTATGGATGTCATGCTGTTATAACCAGGTCCTTGGGGGGGGGGGGGCAACTCTCGAAAAATACAGTAAAATAGTAAAAAAACCCAAACATTTCCAAGCGGAGAGGTTCAATTTGTTTCTAGACTCTACGTTTCATAGATCTGTGTGGCCTCTTTCGCTGCCTCCCTCCTCCCTTCGCAAAAGCAGAGCACTGGGTGGAAATGATTGAGTCGGTGTTTTCGCGTTGGCTTGGATTTCTCGTGAGAACAGCCGAAGCCAGAAGCTCCACGTCGGTGAATTGGGCAGTGAGCGAACCTGGGAGCATCGGGAGGCTGAAGCAGCCCTGAGCGGGAGCTGGAGCCATGCTGAGTCGAGGCTCCTCGAGGCTTCCTCAAGGTGGGCCTGGCCCTGGCATTCAGCGGAGCCCTTCCTTTGCCTCAGGGAGGAACTTTGGGGAGGGAAAGAGGGAGAAAGAGCTGCTCGGAGGGGGAAGAGTGCCAATTTCTCACGGCACACCTGATGATTGCTCACGGCACACTAGTGTCCCATGGCGCACTGGTTGGGAAACACTGCTGTAGAGTGACTGAACACTACAATGTTAGCTAGCTACAGGTCAAGGCTGCACCAGCACAATTACAAGTACAACAATTATATTGAAAGTGACATGGAAAACGACACCTATGGTTCCCATTTTGTGTAATCCAGAAACACTGATCTTCACTTGATGAGTTTCAACCTGAAAGCAAGTTACAGTACCAGCATTATATTATACAAATATTTATTTATGTATTTAAAACTTTTGTAGCCTGACCTTCTCACCTCCCATAGAGGGACTCAGGCCGGCTTCCAGCAATATTCAATGCTATACAATTTAAAGACATCTACAACAACATATTAAAATACATTAAAATACATTTATTTATTTATTTATTTCGGGATTTTACCCTGCTCTTCTCAACCCCCGAGGGAGGGGGGACTCAGAGCGGCTTACAGTACGGCACAATTCGATGCCCACATAATAACAATATAAACCCCAAAACACTTCAACAATTAAAATACATTAAAAATACATTAAAATACAACTACATTAGCACCATACGCATTCACTCTGGATTAAAACAATGTTCAGTCCATAACAACATTGGCCATAATCACCCACTTTCATTAAAAACCAATCTAAAATGCTGCCTTGTGCTGGTGTACGAATGCCTGGTCCCACAGCCAGGATTTTACTTTTTTCCTGAAGGCCAGGAGGGATGTGGTGGATCGTACATCAATAGGAAGCGCATTCCACAGGCGGGGAGCCACCACCGAGAAGGCCCTATCCCTCGTCCCCACCAGCCTCATCTGAGAACGTAGGCGGGAGCGAGAGCAGGGCCTCCCCGGATGATCTTAGATTACGAGGTGGGACGTAGCGGCAGATGCGTTCGGACAAGTAAGCTGGGCCAGAACCGTATAGAGCTTTAAAGGTCAAAACCAGCACTTTGAATTGAGCTCGGAATTGGACAGGCAGCCAGTGGAGCTGACACAACGGGGGGGTGGTATGCTCCCTGTATGTCGCTCCCGTTAGTAGTCTGGCTGCCGCCCGTTGGACTAGTTGCAGTTTCCGAACTGTCTTCAAAGGCAGCCCCACGTAGAGTGCGTTGCAGTAATCTATTCGGGATGTGACCAGAGCGTGGACGACCGTAGCCAGATCAGACTTCCCAAGGTACGGGCGCAGCTGGCACACGAGGCTCCCCCGGCCACCGCTGAGACCTGGGGTTCCAGGCTCAGCGATGAGTCCAGGATCACTCCCAAGCTGCGAACCTGCGTCTTCAGGGGGAGTGTAACCCCATCCAACACAGGCTGTGACCCTATGCCCTGTTCGGCCTTGCGACTGACCAGGAGGACCTCTGTCTTGTCTGGATTTAGTTTCAATTTTTTACATAAGATTAGAAAGCTCACTCGTACTCATATTTGGGCTCGAATAAAAATCTTACATATGAAAAGGCAGACTAACAGCCATTAGTTAAAACCCAACATTTTCAATAAACTCAAACATCTGTACATACCTATTGGTTAGTGCTAATACTGTACTGTGATTTACAAAACATTTAGACTTCTTTTGCCGCGTGGATTCATGAGCAAGTATGTGCCCAATCATTCAAGATCAGGCAAAAATTGAAGTGTTATGTG
Source organism: Anolis apletophallus (assembly GCA_030556195.1). Lineage (NCBI taxonomy): Eukaryota > Metazoa > Chordata > Lepidosauria > Squamata > Anolidae > Anolis > Anolis apletophallus. Next base: position 135,234,851 of record JARBWK010000010.1, read on the forward strand.
CCTATTGTTTAACAAAGCAACGTTAGCCATGTTTTGTGCCAATACTGTCATTCAGAATTGAACTTTGAATAGGACATCACACTATCTAAACCAGCGGCCGGGAACCTATGGCTCGCAGGCCAGGTGTGGCTCTCTTGAAGATTGCATCTGGCTCGCTTTTGAGAGGCTACGGTGTCTACAGGAGGACAAAATACCTCACTCCTACACGATGACAAGAGGAGAGTGCGAGAGGGAAATGCTGCAGGGGGCTGAGTTTCCAGCGCATCCGGTTCTCAGCGTGCATGCGCAGAGTGGCCTATGTCTCACTGAGTGATGTTGTCGGCGAGCAAGAAGGTGGCGGGGGAGGAGGCGGAGATGCCCCCCCAGGTCCCCCTCGCGGCCCCCGCTGCGGCTTTTCCCCCTGCCCCACATCAGGCTGCTCCAGGCTCCCTGGGCGGCATGGAGGTCTCGGAACGAACGCCCTGCAAAAAGGAACCTGCCTGGTCCTTGCCGCCTAGGTCCCTCTCTGAAGCAGGGCCCCCCGGGCCTGCCACAGGAGCGGGGCCTGGCCTGGGCCCTGAGAGCACCGGCATCGCCGAGACCCCTGAAGGCCGCCAGACCCGTTGTCGGAAGCGGGCCAAGGTTTTATTTATTTATTTATTTATTTATCGTATCAGAAGCAAACCATGGGTACATTTGTATTGTGTTTTTACAGTGATGAATTCTGAAGAACTCAAAGGTTTAAACCTTTCATGCTTCCCTCTGAAAACATTTTAGTAGATATTAATAAAAGTTATTGTCATCTTTGATTCTTCCAAATGAAATCTACATCTGTTGCAAATCATACAAATTGTATCAGGTTCCACAAAAATGTACAAAAATGTTCTTACCTAAATGTTTGTAATGGTGGTTATGAGCTTGCAGTAAAATCTTTACTCGATCCAACGGTGCAATTGTAGTTTTGGCACAACATCCTGCAACGCCTTTCAAAGAGACAAAAAGGAATAGAATTTAGTCAATACTAAATGACCCAGTCTAATCAAATATTGCACAAGAGCCATTTTTACAACTTTATCTATTTGAGGTTCAGTCCACACCTGGTGAGCATGATTCTCCTCATGCTCTGGTTATGATCTTGGTTGGCAGAATACGCTTGTTATTACTCAATCTCTGATCAATTGAGCAGCACAGTATAAAAATATTTCACCTCACAGAAACTGCAAACGTGCTTTTCAGGGCATGACCTTGTTCTTCGGTATGGCCCTGTCCTTCGTGAAAGGACTTTCTAAATCAGTTTTATAAGCCTGACCCTATAAATGTGAGATTCTAGCCCAGTACCAAAGAGCAGGAGAGTCACTAGAGTTGGTACCACCCCGTGCAGGGAAGGAGGCCGCTCTTGGCGACTGGGAGCTTACATGGCCCTGGGCTCCAGAAAACCAGCCCCCTCACTGCCCTGGGGAGCCCAGCCATTGGCCTCTGCCTTTTTCCTCCATATCAGGACTAACACAAGTCAGCTTGCTAGTGTCCCAACAGAAGATCCCGCCCCCCTCCCCAGATAGTGGCTTACAGCAGTGTTTCCCAACCTTTTTTGAGCCGCGGCACACTTTTAACATTAAAAAATCAGGGGGCACACCACCAACCAAAATGACACTCTAACACAGTAAAGAACGGCTGGGGGTTGGTGGCCTGCTGGGAGCAGCTGCTGGGAGTGCCGAAGCCGGGGAGGGGCGGAGCCAGGCTGCACCATGCCCCGCCCCCTACCCCCAGCTTCACCTCTCCCAGCAGCTGCTCCAGCCTTGAGGGGGCAGTGCCAAGCCAGCGGTGCCAGAGCCAGCGCAATGCTAGCTTGGCACTGCCCCCTCAAGGCTGGAGCAGCTGCTGGGAGTGCCAAAGTCGGGGTAGGGGGCAGAGCCAGGTCGCGCCATGCCCCGCCCCCTCCCCCCAGCTTCAGCTCTCCTACAGAGGAGAGCATGAGGAGGAGCATGAGCGGTGGACGGGCTTCAGTGGGTGGGGCTCCTCCTCCACGCGGCTTCAGCGAGCGAGGACGAGAGTCATGGTGGGAGTCATGGTGGATTGAGGCTGGTTGGGGAAACGGCAAGGAGGCGGCGCCCGGTCCCTTCTTCTTTTTTTTCGCCACTGCCCGGCCCTTCCTCCTCCTCCCCCAAGCAGCAGGAGTTCGGCAGGAGGGGGAAGGAAGGGGGCAGAGAGTTTTTCTCGCGGCACAGCAGGAGGTCCGTCACGGCACACTAGTGTGCCACGGCACACTGGTTGAGAAAGACTGGCTTACAGACACTTGGGGTTAGTTAGTTCAGATTTGGAAGAGAAAATGATACTAGAGCAGTGTTTCCCAACCTTTTTTGAGCCGCGGCACATTTTTTACATGTACAAAATCCTGGGGCACACCCCCAACCAAAATGACACAAAATGACACGGTAATACATATAGTTAATATGTTTTTAAATGTATTTATACATTCAGTGTGAAACCTGGGCCTGTTTCGATGAACGCAACATAGATATCCTGGCAGGAATGGCAGAAAGACTGAAAGTACTGAAAGGGTTAGCTTGGGAATTGACCTTGAGTTTTGGAGTTGTAGTTCACCTATATCCAGAGAGCACTGTGGACTCAAACAATGTTGGATCAGGACCAAACTTGGCATGAATACTCAATATGCCCAAATGTGTACACAGATGGAGTTTGGGAAAATAGACCTTGACATTTGGGAGTTACAGTTTCTGGGATTTATAGCTAACACACAAACAAAGAGCAACCTGAACTCTTGCAACAATGGAATTGAACCAAACTTGGCATATTGAACTCTCATTACCAACAGAAAGTACTGAAAGGGTTTGCTTGGGAATTGACCTTGATTTTGGAAGTTGTAGTTCACCTACACCCAGAGAGCACTGTGGACTGAAATAATGATGGATCTGGACCACACTTGAAATGAATACTCAATATGCCCAAATTTGAACGCAGATGGAGTTCAGGGGAAATAGACCTTGCCATTTGGGATTTGTAGTTGCTGGGATTCATAGTTCCCCTACAATCAAAGAGCATTCTGAACCCCACCAATGATAGAACTGGGCCAAACTTCCCACACAGAACCCCCAGTTGGCTCCCTTCGCGAATGGCTCTTCCATACCAGAAGGGAAGGCACGCACTCGGTCCACGGTTGCCTGCCTGCCTTCCTTCTTTCCTGCGGTTCGAAAGAAGAAGCCGGTGGGCCTGCCTCGGACTGCGCTCCTCACTTCCACTTCCGTTCCCCGCCCTCCCTCGATTGGAGGCTGGCGAAACAGCCGAAGGAGGCAGCGCCCCAGCCCCTTCTTCTTCGCCGTCGCCGTGCCCTTCCTCCTCCTCCCCAAAACAGCAGCAGCAGGAGTTCGGCAGGAGGGGGAAGAGAGGGGGGAAGAGAGGTTTTTCCGCAGCACACCAGGTGATCACTCATGGCACACTAATGTGCCACGGAACAGCGGTTGGGAAACACTGTACTAGAGGCATGAGGGGTCAGGCCTGCTAGGGGTGGGAAGGGAGCGGGGACCCACTGCTCCCCTTCTTGCCACCTGGATCAGGTGGAGGGGCGGGGATGGTGCTCCCTCTGGGCAAGGAAGTCATTATCCCCTCCGATAGCCTCCCTGGTTCAAAAACGGCCTCAGTCAGGTCGCCAACTTTGTTATCAGTTCTCCTGCTCATGCCTTTCAACACCACCTTAATCTACAAATAATTGAGGTTGATCTATATACAGGTCCTTCTCAAAAAATTAGCATATTGTGCTAAAGTTCATTATTTTCCATAATGTAATGATAAAAATTAAACTTTCATATATGTTAGATTCATTGCACACCAACTGAAATATTTCAGGTCTTTTTTTGTTTTAATACTGATGATTGTGGCATACAGCTCCTGAAAACCCAAAAATCCTATCTCAAAAAATTAGCATATCAGGAAAAGGTCCTCTAAATGAGCTATTAACCTAATCATCTGAATCAACTAATTAACTCTAAACACCTGCAAAAGATTCCCGAGGCTTTAAAAACTCCCAGCCTGGTTCATTATTCCAAACCACCATCATGGGTAAGACTGCTGACCTGACTGCTGTCCAGAAGGCCATCACTTACACCCTCAAGCAAGAGGGTCAGACCCAGAAAGACATTTCTGAGCAAAGAGGCTGTTCCCGGAGTGCTGTATCAAGGCACCTCAATGGGAAGTCTGTGGGAAGGAAAAAATGTGGCAGAAAACACTGCACAACGAGAAGAGGTGACCAGACCCTGAGGAAGATTGTGGAGAAGGACCGATTCCAGACCTTGGGGGACCTGTGGAAGCAGTGGACTGAGTCTGGAGTAGAAACATCAAGAGCCACCGTGCACAGGCGTGTGCAGGAAATGGGCTACAGGTGCCGCATTTCCCAGGTCAAGCCACTTTTGAGCCAGAAACAGTGGCAGAAGCGCCTGACCTGGGCAACAGGGAAGCAGCACTGGACTGTTGCTAAGTGGGCCCAAGTCCTTTTTTCTGATGAAAGCAAATTTTGCATGTCATTCGAAATCAAAGTGCCAGAGTCTGGAGGAAGACTGGGGAGAAGAAAATGCCAAAATGCCTGAAGTCCAGTGTCAAGTGCCCACAGTCAGTGATGGTGTGGGGTGCCATGTCCACTGCTGGTGTTGGCCCACTGTGTTTTATCAAGGGCAGGGTCAATGCAGCTAGCTATCAGGAGATTTTGGAGCACTTCATGCTTCCATCGGCTGAAAAGCTTTATGGAAATGAAGATTTCATTTTTCAGCACGACCTGACACCTGCTCACAGTGCCAAAACCACTGGTCAATGGTTTACTGACCATGGTATTACTGTGCCCAATTGGCCTGCCAACTCTCCTGACCTGAACCCCATAGAGAATCTGTGGGATATTGTGAAGAGAAACTTGAGAGACGCAAGACCCAACACTCTGGATGAGCTGAAGGCCGCTATCGAAGCATCCTGGGCCTCCATAACACCTCAGCACTGCCACAGGCTGATTGCCTCCATGCCACGCCGCATTGAAGGAGTCATTTCTGCAAAAGGATTCCCGATCAAATATTGATTGCATAACTGAACATAATTATTTGAAGGTTGACTTTTTTTTTGAAAAACACTTTTATTTTATTGGTCGGATGAAATATGCTAATTTTTTGAGATAGGATTTTTGGGTTTTCAGGAGCTCTATGCCACAATCATCAGTATTAAAACAAAAAAAGACCTGAAATATTTCAGTTGGTGTGCAATGAATCTAAAATCTATGAACGTTTAATTTTTATCATTACATTATGGAAAATAATGAACTTTAGCACTATATGCTAATTTTTTGAGAAGGACCTGTATATATATTTCTTCACGTCGTGCAACGGAGCAAATAGACAGCAAAACTATAAGCCCAAAAACCTTGAAACTCAGCAACACAATGAACCATAACACGAGGTACCTACAGAGCCAAAAAAATCGGTCCTAGGTACCTCGCAACACCCCCAAACACCAGCCTCCCTTCCTCCTCCCCAGCGCCCCAGCGCCACGATCCGGAACGGCGGGGGGGGGGGGCGCCAGGGAGGGAGGGAGGAAGAGAGAGAGAGAGAGAGAAAGAGAGAGAGAGAAACAGAGAGAGAGAGAGAGAAATAAAGAGAGAGAAATAGAGAGAGAGAAATAGAGAGAGACAGAGAGAGAAATAGAGAAAGAGAGAGATACAGAGAGTGAGACAGAGTGAGAGAGATAGAGAGAGAGAGAGAGAGAGATACAGAGAGAGAGACAGAGTGAGAGAGATAGAGACAGAGAGAGAGACAGAGTGAGAGAGATAGAGAGAGAGAGAGAGAGAGAGAGAGAGAGAGAGAGAGAGAGAGAGAGAGAGAGACAGAGAGAGAGAGACAGAGAGAGACAGAGAGAGAGAGAGAGAGAGAGACAGAGAGAGAGACAGAGAGAGAGAGAGAGAGAGAGACAGAGAGAGAGACAGAGAGAGAGAGAGAAAAAATTGAACCACGAACACAAATTTTATTACTGTACCGTAGGACAATAATAAATACTTCCCCATAGAGAAACTTCTTTAAATACAGAATTTTTATAGCTGATGCTCATTCCTCCGGAATCAGCCTCCCTGCCTCCCTTTCCACCAATAAAACTTTCCTGGGCATGCCAAAAACCCAACCAACGGGCGACAAAAAGCTTTGGGGGGGGGGGGGTGAGGCCATGGAAGGCTGCAGCTGGAGGGGGAAGGCAACAATATATTCATTGGCACCAGATACTGAAGTATGCTCTTAGATTTTGCCTCAAACATATGAATGTACTGCACAAAGCATCCTGTTCTAGACAGTCAGCACTTAGTTTGCAAATCCTTTATGATGTCCAGCAAATCCCCTTATCTTCAACAGGATGCCTGAATTTCCTCATCTCTTCTCCAATGTGTAAAAAATTCAGCAATGCTGATTGAATGAAAATGAATCTTGTGGGATAGACCAGTGTTTTTCAACCTTTTTTGAGCCGCGGCACATTTTTTACATTTACAAAAATCCTGGGGCACACCACCAACCAAAATGACACAAAATGACACTCTAACACAGTCATACATATAGTTAACATGTTTTTAAATGTATTTATACACTCAGTGTGAAACCTGGGCCTGTTTCGATGGACACAACATAGATATCCTGGCAGGAATGGCAGAAAGACACAAACTTCCCACACAGAACTCCCATAACCAAGAGAAAATGCTGTAAGAGTTTGGTGGGCATTGACCTTGGGTTTTGGAGTTCTAGTTCACCTATATCCAGAGAGCACTGTGGACTCAAACAATGTTGGATCAGGACCAAACTTGGCATGAATACTCAATATGCCCAAATGTGAACACAGATGGAGTTTGTGGAAAATAGACCTTGACATTTGGGAGTTACAGTTTCTGGGATTAACACACAATCAAAGAGCATCCTGAACTCTTGCAACAATGGAATTGAACCAAACTTGTCATATTGAACTCTCATTACCAACAGATAGTACTGAAAGGGTTTGCTTGGGAATTGACATTGAGTTTGGAAGTTGTAGTTCACCTACACCCAGAGAGCACTGTGGGCAGGAGGGGGAAGAAAGGGTATTGGAGGTTCCAATTTCCCACGGCATACCTGATGATGACTCACGGCACCCTAGTGTGCCACGGCACACTGGTTGGGAAACACTGGGATAGACAATATGTTTTCACTTTCCTGAAAATTGGACCTGTAATTAAGTAACCAGACTTCTTGCGTCTTCCAAATATGCTGCTCTCTGCACTACAGAGCTCATAAAGCTCTGAAAAAAATGTCTGCCAACTCAAATTTTCAGTAACTCCACTTTCCGCATTGTTTTGGAAACCAGAATAAGTTTTATAGCTGAATCAAAATTGTGTCAGAGATCTAAACAGGTTCAAGTGTCTTCTTCTACAATATGGTTCCACTCCCAAATAATGGTTGTATTAATTATATCAAAACACTCAACCAGCAGTCTATGTATCATCTCTAAAATATTATTCAACCACATTGTCAATATAATGTACCAAACTGACTGCAAACTATTTAAAAATCCCAGTTCTTCTCCAATGATATATATTATATAGCTATCATTTCAACGTTGAACTTCCATTCCACAGGTTCACTAGCAATCCTAGGTCAATTTTTTCAAGAACAGCCTATTGCTTATCATAGTGATTTTTACCAAAAACCAAAACTGTTGCAGAAACACTTATAACACTTTTCCTGGTTCATGGGTTAACACATATGTGGGTTTTAGGTATGCACACAAAACTCTTCGGAGATAAATGATGTTTACATATGTTTATGCCCTAGTAATTCTGCTGAACATTATTAAGGAAGAAGGGACAGAAGACGATGTACTAATTTGTTGTTTATTTTAGGCAGTCCCTAATGTTTGCCAAAAGGTCAGGGCAAAACAAAGACTGCTGTTCAGGTCATGGATACGCAAAGAGCGAGGAACCCCAGGATTCCTACCTGGAGGAGGGGTGTGTGGATGTAGGTATGCATGTGTGTCTGCACACCTGGACCTGTTTTCTTATGCAAGTGCAGAGGTGTTTTTGCACGTCCTTTCCTCTGAAAGGTAGTCTCCAGTATCTGCTTTCCTTGGCATTCTTACATCCAAGTACCAACCATGGCTAACCCTGCTTATCTTCCAAGATCAGACTGGATCTGGGTATGCAGGGATGACTATTTGAACACTAAACATAAATTTGTCATTTAATTTGTTGCTGTCCTTAATTGCTGTCAATTCAACTTCAAACTGGGTGACACCTGTTCGGCTCCACAGCCGTTGTCTTGTGGAGTCCCTCAGGGTTCAGTACTGTCCCCGATGTTATTCAACATCTACATGAAACCGCTGGGAGAGATCATTCGGAGTTTCGGAGTAAGGTGTTATCTGTACGCAGATGACGTCCAGATCTGTCACTCCTTCCCACCTGTCACTAAGGAGGCTGTCCAGACTTTGAACCGGTGCTTGACCGCTGTGTCGGACTGGATGAGGGCTAGCAAACTGAAGCTAAATCCAGACAAGACAGAGGTCCTCCTGGTCAGTCGAAAGGCCGAACAGGGCATAGGGTTACAGCCTGTGTTGGATGGGGTTACACTCCCCCTGAAGACGCAGGTTCGCAGCTTGGGAGTGATCCTGGACTCATCGCTGAGCATGGAACCCCAGGTCTCGGCGGTGGCCAGGGGAGCTTTTGCACAGTTAAGGCTCGTGCGCCAGCTGCGCCCGTACCTTGGGAAGTCTGATCTGGCTACGGTCGTCCATGCTCTGGTCACATCCCGAATAGATTACTGCAACGCACTCTACGTGGGGCTGCCTTTGAAGACAGTTCGGAAAGTACAACTAGTCCAATGGGGAGCAGCCAGACTACTAAAAGGAGCTACATACAGGGAGCATACCACCCCCTGTTGCGTCAGCTCCACTGGCTGCCTGTCCACTTCCGGGCTCAATTCAAAGTGCTGGTTTTGACCTTTAAAGTTCTATACGGTTCTGGCCCAGCTTACTTGTCCGAACGGATCAGCCTCTACGTCCCACCTCGTAATTTTAGATCATCTGGGGAGGCCCTGCTTTCGCTCCCGCCTACTTCTCAAATGTGGCTGGTGGGGACGAGAGAGAGGGCCTTCTCAGTGGTGGCTCCCCGTCTGTGAAATGCACTCCCTAAGGATATATGATCCACCTCATCCCTCCTGGCATTCAGGAAAACAGTAAAATCCTGGCTGTGGGACCAGGCGTTTGCACACCAGCACAAGGCAGCACTTTAGATGGGATTTTAATGGAAAGTGGATGAATAGGGCCAATGCTTTTATGGACAGAACATTGTTTTAATCTGGAATGAATGTGCATGATGTTTAGGTAATTGTATTTTAATGTATTTTATTTGTTGAAGGGTTCTGGGGTCTTATATTGTTACTGTGTGGGCATCAAATTGCGCCTTACTGTAAGCCGCTCTGAGTCCTCCCTCCCTCGGGGGTTGAGAAGAGCGGGGTAAAATCCTGAAATAAATAATAAATAAATAAACTATGATGATCCTACTAATGAGTCACCCTATCCTTAAGAGCCCTGTTGAGGTCTTACAGGCTCAAGACTGTGACTCCCTACAAGGGGGAATCTATCTGTAATGTGATTTTCCTCTCTTCCTACAATATTCCACTTCACCAAGCATTATTGTTGTTTTTTTTTTCTACTGCATCATGATCTCTCATTATAGAGCTAAGATATGACACCCTCAGTTTAATCATATTGGCTTCTAGGGCAAGTTGAGGCTGGGTTTATGGGGACTCATTTGTCTTCTTAGCCGCCCACAGCACCCGCAGAACACCTCTTCAGCCCAAAACTCAAAGGAGTTGATTCTCTTCTAATCCAAAATCTAGTTTTCACAACCATACACAGAAATGGGAAATACAATGGCACAGGCCATCCTGACTTTAGTATTCATATTAAAGGTTGAAGGTGAATCCGGCCAAGATGGGAGATCCTGTGGCTGGGTCGTCCGGGCACTGGAGAGGTTCGGCTTCCTACACTGGACGGCGTGATGCTATGTCCGTCGTCATCTGTTAAGAGCCTCGGTGTCACACTAGACTCTCAACTGTTGATGGAGACACATATCTCCACCGTCAGTAGAGTAGCGTTTTTTCATCTCCGCCAGGCGAGGAAGCTGGCCCCCTACCTGTCCCGCCACGACCTAGCCACAGTGGTCCAAGCCACGGTCATCTCAAGGCTGGACTACTGTAACACTCTCTACATTGGCCTTCCTTTGTTGGTGATCCGGAAACTTAAGCTGGTCTAGAACGCTGCAGCTCGGCTGCTGGCAGGCATTCCATCATGCTGCCATATTACTCCCATCTTACGTGAACTGCACTGGCTCCCAGTTGAATTCCGGATTACCTTCAAAGTGCTGGTTCTGACCTTTAAGGCCTTGAATGGTCTGGGGTCGGTGTACTTAAGGGACCGCCTCGCCCTATATTGTCCCACCAGACCACTGCGTTCAGAGTCACACAACCTTCTCATAATCCCAAGTTGTAAAACCTATCACTTGACTTCAAGGCCTGCAAGACCTTATTGTTTGAACAGGCGTTCAGCCCTTAAAACTGCAGGCCCCCTGCAGTTATAACGGCAGGCCTCTGATGCCTACTGCCATACGTTGTCGCGTTGCTTGTATTGCTTGTATGATTTTAATGTATTTCCATATGCTTTTAATTGTGTTTTAACTGTGTTTTTATTGTGTGGAAGTCGCCCCGAGCCGGATGGGAGTGGCGACGGACAAATCCAAATAAATACCTGTAAATAAATAAATAAATAATTTTAATCATTTTAAAGGATTGTAACTGTTTTCTTTTTAACTACAATTCATATTTAATTTAATTTTAACATTTGTATATTTTAGGTTTTAAATTGTATTTCATTTTGTTTTACGGTAAGCCGCTTTGAGTCTCTTTTGTAGAGAGGGAACGTAGGGGATAAATAAACATAATAAACATAATAATAATAATAATAATAATAACATGTCATGATATTGCCTAGTTCCTTCATAGCTAGCCTTCCAAGTCATAGTTTTATTCCGATTCCTGGGCTTCAGCCTCCACAATATTCTGATTCATGACTGAGCCAAGGAATGGCAAATCTCAACCCATTTCAGTGTCATTATCTACTTTAGCTATGCAATGATTAAATCATTATTATAACATGTTTTCTTCAGTGCAGTTTATTTAGCCTTCAAATAATAACCACAGCTACTATTAGCTGTTAAAGGGTACACACATGTACACGAGTATGTATTTTTAAATTTATTATTCATTTTTGTATGCTGCCACTCCCCGAGGGCTCGGAGCGGCTCACACAACAGCATAAAAAAGCATAAAACAGATAAAACACCAAAATTAACTAAGCTTAAAACTAAACTAACTAAACAGAATTACAGAAATCAGCAGTCAAATGCCAGCTTGAAGAGTTGGGTTTTGCAAGGCCTGCAAAAGGACAAATCTTGCAGGGAAAGTATTCCAAATACTCGGTGCTGCCACAGAAAAGGCTCTGCAATGAGTAGAAACCAGGCGGATGGTTTTAAAGCTGGGCACTTTGAGGAGGTTTAGATCTTCGGAACGAAGCAATCTCTGGGGTTGATAGGGGGTGAGACAGTCCCTCAGATACACCGGCCCCAAGCCATACAAAGCCTTGAATGTTAACACCATCACCTTGAAAGTGATCCGGTGCTCAACCGGAAGCCAATGAAGCTGCTGTAGGATGGGAGTTATGTGACTCCTCACTGGCACTCCAGCAAGGAGACAAGCAGCGGCATTCTGGATGAGCTTAAACATCCGGATCAAAGACAAGGGTAGGCCAATGTAAAGGGCATTACAGTAGTCTAATCTTGAGATGACCGTGGCTTGGATCACCGTGGCTAGGTCATCTCTAGACAAGAAGGGGCCAGCCGCCTGGCCTGCCGCAGGTGGAAGAAAGCAGTTTTGCTGCCAGTGGAGGCCTGGGCCTCAAGGCACCTCAAGGCACTGATGGAAACAAGAGGGTACGGAGTCCGGTCGGCCTACAGCAAGCCTACAGCAAGCACAGAATGGGGTCTCTACCCAAGACCTGCATACAATAGCCCTCTAGTTGCACAGTGGCAGGTAGGAAGGTGTTCCAAAGGGTCACCACTTCTGCAAAGGGAATCATCGGTCGCCTTCTCCCCTCTTTGGAAGAACTTTATAATTCCCACTACCTTAAGAAAGCTCAGAGCAAGAATGCTCAGCATATTATTTATCTGAATTATTGCCATCTGTCAGACGGTACAGGGTGACAAAGAGAAGGACAAACAGACTGAAGGATAGCTTTTTATCCTAGAGCTATGGCTATGTTGAACTCTGTGGTTTCACACTGATGTGGCATAGGGGGCTTGTGGTGGTGTGTGTGTGTGTGTGGAAGGATGGGTGTGTTGTTTTATGATGTGTGCAGGGGAAGGCATGTAATTTCGTGGTACAATAGCACAATGACAAATAAAGCTATTCTATTCTAATTCACATTCATGTGAATTGGAAGAAAACAGTGATGTGTCCAAAGCCGGGGCCAACAGTGTGTTCCTTGCCAGCCCCTGGAGGCACAGAAACCCAGCCAGCTAAAGCCAAGGCCAGTGGGGGTCCCTTGCCAGCCAACAACAGAGGTAAAAGGTTCCCCGGAGGGGGGGGGCGGCTTGCCATTCCCTGGAAGTACAAAAGGGGAGCCAGTCAAAGCCAGGGTCAATAATGAATCTTTTGCCAACTGGCTGAACTTCTGAGAGCACACAAATTCAAGTTAACTAACGCCAAGGTCAATAGGCCGTCCCTTGCCAGCCTCTGTGGGCAGAGAAAGCCAGCTAGCCAGAGCCATGGGGCAAACAGGGGTCCCTTGCCAGCTCGTGGGGGCATAGAAGTGCCGCTGACCCCTGCCATCCTCTGGGGCATGGAATGGCAGCTATCCAAAAGCAAGGGCTAACAGAAGAACCCTTGCCCACTCTTGAGGGCACCCAAGGACAGCTAGCCCAAACCAACGGGGGTCACCTGCCAGCCCTTGTGGGGCAGAGAAACGCAGCCAGGGAAGCCTGGGCAATGAGGGGTCCCTTGCCAGCTCCTGGAGGCAAAAAATAACCCTGGTCAATCAAAACCAGAAGCGAAAGATGACCATTTGCCAGTCTCTTGTGGATGGCCAGGAGGGCCTTTGCACAATTTAAACTTGTGTGCCAACTACGTACATTCCTTGAAAAGCCAGATCTTGTCACAGTACCTTAATTACATCCCTTCTGGGTTACTGTAACGTGGTCTACATGGGGCTGCCTCTGAAGAGTGCTTGGAAAATTCAGCTGGCCCAAAGAGCAACAGCCAGGTTGCTAACTGAACCCACCCACCCACCCACTTCTGCAGCAGCTCCACTGGCTGCCAGTCTGTTACTGGACACAATTCAAAGTGTTGGTGGTGATCTTTAAAGCCCTAGATCAGGGGTCAGGAACCTTTTTGACTCAGAGAGTCATGAAAGCAAAATATTTGGAAATTTATTTCAGTGAGAGTGAATGTGTTGTGTGGTTTTTGTGGTTCTGGGGCTTCTAGTTTTCCTGCCTATACCCGACATTGCACGACCATTCCTTTTTTATATATATAGATATTTTAATACTGAATTCAACTAAATGTGAGTATATGCATACATACTATGAGAAAAGGATTCCCCCGGTAGAATGACGGGACACTTCAGACCTGGCTCTGCAAAAGGCATGCTCAGGACTCTGGGAAGGAAGGCGGAAGGAAGGAAGGAAGGGGGAAAGAAAGGGAGAAAGAAAGAAAGAAAGACAGAGGAAATAAAGGAAGGAGGGTGAGAGGAAGAAAGAAAAGAAGAGCAAACTATGGAAAAGGAAGAAAAGAAAAGCAGGAGAGAGACAAGGAGGGGAAAAGAAAGAAGGAAATGGGAAGGAGGAAAGGAAAGGGTGGGGAAAAGAAAGGAAAGGGAGTGAGGAAAATGTAAATTAATGAAGAGAAAAGAAGAAAAGGGGAGAGAGAGGGGAGTGAAAAGAAAGGAAGGAGAAGATAAGGAAGACTTGGGAACAGGAATAGAAGAGGAAGGAAGGAAGGAAGGGAATGGATAAAAGAAGGAAGGGGAGAGAGGGGGGAAAGGAAGAAGAGAAGGAGAAGGCAAGGGTGAAGGGAGAGAAAGGAAGGAAGAGGAAGGAAGGAAGAGGGAGAATGGAGGAAAGAAGGAAGGGGAGAGAGGGAAGGAAAAGGAAAGGAGAGAAGAAGGAAAGGGTGAAGGGGAGAAAGAAAGGAAGGAAGGAATGAAAGAAGAGGGAGAATGGAGGAAAGAAGGAAGGGGAGAGAGGGAGAAAAAAGGAAGAAGGAAAGGGTGAAGGGGAGAAAGGAAGGAAGGAAGAGGAAAGAATGAAGGCCCGGGCTGCTCTGGAGAGCCAGATGCAATCATGAAAAGAGCCACACCTGGCTCCCGAGCCATAGGTTCCTGACCCCTGCCCTAGATAGTTCAGGCTATTTGGCTGACCACATTCCCTTGTACGAACATGCCTGGGGCCCCCGAGACCTGCGAGAGAGGCCCTTCTCTCACTCCCACCTCCATCTGAAGCTCAGTTGGTGGAAGCAAGAGAGAGGGGCCTTCCTTCTCGGTGACTGCCCCTCGAGTCTGGAACTCCCTTCTTCTTCCCAGGGAAGCCAGAATGGCCCCCTCCTCCCTGCTGTCCTTCCAACAGCAGGATGCAACCTTTTTATTTAGACAGGTTTTTAAAGATGAAGGTGCTCAAGATCAATCCAGGGGTGCAGTGGTTTTTAACTTTGAGTATGTCTTAATGGTTTCTAACAGGGAATTTTAAAAATACTGTTCGTATGTAATGCTGTTATAATGTTCATATATTTAATCATCATCATCATCAGCTTCACAACGGAATGTTGAATACAATCTATCTATATAAATCTATATAAATAAAACAATCTATATAAATAAAAAGGTAATGGGGGATTAACATAACTCAAAAACCACTGGACAAATTGACACCAAATTTGGACACAAGACACCTCTCAGGCCAACGCATAAAAACACTTAAAAAAAAAACACAGCAGAAGAAACTTTAAAAGGCCAAAAAAACAAAAATTACATTACAACACATGCGCAAAGCCACATATATACACAAACACACATATATACACATGCACACACACACACAAAACACATACACATACAAAACACATACACACAGACTGGGGCACAGCAATGCGTGGCAGGGGAGGGCTAATACATACACAAGCAGAGACCAAAAAGACATAACATAATATATAACCAATAATCATAAACAAAATTTTAAAAAACGATGTCACAATAAAGAAATACACGTTGCACCACAATGGCAAAACCAACAAAAAGCATCTGGTATTGACAAGGCTAAAAGACCAGCATTGTCATGAAAAGTTGGTGGGTTGCTGTGAGTTTTCCGGGCTGCCTGGCCATGTTCCAGAAGCATTCTCTCCTGACGTTTCACCCACATCTATGGCTAAAGGCATCCTCAGAGGCTGTGAGGTCTGTTGGAAACTAGGCAAGTGGGATTTATATATCTGTGGAATGATGTCCAGGGTGGGAGAAAGAACTCTTGTCTGTTGGAGGCAAGTGTGAGTTTTCCAATTGGCCACCTTGATTACCACTGAATGGCCTTGCAGCTTTAAAGCCTGGCTGATTGCTGCCTGGGAGAATCCTTTGTTTAAAAGTGTTGGCTGGCCTGCACTTCCAGAGAACACTTCCAACTCTGATGATTCATCAGAGCACCTGGGGAACACACCTGGACACAGCATACCGTATTATTGGAGAACACAGAAATGCTGGGCCACTCTCACAACCACCACGTCAGGAGACTGAAATCCAGAAATATGTGGACAATTTCAACAGGGGGAGAAAACCGTGAAAATGAACAAAATCTGGATACCAGTATTTTAAAATACTTCTTAGGTGACGGGAGAGTGCTATGGTTCCATTTCTTAAAGGGACAGAAGCGCCTTATCTATATATATAAAGGAAGAGTCGTCATGGAAAGACCGTCCCAAACAGAGAAACCTTACAACGCAGAGACACCAAATTTGCCAACAGAAATAGGCCTCAGACAAGGTACGTTTGTAGCAAAGAAACTTTCCCCCAAAAAACCTAAAAGGCCCCCAAAACAATGAGTAAAAATACTAAATTTCCCAGCATCCTCCGGGGCTGCCAACGACTCTTCCAGCCTCTACATTCTGACAACATGATTGGCTGCCAATAAGGGCGGATTTGCATAAGTCCTGTACTGGCCAGCCAACATGAACATTCCAACCCATAATAAACTGTCAGAGGAGGATAAGGCAAAGGGCTGAGGCACAAACACAAACACCCAATTCACTTTCCACAGAAAATTTACACCCCTACAAATCACAGACCACGCCCAAAATTGACAGTAAGGCTTCATTAACTTAATTTCCCTGACTAGGCCTCACTTAATGGAATGCTGTTTACGCTCTGAATTGACAGTAAGGCTTCATTAACTTGATTCTCACGACTAGCCCTCAGCTCATTGGACATTGTGTATGGCCTGAATTGACAGTAAGGCTTCATTAACTTGCTGTTCCTGACTAGGCCTCAGCTCATGGGACACTGTGTATGGCCTGAATTTACAGTAACCTACCTTGGCACACAGAGCCCCTATGACCCACGCTACATTCTACTACAGTTTGGAGGAGGGTGGACCATGGATTATGGGACTTGAAGTACCTCCATGGATAATGGGATTTTTACTACTTCAAAACCCATCATTCCCCACAGACCACTGTGGCCCAGAACCAAGACCGATAAAGACCAAACTTGGCACACAATGCCCCCCATGACCCACACTCCATCCGACTGCAGTTCAGAGGAGGACACACCATGGATAATGGGATTTCAAGTACCTCCACTCACTTCCAAAGTACCCCACCCACACACGCATCAACCTCTACATCAACACAGCAGACGGAAAGACAAAAAACATTGTATATCCACAAGCAATGCAGAACGCCAGCAACACCACACACCAACTCCACAGGACTCCAACATCCCACCCACCAGAACAACCCACAACGACACAGCCATGACCCCAACAACACCATAACTAACAACAATTCCAACCCTTACATACTCAGACTTCCTCGCATCTCCAAAATAGGGCACAGCAACACGTGCCGGGTACAGCTAGTAGTTTATATATGAATGAAGTTTGAAAATTAATTTCCCACGGCACACCTGATGATCTCTCACGGCACACTAGTGTTCCGCGGCACACTGGTTGAAAATCAGTGTATTAAGGTGTGGACCACTGTGGCCAGGCCAGGCTTTTTGAGGCACAGGTGCAATTGGCGAGGGAGTTGTAATTGTGCGAAGTCCGTCCGTCCGTCCGTCCCCCCCGGGCCCACACCTGAGGTTCAAGAGCCCAATGACCACGCTGGTGCTTTTATGTTGCGCCTGAGCCCCCTTCGGGGGAGGTCAAGCAGGGTAGACATACATACAATACATCATTTGGGGATGTGGCCAGGGTGAAGGGGGGGTCTCCTTTGCGGCCTTGGTGGGCACAAAAAGCCCACTGGACAAGAAAGCCAGTCCACCCAAACCAGAGCGACAGCCAGTTGGCCAAAACCCTGCCAAGGAAGGGAGGGGGGCACAGGAAGCAAGGGGGCCGAAAGGGGGTCCCTTCCCATCCCCTGGAGCAGGCGTGGGCTAACCGGGGCCCGCCCTCCCTCCCCCCAGGTGTTTTGGACTCTAACTCCCACAATTCCTATCAGCCTCAGGCCCCTTCTGCTTAAGCAGCTGAGGGGAGAAAGGAGGGGGCCTGAGGATGTGAGGAATTGTGGGAGTTGGAGTCCAAAACGCCCTCCCTCCCTCCTTCCAGGTGTTTTGGACTCCAACTCCCACAATTCCTCTCAGCCTCAGGCCCCTTCTGCTTAAGCGACTGAGGGGGGGGGAGGGAGTTTGCCTTAGGCCTGAGGCTGAGAGGAATTGTGGGAGTTGGAGTCCAAAACACCTGGACTCCAAAACGCCCTCCCTCCCTCCCTCCCCCCGGGTGTTTTGGACTCCAACTCCCACAATTCCTCTCAGCCTCAGTCTCCTTCCACTTAAGCAGCTGAGGGGAGAAAGGGGGGGCCTGAGAATGTGAGGAATTGTGGGAGTTGGAGTCCAAAACACCTGGACTCCAAAACGCCCTCCCTCCCTCCCCCCAGGTGTTTTGGACTCCAACTCCCACAATTCCTATCAGCCTCAGTCCCCTTCCACTTAAGCGGCTGAGGGGAGAAAGGAGGGGGCCTGAGGATGTGAGGAATTGTGGGAGTTGGAGTCCAAAACACCCGAAAGACCCAAGTTTGGAAGGGGCCTGAGGCAGTGAGGAATTGTGGGAGTTGGAGTCCAAAACACCTGAAAGGCCCAAGTTTGGAAGGGGCCTGAGGCTGTGAGGCTTTGGAAGGGGAATTGTGGGAGTTGGAGTCCAAAACACCTGGACTCCAAAACGCCCTCCCCCCCCCCCCCCCAGGTGTTTTGGACTCCAACTCCCACAATTCCTATCAGCCTCAGGCCCCTTCCACTTAAGCAGCTGAGGGGAGAAAGGAGGGGGCCTGAGGCTCTGAGGAATTGTGGGAGTTGGAGTCCAAAACACCTGGGGGGAGGGAAGGAGGGAGGAGGCAGGCCTGCTCTGGAGGCCCACAAGCCGGGGGCTTCTCCAGGCGAGGAGCCGGGCCCGGCCAACCCTCCCTGCCTCCCTCAGTCCCTCTCTCCCGCGTTCACCTCCGGCGAGGAAGGAGCGGAGCCAGTAGAAGTCCCTCCGCGCGGGCGACGGGGAGGGCAGGCGGGCGCTGGGCCTGGGCGCTGCTGCCGCCACCGCCGCCACCTCGCCGGCCATGGCGCTCTCTGCTGAGGGGGAAGGGGCTGGGCTAGGCCCACATGGCTCCGGGCGGAAGAGAGGGCGCTGACAGGCCGGCCTCCCCGCCCCCCCTCCCCTTGGAGGCGGGCCCCTCAGGAAGGGCTGGGCGTTTGGGACTTCAGCTCCCAGCATGCCCGGCCGTTGGGCACGCTGGCGAGGGCTTCTGGGAGTCGGAGGCCCGAGCACCCGAGGCCTGTGCTGTGGCGGCTGAGGGGAGGCGGGGCCTACCTGCGCCTTGGGCCCTCTCTCGCCTCACCGCTCAGGCCGGAGTCCCACCCACCCAGCCGGGCCCAGGCGACGCTCCCTCCCCGCCTGGAGTGATTTCCTCCCCGAGAGGAAACAACTCCGAACCTAGGCCTTAAACAGGCCAGGGCCAACTTGGGCCTTGCGGGTGTTTTGGACTCCAACTCCCACAATTCCTCTCAGCCTCAGGCCCCTTCCAAACCTGGGCCAACTTGGGCCTTTCAGGTGTTTTGGACTCCAACTCCCACAATTCCTCGCAGCCTCAGGCCCCTTCCAATCCTGGGCAGACTTGGGCCTTTCAGGTGTTTTGGACTCCAACCCCCACAATTCCTCTCAGCCCCAGGCCTAAGGCAGGCCTGGGCAAACTTGGGCCTTTGAGGTGTTTTGGACTCCAACTCCCACAATTCCTCAGCTTCAGGACTAAGGCAGGCCTGGGCAAACTTGGGCCTTTGAGGTGTTTTGGACTCCAACTCCCACAATTCCTCTCAGCCTCAGGGCTAAGGCAGGCCTGGGCAAACTTGGGCCTTTGAGGTGTTTTGGACTCCAACTCCCACAATTCCTCTCAGCCTCAGGGCTAAGGCAGGCCTGGGCAAACTTGGGCCTTTCAGGTGTTTTGGACTCCAACTCCCACAATTCCTCTCAGCCTCAGGCCTAAGGCAGGCCTGGGCAAACTTGGGCCTTTGAGGTGTTTTGGACTCCAACTCCCACAATTCCTCTCAGCCTCAGGCCTAAGGCAGGGGCAAACTTGGGCCTTTCAGGTGTTTTGGACTCCAACTCCCACAATTCCTCTCAGCCTCAGGCCTAAGGCAGGCCTGGGCAAACTTGGGCCTTTGAGGTGTTTTGGACTCCAACTCCCACATTCCTCTCAGCCTCAGGACTAAGGCAGGCCTGGGCAAACTTGGGCCTTTCAGGTGTTTTGGACTCCAACACCCAAAATTCCTCTCAGCAGCCTCAGGCCCTGGGCAAACTTGCAGGCCTGGGCAAACTTGGGCCTTTCCGGTCTGGAGTTTTGGACTCCAACTCCCACAAGTCCTCACAGCCTCAGGCCGAAGGCAGGCCTGGGCAAACTTGGGCCTTTCAGGTGTTTTGGACTCCAACTCCCACAATTCCTCTCAGACTCAGCCTCAGGCCTAAGGCAGGCCTGTGCAAACTTGGGCCTTTCAGGTGTTTTGGACTCCAACTCCCACAATTCCTCAGAGCCTAAAGGCAGGCCTGGGCAAACTTGGGCCTTTGAGGTGTTTTGGACTCCAACTCCCACAATTCCTCTCAGCCTCAGGACTAAGGCAGGCCTGGGCTAACTTGGGCCCTTTTGGGCCTTTGAGGTGTTTTGGACTCCAACTCCCACAATTCCTCAGCCTCAGGCCTAAGGCAGGCCCGGGCTAACTTGGGCCTTTGAGGTGTTTTGGACTCCAACTCCCACAAGTCCACACCCTCAGGCCTAAGGCAGGCCTGGGCAAACTTGGGCCTTTGAGGTGTTTTGGACTCCAACCCCCACAATTCCTCTCAGCCTCAGGCCTAAGGCAGGCCTGGGCAAACTTGGGCCTTTGAGGTGTTTTGGACTCCAACCTCCACAATTCCTCTCAGCCTCAGGCCTAAGGCAGGCCTGGGCAAACTTGGGCCTTTGAGGTGTTTTGGACTCCAACCACCACAATTCCTCTCAGCCTCAGGCCTAAGGCAGGCCTGGGCAAACTTGGGCCTTGCAGGTGTTTTGGACTCCAACCCCCACAATTCCTCTCAGCCTCAGGCCTAAGGCAGGCCTGGGCAAACTTGGGCCTTTGAGGTGTTTTGGACTCCAACCTCCACAATTCCTCTCAGCCTCAGGCCTAAGGCAGGCCTGGGCAAACTTGGGCCTTTGAGGTGTTTTGGACTCCAACTCCCACAATTCCTCTCAGCCTCAGGCCTAAGGCAGGCCTGGGCAAACTTGGGCCTTTGAGGTGTTTTGGACTCCAACTCCCACAATTCCTCTCAGCCTCAGGCCTAAGGCAGGCCTGGGCAAACTTGGGCCTTTGAGGTGTTTTGGACTCCAACCCCACAATTCCTCTCAGCCTCAGGCCTCAGGACTAAGGCAGGCCTGGGCAAACTTGGGCCTTGCAGGTGTTTTGGACTCCAACTCCCACAATTCCTCTCAGCCTCAGGCCTAAGGCAGGCCTGGGCAAACTTGGGCCTTGCAGGTGTTTTGGACTCCAACTCCACAATTCCTCTCAGCCTCAGGCCTAAGGCAGGCCTGGGCAAACTTGGGCCTTTGAGGTGTTTTGGACTCCATCTCCCCTTCCTCAGCCTCAGGACTAAGGCAGGCCTGGGCAAACTTGGGCCTTGCAGGTGTTTTGGACTCCAACTCCCACAATTCCTCTCAGCCTCAGGACTAAGGCAGGCCTGGGCAAACTTGGGCCTTTGAGGTGTTTTGGACTCCAACTCCCACAATTCCTCGCAGCCTCAGGCCCTACAGGCAGGCCTGGGCAAACTTGGGCCTTTGAGGTGTTTTGGACTCAAACTCCCACAATTCCTCTCAGCCTCAGGGCTAAGGCAGGCCTGGGCTAACTTGGGCCTTTGGGGTGTTTTGGACTCAAACTCCCACAATTCCTCTCAGCCTCAGGGCTAAGGCAGGCCTGGGCAAACTTGGGCCTTTCAGGTGTTTTGGACTCCAACTCCCACAATTCCTCACAGCCTAAGGCAGGCCTGGGCCAACTTGGGCCTTTCAGGTGTTTTGGACTCCAACTCCCACAATTCCTCACAGCCTAAGGCAGGCCTGGGCCAACTTGGGCCTTTCAGGTGTTTTGGACTCCAACTCCCACAATTCCTCACAGCCTCAGGCAGGCCTGGGCAAACTTGGGCCTTTCAGGTGTTTTGGACTCCAACTCCCACAATTCCTCACAGCCTCAGGCTCCTTCCAAACCTGGGCAAACTTGGGCCTTTGAGGTGTTTTGGACTCCAACTCCCACAATTCCTCTCAGCCTCAGGCCTAAGGCAGGCCTGGGCAAACTTGGGCCTTTCAGGTGTTTTGGACTCCAACTCCCACAATTCCTCTCAGCCTCAGGCCTAAGGCAGGCCTGGGCAAACTTGGGCCTTTCAGGTGTTTTGGACTCCACTCCCACAATTCCTCACAGCCTCAGGGGCTGTGAGGAATTGTGGGAGTTGAAGTCCAAAACACCTGAAAGGCCCAAGTTTGCCCAGGCCTGCCTTAGGAGCAGTCCCACCGCTTTGGCCCCTTCCACCTGCCCAGGGATGAACCCAGTCCCCCCTTTAATGCTTTGCACCGGCGGCAAAGCCTTCCACACACACAGCCCTGTCTCCCAGAATCTCAACGCAGGAAACCCCACATTATTATCCCAGTGTGGACTCAGATAATCCGATTCAAAGCAGGAAATCCCACAGGATACGGTTTGAGCTGGGTTACCTAACTCCAAAGTGCCATAGATTCCAGTTCAAAGCGGGTCAGGTGGGCTTGTATTCAGCTGTGTGGAATCCTGGCACACAATCCCACCATGCCGGCTTTGAAGTGGGTTCCCTGAGGGCCCTCCCTCCACGCAGCCCTGCCTCCCAGGTGATCATGGCAGAAAAGGAGGTTCCACCTGAACATGAGGAGGAACTTCCTGGCTGTGAGAACCATTCAGCAGTGGAACTCTCTGCCTTCCCCGGAGGGAGGGAGTGTAGTGGAGGCAGGCCCAGATTATCCATAAGGCCACACTAGGCCACGGCCTAGGGGCGCAGCCATGGAGGGGGGGGGTGCCAGATCCAGAACACTCCTTGCTCAAGGGAGGTATTGATTATTCTCAACAGAGGATCATGCAACCCTTCCAGGCAAGTTTTCACCAGCCAGGACGGGCACGGATCGAGGGAGCATGTGGTTGGTGTAGTTGCAGTAACGATCCTATCGACAGCTTTTGCGTCCAGTGGCCGAAACCGATCGAAAGTGGGCCTGGCAAGAGGCCACGGAGTCTCAAGCTCGCTAACTGTATCAATTGTAGCTGAGAGGTCCTGGCGGAGGGCCGAGATCTTGTCTGCAAAGAAGCTCTGAAAAGCCTTGGCAGAAAGGGCCTGATCATCATTATTTGGGATGGTAGGGACCATCATCAAAGACCTAATTACTTTAAATAATTGTGCCGGGCGTGAACGCTATCAAGGTTGCATAGTATTAATTTTTTGCCTCCTTGATTGCATATGGTCCGTAGCCCCTCCCACAACCTCAGACAACATAGAGTTAAGGGAAAACCACATATCAAAATATACATATAATATAATACTCAATCTTAATCTATTATATAAAGGAGGTCCCATCGTCGAACGACTGACAGACACAGAGAAACCATCCAAGGCAGAGACACCAAACTTGCCAACACAAATAGGCCTCAGGCAAGGAAGGTTTATTGCAAAAAAACTTTCCCCCCAAAAACCTAAAAGGCCCCCAAAACAACGATACAAAAAAACCTACATTTCCCAGCATCCTCTGCGGCAGCCAGCAAAACCCATTGGCCAACATCGGCCCACACAAAATGCAGGGAGGCTGAGTAACCATAGTAACGCTGGGCACAGCCAGCCAAGGCTAGGATAGAATGCTGAGTGATTTAATTTCCGTCACTTGGTGTTTGAGGGTTAAACTGACAAAACCAAACTCTATGAGGGAGCAATTCTCCAGCAATTCCTACCCACACAACACAACACAACTTCCTATCACAACCCATCCCCCCAACCTTACGGGACCCCGCACACACACCTACCACCACCACAAACAAAAACCAACTCCACTGATACTCTACAAACACACACAAACACCCAAAACACCCCACCCACACAAGCATTCCACAACATACTACCACCCACAATTCCACCACACACCCACTAACTCGCCAAAAAAGTAATACCTACACACAACACAATACGCACATAACACAATTTTGCGTCTACTGCTCAACCCATTTGTATGCCATTCCTTCCTTCCACACAGGCAGAAACTGACCCAAAAGACAAGCCATGCCTTCTAAAAAGAACAGCATCGGACGACACACTCCCAACGCTACATACATCAAACAAAAAAGGGCAGAACAAACGCCAGAACAGAAAGACAGTTTCTTTTTTCAAATCCAGAGTTGGGAAACCACAGAACCTCTACATCAACACAGCAGACGGAGAGACAAAAAACATTGTATATCCACAAGCTCTGCAGAACGCCAGCAACACCACACACCGACAACTCCCCAGGACTTCAACATCCCACCCACCAGAACAACCCACAACGACACAGCCATGACCCCACCAAGACCGTAAGTAACATCAATTCCAACCCTTACATACTCAGACTTTCTCGCATCTCCTAAATAGGGCACAGCAACGCGTGCCGGGTACAGCTAGTTATATACATAACAAATAACTAGGATAGGAAGCTTGTAGAAAATTGCGATTTCCAAAAATAATATTGTCTCTGAATGTTACTGGATTGCAATTCCCAACATTCCTCCCCAATCAGCTAGGCTAGATAGGGCTGCTGGGACTTGCAGGCCAACCATATTGGGCACATCTACACTGATCACTTACTGCAGAATGGGGCCAGATTAGCTTCAAAGTATCCAAATATTACATGGAAGAGATAATACAGGATACGGGATAATACAAAGCACTGCCTTGATCCACATTAGTCAAAATTGAGCAATACTCTGAATGTGGAGTAACCCCTGACTTTTGGTGTATCTGAACAGATGGGCCAGTTCCAAGACAGATATGGCCACAAATGTTACCACTGCGATCCCATGTTTTCCTTACAGCAGGTCTTGGAGCATAGTTTCAATGGCCATGGAAGCTGGGAGCAATGTTATTGTTCCCGGCATTAAGATACTGTTTTGCTTTCTCTGATACAATGTTTTGAAGTGATTTAGTCCTGAATTAAGACCTATTAGCTCAGAGCTTTCCCAAAAATTGATGTTGACGATTTGCTTTTTAGAAAAGCATCATTTTGCAACGCACATTTCGCAATTATACACAACTAGCTGTACCCGGCACGCGTTGCTGTGCCCTTTTTAGGAGATGCGAGAAAGTTCAATCATCCACGGTGTGCCCTCCTCTAAACTGCAGTTGGATGGAGTGTGGGTCATGGGGGGCATGGTGTGCCAAGTTGGGTCTTGATTGGTCTTGGTTCTGGGCCACAATGGTCTGTGGGGAATGATGGGTTTTGAAGTACTACAAATCCCGTTTTCCATGGTGGTACTTCAAGTCCCATCATGCATGGTCGGGGCTCTGTGTGCCAAGGTAGGTTACTGTAAATTCAGGCCATACACAATGTCCCATGAGCTGAGGCCTAGTTAGGAACAGCAAGTTAATGAAGCCTTACTGTCAATTCAGGCCATACACAATGTCCAATGAGCTGAGGCCTAGCCGGGAGAATCAAGTTAATGAAGTCTTACTGTCAATTCAGAGCGTAAACAGCTTCCCAGTAAGTGAGGCCTAGTTAGGAAATCAAGTTAATGAAGTCTTACTGTCAATTTAGAGCGTAAACAGCTTCCCAGTAAGTGAGGGCTAGTTAGGGAAATCAAGTTAATGAAGTCTTACTGTCAATTCAGAGCGTAAACAGCTTCCCAGTAAGTGAGGCCTAGTTAGGGAAATCAAGTTAATGAAGTCTTACTGTCAATTTAGGCGTAAACAGCTTCCCAGTAAGTGAGGGCTAGTTAGGGAAATCTAGTTAATGAAGCCTTACTGTCAATTTAGAGCGTAAGCTTCCCAGTAAGTGAGGCCTAGTTAGGGAAATCAAGTTAATGAAGTCTTACTGTCAATTCAGAGCGTAAACAGCTTCCCAGTAAGTGAGGGCTAGTTAGGGAAATCAAGTTAATGAAGTCTTACTGTCAATTCAGAGCGTAAACAGCTTCCCAGTAAGTGAGGCCTAGTTAGGGAAATCAAGTTAATGAAGTCTTACTGTCAATTCAGAGCGTAAACAGCTTCCCAGTAAGTGAGGGCTAGTTAGGAAATCAAGTTAATGAAGTCTTACTGTCAATTCAGAGCGTAAACAGCTTCCCAGTAAGTGAGGCCTAGTTAGGGAAATCAAGTTAATGAAGTCTTACTGTCAATTTAGAGCGTAAACAGCTTCCCAGTAAGTGAGGGCTAGTTAGGGAAATCTAGTTAATGAAGCCTTACTGTCAATTTTGGGCGTGGTCTGTGATTTTTTGGGGTGTAAATTTTAGGTTGGAAGTGATTTGGGTGTTTGTGTTGGGGATTGGCTCAGGCCTTTTCCTTATTCTGTTTTGGCAGTTTATTATGGATCGGAATTTTCATGTTGGCTGGCCAGTGCAGCAGTTATGCAAATCCACCCTTATTGGCAGCCAATCATGTTGTTCAGAATGTAGAGGCTGGGTGAGTCTTTGGCTGCCCCGGAGGATGCTGGTAAATGTAGTTTTATTTTTATTCGTTGTTTTGGGGGCCTTTTAGGTTTTGGTGGGGAAAGTTTCTTTGCTACAAACGTACCTTGCTTGAGGCCTATTTCAGTTGGCAAGTATTGTGTTTCTGCTTTGTATGGTTTCTTTGTTTGAGGTATACATCACATGACGTGAACCCATTTATATAATAGATTATACACAGTATCATTATTGCAGTTTGACCCCACTTCAACTGCCATGGCTCAATGTAGAAAAGCCTAAATGCCTTGTAAAACTATTATTTATTTATTAATTCATTTATTTAGAATATTTATACCCACCTTTCTCTACATGTGGACCCAAGGAAGCTTTACAGCATAAAAATACACATATTCATGCAGTTAAAATCTGTAAACTGCCAGCGCCATGATTTCATAGCATTGAACCATAGCAGTCACAGGGGTGTCAAACTAGATTCATTCTACAATGTATTTTTTTTCATGTCAGGAGCGACTTGAGAAACTGCAAGTCTCTTCTGGTATGAGATAATTAGCTTTCTGCAAGGATGTTGTCCAGGGGACGTCCGGATGTTTTGATGTTTTATTATCCTTGCGGGAGGCTTCTTGCATGTCCCCACATGGGGAACTGAAGCTGACGGAAGGAGCTCATCCGTGTTCTTCCCGGATTCGGACCTCCGACTTATTGGTCTTAGGTTCTGCCGGCACAAGGGTTTAACCCACTTCGCCACCGAGGGCTGCTTTACAATGTAAATTGCACCCTTAATCCAAATGTAATATAAGGTAAGATAGTCTTTAATAAGGAGCTGAGGAGCCCCCGGTGCTGCAGTGGGTTAAAACGCTGAGCTTGTTGACCAAAAGGTCACAGGTTCAAATCCAGGGAATGACATTAGCTACCGCTGTCAGCCCCAGCTTCTGCCAACCTAGCAGTTTGAAAACATGCAAATGTGAGTAGAACAGGGGTGGGCAATTATTTTTTCCAAGGGGCCACACGAGAGCCAAAAAATATTATGGAGGGCCGCACCTAAAGGCTGAACTACATTCTAATCTACATTATTTATTTATTTATTTATTTATTTACTATATTTACTATATATTACACATAATTAATATTAACATATTAATATATCAAGAAATATCCGTATATTATTAGTATTAATATCATAATTATTATATTATATATATAGACAATATATTGAAATTATAATATAATATAACATTATATTATTTATTATATTATTATAAAATTATATAATTTCAATATATTATAATCTATTATATGAATGGGCTCACGTCATGTGATGTATACCTCAAACAAAGAAACCATACAATGCAGAAACACAATACTTGCCAACAGAAATAGGCCTCAAGCAAGGTACGTTTGTAGCAAAGAAACTTTCCCCCCCAAAACCTAAAAGGTCCCCAAAACAACGAGTAAAAATAAAACTACATTTACCAGCATCCTCCGGGGCAGCCAAAGACTCACCCAGCCTCTACATTCTGAACAACATAATTGGCTGCCAATAAGGGCGGATTTGCATAACTGCTGTAACCATAGCAACGCTGCCAAAAGCCATCCAAGGCTAGGAAAGAATGCTGAGAGATTTCAGTTGGTGTTTGAGGGTTAAACTGCCAAAACCAAACTCTGAGGGAGCAATTCTCCAGCAAAATCCTACCCACACAACACAACGCAACTTCCAATCAAAACCCATCCCACCAACCTTACGGGACCCCGTACACACAACACCTACAAGCACCACAAACAAAAACCATTCCTTCCTTCCACACAGACATAAACTGACCTAAAAGACAAGCCATGCCTTATAAAAATAACAGCATCGGACGACACACTCACAGCGCTACATACATCAAACAAAAAAGGGCAGAACAAACGCCAGAACAGAAACACACTGCGCAGCAAACACACAGACAACAGACAAACACTACACATCTGTGGCATAGACCTTGACATAGAACGCTTCTCCCACGGACAACTCTACGTAGCGTGCTCCAGAGTTGGGAAACCACAGAACCTCTACATCAACACAGCAGACGGAAAGACACAAAACATTGTATATCCACAAGCTCTGCAGAACGCCAGCAACACCACACACCGACAACTCCACAGGACTTCAACATCCCACCCACCAGAACAACCCACAACGACACAGCCATGAACCCACCAAGTAACATCATTTCCAACCCTTACATACTCAGACTTTCTCGCATCTCCTAAATAGGGCACAGCAACTCGTGCTGGGTACAGCTAGTGTCTATATATATACATGCTGGACGCGGCCCGCAAGAACTCAGCTGTTTTTTTAAAAAATATTTTTAAAAAATAGATCTCCGGGACAGGGCCACTTGCGGGGCGGGGCCGCCGCAGGGAGTGGGGCCGCTCGCCCTGGCGCGCATGCCCGGCGTCCTGCGCGGCCCACCCTTTCGGCGGGGCTGGGTGACGCCAGGCGTGGCGCCGGCGCCGAGGAGGAAGAGGTGGAGGCAGACTCCGGCTTCCCTCCACCTCTTCCTCCTCGGCACAGGTGCCACGCCTGATGTCACCCAGCCCCGCCAAAAGGGGCAGGCTGGGCAGGGACGCCAGGCATGCGCGCCAGGGCAGGATCGGCGAGGTGCTCTCCGCCATCTCCCTGGCTGTTGCAGCGGCCGCACCTGGGAGCTTGCCTTCCTTCTCGGAAGGAAGAGAAAGTAAGGTAAGCTCCCGGGCGGCTGCTGCAGCAACCAGGAGATGGCGGAGAGCGCCGCCGCTCCCGCCCTGCCGTGCATGCTCGCGAGCGCCCCCCCCCCGCTGCGGCCTCCCAGGTGATCACTCATTGGAATTCCAGAAGTTGGACAGCCCTGTACTATAATATAATAATTATGATATTAATACTAATAATATATGAATATTCCTTGATATATTAATATGTTAATATTAATGATGTGTAATATATAGTAAATATAGTAAATAAATAAATAAATAATGTAGATTAGAATGCAGTTCCACCTTCAGGTGCGGCCCTCCATAATATTTTTTGGCTCTCGTGTGGTCCCTTGGGAAAAAAAATTGCCCACCCCTGGTTTACACTCACCCTGTGGTGGATTTGAGTTTGATCCAGGTACACACATCTTAAAGAAGATTAGACGCTTAGAATAATTTAACAGAGATCAATTATGTGTAAAATAATCCTAAGTATGTGCTTTTGCCTTTTCTGTGGAAAGTATGGTAGGTGGTCATTGGGTTGTCGTTGTTGAAAAAGTAGCTCTTGAGAGACTACAGCTACTTTTTAATTTAGTCTGCAGTTTCTATGTGAGTCTGAAGGCAGAACCCGGACTTATTTTATTTTTAAGCTGGATCCGGGATTTAATGTATGGAGTGATGAAGTCATTGTACATTGGGTTCTTGGGATCCCTGGGGTTTGGCCCCTGGGCCCTTGTGCATACAAAATGCCCCATGTAAAGTAATCCCAAGTGTGTGTTGTTGCCTTTTCTGTGGGAAGTATGGTAGGTGGTCATTGGGTTGTCGTTGTTGAAAAAGTAGCTCTTGAGAGACTACAGCTAGGCAACTTTGTAATGTATGTGTGAGTCTGAAGGCAGAACCCGGACTTATTTTATTTTTTAGCTGGATCCAGGATTTAATGTATGGGGTGATTAAGTACATGTACATTGGGTTCTTGGGATCCCTGGGGTTTGGCCCCTGGGCCCTTGTGCATACAAAATGCCTGGGTTCTCAAGCCCCATTCTATACCAGGAGGGAGAAAAATGGTGTCCCTTCCATGCAATGGCCAAAACAAGGCTTGCTTCCTGGGATTTGGAGGGGGGTGGGGAGGCAGGAAAGGGGGATCTTCTCACGCCCGCGGATGATTGAATCTGTGGAGGCAGAATCCGTGGATGCGGATGGCCAAAATGTTCCCTTAAAGATACTCCTCCCTTCTCCCTTATTGTTGCCTTCAGGGAAGCTCTGTGGAGTAGGTGACCCAGGGAGGGAGAGGCCCAGTGATTGGTTCTGAGCGTCCAGGCTAAGGGGTGATTTGAATCTGAATCTATTGATTATCTTTCGGTCCCACTTTTCTTTCAATGAGTTGAAGGTGCAAAACATGGCTCGCCTCCCCTGTGAGGTAGGCCAAGGCGAGTGAAAGTGGCCCAAGACCCCTTAGTGAGAGTAATGTCTTAGGATACCGTCCGTCCGGCACTTTAATCCGTGCCCCGTGAAAAGGAGGAGGAGGCCAGGGAGCACCCTTAATAAGTGAACTATACATCCCAGCAACTCCAACTCCCAAATGTCTATTTTCCCCCAATTTACCCAGTGTTCACATTTGGGCCTATTGAGGATTCGTGCCAAGCTTGGTCCTGAGTTTCCCATCCTTTCAATGGGGTTGGATCTCTTCCTTTTCCGTCATGAATCTCAAAGGCTCGCTGTCAGGAGGTTTTTAGAAAGGTGGGAACAGGAAGTCATCGAGAGGGAAGGGACCCCAGGGCCATCCAGCCCAGCCCCCAGGGAGACACAACCAAAGCACCCCCGACTGATGGCCATCCAGCCTGTGCATCAAACTCTGCAGAGAAGGGGACGACAAGGAAGCATTATTTTATTTTAGTGGTTATTATTATTATTGTATAATAATTTTAAAATAATAATATAATAAATAATATAATATGTTATATTATATTATAATTTCAACATATTATGTCTATATATATATATATATAGTATAATATAATAATTATGATATTAATACTAATAATATATGAATATTTCTTGATATATTAATATGTTAACATTAATGATGTGTAATATATAGTAAGCTAGCTTGGGGACCCAGCGGTGCCCGGGTTATTTGAGAAAGGCATTGTGTGCCAAGGTTGGTCTTTGGTACTTCAAGTCCCATCATCCATGGTCCACCCTCCTGTAAACTGGGTCATGGGGACACAGGGTGCCAAGTGTAGTCTTTTTAGGTCTTTGTTCAGGGCTGCAGTGGTCTGTGGGAAATGGAGGTACCTCAAGTCCCACTCTTCTCCATACGGCAGTAGAATGTAGTGTGGGTCATAGGGGCACTGTGTGTCAAGTGTGGCAAGTGTTTGTATTGCACTGGGCCACTGTGTGGCAAGTGAGTTAAAGTCCTGATTTCCATCATCCATGGTGCATCCTACCCAAATGTGCTCTAAGCAAGGGGTCTGAAGTTTGGTCTTGTTCTGCAATTTCCATCATCCATGGTGCATCCTACCTCAAATCAAGTAGAGGAAGCATTACTGGCAAATGCCTAGTCAAGATGTAGAAGTGCCAAATCTTGTCAGGGGTCTGTGGGTCAAGTTTGGTCTTGTTCTGTCATTGTTGTGGACTAGTCAGGATAATCAAGCCTTACTGGCAAATCAGGTTGTGGCCTAGTCTGGGAAATCAAGTAGAGGAAGCCTTACTGGCAAATCAGGTTGTGGCCTAGTCTGGGAAATCAAGTAGAGGAAGCCTTACTGCCAAATCAGGCTGAGGCCTAGTCAGGATAATCAAGTAGAGGAAGCCTTACTGGCAAATCAGGTTGTGGCCTAGTCTGGGAAATCAAGTAGAGGAAGCCTTACTGCCAAATCAGGATGAGGCCTAGTTTGTTAAATCAGCTGAAGGAAGCCTTTTGTTAAAGTGCACTCTCTGGAACCTTTGAAAATTTGGATGTTGGAATATTGGCCATGCAGAGTCCGTTATGCAAATTTCCCCTCAGTGGCACCCAGTCTCCTCTGTCTGGTGCCTTAGAGGGTTGGAGTTCTGAGGCTGGCCAGTCAGAGCCATTTATGCAAATAATCCCGGAGTGGCAGCCAATCGAAACGCTGGCACATATTCCTCCCGTCGCTCAGCCCACCCGCCCACCGCCCGCAAACACTGACTTTTATTATATGTAATAGATAGATATACTAAGTGGATAAATAAATAAATAATGTAGGTTCGCATGTAGTTCCGCCTTTAGGTGCGGCCTTCCATAATATTTTTTGGCTCTCGTGTGGCCCCTTGGACAAAAATAATTGCCCACCCCTGGTTTACACGCACCCTGTGGTGGATTTGAGTTTGATCCAGGTACACACTTCTGAAAGAAGACTAGACGCTTAGAGATGAATTATGTGTAAAGTAATCCCAAGTGTGTGTGTTTGCCTTTTCTGTGGGAAGTATGGTAGGTGGTCATTGGGTTGTCGTTGTTGAAAAAGTAGCTCTTGAGAAACTACAGCTGGCAACTTTGTAATGTATGTGTGAGTCTGAAGGCAGAACCCGGACTTATTTTATTTTTAAGCTGGATCCAGGATTGAATGTATGGAGTGATTAAGTAAATGTACATTGGGTCCTTGGGATCCCTGGGGTTTGGCCCCTGGGCCCTTGTGCATACAAAATGCCTGGGTTCTCAAGCCCCATTCTCTACCAGGAGGGAGTACAATGGTGTCCCTTCCATGCAATGACCAAAACAAGGCTTGCTTCCTGGGATTTGGGGGGGGGGGGAGGCAGGAAAGGGGGATCTTCTCACGCCCGCGGATGATTGAATCTGTGGAGGCAGAATCCGTGGATGCGGATGGCCAAAGTGTTCCCTTAAGGATACTCCTCCCTTCTCCCTTATTGTTGCCTTCAGGGAAGCTCTGTGGAGTAGGTCACCCAGGGAGGGAGAGGCCCAGTGATTGGTTCTGAGCGTCCAGGCTAAGGGGTGATTTGAATCTGAATCTATTGATTATCTTTCGGTCCCACTTTTCTTTCAATGAGTTGAAGGTGCCAAACATGGCTCGCCTCCCCTGTGAGGTAGGCCAAGGCGAGTGAAAGTGGCCCAAGACCCCTTCGTGAGTTGAATGTCTTAGGATACTGTCCGTCCGGCACTTTAACCCGTGCCCCGTGCTGCTGCTTTTCATAGTCCGGCCCTCTAACCACCATAGGATGCTAAGGGGAGAGGGTGGGGAGATCAAGGGTCCTTAGGAAGACATGGAGGGGGCTTTCTAAGGACAATAGAGGGTGGGGTGGGTGGCTGATGATTCCCCGGTAGTTAAAATTGTGGGGAAGTTACAGACGTCATAAGAGTTGCCCTCACATTTCTCTCACAACTTACTTGCTAAATGTGCATGGGATCCGTCTGTTTGTCTTCCTAGGAACACAAATAGGACTCTCAAGGCACCAGATCTTGTCTGTGGTTAGGATTGGAATTGTAAGCTGCCAACAGGCTATATTTCGGAAGCAGGGCCTGGCAAAACGACCTCGGAGTTTTCCTTGCCGAAGAAAACCCTCTGAAATTAACGGGGTGGCCATAAATGGATAGGCAACTCGAAGGCGGATACGCACACATGTATGATTATATCGCTCAGCATTACTTCGTGAACGAAGGTTCTTAGGAAAGACTCATCCCATGCTTTTTACAAGCGCGTTGATGACTAAAAAGGCCAATCTGAGATAGGCAAGTCCGGTTGCAGAAAACACAGCAGAAAGTCTCCTTGGGTGATGTTGTTTCCAAGTTGCGGTTCTTTCTGCGTTGTCGAGACCTGTTCGGCGTGACTTCTCGAAAGAGGCCGCAGCATTGTTGAGAGTGCGTCTCCATGCCTCCCGATGTGAGGCCAGGGTGGACCATTCTTGGTGATCAATCTGGCCGAGCCTGAGATGTTGTTTCAGGGAGTCCTTATATTTCTTTTGGGGGCGCCTCTCTTGCGCTGACCCGTGGCGAGTTCACCGTAGAGTAGTATCTGGGAGGCGGTGGTCCTCCATCCTAGAGACGTGCCCTGCCCAGCGCAGCTGTGTTCTCAATAGCATGGCCTCAACGCTGGTGATCCCTGCTTGCTCAAGGACAGCAACATTCGTCACATAGTCGGTCCAGTGTATATTTAGGATTGTGCAGAGACAGCGCTGATGAAAGCGTTCGAGGAGTCGTAGGTGTTGCCGATAGGTGACCCATGTTTCAGACCCATAGAGGAGAATAGACAGTCCGATAAAATCCTGGCTGTGGGACCAGGCGTTTGCACACCAGCACAAGGCAGCACTTTAGATGGGATTTTAATGGAAAGTGGATGAATAGGGCCAATGCTTTTATGGACAGAACATTTTTTAAATCTGGAATGAATGCGTATGATCCTAATGTAATTGTATTTTAATGTATTTTAATTGTTGAAGGGTTCTGGGGTTTTATATTGTTACTGTGTGGGCATCGAATTGTGTCTTACTGTAAGCCGCTTTTAGTCCCCCCCTCGGGGGTTGAGAAGAGCGGGGTAAAATCCTGAAATAAATAAATAAATATGATAGCTCTGTACACACTGATTTTGGTGCTTTGCCTCAGGTGCTTGTGGCTCCAGACTCTTTTGTGAAGCCTTCCGAATGCACACCATGCCTTTGCTAATCTGTGACCTATCTCTTTGTCAATCTTGGCGTCTGAAGAGATGATGCTTCCCAGGGAGGTGAACTGCTGAACAGACTGAAGCACAGACTTGCCTATGCTGGCGTGGGAATGATGGTGTTCTTCCTGTGGTGCAGGCTTGTAGAGGACTTCCGTTTTCTTCAAGTTGACTTCCAGCCCAAACAGCTCTGCAGGATGTGAGGCGCTGCAGGGCTGCTTCTGAATGGGCGACAAGGGCAACATCGTCGGCAAAAAGGAGCTCACGGACGAGATAGTTTAGAGTCTTAGCGCGGGCCCTCAGACGGCTTAAGTCGAACAAGCTGCCATCATACACGAATAAATAAACAGTAATTGAGAGTTTATCATAATCATAAGGGAGAGTGCTGTAATGGAGCCAGTGTGGTATAGTGGTCTGAGCACTGGATCACCACTTCAGAGATGGATTCGATTCTCTGCTTGGACGCTCGCTCACCCACTCCGACTCTCCCAGCAACAGCAAGGCCAGGCAGGGGAGCTTACCTCCCCTGCCTGGCCTTGCTGTCGCCGGCACTGGGAGAGCCGGAGTGGGCGAGAGGGCACATGGGCGAGAGGGCTAGTGGCGAGCGGGCGGGGCGAGAAGGCAAGCAGAGCGACCGATGGAGAGGGAGGGAGGGGGGAGAAAAGGAGGAGGAGGCCAGGGAGCATCCTTAATAAGTGAACTATACATCCCAGCAACTCCAACTCCCAAATGTCTATTTTCCCCCAATTTCCCCAGTGTTCACATTTGGGCCTATTGAGGATTCGTGCCAAGTTTGGCCCTGAGTTTCCCATCCTTTCAATGGGGTTGGATCTCTTCCTTTTCCGTCACGGATCTCAAAGGCTCGCTGTCAGGAGGTTTTTAGAAAGGTGGGAACAGGAAGTCATCGAGAGGGAAGGGACCCCAGGGCCATCCAGCCCAGCCCCCAGGGAGACACAATCAAAGCACCCCCCACTGATGGCCATCCAGCCTCTGCATACAACTCTGCAGAGAAGGGGACGACAAGGAAGCATTATTTTATTTTAGTGGTTTTTATTATTATTGTATAATAATTTAAAAATAATAATATCATAAATAATATAATATGTTATATTATATTATAATTTCAACATATTATGTCTATATATATATAGTATAATATAATAATTATGATATTAATACTAATAATATATGAATATTTCTTGATATATTAATATGTTAACATTAATGATGTGTAATATATAGTAAGCTAGCTTGGGGACCCAGCGGTGCCCGGGTTATTTGAGAAAGGCATTGTGTGCCAAGGTTGGTCTTTGGTACTTCAAGTCCCATCATCCATGGTCCACCCTCCTGTAAACTGGGTCATGGGGGCACAGGGTGCCAAGTGGAATCTTTTTAGGTCTTTGTTTAGAGCTGCAGTGGTCTGTGGGAAATGAAGGCTTTGAAAGTACTACAAATCAAATCCATGGAGGTCCCAAGTCTCTTCTCCATATGGCAGTAGACTGTAGTGTGGGTCATAGGGGCACTGTGTGTCAAGCTTGGTATTGCATTGGGCCTCTGTGTGGCAAGTGTGGTCCTGATCCTTCATTGGTGTGGGCCACTGTGCTCTAAGCAAGTGAGTTAAAGTACTGCAATTTCCATCATCCATGGTGCATCCTACCTCAAATTGCACCAAGATGTAGAGTGCCTCTTGGGGGGTCTGTGGGCCAAGTTTGGTCTTGTTCTGTCATTGTTGTGGACCTAGTCAGGATAATCAAGCCTTACTGGCAAATCAGGTTGTGGCCTAGTCTGGGAAATCAAGTAGAGGAAGCCTTACTGCCAAATCAGGATGAGGCCTAGTTTGTTAAATCAGCTGAAGGAAGCCTTTTGTTAAAGTGCACTCTCTGGCACCTTTGAAAATTTGGATGTTGGAATGTTGGCCATGCAGAGTCTGTTATGCAAATATTCCCTCAGTGGCAACCAATCTCCTCTGTCTGGTGCCTTAGAGGCAGGGCCGTAGCCAGGATTTTGTTTCGGGGGGGGCTGAGACTGGGTGGAAGAGGGTCTACCCTAGCAAACCTTTTGTATTGTTATCCCAATAACCCAATAACCCCATGAATGTGGGATATAATGAGCATGGTGATCAGATCATGATATGAATAAACATAACAGTTTAAATAATGTACCAGTAAGGCCTTCTCGCGGACCACCCTGAGAATTTGGGGGGGGGGGGGGGCTGAAGCCATTTATGCAAATAATCCCGGAGTGGTAGCCAATCGAAACGCTGGCACATATTCCTCCCGTCGCTCAGCCCAACCGCCCACCGCCCGCAAACACTGACTTTTATTATATGTAATAGATAGGTATACTAAGTGGATAAATAAATAAATAATGTAGATTCGCATGTAGTGGATAAATAAATAAATAATGTAGATTCTGCTGGGAGGCGGAATACAAATGTAGTTCAGCCTTTAGGTGCGGCCTTCCATAATATTTTTTGGCTCTCGTGTGGCCCCTTGGACAAAAATAATTGCCCACCCCTGGTTTACACGCACCCTGTGGTGGATTTGGGTTTGATCCAGGTACGCACTTCTGAAAGAAGACTAGACGCTTAGAGATGAATTATGTGTAAAGTAATCCCAAGTGTGTGTGTTTGCCTTTTCTGTGGGAAGTATGGTAGGTGGTCATTGGGTTGTCGTTGTTGAAAAAGTAGCTCTTGAGAAACTACAGCTGGCAACTTTGTAATGTATGTGTGAGTCTGAAGGCAGAACCCGGACTTATTTTATTTTTTAGCTGGATCCAGGATTGAATGTATGGAGTGATGAAGTCATTGTACATTGGGTCCTTGGGATCCCTGGGGTTTGGCCCCTGGGCCCTTGTGCATACAAAATGCCTGGGTTCTCAAGCCCCATTCTCTACCAGGAGGGAGGAAAATGGTGCCCCTTCCACGAAATGGCCAAAACAAGGCTTGCTTCCTGGGATTTGGGGGGTGGGGGAGAGAGGCAGGAAAGGGGGATCTTTTCACGCCCGCGGATGATTGAATCTGTGGAGGCAGAATCCGTGGATGCGGATGGCCAAAGTGTTCCCTTAAAGATACTCCTCCCTTCTCCCTTATTGTTGCCTTCAGGGAAGCTCTGTGGAGTAGGTCACCCAGGGAGGGAGAGGCCCAGTGATTGGTTCTGAGCGTCCAGGCTAAGGGGTGATTTGAATCTGAATCTATTGATTATCTTTCGGTCCCACTTTTCTTTCAATGAGTTGAAGGTGCCAAACATGGCTCGCCTCCCCTGTGAGGTAGGCCAAGGCGAGTGAAAGTGGCCCAAGACCCCTTAGTGAGAGTAATGTCTTAGGATACCGTCCGTCCGGCACTTTAATCCATGCCCCGTGCTGCTGCTTTTCATAGTCCGGCCCTCTAACTACCATAGGATGCTAAGGGGAGAGGGTGGTAGGGGGATCAAGGGTCCTTAGGAAGACATGGAGGGGGCTTTCTAAGTACAATAGAAATTTATCTACCGGGTGATCATTCCCCGGTAGATAAATTGTGGGGAAGTTACAGACGTCATAAGAGTTGCCCTAACATTTCTCTCACAACTTACGTGCTAAATTTGCATGGGATCTGTCTGTTTGTCTTTCTAAGAACACGAATGTGACTCTCGAGGCACCAGATCTTGTCTGATCTTGGAGGAAAAGTGGTTAGGATTGGAATTGTAAGCTGCCAACAGGCTATATTTCGGAAGCAGGGCCTGGCAAAATGACCTCAGAGTTTTCCTTGCCGAAGAAAACCCTCTGAAATTAACGGGGTTGCCATAAATGGATAGGCAACTCGAAGGCAGATACGCACACATGTATGATTATATACATGAAGTAGCTGTAGTCGGCACACGTTGCTGTGCCCTATTTTGGAGATGCGAGGAAGTCTGAGTATGTAAGGGTTGGAGTTGTTGTTAGTTATGGTGTTGTTAGGGTCATAGCTGTGTTGTTGTGGGTTGTTTTGGTGGGTGGGATGTTGAAGTCCTGGGGAGTTGTTGTTGTGTGGTGTTGCTGGCGTTCTGCAGAGCTTGTGGATATACAATGTTTTTTTCTTTCCGTATGATGTGTTGATGTAGAGGTTGATGCGTGTGTGGGTGGGGTACTTTGGAAGTGAGTGGAGGTACTTGAAATCCCATTATCCATGGTGTGTCCTTCTCTAATCTGCAGTCGGATGGAATGTGGGTCATGGGGTGCATTGTTTGCCAAGTTTGGTCTTTATCGGTCTTGGTTCTTGGACACAGTGGTCTGTGGGGAATGATGGGTTTTGAAGTACTCCAAATCCCATTATCCATGGAGGTACTTCAAGTCCCATAATCCATGGTCCACCCTCCTCCAAACTGTAGTAGAATGTAGCGTGGGTCATAGGGGCTCTGTGTGCCAAGGTAGGTTACTGTCAATTCAGGCCATACACAATGTCCCATGAGCTAAGGCCTAGTCAGGAACAGCAAGTTAATGAAGCCTTACTGTCAATTCAGGCCATATACAATGTCCAATGAGCTGAGGGCCTAGTCGGAGAATCAAGTTAATGAAGCCTTACTGTCAATTCAGAGCGTAAACAGCATTCCATTAAGTGAGGCCTAGTCAGGGAAATTAAGTTAATGAAGACTTACTGTCAATTTTGGGTGTGGTCTCTGATTTGTAGTGGTGTAAATTTTCTGTGGGAAGTGAATTGGGTGTGTGTGTTTGTGCCTCAGCCCTTTGCCTTATCCTCCTCTGACACTTTATTATGGGTTGGAATGTTCATGTTGGCTGGCCAGTACAGGAGTTATGCAAATTCGCCCTTATTGGCAGCCAATCATGTTGTCAGAATGTAGAGGCTGGGAGAGTCGTTGGCAGTCCCGGAGGATGCTGGGGAATGTAGTTGTTTTGGGGGCCTTTTAGGTTTTGGGGGGGGGAAAGTTTCTTTGCTACAAACCTACCTTGTCTGAGGCCTATTTCTGTTGGCAAGTTTGGTGTCTCTGCGTTGTAAGGTTTCTCTGTTTGGGACGGTCGTTCCATGACGACTCTTCCTTTATATATATATATATATATATAGATTATTATTATTTATTCTTTCGGCTTCTAGACCGCTCCCTCTAGAAGCTCGGAGCGGTTTACAGCAATGTAAAACAGGCAAAACAATACATAACAAGTTAATCTAAAATACTACTATTGCTAAAATAATTCTAAAACTACAACTAGACTAAAACTACACAGTGAGTTTGACAGTTTACTCGGTCAGGAAGGCCGAGCGAAAGAGAGCCGTCTTGCAGGCTTTACGAAAAGAAGACAGTTCCGTAATTCCTCTGGCTTCCTTTATTTCTAACCCGCGTGCATCTCCCCAGAGGGGACTCGGAGCGGCTTACATAGGGCCGTGTCCGAACAACACATCACAAAATATCAACAACATCAAAACGCAATAAAAGCAACAAACACAATAAAATACATCAGTGAACGCACAACAGCACAGGTGAATCTGAAACAGAAACGACAGGGCGGGACACTTGAACATCTAGCATGTTTAAAAACTGGGGGGAGATAACTGGAGTAGGGTTGAAACGCAAAGGGTCACATAGGCGGGGGAAAGAGGTCTCGCAGGAACGGGGTCATTTGGGGAGCCTAATCTCCAAAGGCCAGGTGGATCAAACTGCAGCAGCTATACAACAACCTCTCACAAAAGCATGCAGAACAAAGCCTCATATCGAAATAGGTTTTAATAGGTAGATTTTTATAGAAAAACACTTCAATATCTGTATATAAAGAGTGTGTGTGTTTTCCCCTCAATGTTAATGAGTTTTAATTCTGTAACCTGCTTTGAGGCATTAGGAGAGGCAAGTAAGAAATAAAATTATTATTATTATTATTATTATTATATTAGGTGGCTTCAAACTGCAGCAGTCAGACAACAAGTTCCCACAAAAGCATGCAGAAGAAAGCCTTGTATAGAAATAGGTTTTTAATATCTGTATTATTATTATTATTATTATTATTAAACATAGGAACCCCCAGTGGTGCAGTGGGTTAAACCCCTGTGCTGGCAGGACTGAAAACTGACAGGTCGCAGGTTCGAATCCGGGGAGACTGTGGGTGAGCTCCCTCTGTCAGCTCCAACTCCCCATTGTGGGGACATGAGAGAAGCCTCCCACTAGGGTGGTAAAACATCAAAACATCCAAGCGTCCCTGTGCAATGTCCTTGCAGATGGCCTATTCTCTCACACCAGAAGCGACTTGCATTTTCTCAAGTCACTCCTGACACGACAAAAAATATTATTAAACATGCCTTAGTAATAATAATAATAATAATAATTGTATTTCTTACCCACCTCTCCTTGTGGTTCAAGACAGGTTATGGCCCTTTTATGAATGCCTGGCATTGAATTGTGCCAATCTGCAACCCGCCTCGAGTCGCCATATGGCTGAGAAAGGCGGGCTATAAATATCGCAAATAAATGAATAAATATTAAAATGCATTTCTATAAGAGATACATATTAAAATGTATTTCTATACAAGGCCTTCTTCCGCATGCTTTTGTGGGAGTTTGTTGTCTCTTGGGTTTTGTGCAATCACCTTCGAAGCTAGAACCTGGTTCCAGATTTGCTATGGAATCCTCTGCACCGCAAAACCAGTTTACTACCATCAGATCCTCGGAAGAGGCCAGCCACAGGTGCAGGCGAAACATCAGGAGAAAATGCTGCTTGAACACAGCCATACAGCCTGGAAACCATACAACACCCCACTGAAACCAGTTCCGTCCATATGAGTTGCACAGTACTTTCGGAACGTATTGGCAGTACAGCAGGTGCATTGGATGTGCATTTGTTGTTGTTCATTCGTTCAGTCGCTTCCAACTGTTTGTGACCTCCTGGACCATCCCACGCCAGAACTCCCGGTCGGCCATCACCTCCCCCAACTCCTTTAGGGTCAAGCCAGTCGCTTCAAGGATACCATCCACCCGCCTTGCCCTTGGTCGGCCCCTCTTCCCCTTTCCCTTTCCTTCCATTTTCCCCAGCATCCTTCTCTTCTCCAAGCTTTCCTGTCTTCTCAGCTCACCACTTTCGGCCATCAATGTGGTATCATCTGCATATGTTTCTTCCAGCAATTTTAACCTCTGCCTTGCATTCGTCAAGCTTCACATGCACATCGCATGATGTGTTCTGCGTACAAGTTGCATAGGTTGGGCGAGAGTCGACCACCCTGCCACACGTCTTTCCCAGTCCTGAGCCAATCTGTTGTTCCATGGTCAGTTCTGACTGTTGCTACTTGGTCCTGCTACAGCAGTGTTTCCCAACCAGTGTGCCGGGGCACACTAGTGTGCCGTGCGCGATCATCAGGTGTGCCGTGGGAAATTGGAACCTCCGGGGGGGGGGGGGAGTCTAGTGTGTTGAAGTATAAAAACCCTAAGAACCCTACCTCGATAAAGGCACAAAATTACAACCACCCCCTCCCCACCCGTTGTCTACTTGGTCTCTCCCTCTCCATGCATTGGGAAGGCCCGCCTCCCTTTCCCCAAGTAGAGACCTCCTCTGGCCT
The DNA here is from genome assembly GCA_030556195.1 of Anolis apletophallus. NCBI lineage: Eukaryota > Metazoa > Chordata > Lepidosauria > Squamata > Anolidae > Anolis > Anolis apletophallus. The sequence goes on from JARBWK010000010.1 coordinate 135,277,187, forward strand.
CCTGGGGGTTCTGTGTGGGAAGTTTGGCCCAGTTCTATCATTGGCGGGGTTCAGAATGCTCTTTGATTGTAGGGGAACTATAAATCCCAGCAACTACAACTCCCAAATGGCAAGGCCAATTTCCCCTGAACTCCATCTGCATTCATATTTGGCCATATTGAGTATTCATTTCAAGTGTGGTCCAGATCCATCATTATTTCAGTCTACAGTGCTCTCTGGGTGTAGGTGAACTACAATTTCCAAACTCAATGTCAATTCCCAAGCAAACCCTTTCAGTACTGTCTGTTGGTAATGAGAGTTCAATATGCCAAGTTTGATTCAATTCCATTGTTGCAAGAGTTCAGGATGCTCTTTGATTGTGTGTTAACTATAAATCCCAGAAACTGTAACTCTCAAATGTCAGGTCTATTTTCCCCGAACTCCATCTGTGTTCACATTTGGGCATATTGAGTATTCATGCCAAGTTTGGTCCTGATCCAACATTGTTTGAGTCCACAGTGCTCTCTGGATATAGGTGAACTACAGCTCCAAAACTCAAGGTCAATGCCCACCAAACTCTTACAGCATTTTCTCTTGGTTGTGGGAGTTCTGTGCTAAAGTTTGTGTCTTTCTGCCATTCCTGCCAGGATATCTATGTTGACTTCATCGAAACAGGTCAGGTTTCACACTGAGTGTATAAATACATTTAAAAACATATTAACTCTATGTATGCACGCGTTGCTGTGCCCTTTTAGAGATGCGAGAAAGTCCAATCATCCACGGTGTGCCCTCCTCTAAACTGCAGTTGGATGGAGTGTGGGTCATGGGGGCATGGTGTGCCAAGTTGGGTCTTTATTGGTTTTGGTTCTGGGCAAGAGTGGTCTGTGGGAATGATGGGTTTTGAAGTACTACAAATCCCATTTTCCATTGTGGTACTTCATGTCCCATCATTCATGGTCGGGGCTCTGTGTGCCAAGGTAGGTTACTGTAAATTCAGGCCATACACAATGTCCCATGAGCTGAGGCCTAGTCAGGAACAGCAAGTTAATGAAGCCTACTGTCAATTCAGGCCATACACAATGTCGAATGAGCTGAGGCCTAGTCGGGAGAATCAAGTTAATGAAGCCTTACTGTCAATTCAGGCCATGCACAATGTCCAATGAGCTGAGGCCTAGTCGGGAGAATCAAGTTAATGAAGCCTTACTGTCAATTCAGAGCGTAAACAGCTTCCCAGTAAGTGAGGCCTAGTTAGGGAAATCAAGTTAATGAAGCCTTACTGTCAATTTAGAGCGTAAACAGCTTCCCTGTAAGTGAGGGCTAGTTAGGGAAATCAAGTTAATGAAGTCTTACTGTCAATTTAGAGCGTAAACAGCTTCCCTGTAAGTGAGGCCTAGTTAGGGAAATCAAGTTAATTAATTAATTAATTTATTTATTTTATTTATTTATTCGGCTTTTATGCCGCCACTCCCAAGTAGGCTCGGGCGGACTTGCCAGGGCAAAAAAATATACAATCAGCATAACACACTAAAATGCAATATAAAACGAGATAAAAATGCACAGTAAAACAGCATTAAAACACAATTAAAATAGTTCAAGCGGTCTGGCAGCGTTGTCAAGGGTCCCGCTCTTGACCTAGACTTGGAAAGCCAGCCGGAAAAGGTAAGTCTTACAAGCCCGCCTAAACGGGAGCAGGTCATGGATAGCCCGGGTAGCTGGCGGCAAGGCATTCCACAATGTCGGCGCTATGACCGAAAAGGCCCTTCGACGAGTGGCAGTTCTTTTGGCCACCTTAGCGGAGGGAACCGTTAACAGATTAGAGTCCTCCGAACGAAGTGATCTAGAAGGGAAATGAAGTCTTACTGTCAATTTAGAGCGTAAACAGCTTCCCAGTAAGTGAGGCCTAGTTAGGAAATCAAGTTAATGAAGTCTTACTGTCAATTTAGAGCGTAAACAGCTTCCCGTAAGTGAGGGCTAGTTAGGAAATCAAGTTAATGAAGCCTTACTGTCAATTTTGGGCGTGGTCTGTGTTTTTTTAAAAAATTTTCGGTTGGAAGTGATTTGGGTGTTTGTGTTGGGGATTGGCTCAGGCCTTTTCCTTATTCTGTTTTGGCAGTTTATTATGGATCGGAATTTTCATGTTGGCTGGCCAGTGCAGCAGTTATGCAAATCCACCCTTATTGGCAGCCAATCATGTTGTTCAGAATGTAGAGGCTGGGTGAGTCTTTGGCTGCCCCGGAGGATGCTGGTAAATGTAGTGTTATTTTTACTCGTTGTTTTGGGGCCTTTTAGGTTTGGGGGGGGGGAGTTTCTTTGCTTCAAACGTACCTTGCTTGAGGCCTATTTCTGTTGGCAAGTATTGTGTTTCTGCGTTGTATGGTTTCTTTGTTTGAGGTATACATCACATGACGTGAACTCATTTATATAATAGATATGTATGACTGTGTTAGAGTGTCATTTTGTGTCATTGTGGTTGGTGGTGTGCCCCAGGATTTTGCAAATGTACAAAGTGTGCCGCGGCTCAAAAAAGGTTGGGAAACACTGTTCTACAGGGATGTCTAGTCCAGAGCTTAGGCAGGTGGCTTCATTCACATTACTCACCTCCTCAGGAGAATGGGCAGCAGAGGCCTCTCTTGGAGGACAGGGAGGGGATGGAAAGCCAAGGGAAACCTTGGCTGCAGGGAGCAGAGGAGAATCGAATGGGCAGCAAGGGCTGTGGGATCCGGCTCCGGCTTGGCGATCCAGGCCGGCTTTTCCTCCTCCCCGCCGGCTGGGCTGCTCCCTGGCCGGAGAAGTTGCAACCCTTGTGTTGGAGGAGCGCACGTTGTGGTCTTCCCCTTCGGAAGGAGGGAGGGAGGAGGAGGAGGAGAGGGGCATCTCCATGTTTTCCCCCGGCCTTTAAATGCCCTTCCCTTCCCCCTCCCGTCCACCGGGCCGGCAGGGTGGCCTTCTGCGGCGCTGGGCGGGCGGGCGATGCTCCAGGCGGCCCCTGGCAAGGCTCCGAGGCCGGTAGGGAGGTAAGTGGGGCAGGCAAGGGGGCTGACTGGCAGGGGCTTCTCGGGTGGGGGCCGCGTGGGAACCGCCCTTCCCACAAACTTTGGACCTGCTGTTCTCCAGAAGCAACTCTGAGTAGGGGGGAAAGGGACACAAACTCCGAGTTTACCCAAAGTTTGCTTTGGTTCCAGGGCTGAGGGTTGGGAGGGGGGCAATGGGGGGGGCAGGAAAGCCAACCCCCCCTCTTGAGGCCCCTTCCACACACACAGCTGGGCAACATCCACATGGAACTGGGTTCTAGGTGGCAGTGGGAACCCAAGCCAACCCAGTTCCAAGCAGATCAGATTCTGGTGGGGATCTTGATATTCTGGGAGTGTGTGTGGGCGTCTGGGGGTGGGGGTGATCTGTGCTGCAAGTGGGGAGGGAGGGGGAAAAACCCCTGCTGGGCTGCTTTAAATCAAACTACAAGAAACTACACGAGGAAGAACTTCCTGACTGTAAGGAGAGCTGTTCAGCAGTGGAACTCTCTGCCTAGGGAGTGTGGTGGAAGGAGGCTCCTTCTTTGGAGGCTTTTCAACAGGGGCTGGATGGCCATCTGTCGGGGGTGCTTTGAATGGAATTGTCCTGCTTCTTGGCCAAATGGGGTTGGGCTGGGCGATGGCCCACCAGGCCTCTTCCAACTCTAGGATGCTAGGAAATGGCCCCGCAACAGGGTGTGTGTGTGTGTGTGTGTGTGAGAGAGAGAGAGAGAGAGAGGGTCTCTTTTGTGAGGTGGATACTTATTTTTAAAGGGTAATTTAGCCTGTAGTTTTTGTAGCTGAAGTTGATCTCTCTTCTCTCTTCTTTCTCTCTTCTCTCTCTCTCTCCTCTCCCTCTCTCTCCTCTCCCTCCTCTCCCTCTCTCTTCCCTCTCTCTCTCCCCTCTCTCTCTCTCTCTCTTCTCTTCCCTCTCTCCTCTCTCTCTTCCCTCTCTCTCTCTCTCTCTCTCTCTTCCCTCTCTCTTCCCTCTCTCTTCTCTCTCCTCTCTCCTCTCTCTCTTCTCTTCCCTCTCTCTCTCCTCTCTCTCTTCTCTTCCCTCTCTCTTCCCTCTCTCTTCTCTTCCCTCTCTCCTCTCTCTCTCCTCTCTCTCTTCTCTTCCCTCTCTCTCCTCTCTTCTCTTTCCTCTCTCTCCCTCCTCTTCTCTCTCCCTCCTCTCTTCTTTCTCTCTCCTCTCTCCTCTCCCTCTCTCCTCTCTCTCTTCCCTCTCTCCTCTCTCTTCCTCCTCTCTCGCCTCTCTTCCCTCTCTCCTCTCTCCCCCTCTCTCTTTTCTCTCTCTCTTCTCTTCCCTCTCTCTTCCCTCTCTCTCTCTCTCTCTCTTCTCTTTCCTCTCTCCCCCTTCTCTCCTCTCTTCTTTCTCTCTTCTCTCTCTCTCCTCTCTCTTCCCTCTCTCTCCTCTCTCTTCCTCCTCTCTCTCCTCTCTCTCCCCTCTCTCCTCTCTCCCCTCTCTTCCCTCTCTCTCCTCTCTCTCTCCTCTCTCTTCCCCCCCTCTCTCCTCTCTCTATTCTCTCTCTTCTCTCTCTCTCTCTCTCTCTCCTCTCTTTCTTCTCTCTTCTCTCTCTGGCTCTCCTTTGGAACCAAACTGCATTCCTTCCTCCTTTCTCAAAACTTGTGGGCTTTGGCTGCCATGACATGGGGAGTGGAACCCATTGTTTGGCTGCGAGGAGAAGGGGAAGGGGCCGCTGCCGCTGGGACTTCTGGAGCAGGAGCTCCAGGCCTGGTTCAGAAGGAAAGCCCAGGGAGTCCAAGGAGCCACCTCTCCTCCAAAGCAGAAGGGCCAGGCCGGTGGCTCGGGTGGATGCCCTCTTTCCCCATCCTTGGGGCCGCTAGAACACCTTCCTGCCCGGCCTTTCTGTTTTAGGGCCATTCAGACAACTTGAAGGAAGGGCGAGCAGGTGGCCTTGCCCACTTCCTCCCATGGCAGGGCTGCCTCCCTTCGTGCACCCTGTCCATCCTCCTGTGCCCGCCGGCCCCTTTGTGATGACCGGCAAGTTGCTTGGGAGGCCACCCTTCTTGTCCACCTGCGTGAGTCCGTTCTGCTGCCTTAGACGCGATGCCAGTGGGAAGCAGCGGCAGCTCTGTGTCCACTCTTTTCTGAGTTACTTAGGATAGGGCCGCCCGTGGGCCTCCCACCAGGAGACACGGGTTGGCCGTGTAAACGGTCGCAGCCAGTTTTGTCTCATTCCTCCCCTTGTATTGATCCTGGTGGGAAGAACTTGAGTGTGCGCCGTGCGCCTGGGCCGTAGTGACAGCCCCACACGTGCGCCTAGCTCTTGTCAGCGCCCCACTCCGGCTGGCTGCAGCGGCAGGATGCGCACAGCTGTCAAAAAGGATGCTTTCCGACCCAGCGGCACGGCACGGGGCAGAGGCGCACCTGCTTTGCGAGGTACACACTTCGCACCAGGCGCATGAGTGTTATCACCGAAGCCACAAACACTGTCGTTGCTTGGAGGCGTTGTTTGATCAAGCGGCCTAAGTTGCGAAGAGGAGGCGCACGTCCCCAAACGCTTGCTGTTGCCTCAGTCTTGCGTGCGTTTGAATAAGCTTTTGACTTTTCCCTGCTATTTATGGACCATATACACGCCACCAGAATACAGTGGGCTCTCAGTTAACCGGCACCCATGAGGATTGGTAGATGTAATGCATCTTAGGAAGGACTCATCCCACGCTTTTTACAAGCGCATTGATGACTAAAAAGGCCAATCTGAGATAGGCAAGTTTGGTTGCAGAAAGCACAGCGGAAAGTCTCCTTGGACGATGTTGTTTCCAGGTTGCGGTTCTTTCTGCGTTGTCGTCTCTCTTCAAGACCCATTTGGCGTGTCTTCTCGAAAGAGGCCACAGCATTGTGGATAGTGCGTCTCCATGCCTCCCGATGTGAGGCCAGGGTGGACCATCGTTGGCCAAGTCTGAGATGTTGTTTCAGGGAGTCCTTATATCTGAAGAAAACGGAAGTCCTCTACCAGCCCACACCACAGAAGCAGCCCTGCAGCGCCTGACATCCTGCTTTGCAGCAGCTGCAGAGTTGTTTGGGCTGGAAGTCAGCCTGAAGAAAACGGAAGTCCTCTACCAGCCCGCACCACAGGAAGAACACCATCATCCCCACGTCAGCATAGGCACATCTGTGCTTAAGTCCATTCAGCAGTTCACCTCCCTGGGAAGCATCATCTCTTCAGACGCCAAGATTGACAAAGAGGTAGATCACAGGTTAGCTTAGAAATGGAGCTGAGCACCACAACCCCAGAGTCAGACAAAACTGGACTTAATGTCAGGGGAAAACCTTTACCTTAACCTAAGGGTGTTATTTATTTATTGTTTACGTCATTTCTTTCCTACTTTTTTCCCTATAGGAATTCAAGGCGACGAACAATAACATGACACAATAACTTTATTTTTTATATACCCCACATTACCTGCTTTGTACTGGGTTATATTACAGTGTGGACTCAGATAACCCAGTTCAAAGTCGATATGGCCTTGATCGTCTGGGTTACCTGGCCTCGGAGTCTACAGTACTTGTAGACTTGTATCGCTGCTTAAAATGTGAAGCTGCTCTTCCCTTGCAAGATGGCAGTCGAGGTGTCTTGAGTTGCTGTGAGTTTTCTGGACTGTGTGGCCATGTTCCAGAAGCATTATCTCATAGAGCAGGCCTGGGCAAACTTTGGCCCTCCATGTGTTTTGGACTTCAACTCCCACAATTCCTAACAGCCTCAGGCTCCTTCCTTTTGCCCCTCAGCCGCATAACCGAGGGGCCACCACGGAAAAGGCCCTGTCTCTCATTCCCGCCAGACGGGCCTGCGAAGGTGTCGGGACTGAGAGCAGGGCCTCTCCGGAAGATCTTAACGCCCATGATGGTTCATAGGGGAGAATACGTTCGGACAGGTAAACTGGGCCAGAACCGTATAGGGTTTTGTAGGTTAAATCCAGCACTTTGAATTTTTCCCGGAAGCCAATTGCCAGCCAGTGGAGCTGGCGCAACAAGGGAGTTGTGCGCTCCCTGTACCCAGCTCCCATTAGTAACCTGGCTGCTGAGCGTTGGACTACTTCAAGCTTCGAAGAAGTCTTCAAAGGCAGCCCCACATAGAGAGCATTGCAGCAGTCTATTTGGGATGTAACCAGAACGTAGACCACCGCGGCTAAGTCAGACTTCCCAAGGAACGGGCGCAGTTGGCACACAAGCCTCTGGCTGGGTCGTCCAGGCAATAGAGATATCCAACTGCCAACCCTGAATGGCGAGGCACTATGCCCATCATCATCTGTAAAAAGCCTGAGTGTCCATTTGGACCCTCTGCTGTCAATGGAGACCCAAATCTCCACTGTCAGCAGAATCGCGTTCTTCCGTCTATAACAGGCGAAGCGTTTGGCCCCCTATCTGTCCTGAAATGATCTAGCCACGGTAATCCAAGCCACGGTCATCTCAAGACTTGACTACTGTAACGCTCTTTACATTGTCCTACCCTTGACCGTGATCCGGAAACTTAAGCTAGTGCAGAATGCCGCAGCCTGGCTACTCGCAGGGGAGCCTGCGACGTGCCGCATAACTCCAATCCTGCGAGATCTGCACTGGCTACCAATTGAATACCGGATCACCTTCAAGGTGTTAGTATTTACTTTCAAGGCCTTATATCCGTGTTTCTCAACCTTCCTAATGCTGCGACCCCTTAATACAGTTCCTCATGTTGTGGTGACCCCTAACCATTATTTTCATTGCTACTTCATAACTGTATTTTGGGGGGGGGGGTTGATTTTGTCATTTGGAAGTTGTGTTTGCTGGGATTTATAGTTCACCCACAATCAAAGAAAAAAACTCCCATGACCAATGACCAATAGCAAATACTAGAAGTGTTTGGTGGGCATTGACCTTGAGTTTGGGAGTTGTAGTTCACCTACATCGAAGGAGCACTATAGACTCAACAATGATGGATCTGGGCCACATTTGACACTAATCCTCAATATACCCAAATGTGCACACTGGTGGAGTTTGGGGAAAACAGATCTTGGCATTTGGGAGTTGTAGTTGCTGGGATTTATAGTTCACCTACAATACAAGAGCCCCTTGCACCCCATCAATGATAAAATTGGGTCAAACTTCCTACACAGAACACTCATGCCTTGAAGGGACTAGCTGGGGTGACCCTCCATCCCACCTCTCACGCTCTCCCTCACCCACCCATGCGCATCATATTGCCATGCGCCAAGCACGCCTGCTCTCCCCTCCCCGCTTGGAGTCTCAGAAACAGCCCCCCCCCCTTGGCTGGGAGGCCTGCCAATCACAGCAGAGGAGAGCTTTAGGTGGGAGAATTCGCAGTCTGTTTCCAAAAAGAAAGAGAAGGACAAGCGGAGAGATCTTCAACCTTCTCTGCCAAAGGGCTTCCTACAACCACCATAAATATGTTTACTGATGGTCTTTGGTGACCCCTCTGAAACCCTCTCGCGACCCCTCCTGGGGGTCCTGACCCCCAGGTTGAGAAACACTGCCTTATATGGTCTGGGGCCAGTGTACCTGCGGGATCGCCTAATTCCATATAACCCCCCCAAGATCACTACGCTCAGAAGACCTTAATCTTCTAGCCATTCCCAGTGCAAAATCCTTTCGTTTGACCTCAACTGGGCGGCGAGCCTTCTCCATCATTGCTCCGACATTGTGGAACACACTGCCTCTGGAGACGCGAGCTCTGTGAAATTTGAATAGTTTCCGCAGGCTTTTGAAGGCTTGGGATTCTCGTTTGTGTTCTATTATTGTTTTATTGATTTTACTGTTTTACTGTATTTTTTATCCACTTAGGTTTTGACTCATTGTGCTGTAAACCGCCCCCGAGCCTTTAGGAGTGGCGGTGTACAAATCTTCTAATTAATTAATTAATTAATTGTGCAAAAGCTCTCTCGGCCGCCGCCGGGACCTGGGCTTCCAGGCTCAGCGATGAGTCCAGGATTGCTCCCAAGCTGCGAACCTGCGCCTTCAGGGGGAGTGTAACCCCGTCCAACACAGGCTGTAACCCTGTGCACCCATCCACACAAATAGCCATATAACAAAGGATGTCAAGGCAGAAAATACCACAATATTTGCTTTGAACTGGGTTATCTGAGTCCACACTGGCATGTATTCCAGTTCCAAAGCGGAAAATGTGGGATTGTATTAAGCTGGGTGGAAGGGGCCTATGTCTCTGCCGTGCAGAAGGAAGATCAGGGATCCCAGTAGGTGTGCTTTCCTGGTCCTTAGTTTTCCCAATCTCAGTGTGTCTTGGAATCGTTTCAATGTTCAATGTGTTGACAACAGCTTTCATGGCTGGAATCTCTGGGTCGCTGTGAGTTTTCCGGGCTGTATGCTCCCTGGGTGCTTTGTTTGGAATACCTTGTGATTTGGCAGTGTCATAAATACAACTGTTTTGCATTCAGGCTGATTTTCAGCTACATGAGCGTGATGTGAAAGGATGTTTTAGAAGGTTTCCCCCTTCAGCCCCTCTGTTTACAGTGGGCACCCCTGGTTGCCTTCTCCGGTGCATTCATCACAGCACCACCTTGTACCAAAAAAGTTGAGCCATTGATGCCATGACTTGAAGTTTTACTTTTTGAAATGTTGTGGGAGCTTTTGCACAGTGAAGACTCGTGCGCCAGCTGCGCCCGTACCTTGGGAAGTCTGATCTGGCTACGGTCGTCCACGCTCTGGTCACATCCCGAATAGATTACTACAACGCGCTCTACGTGGGGCTGCCTTTGAAGACAGTTCGGAAATTACAACTAGTCCAACGGGCGGCACACTACTAACTGGAGCTACATACAGGGAGCATACCACCACCCTGTTGTGTCGGCTCCACTGGCTGCCAGTCCAATTCCGGGCTCAATTCAAAGTGCTGGTTTTGACCTTTAAAGCTCTATACGGTTCTGGCCCAGCTTATTTGTCCAAACGCATCTGCCGCTACATCCCACCTCGTACTTTAAGATCATCCGGGGAGGCCCTGCTCTCGCTCCCGCCAGCTTCCCAGGTGCGGCTGGTGGGGACGAGGGAGAGGGCCTTCTCGGTGGTGGCTCCCCGTCTGTGGAATGCGCTCCCTAGCAACATACGATTAATTCCATCCCTCCTGGCATTCAGGAAAAAAGTAAAAGCCTGGATGTGGGACCAGGCGTTCGCATAGTAGCACAGGACAGCACTTTAGACTAGTTTTAATGGAAAGTTGGTGAATAGGGCTCAATGCTTTTATGGACGGAACACTGTTTTTAACATAGGTGAATGCATAGGATGTGTGAATATAATTGTATTTTAATGTATTTTAGTGTCGAATACTGGAGGGTTTTATATTGTGTTTTTATACTGCGATTGTGATGTAGGCATCAAATTGTGCCTTTTGGAAGCCGCTCTGAGTCCCCCCCTCGGGGGTTGAGAAGAGCGGGGTAAAACGTCGTAAATAAATAAATAAAACCAATGGGTCAGTGGAGTCGCCGCGACAGGCCTCCGTCCGCCAAAGCACTTCTCATTTCTAAAAAATGCTGACGTGTGACTTCACAGCAAACAGTAAAACAGATCCAATTAACTTGCTGTAAAATATCATTGGCAGCCGCAGCGTGGAAGCCGACTTCCTCTCCGCATTGGAAATACTTCACATGAGTAGCTCCCCCTTTAGTAATGTCTGTCTGCTAGCATTAGACACACAGTGGTTTTGACAACGCAGTGACAAAAATAACACTGCACAAGTCTTGCTTAATGCTGGGGAAGAGGAGGGTGCATCTGCACTCAAAGTATTGAATCTTGATTGATTTACAAGTACGGTGGTTTTTCATTATCAGGGAGTCAGTGTGATGTAGTAAAGATTTGAGTGATGGGTTTGGACTCGGGACCCTTCTACGCTGCCATATGATCAATACGGCTTACAAGGCAGCGATTAGATGCTAGGAAACAACAAATAATATAAAAACATTAATACAGATAAAGTTAAAAACAGTAACAGTTAGACCAGGGGTGGGCAATTTTTTCCCCAAGGGGCCACACGAGAGCCAAAAAATATTATGGAGGGCCGCACCTAAAGGCTGAACTACATTCTAACCTACATTATTTATTTATTTATTCACTTACTATATTTACTATATATTACACATAATTAATATTAACATATTAATATAGCAAGAAATATTCATATATTATTAGTATTAATATCATAATTATTATATTATATATAGGCATTATAATATATTGAAATTATAATATAATATAACATATATTATTTATTATATTATTATAATATTATTATAAAATTATTATACAGTAATAATAAAAACCACTAAAATAAAATAATGCTTCCATTCTCTGGAGAGTTTTATAGGGAGGCTGGGAGAGCCGGAGAGGGCAAGCGGGCGCACGGGCGAGGGGAGCGGGCGAGAGGGTGAGGCAAGCAGAGTGACCCCACAGAGCCTGCGATTGGATAGCGGCAGCGGTACCCCTTCCTCTTGGCCCCACCCCCGACACCCTTCTCCTGGGCCGCACAGAAGTGGCTGCCCAGCCGGAGATGACCCGCGGGCCGTAGGTTGCCCACCCCTGAGTTAGACAGGTGTTTTGGACTTCAACTCCCACAATTCCTAACAGCCGGTAGGCTCCTAGGAATTGTGGGAGTTGAAGTCCAAAACACCTGGAGGGCCGAAGTTTGCCCAGGCCCGATCTAGATTAAAATATTCCGACTGTATTCACCAATCAATAAGCAATAAGCCGTATTCTTAAGTCCGTCATCATCAGTCAATTCCAGGTAAAGTGCTGCATTGAGTTACTGTGCAAAGGCCTGGTCCCATAGCCAAGATTATGCCTTCTTCCTGAATGCCAGGAGGGATGGGGTTGATCGTATTTCGCTCAGAAGCGCATTCCACAGGCGGGGGGCCACAGCCGAGAAGGCCATGTCTTTCGTCCCCGCCAGACGCAGTTGAGATGCTGGCAGGAGCGAGAGCAGGGCCTCCCCGGATGATATTAGGTTATGAGGCAGGATGTAGAGGCAGACAAGTAAGCTTTGAACTGGGTTAAGTGAGTCTGCACTGCCATATAACCCAGTTCAAAGTAGATAATCTGGATAGAAGGGGCCTCAGACTTGGGCCCTTCCGCACAGCCATGTAACACAGAATATCAAGGCAGAATAACCCACAGTATCTGCTTTGAACTGAGTTATCTGAGTCTACAGTGCCATATATATCAGTTCAAAACAGATATTATGGGGTTTTCTGCCTTGATATTCTGGATTAAATGGCTATGTGGAAGGGCCCCTAGAAACACGTGGGGTGACCACAGGCAGATCTCTCTCTCTTCTCCTTAAAGGAAGAGAGTGGCAAACCTCTGAGGAAACCTAGCACAAAAAAAGGCCCGAAATAGGACCACAACACGCCAGAATGCGCTTGAACACGAAGAAGAGGATTTCGTATTCCAGTGAAAGAGTGGGTGAGGCAAAGCACCAAAATCAGTGTGTACAGAGCTATCGTCCTGTCTATTCTCCTCTATGGGTCTGAAACATGGGTCACCTATCGCCAACACCTACAAAACTCCTCGAACGCTTTCATCAGCGCTGTATTCGCACAATCCTAAATATACACTGGACCGACTATGTGACGAATGTCGCTGTCCTTGAGCAAGCAGGGATCACCAGCGTTGAGGCCATGCTATGGAGAACACAGCTGCGCTGGGCAGGGCACAAGGTCTCTAGGATGGAGGTCTACTGCCTCCCAAAGATAGTACTCTACGGTGAACTTGCCATGGGTCAGCGCAAGAGAGGCACCCCCAAAAAGAGATATAAGGACTCCCTGAAACAGCATCTCAGGCTCGGCCAGATTGATCACCAACAATGGTCCACCCTGGCCTCACATCGGGAGGCATGGAGACGCACCATCCACAATGCTGCGGCCTCTTTCGAGAAGACACGCCGAATGGGTCTTGAAGAGAAAGGACAACGCAGAAAGAACTTGGAAACAACATCACCCAAGGAGACTTTCTGCTGTGCTTTCTGCAACTAAACTTGCCTATCTCAGATTGGCCTTTTTAGTCATCAACGTGCTTGTATAAAGCGTGGGATGAGTCCTTCCTAAGAATCTTTGTTCGCAAAGTAATGCCGAGAGAAAGAGTGGGTTGAATTCATCCGAAGCAAATATGGCCCTCCATCTTCATGGGTTTTGTATCTGTGGGTTCAGCAATCCATGGCTTATATATATACTAGCTTGGGGACCCGGCGCTGCCCGGGTTATTTGAGAAAGGAATGTTGTGCCATGGTTGGTCCTTATCAGTTGTTTATGTGGCTTGCAGTGGTCTCGGGAAGTGAGGGAAGGTGCTGGGAGTCCCATGGTCCATGGTCCATCCTCCTCCAAAGTGCACCAGGATGTAGAGGGGGTCATGGGGATTATGTGTGGCAAATTTTGTCTTGCTCAGTTATTGGATGAGGGTTGCAGCAGTCTTGGGAAGTGAGTGGAGGTACTTCAAGTCCCATCATCCGTGGTCCATCCTCCTCAATACTATACCAGGATGTAGAATGAGTCATGGGGGCTCTGTGTGCCAAGTTTGGTCTTGATCAGTCTTTGGATGAGGTTGGCAGCGGTCTTGGGAAGTGAGTGGAGGTACTTCAAGTCCCATCATCCGTGGTCCACCCTCCTCCGAACTGCACCAGGATGTAAAGTGGATCATGGGGGCTTTGTGTGCCAAGTGTGGGCATGATCATGCACTGGATGAGGGTCGCAGCGGGATCTGTCTTGACACAGTATCACAGTAACTGAGGCCTAGTCAGGAAAAGCAAGTTTAGGAAGCCTTACTGTTATTTCAGTCGTTACACAGTATCCCAGTAACTTTAGCTTAGTCATGGTAATCTAGTTGAGGAAGTGTTACTGTCAATTCAGGCCATACACAGGATCCCATGATCGGCGGCCTAATCTGGAGTATCAAGTTAAGGCAGCCTTACTGTTAACTCAGTCCTTGCATGGTAGCCCAGTAACTGAGGCCTAGTCCAGAAAATGAAGTTTAGGAAGCCTGACTGTTAATTCAGTCAGGCCCTTTCAGGCCCTTTATGGAGTAACTGAGGCCTAGTCCAGAAAAATCTAGTGTTAATTCAGTCAGGCCCTTTATGGAGTAACTGAGGCCTAGTCCAGAAAAACCTAGTGTTAATTCAGTCAGGCCCTTCTTTTACCCTCTCTGGCAGCGTTCTCAGGAGGTGGGTGGAGGTACTTCAAGTCCCATCATCCATGGTTCGTCCTATTTGAAACTGCACCAGGATGTAGAATGGGTCAGGTGGTCTCTGTGTCTGCCTCAGGCCCTTTCCCTTGCTTTCTCCGCTGCCTAGGATTGTTGGAATGTTGAGAGGCTGGCCATTCAGAGCCGTTATGCAAATAATCCCACACTGGCAACCAATCGAAATGCTGCCACAAATTCCTCCGCACCTCCCGCTGCAAACATTCTTTTTTATTATATACATACATAGATAGATAGATATTTTAAAAGATCCAAAAAGTAAATCTTGATTTGGCAATTTTATATAAAGGGACACAATTTTACGATATAATGGGACTTCAGCACCCACAGCTGTAGATAGTACCCATGGGGTGATACCAAAACCCATGGAGTTGGTGTCCATCGTGGAAATGGATCACTGAAACATCCACTGAAATATAGTTTACAGCAATATTCAATTCCTTTGTCTGTTACTAAACGAGGGGAGAGCATCATTCATCTTGCACTGACGTCAGTGGTTAGTGCCCTTAGTAGTAGTAGCCTAAACCTGCTTTTAGACGGGCTTGAGTCAGCTGGTGCCGAGTAGCAGTGAATTCCTGGGTCGCATCTCATTTAGCCACGAGGGGGCTTTCGCTCTGTCAGTATTCCCCCTCCAGTCCGTAAATTCTGATTTGGGCCTCAAACTAAAGGCATGTGATCCTACCTGATCTCGGAGGCTAAGCAGGATCAGACCTGGTTAGTACCCTGAAGATGCAGGATCGCAGTTTGGGAGTGATCCTGGACTCATCGCTGAGCCTGGAACCCCAGGTCTCGGCGGTGGCCAGGGGAGCTTTTGCACAGTTAACACTCATGCGCCAGCTGCACCCGTACCTTGGGAAGTCTGATCTGGCTACAGTCGTCCACGCTCTGGTCACATCCTGAATAGATTACTGCAACGCGCTCTACATGGGGCTGCCTTTGAAGACAGTTCGGAAATTACAACTAGTCCAACAGGCAGGCAGCCAGACTACTAACGGGAGCTACATACAGGGAGCATACCACCCCCCTGTTGTGTCAGCTCCACTGGCTGCCTGTCCACTTCCGAACTCAACTCAAAGTGCTGGTTTTGACCTTTAAAGCTCTATACGGTTCTGGCCCAGCTTACTTGTCTGAACGCATCTGCCACTACATCCCACCTCGCATATTTAAGATAATCTGGGGAGGCCCTGCTCTCGCTCCCGCCAACTTCTCGGCTGGTGGGGACGAGGGAGAGGGCCTTCTCGGTGGTGGCTCCCCGTCTGTGGAATGCGCTCCCTAGCGATATGCGATCAATTCCATCCCTCCTGACATTCAGGAAAAAAGTAAAGGCCTGGCTATGGGACCAGGCGGTTGCACACTAGCACAAGGCAGCATTTTAGACTTGATTTTGATGGACAGTTGTTGAATACGGCTCAATTGCTTTTTATGGACGGAACACTGTTGTTAACATAAATGAATGCATAGGATGTAGTAATGTAATTGTATTTTAATGTATTTTATTGTTGAATGTTGGGGTTTTGTACTGTGTTTTACTGTGTGGGCATCGAATTGTGCCTTTTTGGAAGCCGCTCTGTGTCCTCTCCTGGGGGTTGAGAAGAGCGGGATAAAATGCCAGAAATAAATAAATAAATAAATAATACTTGGATGGGAGACCACCAGTGAAGACCAGGCACTGTAGGGTTAGGGTTAGGGTCAGAGGAAGGAACTAACACCACCTATCTGCGTATTCCTTGTCTACGAAGACCGTCTGGAATTCACAGGGCCGCCATATGTCAGCAGATGATTAAAACAGTGTTTTCCAACCTTTTCAACCCCCCCCATTATGGACTACAACTCCCATGATCCCCAGGCAGAATGTTATTGAAAACAGTGTTTTCCAACCCCCACCCCACCCCTTTTAGAGCAGTGAGCCTTTTTGAGCCACGGCACACATTTTTACATTTACAAAAATCCTGGGGCACACCACCCACCAAAATGACCCAAAATGACACTCTAACACAGTCATACATACAGTTAACATGTTTTTAAATGTATTTACACACTCAGTGTGAAACCTGGGCCTGTTTCGATGAACACAACATAGATATCCTGGCAGGAATGGCAGAAAGACACACACTTCCCACACAGAACTCCCATAACCAAGAGAAAATGCTATAAGAGTTTGGTGAGCATTGACCTTGGGTTTTGGAGTTGTAGTTCACCTATATCCAGAGAGCACTGTGGTTTCAAACAATGGCATGAATACTCAATATGCCCAAATGTGAACACAGATGGAGTTTGGGGAAAATAGACCTTGACATTTGGGAGTTACAGTTTCTGGGATGTATAGTTAACACACAATCAAAGAGCATCATGAACACTTGCAACAATGGAATTGAACCAAACTTGGCATATTGAACTCTCATTACCAACAGAAAGTACTGAAAGGGTTTACTTGGGAATTGACCTTGAGTTTGGAAGTTGTAGTTCACCTACACCCAGAGAGCACTGTGGGCAGGAGGGGGAAGAAAGGGTTTTGGAGGTTCCAATTTCCCACGGCACACCTGATGATCACTCACGGCACACTAGTGTGCCACGGCACACTGGTTAGGAAACACTGGACTAAAAGATACATACACATAGAGAAGGCACTGGATCCTATGTGATATTGGATGCTAAGCAGGGTTGTCCCTGGTTAGTACTTGGATGGGAGACCACCAGTGAAGACTAGGCTGTGTTTCAGAGGAAGGAACTGGCAAAAAATTGATCTAATCCTTGCATAGCAAAGGCTATGTTGTCTCTTCCAGTTCTATGCTCTTTCAGTATTTCTTGCCCTATAAAGCCCATGTGGTTTCCATAAGTCCACAGGCAACTCGGGATGCATGCATCCACATTATAGAATTAATGCCATTTGATGCCACTTTAACTGCGATGGCATCCTGAGATGTGTGACTTGATTGGTCAACGAGCCCTCTCTGGAAGAGAAGACTAAAGTCCTTGTAAAACTACAGCTCCTGGGATTCCGAAGCATCGAGCCATGGCACTTAAAGGGTGTCGGACTGCATCAATTCTAGTGTTGACTTACCCCTAGGGCAGGCCTGGGCAAACTCTGGCCCTCCGGGTGTTTTGGACTTCAACTCCCAACAGCCGGTAGGCTGTTAGGAATTGTGGGAGTTGAAGTCCAAAACACCCGGAGGGCCAGAGTTTGCCCAGGCCTGCCCTAGAGGCACATACACACACATATGCGAAGGAAGTCCACACCAGAACACTCCAATGTTCCTTTTTCCAGTTGCGCATCTGCCTTGCTTTGGGAGGCATCCACACTATAATTTTACTCCCAACTATAGGTACCACATTAATATATGCATATGCTGACAATATCCTAGATTTGAGCGCAAAGTACCGATCTGGAGTTCCTTAGCGCATGGCACATTTTCAAGTCGGATACTTATTTCTGAAGTTAGATGTTTGCTCTTAGTTAGTGTTCCTAGCTGCGTGGAGGCAGCACTTAAGCTCTGCTCCCTTAAGCCTTGTGTAACCTTTATAGACAATGGGGCTAACTCCCTCCTTTCCCATCCCCCAAAATACAACTCTTTCCCCTAAATTCCCCTTGCTGTTCAGCTTAGCCTGCCCTTTTATTAAGCAATTGGTCATGTGACTCTGGCTTAACTAGAACTGCTTGCTTTGGGGATAGTGGTTATCTGCGGCATCTCCTCTCTCGCCGGAGCTTAACTCTTTCCTGCTCAGCCTTTGCAAACTAGATACGTGTGCCTTCCAAGTTGTCCATTGACTTATGATGACCCTATGGATTTCATGGGACTTTCTTAGGCAAGGAATGGTCAAAAGTCACATTACCACTGACAGGCATGTAGCTGGGGCTTAGGGGCTTCAGCCCCGAAATTCTCAGGGTGGTCTGCGAGAAGGCCTTACTGGTACATTATTTAAACTGTTATGCTTATTCATATCATGATCTGATCACCATGCTCATTATATCCCACATTCATGGGGTTATTGGGATAGCAATACAAAAGGTTTGCTAGGGTACATTACAAGTAGCAGCCTAGGGTTGTCTACGGACCAAACGCCTGAACAAACAGGAGGGTTTTACATGCCTTGCGGAAGGCTAACAGATCGGTGTGTGCGCAGATTGTAGAGGGAAGAGCTTTCCATAAGGCTGGCGCGATGGCACTAAAAGCCCTCCTCCGCGTTCAGGACAGATGGATGGATTGGCAACTGGGTACCACCAGGAGGTTCTGAGACTCAGATCGCAGTGGTCGTGGGGGATTGTATTGGGAGAGGCGGTCCCTTAAGTACACTGGCCCCAGACCATTCAAGGCCTTGAAGGTCAAAACCAGCACTTTGAAGGTGATCCGGTGCTCTATTGCAGTGCTGTCCAACTTCTAACCGGCCAAGGGCCGGATTCCAGGTCACTAATGACCTGGGGGGGGGCGCCCGGCCCCGCCCCACCCCACCCCCGGCTGCCAGGATGCTTTGGGAGAGAGGGAGGAGGAGCCACGGGCACTCCTCCCTTTCCAGGCATCCTGGCCGCAGATGAAGCTGGCGGTTTCGCCGACTTCAGCTGCTGCCGGGATGCCTTGGAAGGGAGGGGAGGTGCCGCGGGGACCCCCCCCTTGGTAAAGCATCGCGGCAGCCGCGGAAGCCGGTGCCGGCTTCAGCCGCTGCCGCGATGCCTTGCAAGGGAGGGAGGCGCCGCTGGGACCCCCTCCCTTGCAAGGCATCGCGACAGCCGCGAAGCCGGCGCCGGCTTCAACGCTGCTGCGATGCCTTGCAAGGGAGGGAGGCGCCGCTGGGGGACCCCCTCCCTTCCAAGGCATCGGCGCCGGCGAGAGAGGGAAGAAGAGGGCGGTGCAGGGAGGAGGAGCTAGCTCTCTTCCTCCTCCTTGTAATACTCCCTTGTCCCTCTCACCGGCGCCGATGCGATCCGGTTTGCATCGGCGGCGCGGAGAGAGGGACGGAGGGGGCGGTGCAGGGAGGAGCTGGCTCACTTCCTCCTCCCTGCCCCGCCTCCCCCTCAGCCGCCATTTTTTTAAAAAAAAAAGAATTAGAATTTTTTTAAAAAAATTAAAAATGGCGGCCGGGGGCATAGCGGGGGCCGTGTCCAACAGGCTGGGGGGGCGTGTACGGCCCCCGGGCCGCCAGCTGGACAGCCCTGCTCTCTTGGAAGCCAGAGCAGTTTGTGCAGAACTGGCGTGATGTGGCAGCAAGATGGTAGGCCGGCCAGCAGCCGAGCTGCAGCGTTCTCCACCATCTTAAGCTTCTGGATCACCGACAAAGGAAGGCCAATGTAGAGGGCATTACAGTAGTCCAATCTTGAGATGACCGTGGCTTGGACCACTGTGGCTAGGTCATGACGGGACAGGAAGGGAGCCAGCTTCCTTGCCTGCCGGAGGTGATGGGAAGCCACTCCGCTGACGATGGAGATGTGCTTCTCCATTGACAGTTGGGAGTCAAGTGTGACTTCCAGACTTTTCACAGATGGAGATGGGCGAAGCGTCGCCCCGTCCAGGGTTGGGAGCTGGATCTCTCCTGTACCCGGACGACCCAGCCACAGGATCTCTGTCTTAGCTTATTCACCTTCAACCTACTGGCTCGTAGCCATCCAGTGACGGCTTCAAGGCTACGATGGAAATTATTGGGTATGGAGTCGGGCCGGCTTTCCACCCCCAGAATGAGCTGGGTGTCATCTGCGTATTGGTGACACTCCAGCCCGAAGCTGCGTACCAACCGAGCAAGTGGTCGGACATAGATGTTAAATCAGTGTTTCCCAACCTTTTTTGAGCCGCGGCACACTTTTAACATTAAAAAAATCCGGGGGGGCACACCACCAACCAAAATGACACAAAATGACACTCTAACACAGTCAAGAACGGCTGGGGGATTGTGGCCTGCTGGGAGC
Organism: Anolis apletophallus; assembly: GCA_030556195.1. Classification (NCBI taxonomy): domain Eukaryota; kingdom Metazoa; phylum Chordata; class Lepidosauria; order Squamata; family Anolidae; genus Anolis; species Anolis apletophallus. The sequence goes on from JARBWK010000010.1 coordinate 135,297,279, forward strand.
AGCTGCTGGGAGTGCCGAAGCCGGGGAGGGGGCGGAGCCAGGCTGCACCATGCCCCACCCCCTCATGCCCCCCTCCCCCCAGCTTCAGCTCTCCTACAGGCCACACCATGCCCGCCCCTCCCCCCAACTTCAGCTCTCCTACAGAGGAGAAGCATGAGCGGTGGACGGACTTCAGTGGGCGGGGCTCCTCCTCCACGCGGCTTCAGCGAGCGAGGAGCGAGAGTCATGATGGGAGTCATGGCGGATTGGAGGCTGGCTGGGGAAATGGCCGAAGGAGGCGGCGCCCCGGTCCCTTCTTCTTTTTCTTCGCCACTGCACGGCCCTTCCTCCTCCCCCAAGCAGCAGGAGGTCCGTCACGGCACACTAGTGTGCCACGGCACACTGGTTGAGAAAGACTGTGTTAAATAATAAAGGGGAGAAAATTGCCCCCTGAGGCACCCCACAAAGGTCTACACTGCCATATAATCCAGTTCAAAACATATAAGACTTGTTTTATCTGCTTTGAACTTGTGCACAGTTAAAACTTGTGTGCCAACTGCGCCCGTACCTTGGGAAGTCTGACTTGGCCGCGGTAGTACACGCTCTGGTCACATCCCGTATAGATTACTGCAACGCGCTCTACGTGGGGCTGCCTTTGAAGACTGTTTGGAAGCTTCAGTTAGTCCAACGGACAGCAGCCGGGTTGATAACAGTAGTGGCACTCAGAGAGCGCACAACTCCTCTGCTGCGCCAGCTCCACTGGCTGCCAGTTTGCTACCGGGCACAATTCAAAGTGCTGGCTTTAAAGCCCTAAACCAGGGCTGCTCATTAGGTAGGTCGTGAGCTACTAGTCGATCTTTGGCCCTCTTCCCGTCGATCTTAGGGCCTCACCAGCCGGATGGGGCACTCCTGCCATGCGCGCGTGCACCCTGTGCGCACATGCTCTCCTGCTGCTGGCTTCTGCTCTCGCGGTGCTTTTTGCACCTGCTGTGTCGCTTCGGGAGCGCCCACTACAGCCTCGCTCTCCTCCTCCTCCTCTGCCTCAAGCCAAGCCCACCTGAGCCTCGAAGGGGTCGCAATAGGCGTCAGACCCGCCTCAGGATTCCCCCTTCCTTCGACGACGGGGAGTTCCCCGGTGACGTCACACTAGGATCTTCCTCTCCTCTTTCTCCGGCTTCTTCTCCTCGCTGCCGCCGCTGTAATAGTCTGTAATAGTAATAGCAACTCTAAGCAACCAGAAACTACATTTATCTGAATGCTACCAATCCCAATAGATCTTGGTTAACTGAGAGTCTAGTGCAGTGTTTTTCTATCTTCTTTGAGCCGCGACACATTTTTTACATTTACAAAATCCTGGGGCACACCACCAACCAAAATGACACAAAATGACACTCTAACACAGTAATACATATAGTTAATATGTTTTTAAATGTATTTATACACTCAGTGTGAAACCTGGGCCTGTTTCGATGAACACAACATAGATATCCTGACAGGAATGGCAGAAAGACTGAAAGTACTGAAAGGATTTGCTTGGGAATTGACCTTGAGTTTTGGAGTTGTAGTTCACCTACATCCAGAGAGCATTGTGGACTCAAACAATGTTGGATCAGGACCAAACTTGGCATGAATACTCAATATGCCCAAATATGAACGCAGATGGAGTTCAGGGGAAATAGACCTTGACATTTGGGAGTTACAGTTTCTGGGATTAACACACAATCAAAGAGCATCCTGAACTCTTGCAACAATGGAATTGAACCAAACTTGGCATATTGAACTCTCATTACCAACAGAAAGTACTGAAAGGGTTTGCTTGGGAATTGACCTTGAGTTTGGCAGTTGTAGTTCACCTACATCCAGAGAGCATTGTGGACTCAAACAATGTTGGATCAGGACCAAACTTGGCGTGAATACTCAATATGCCCAAATGTGGCAAAAGGCGTCAGACCCGCCTCAGGATTCCCCCTTCCTTCGACGACGGGGAGTTCCCCGGTGACGTCACGCTAGGATCTTCCTCTCCTCTTTCTCCGGCTTCTTCTCCTCGCTGCCGCCGCCTCGCACCCCCTCCCCTTCATCGCGTGACGGAGAAGCATCCCCCTCCCTCGCACGCGCTGGAAGCAGAAAGCCTTGCTTTGGCTTTAGGGGGGGAGGCACGCGCTGCGTTCCCCGCCCACGCGCCCGTGGAAGGAGACGGGGAGGCAGTTCGAAGAATGCTCTCTTCCGCCTTGCGCTTCTTCCTTCCCACAATGCCCCGCAGGCGGAAAAAGCGCCGCGCGGGCGGAAAAAAGCGGCGATGGGGGCGCGCGCGCGGGGCAGATCTTTGTGACTTGTTTCCTTTAAAAGTAGCTCACATGCTGAAAAAGTGTGGGCGCCCCTGCCCTAAACGGTTCTGGCCCAGCTTACCTGTCCGAACGCATCTCTCCCTATGAACCATCAAGGTGTTTAAGATCATCCGGAGAGGCCCTGCTCTCGGTCCCGCCTTCTTTGCGGATCTGATTGGCGGGGACGAGAGACAGGGCCTTCTCAGTGGTGGCCCCTCGGCTATGGAATGCTCTTCCTAGGGACATTAGATCGACCTCCTCCCTCTTAACACTTCCGAAAGAAAGTTAAGAGCCAGCTATTCAAGCAGGCATTTGCAGATGCAGTATAACTATTTAATTAAGATTTATGGAATGATATGGCGATGGGACGGAAAATGATTTTAATGATGAGATGCTGAGAATTGTAATTTATGGTTTTAATTGCTAAATCATTACTGTTTTTATATGGTTGTTGTATTAATGGTTTTTGATTGTATTTTATCTTTGGGCATTGATGGCTATGTGTAAACTGCCTCGAGTGACCTTTGGGCTGAGGGGGGCGGTATAGAAATATAGTAAACAACAAACAAACAATAATCTGTATTGTATATGGCAGTGTAGATCGAGCCTGAAATATAGCCTACAGCAGTGTTTCCCAACCAGTGTGCCGTGGCGCACTAGTGTGCCATGGAACCTCAATCCCCTTTCTTCCCCCTCCTGCGAACACTCATGCCTGTTTGAGGGACCTGTCAAAGTTTTCCCATGGTTTTAGGGACCTCCTGGTGAGCCAACATTGTGATTCTGGATAGAAAACAAACAACAACATCACATAACACTGTTTGAGTCCACAGTGCTCTCTGGGTGTAGGTGAACTACAACTCCCAAACTCAAGGTCAATTCCCAAGTAAACCCTTTCAGTACTTTCTGTTGGTAATGAGAGTTCAATAGGCCAAATTTGTTTCAATTCCATTGTTGCAAGAGTTCAGGATGCTCTTTGATTGTGTGTTCACTATAAATCCCAGAAACTGTAACTCCCAAATGTCAAGGTCTATTTCCCACAAACTCCATCTGTGTTCACATTTGGGCATATTGAGTATTCATGCCAAGTTTGGTCCTGATCCAACATTGTTTGAGTCCACAGTGCTCTGTGGATGTAGGTGAACTACAACTCCAAAACTCAAGGTCAATACCCACCAAACTCTTATAGTATTTTCTCTTGGTTATGGGAGTTCTGTGTGGGAAGTTTGATTCCATTCCATCATTGGTGGAGTTCAGAGTGCTCTTTGATTGCGAGTCAACTATAACTCCCAGGTGTTGAGCAAGACCTTCGTGTGTGTCTTTCTGCCATTTATCTGAATGCTACCAATCCCCATGGATCTTGGTTAATTGAGAGTCTAGTGCAGGCCTGGGCAAACTCTGGCCCTCCAGGTGTTTTGGACTTCAACTCCCACAATTCCTAACAGCCGGTAGGCTGTTAGGAATTGTGGGAGTTGAAATCCAAAACACCTGGAGGGCCAGAGTTTGCCCAGGCCTGGTCTAGTGGAACTGCAGCTCTTATTATCCATTGCTATAGTCCCGGCTAGATCAGTTCAGACGTATTTTCATTCACCGGACCACATTTGGCACAAATACCCGATACACCCAAGTTTGAATACTGGTGGGGTTGTGGGGGATGATTTTGTCATTTGGGAGATGTAGTTGCTGGGATGTATAGTTCACCTACAATCAGAGCATTCTGAACTCCACCAACGATGGAGTTGAACCAAACTTGGCACACAGAACTCCCATGACCAACAGAAAATACTGGAAGGGTTTGGTGAGCACTGACCTTGAGTTTGGGAGCTGTAGTTCACCTACCTCCAGAGAGCATTGTGGACTCAAACAATGGTGGATCTGGACCAAACTTGGCACGAATAGTCAAGATGCCCAAAGGTGAACACTGATGGAGTTTGGGGAAAATAGACCTTGACATTTGGGAGCTGTAGTTGCTGGGATGTATAGTTCACCTACAATCAGAGCATTCTGAACTCCACCAATGATGGAGTTGAACCAAACTTGGCACACAGAACTCCCATGACCAACAGAAAATACTGGAAGAGTTTGGTGGGCATTGACCTTGAGTTTTGGAGTTGTAGTTCACATACATCCAGAGAGCATCATGGACTCAAACAATGTTGGATCTGGACCAAACTTGGCATGAATAGTCAAGATGCCCAAAGGTGAAGACTGGTGGAGTTTGGGGAAAATAGACCTTGGCATTTGGGAGTTGTACTTGCTGGGATTTATAGTTCACCTACAATCAAGGAGCATTCTGAACCCTACCGACGATGGAATTGGGCCAAACTTCCTATACAGAACTCCCATGTCCAACAGAAAGTAATGTGTTTTCTGATGGCCTTTGGCGACCCCTCTGACACCCCCTCGCGACCCCCATAGGGGTCCCGACCCCCAGGTTGAGAAACACTGGGCTATGCTGTTGGTAAGAACACCTGACACTGCCACATTCTGGCTCGATTCCATGGACATCGTTTCAGTCGGCTCAAACTTGGTCAAGGCTGCAATTGTCTGCACAGGCCCTTGGAGAAAAGTCCATTGTCCTTAGTGGGAATGGCTTCTTTGTAAACATAGAAGAGACTAGGATGTGCCTCCTCTCCGTGGGACTGTGGCATGGAGACCGAGGCCACAGGAAAGAGTGGCTCTATTGCTCAAGGAGCTTAAGAGCAAGATCAGGCAAAAACTATCCGGATCTACTATCCGAACCTCTGGGTATTTGCTGGAGGTCAGGCCAGAGTTTCAGACTCCGAGTTGTTTAGCAATGGCAATAAATAAAAGGCTTATCCTCCTGCCATAGGTTGCTGCAAAAGTATGTTGGAGGGAAAACCAGGAGTGGAGTTTGCTATGAAAGGACTTGTGGGGTTGGTGGTTGCAATTGCAGCCTGATTCATGTGCTCGGAAACCTCGTGTTCCTAAATTCTACTAAATCAGCCCACTCTCTTAATCACAGGTTGGAGGCTGTCAAGTGTGCGAGCAAACCAAACCTTCCCCTTGTCATAATGTTGATCATTGTGTCTGTTTTGATGCAACTTGCAGCTTTCAGGGCTGCCTTTCCCGTAGATGGGCTGGGCTTCACAACCCCTCTTTCCCGCTATTGGTGTCGGAGGATGATGGAGGTTGCAGTCCAGCTCACCTGGAGGGCCAATGGGATGGAAGCATAGCCAGTGTTTTCTACTGTAATGGGCGGTAGTTCGCCAAGGCCTTTCCTAGCCCTATATATAGTTCAGACCTCGAAGAAGAAGACGGCATATGTATATGCTATCGTACTGATGGTAGCTTGTTCAACTTAAGCCCTCTGAGGGCTGGCACTAAGACTCTAAACCAGGGGTGCTCACACTTTTTCAGCATTGGAGCTACTGATTAAAAAACCAAGTCCCAAAGATCACCTACCCAGAAATGTAAAACGTATAATTATTTTCTTATTTATTTATTTATATATATTATTATTCCAGCAGGCTCGGGGCAGTTTACATGAAATGAAGTTATAAAACATCAACATTTCAATTTAATAACAACAATATAAAACAGAGCATAAAAATACATCCAACCACCCCATTTCTCCCACACTGCCATATTACCACACATATTATCAGCCAGAGAGTAAGAAGAGGCTTTTGAACTGCAAGGCCATTTAATATTCAGCAAGGTAAACAAAGGGGCATGCAAAAATACATCCAACCACCCCATTTCTCCCACACTGCCATATTACCACACATATTATCAGCCAGAAAGTAAGAAGAGAGGCTTTTGAACTGCAAGGCCATTTAATACTCAGCAAGGTAAACAAAGGGGCATGCAAAAATACATCCAGCCACCCCATTTCTCCCACATTTCCATATTCCCCAACATATATTTCTCAAGGAACAAAGCAAGCAGGGAGGCTTTGGAGCTAAAAGGCCATTTTTAAACATTAAAAATAAACAAAGAGACATGCCACAGAACAATCAAGCACCCACCCCAAAGTAAAAAGACCGACCTTTGAGATGCGGTAAGGAAATGACCCCCAAAGCGTCCTTCTTCTTCTCCTCCGCCGTTGCTCCTATTTCCACGCCACCAGCATGCGTGCCGCCTCCAAGAGCTCACGAGAAGTCCGAGGGGCAGAATGGGCGCATCGCGTCATCCAGGCCTGCCCCCTTTGGTCTCCTACGACTCTGAGTGGCTGGAGAAGGAGGAGGAGGGAGGCTGGAGGGAGGAGGAGGAATCCAAAAGAGGGGGCCCATTCTGCCTCTTGGACTGCAGCTTTTGGAGGCGGCGCGCGAGCAGGGAGCGGGGAGGAGCAACGACGGAGAACTTCTTTGCAGCGTGCAGGGGCGCGTGAAGAGGACCAACAGCGAAAACACCTGGTCAGGGCCCTGAAGATCACCAGGATGAGGCCCGAAGATCACCCTGGTGATCCCGATCACCATTCTGAGCACCCCTGCTCTAAACTATCTAGTCCGTGACGATGCTGCCCTTGTCACCCATTCAGAAGCAGCCCTGCAGCGCCTCACATCCTGCTTTGCAGCAGATGCAGAGCTGTTTGGGCTGGAAGTCAGCCTGAAGAAAACATAAGTCCTCTACCAGCCCGCACCACAGGAATAACACCGTCATCCCCATGTCAGCATAGGCACATCTGTGCTTAAGTCCGTTCAGCAGTTCACCTCCTTGGGAAGCATCATCCCTTCAGACGCCAAGATTGATAAAGAGATAGATCACAGATTAGCAAAGGCGTAGAGTGCATTCGGAAGGCTTCACAAAAGAGTCTGGAGCAACAAGCACCTGAGGCAAAGCACCAAAATCGGTGTGTACAGAGCAATCGTACTGTCTATTCTCCTCTATGGGTCTGAAACATGGGTCGCCTATCGCCAACACCTGTGACTCCTCGAGCGCTTTCATCAGCTCTGTCTTCGTACAATCCTAAATATACACTGGACCGACTATGTGACTAATGTCGCTGTCCTTGAGCAAGCAGGGATCACCAGCATTGAGGACAAGCTATTGAGGTGCTACGTATATGTGCTGCCAAAGCGGGCAGGGCACGTCTCTAGGATGGAGGACTACCACCTTCCAAAGATACTACTCTATGGTGAACTCATCATGGGTCAGCGCAAGAGAAGCGCTCCAAAAAAGAGATATAAGGACTCCCTGAAACAACATCTCAGGCTCAGCCAGATTGATCACCAACAATGGTCCACCCTGGCCTCACCTCGGGAGGCATGGAGACGCACTATCCACAATGCTGCGGCCTCTTTCGAGAAGACACGCCGAATGGGTCTCGAAGAGAAACGACAACGCAGAAAGAACCGCAACTTGGAAACAACATCACCCAAGGAGACTTTCTGCTGAGCTTTCTGCAACCGGACTTGCCTATCTCAGATTGGCCTTTTTAGTCATCAACGCGCTTGTATAAAGCGTGGGATGAGTCCTTCCTAAGAATCTTTCGTCCGCGAAGTAATGCCGAGAAATATAGTTCAGATCATTTGAAGTGGAGTGGACAGCGATTCAGTCGGGAGCATTGTGCATGCAAAGCATGTGTCCCACCTTCTCTCTTTGGCCCCTGGTGCTACGAAACGCATCCGCACCAGCAGAATTGGAAGTCTCTCCGCAGGATTTTAGGACATGCATAAGATGAGCTGTTAAGAAAACTGACTTTCCTGAAAGGAAAAAAAAACCTCCAAGGTGAAACAAACACAATATTTACATAAGAATGTAGAAGTGAGACTTGTTTATGCCGAATACGGAGAAATTAAGCAGACCCTGAAACGGAAGGAATGGTATGTAAAATCACATTACCTGGTGCCAAACCACAACAGGCCCATTGAATCAATGGCTGAATTCTTAAGTCAACTTTTATCTCAAGTCAGTGATTCATGTGTCTACTGCAGTGTTTCTCAACCTTTTTTGAGCCACGGCACACTTTTTACATTTACACAATCCTGGGGCACACTACCAACCAAAATGACACAAAATGACACTAACGCAGTGGTTCTCAACCTTTCGAATGCTGTGACTCCTAAATAAGGTTCCTCGTGTTGTGGTGACACCCAACCATATTTCCGTTGCTACTTCACAAATAATTTTGCTACTCTTACGAATTCTAATGCAAATCTCTAATATGCAGGATGTATTTTCATTGCTACACATTGAACATAATTAAAGCCTAGTGATTAATCACAAAAACAATTATGTTTGGGGGAGTATGGGCAACGGATGATGGGATTTGCAGTACCTTCGACCAATTCAGCTCTGACTTCAACAGACCATTGAGATTCCCCACGAATGACAGACCTAGACCAAACTTGGCACACAGCACTCCCATGACCAACAGAGAATACTGGAGGAAGTTGGGAGGAATTGACAGGGATTTATGGGAGATGTAGTTCACCTACATCAGGAAAGCACTGTGAACCCAAATGACTATTAATCTGGACCAAACTTAGCATAAATACTCAATATGCCCAAAATTAATCAATGGTTGGAGTTTAGAGAAAATGAATCTTGACATTTGGGAGTTGCAGTTGCTGGGATTTATAGTTCCTCTGCCATCCAAGAGCATTCTGAATTCAACAAAAATGGAACTGAATAAGCTTGGCATACAGGTTGGGACGGAAAGGGGGCTGGAAAAGTGGGAAAGACTCCAGTCTGGTGTGTGTGTATGTGTGTGTGTGTGTGGGGGGATTGGGAGAAGGTAAGGAGGAAATTGGGGAGGTAAAGAGGAGCAGCTGGAAAAGATTGGAATGGGGAAAGGAAGACTGCAAAGTGAGCACGGCGGGGGTGCAAAGGGGAGCCTGGAATAGTGGAAAGATTGAAACGGCAAGGGGGTAAGTGGAATAGATTGAGGTGGGCAGGGGGCCTGGAATAGTGGGAGGGGCTGGGTATAGTAAAGAAGGGGAAACTAGTAAATGGGAAGTCGGGGTGGGACAGGGGTGTTGGAAAAGAGGGGGGGAACTGAGGTGGGACGGGAGGGCGCAGGCAGCTGCCTTCCTCCTCCATTCAGGAGCGCGCCCAACTCCCCTCGCACACGGCGCTGACATTGCGCTCGTGATTGGAGGAGGAAGGGAGCTGCGCGCGCTGCTGGGGAAGAGGCAGGCTCAGCGGCGATGCTTGCTCCCTCCTTCCCTGGCCTCCTCCTCCTCTTCTCTCTCCCCTCCCTTCCCCTCGGCTCCCCAAGGCGCCCAGGTTCCTGTGGGCTCACTTTGAGGAGGAGGAGAGCGTCGCCCGGCCCCTCCCCTCCTGAGCCTCCCTGCCTCTCTAGGTCTAGGTCCTGGAGAGGGTTGGCTTCCCCAACCGCTGTTCCTTGATCAGCTGGTGTGCCGCGGGAAAATCTTGGAGGGGGAAGAAAGGCGGGGGGAAGAGGTTTTCTTGCGGCACACCAGCTGATAGCTCACGGCACACTGGTGTGCCGAGGCACAGCGGTTGACAATGACCGGTCTACTGTAAGGTCTGGCCACAGGGTTTGTATGTTTCGAGTAACCTGAACTGGCCCAGATGGGCAAGCAATATCATGTACATAAGAAGAGTATATTTGGAGTAGAATGGAAGTGGGGTAATAACTGAATTTATGTTTTTATACGTGGATGTGCTTGCTTTTATTATATTTATACTAGCTGTACCCGGCACACGTTGCTGTGCCCTATTTTGGAGATGCGAGGAAGTCTGAGTATGTAAGGGTTGGAGTTGTTGTTAGTTATGGTGTTGTTGGGGTCATGGCTGTGTTGTTGTGGGTTGTTTTGGTGGGTAGGATGTTGGAGTCCTGTGGAGTTGTTGTTGTGTGGTGTTGCTGGCGTTCTGCATAGCTTGTGGATATACAATGTTTTTTGTCTTTCCGTCTGTTGTGTTGATGTAGAGGTTGATGCGTGTGTGGGTGGGGTACTTTGGAAGTGAGTGGAGGTACTTGAAATCCCATTATCCATGGTGTGTCCTCCTCTAATCTGCAGTCGGATGGAGTGTGGGTCATGGGGTGCATTGTTTGCCAAGTTTGGGATATATCGGTCTTGGTTCTTGGACACAGGGGTCTGTGGGAATGATGGGTTTTGAAGTACTACAAATCCCATTATCCATGGAGGTACTTCAAGTCGCATAATCCATGGTCCACCCTCCTCCCTGTCAATTCAGAGCTTAAACAGCATTCCATTAAGTGAGGCCTAGTCAGGGAAATTAAGTTAATGAAGCCTTACTGTCAATTTTGGGCATGGTCTGTGATTTGTAGGGGTGTAAATTTTCTGTGGGAAGTGAATTGTGTGTTTATGTTTGTGCCTCAGCCCTTTGCCTTATCCTCCTCTGACAGTTTATTATGGGTCGGAATGTTCATGTTGGCTGGCCAGTACAGGAGTTATGCAAATCCGCCCTTATTGCCAGCCAATCATGTTGTCAGAATGTAGAGGCTGGGAGAGTCGTTGGCAGCCCCGGAGGATGCTGGGAAATGTAGTCTTTTTACTCGTTGTTTTGGGGGCCTTTTAGGTTTTGGGGGGAAGTTTCTTTGCTACAAACGTACCTTGTCTGAGGCCTATTTCTGTTGGCAAGTTTGGTGACTCTGCGTTGTAAGGTTTCTCTGTTTGGGACGGTCGTTCCATGACGACTCTTCCTTTATATATATAGATAGCATGTAAAAAATATAACAGTTCATGCTTAATTCTCAACTCTGACTTATTTCTGTATCTTTATTTCTGTTTCAGCTTTGCACTATCCAGGGACTACCGAGGTGACTATGCAGGCTCCTGCTGAAGCAAACGGCCCTTGCAGGAATGCATGATCTTTGATTCCACTCCGAGTTGCACATCTGCTGCTTGACGGAGATGGCTCGTGATGCCAGATCTTCCCGATTAGTCAAGAAACAGGAGATAAGCAAAAAGAAACCAAGCCTAGTCCAAAGTAAACCTTGCCAAGTAACCAAAGATGCCAAGAAAACCTCCCCGGAGGCGAACTGTTCTGCAAACTGCAAAAGGTTACTGGCGGAAAAGAACGAGGGCAAGAAAAAGTCACAAGAGCAGAAACCCCCGATGAACTCGCCGCCGTGCCGATTCCTCCGCAGCAGCGTCACCAAAGCCCTGGCCGGAGCATCTTGGAGGAATCTGACATTAAGTGAGAGCGTTCTCTTCCCTAGCCAGCCTCCTTTGAACTTCACCATGAATCTCCGCAATAAGCCATTTCCCCACAGGCTGTTTGAGACGGCGGCAATCATGAGAGCGAAGAGGCGCACCGGCCTGGTGAAAAGTTCGGGAAAAAGAGAAAAGCCTGAGTTAGGAACGTCCCGTAAAATAGAAAGGAAAGGAGTGGAAGGAAGAGCCCAGGGTTGCAAAGAAGGTTGTAACCAAAATGTCTTGTTGCAGTCTACCAAAGCAGAGAGTGCCGCGTGTGAGCCAGGCCACCCCTCTGGACGTGACACTGAAGCCCAGAAGGGAGCGCTGTCCCCTGTTTCGAGCGCAGCTGTGCCAAGTATCTCTACTCTGAAGGCACTGCAGGAGGATGAGAAGTGTAAAGAGACTATGCAAGATTTACCTACTAATGCCGCACGTGTAGATCTTACCTTGCAAGATTTACCTACTAATGCCGCACGTGTAGCTGTGGCTGAGCCCGTTTCTTCTCATCTACACCTTGACTCTGCCAATGGTGTAAAAGTATGTGAAAATGAGTTGGGACTACTTGCGAAACCAGGCCTGGAGAACAATTTTAATTCACCCCCACCCTCCAAAGAACATTCCCTTCCTTTGCTTGATCCCACATTGCAACTTCCTTCGGAAACGAACACAAAGGGGCCTGAGAAAAGGCCGGCGTCTCCGACAGAAAGTCGCTCCAATGCTGCCTGTGGTTCGGTGCTAACTCCTTGCGAACCCGATGCTATCACTTTGATTACCTCAGAATTAATCTCAAAATTGCATTTAGATGACACGTGTGCCTTACCAGAGTCCCACCGTGAGCAAGATCCCGAGCCTGCCGGGAGAAGAGAACCTGATTTGCCGCCTATCCCAGAACGGGGAGATTCTCCGAAAGATCCCGGCCTTGGTGTGAAACCTGCTTTGCCACCTGACGCAGAATTCAAACTAGGCGACCAAGCACTTGACTTGTCAACTTCTCAAAAGGATCGTTCGGCTTGTGACGGCGTTAATAAAGCACCCACTTGTAAACCAGCTTCTAATGCCGTTTTTACTTCTGGTATCTTGGAAGACCTTGAGCAGACCCTCGAGAGGATTGCTGTGGAAACATTGAATTTGGATTCAAGCGCTGTGCCTGCTCTATCACTTCAGCCAGGAAAAAGGGCAACTGGTTCCGTTTCCGTGAGTGGCAATAGCATTAAGGACGTTTCCCAAAAATCCTCAAAAGGTGCTAACTTGAAGTTGCCCTCCGAGGCGGCAGGGAGTCCAGAAGCAAGGCCTGCGTCAGATGGACCCTGTCCAAACCTTCAGTGTCCCTCTCTAGGACTGGGGAGTGCTGAAAAAGACGCAACCTCTGTTCAGGGCGCCACGAAATGTGGCACAAATCCTAGTACGGCTCCTGAACTAACCTCCTGGGGAAATCCAACAAGTGCCTTTCCTCTCCTATTTCCCGCCATGCAGCCTGTAGGGAAGAAAAAGCGAAGGCAATGCGGCGTATGCGAGCCGTGTTTGCGGAAAACGAACTGTGAAGAATGCAGCTGCTGCCGGAAGCGCAAAACAAGCCACCGGATCTGTAAAAAGAGAAAATGTGAAGAACTGAAGAAGCCTCCCCCGCCCCTGCCACCGTTAATGTTACCCTTACAGGTAAGCACATTGATGTTCATTTGTAATCTTTCTAACCTTGCTTATAAGGCCAGTGATATGTTGAAAATAATTGCGAAAGATGAAATGTTACTGCGGTTTCCGGCCACAATCCGTCATTGTGTTACTGCACTTTAGCCCCACCGATGTCTATTGAGGGGAAAGTATCTATTATATAAAAGAGGTCCCGTCATGGAACGACCGTCCTAGGCAGGGAAAACTTACAAGGCAGAGACACCAAACTTGGCAACAAAAATAGGCCTCGGGCAAGGTAGGTTTTTAGCAAAGAAACTTTCCCCACCAAAACCTAGAAGGCCCCCAAAACAACGATACAAAAAAACTACATTTTCCAGCATCCTCCGTGGCTGCCAACGAATCTCACGGCCTCTACATTCTGACAACATGATTGGCTGCCAATGAGGGAGTATTTGCATAACGCCTCTATTGGCCAGCGAACATGAACATTCCGACCCATAATAAACTGGCAGAGGAGGATAAGGCAAAGGCCTGAGGCAGTCACCAACACGAACACCCAATTCACTTCCCACAGAAAATTTAAACCCCTACAAATCACAGACCACGCCCAAAATTGAGAGTAAGGCTTCATTAACTTGATTTCCCTGACTAGGCCTCACTTAATGGGATGCTGTTTAAGCTCTGAATTGACAGTAAGGCTTCATTAACTTGATTTTCCCGACTAGGCCTCAGCTCATGGGACATTGTGTATGGCCTGAATTGACAGTAAGGCTTCATTAACTTGATTTTCCTGACTAGGCCTCAGCTCATGGGACATTGTGTATGGCCTGAATTTACAGTAACCTACCTTGGCACACAGAGCCCCTATGACCCATGCTACATTCTACTGCAGTTTGGAGGAGGGTGGACCATGGATGATGGGATTTGATGTACCTCCATGGATTATGGGATTTGTAGTACTTTCAAACCCTTCATTCCCCACAGACCACTGTGGCCCAGAACCAAGACCGATAAAGACCCAACTTGGCACACAATGTCCCCATGACCCACACTTCATCCAACTGCAGTTTAGAGGAGGGCACACCATGGATGATGGGATTTCAAGTACCTCCACTCACTTACAAAGTACCCCACCCACACAAGCATCAACCTCTACATCAACACAGCAGACGGAAAGACAAAAAACATTGTATACCCACAAGCTATGCAGAACGCCAGCAACACCACACACTGACAACTCCACAGGACTTCAACATCCCACCCACCAGAACAACCCACAACGACACAGCCAGGGCCCCACCAGGACCATAAGTAACATCAATTCCAACCCTTACATACTCAGACTTTCTCGCGTCTCCTAAATAGGGCACAGCAACGCGTGCCGGGTACAGCTAGTTGACCTATAAAGTTGCACAATGTGGTGAAGTCGTATTTATTTGTTGCAGGTTGGAAATGTAATTGATATTTTATGTATATGTAAGTATTTTGTAAGGGTGAAACTTCGCTAACCCTAAGGGGTTAACAGTAAAATTATCAAGCCGAGCATCCAAGAACCTCCGTTACTATGGAAACTGGAGGCTCAGCCTGCAGTTGGCTTTAGAATCCTCGAATTCAAATATTTTCAGTTGGTGACTAACTGCCAACGCAGAAGGATGTGTGAGAGAATGAGGGAGTCTGTTCAGCCAGCTTTCAGCGGTTTAAAAGACTCTGGTTCCATTCTAAGCCTGACTTTACTCTGGGAAAGGGTAGTAGTGTATAGTTTTAGTGTACAGTGGCTTTGTGTTAGACTGCTAGGAAAGCAGTAGTTGTTCTTGAACTAACCAGCAGAGTTTATATAACTTGCTTGTAAACTGCTGAGTTATAGTTTTAGGAGTACAGTGGCTTTGTGTTAAACTGTATCTCCATAGATAACAACTTGTAACCTTAAGAAAGTACCTCTGAGTAGATTGTAACCAACCAAGCTCTTGAACTCTTGAAACCTCCAAGCTCGAAACACTGTTTAAATAACTTGATAGTCAGTGTTTGTGGCAGTGGGTGGTGCGGTGGGAGGAATATGTGCCAGCGTTTCGATTGGCTGCCACTGTGGGATTATTTGCATAAAGGGCTCTGATTGGCCAGCCTCAGAACTCCCAACATTCTACGGCTCCAGACAGAGGGGATTGGTTGCCACTGAAATGGCATTTGCATAAAGGACTCCGATTGGCCAACCACATTCCAACATTCTAAGAATCTAAGGTGACTCAGAGGGAAAAGGAAAGGCCTCAGGCAGTCAGCCACTGCGGCCAACAGCAATGACGGATCAGGACCAAACTTGGCAAACGGGCCCGATGGCCCACTTCACAACCTGGTGTGATTTAGGGTAGGATGGGCCACGAATGATGGGATTTGCAGTACCTTCACCTCATTCACTTTGCCAAACAACACTGTAGCCCCTATAAATCACAGACCAGGCCCAAAATTGACAACAAGGCTTCCTCAACTTGATTTTCCTGACTAGGCCCCCAACACCTATTTTACAGCAACTGCACTGGCTACCAATATAGGCAGTGGCGAAGAAAAGAAAGAAGGGACCGGGCGCCGCCTCCTTCGGCCCTTTACCCAGCCAGCCTCAATCCGCCATGACTCCCATCATGACTCTCGCCCCTCGCTCGCTGAAGCCGCGTGGAGGAGGAGCCCCGCCCACTGAAGCCCGTCCACCGCTCATGCTCCTCCTCTGTAGGAGAGCTGAAGTTGGGGGGAGGGGGCGGGCATGGTGTGGCCTGTAGGAGAGCTGAAGCTGGGGAGGGCAGGCATGGCGCGACTGGCTCTGCCCCCTCCCCAGCTTCGGCACTCCCAGCAGCTTCTCCAGCCTTGAGGGACAGTGCCAAGCCAGCATTGTGCTGGCTCTGGCACCGCTGGCTTGGCACTGCCCCCTCAAGGCTGGAGCAGCTGCTGGGAGGAGGTGAAGCCGGGGTAGGGGGCGGGGCATGGTGCAGCCTGGCTCCGCCCCTCCCGGCCGGCACTCCCAGCAGCTGCTCCCAGCAGGCCACAATCCCCAGCCGTTCTTTACTGTGTTAGAGTGTCATTTTGTGTCATTTTGTGTCATTTTGGTTGGTGGTGTGCCCCCGGATTTTTTTAATGTGCCGCGGCTCAAAAGTGTGCCGCGGCTCAAAAAAGGTTGGGAAACACTGCAATAGAGTACCGGATTGTTTTCAAGGTGCTGGTGTTGACCTTTAAGGCCTTGTATGTTCTAGGGCCGGTGTACGCGAGGGACCGTCTCACCCCGTACGTTCCCCCAAGATCACTGCGTTCGGAAGAGCAGAACCTCCTAGTAGTCCCTTCAATCCATTCCTGCCGGCTGTCGACGACGCAGTCGAGAGCCTTCTTTGTGGCAGCACCATCCTTATGGAATTACATGCCGGATGAGATCCGCGCTATTAAGGAATTGGGCCCATTTCGGAGAGCTTGCAAGGCATCTCTGTTTAGACAAGCTTTCAATCTTGCTGGTCCTTGAAGGTGAGGTCATTCGTCTGGCACACATTGTGGAAGTGCCAAACCCAGCACTTCTTCTCACTTGACCTTCCCTTGGTCCAGATTGCATCTGGATTGCAAGAGCAGTTTGATAGCAGCTATCCACCATTTTTGATAGGATTTCCTCCTATAGGTTCCAGGAACTGAATTTGGGATCTTTTGCCATGGATCTGTGCCTTTGCATGACATGTTCCAGGTGCCATAGCCATCAAAATATTGACATTCGGATGGGAGGAGTAGTATCTCTTTGATTGTAGAGGGGTGCTGCAGGCCCGGATCAACACCTTTTTGCGTCCTAGGCCACAGTTTGGAATTACGCCCCCTTTAAGCTAACCTCTACCGCACTCCCCCCCCCCCCGCCTCGTGCCGCCACATCCTTCCCATCCTGTACCAATGGGACTGAGGGGAAAGGTGCGCGCTGTCACTGAAGAGAAGAAGGGCCAAGTCTGGCCAAACGGGCATTAGAGAGGCCTATCCCCATTCCCCCCCGCTCCCCCTCAGCCCTTCCTCCTCTTCTCCCCAGACATCCATCCACTCACTGCTGAGGCTCCTCCCCACGCCGGGAACAACCGGAGGAAGGGGGCTCTTCCGCAACACTCCCACGCACCTGCCGCCTGGCGATCCCAAAAAACTACGCCTTGTGCTGGGTGCACAGAGGGCAGCGGCTGCAGAGAGTCGGGGTCTTTCTCTGCCACAGGAGCCAATCGCGACCAGCATGGGCTGAAGAGGCCCATGCTGGTCGCTGCGATGCTCCTCCTCTTCCTCCTCATGCTGCTGCTGCCTCATGTGGAGCCCTGGTCACGTGGTGCGCCCTCCGCCGGGTCACGTGGGGGCTGGCTCCTGGCTCCTGGCTGTATTATCTGCAGGGCACCGAGGAGGGAGCCCCCTTCCTTCCTCCCTCCTGCCTTCCTTCCTTTTGGGTACCAGGCGGCATGAGCCAATTGCGGCATGGTAGGCTGCTAGGAATTGTGGGAGTTGGAGTCCAAAACACCTGGAGGGCCGAAGTTTGCCCAGGCCTGCCCAAGACCATGTTTTGCTTGATTGAATCAATTCATCTCAAATGCAGTCTTCCTTTTTTCCTGCTGCCTTCTGCCCTACCGAATATTATTGCCTTTTCTAGTGAGTCATGTCTTCTCATGACAAATCCAAAATACACCAGGCACCGTTTAGTCATGCTGGCTTCTAATGATAATTCAGGCTTGCTTTGCTCTTGAACTCACTATTTGTCTTTTTAGTAATCTATCGTATCTGTGGAATTCTTCTCCAGCCCCACATTTCAAGTGTTGCCAGGCCCGGATTACCCATAAAGCCACCCTAGGCCATGGCCTTGGGCGGCAGATATGGGGGCTGATTTGGACACCCCAAAATAAGAAAAAAAACAAAACATCTTTTTAAAAAGTTTGATCTTTGGCGCTCCTGCGCCTGCGCCTGGGTGCCATAGACTCTCAGAGGCAGTTCCGCTGCCTCTGAGAATCTATGGCGCCCCCCTGCGCGCAGGCGCAGAAGCGCCAAAGATGGCCCTTCTGCGGCTTTAGGAGGAAGGGAAGAGCCGTGGAGAGAGGCTCCCCTGCGGCTCCTCCCTTCCTCTAAAGCTGCCATGCCGCCCTCAGAAGTGGCCGAAATTGCCCTTCTGAGAGCGGCATGGCGGCTTTAGGAGGAAGGGAAGAGCCGCGGGGGAGCCTCTCTCTGCGGCTTCTCCCTTCCTCCTAAAGCCGCCATGCCGCCAGGGGCGGTCCTACAAGATAGGCCAAGTAGGCGGCCGCCTGAGGCGCCATCTGGGAAGGGGCGCCATCCTGGCCGCATGGGGCGCCATCCTGGCCCTGCCGATGTTCCTCAGACAGTGCTGCAGCTGCCTGCTTTTTGACCCCGGCCTTGGGCACTCCGGCGCCGCGTCTGGGCACGCGCGGAGGTTTTCACGCAGGCGCAGTTGCTCTGGAGCTGAAGTTGAGTGCAGGAGCAACTGCACATGCGCAAAACCTTCGGGCATGCCCAGTAGCTCCCTTGCGCAGAAGCCTGTAAGCAAAGCACTCCCTATCGGGCAGTCAGGGAGTGCTTCCCCTCTCCCTGTGTCTCCGCCGCATGTGCGTTTGTGGGGAAGGAGAAAAGAATCAGTGAAGGAAGTGTAAGTGAAGGAATGAATGAAGGGCTTTCCTCCTCCTCCTCTGTGACCTCTTCTCTCCCTCCTTCCTTTCTTCGGCTCTATTTCTGCCTAGACCTGAGGGGCCTGAGGCTATGAGGAGTTGTGGGAGTTGGAGGCCAAAACACCTAGAGGGGGAGGGTGGGTCCAAGTTTGCCCAGGCCACGCTGCCTGTATTCGACCTCATTTGAACATTTTGGCTGTTTTTCTATTTACATTTACATCGGGATCCGACTTTTGGACTTATGGGAGACTCCTATGAATTAAGAGTCGGGTGATAGGTAATATATTCTGATTTTGATG
Source organism: Anolis apletophallus (assembly GCA_030556195.1). Classification (NCBI taxonomy): domain Eukaryota; kingdom Metazoa; phylum Chordata; class Lepidosauria; order Squamata; family Anolidae; genus Anolis; species Anolis apletophallus. The sequence goes on from JARBWK010000010.1 coordinate 135,316,253, forward strand.
CATTTACATTGCATTTCTTGTTGATTATTATACAGTTCTGCTTAATATTGTCATACAATATAATACAAATACAATATAACAATAGAATAATGATATATTTTATATTACATGTAATATTACAAGCAATATTGCAGTATAGTGGTATTGTACAAAATAGTAATATATAATATTTTATTTTACTTTATTTTGGGTTATTTGAGTTTTATAAGAGTCATGAAAATATTTAGTAGAGGATAATTTTATTTAAATAAATAATTTTATTATTTTATAATAATAATAATAAATGTTACATTATATTATAATGTCAATATATTATAATATAATTATATTGTAATGTAGTATAATATAATTATGAGATACTATAGTATGAGTAGGGTCTAATCTATTGTATTTACAATGATACAATATAATACTACTAATGGTATTGTGATATTATAATTGTATATTTGTTTTACATGGGGGTGGCAAAATAATGTTTTTCTGGGGGAACCAAAATAATGTTCGCCTACCATTTAAAATTACCTTAGACCGCCCCTGCATGCCGCCCTCAGAAGAAGCGGCCGAAACCGCCCTTCTGAGGGCGGCATGGCGGCTTTAGGAGGAAGGGAAGAGCCGCGGGAGGCCCCGCCTTTGGGGCCACTGCCGCGCATGCACGACATCGGCTTCGGGGGTGGGGTTTCCTTCCTCCTCCTCGCGCTGGTGAGGAGGAGGGGCGGGGGCAGAGCCGGGGGCGGAGCCATGCAGGGGGCGGGCAGGGGGCAGGGGCGGAGCCTTTGGCCTAGGGCGGCAAAAAGGCATGATACGGGCCTGAGTGTTGCTTTTGTTCCCGTCAGCTTTTTTCACTGTCCAGTTTTCACGTCCCTATATGGAAATTGCATGGATAATAATCCTAACTTTAGTATTCAGTTGGATGCCTTTACACTTCAGGATCTTGCCATTGCCGCCCTTCCAGGTTCTAGCCTTCTTCTCATTCCTTGACTGCAGTCTCCATGATCTTCTCCAGCCATGTTACAAAACAATCGCAAAGCTTTGGCACAAGTTTGGAGGCGATTCCAAATGTCAGGCTTCATAGTCAAATGTAACCATAATGCTCTTTAAATGTATCTGGCACTTGTCAGTTTGGGACTTTGTTACTCTTGTTATTCCTGCCCCTTGATCCCCAAAAAGCCTGTTACAGAAAGCTACATTCTTGTAATGTGTTATTTCTGGAAATAACACACGAAGGCTGGGGTGGAAGTCCTCCCAGGAAAAGGTTGTGTCCTCCCCAGCTGCAGAGTCCGTTCGGAGAAGAGGGAGTCACCTGGAAACGTTAAACAGCAAAGCAGTACCATTAATCCACAAATCAAAACCCAATTAAGGATGGCATACCAAAATTGGCCCATTCGTCCTAGCATCCTTCTACTTACAAAATAATGTGTAACTGTTTATCTATTATCTATCTATCTATTACATATAATAAAAGTCAGTGTTTGCGGGCGGTGGTGCAGCCGAGCGACCGAGCGGAGGGAGGAATATGTGCAAGCGTTTCAATTGGCTGCCACTGTGGGATTATTTGCATAATGGGCTCTGATTGGCCAGCCTCAAAACTCCAACGTTCTATGGCCCCAGACAGAGGGGATTGGTTGCCACTGAAATGGTATTTGCATAACGTACTACGATAGGCCAACCACATTCCACCATTCCAAGGTGACTCAGAGGGAAAAGGAAATGCCTCAGGCAGTCACCAACTGCGGCCCAGAGCAATGACGGATCATGACCAAACTTGGAAAACAGGGAAACAATGGCCCACTTCACAACCTGGTGTGGTTTAGGGCAGGATGATGGGATTTGCAGTATATTCACCTCATACACTTCCCAAACAACACTGTAGCCCCTAAAAATCACATACCACACCCAAACGGCCCCAGACAGAGGGGATTGGCTGCCACTGAAATCGTATTTGCATAACAGACTCCGAATGGCCATCCACATTCCAACATTCTAAGGTGATTCAGAGGAAAAAGGAAAAGCCTCAGTCAGTCAGGCACTGCGTCCCACAGCAGTGACGGATCAGGACAAAAATTGGCAAACAGGGGCCCAATGGCCCACTTCACAACCTGGTGTGGTTTAGGGCAGGATGGGCCATGAACAGGGCCGGCCTGACCTTTCCCAGGATGGGTGGAAAAGAAAATTTTGGCGCCCCCCCCCCCCAGCCGCCGCGCCACTTGGTCCCGCCGCCGCCGCCGCCCGAATTGCAAAGGCCGGCTCTGGCCCACGAATAATGGGATATGAAGTACCTTCACCTCATTCACTTCCAAAACAACACTGTAGCCCCTATACATCACAGACCAGGCCCAAAATTGACAACAAGGCATCCTTAACTTGATTTTCCTGACTAGGCCTCAGCACATGGGATATTGCTAGGCTCCCTCAACTTGATTTTCCTGAGTAGGCCCCCGGGACTCGCAGAACCTTCGCTAAGTTCTTGAGACCACTGCAAGCCACATAAACATCTAAAAGGAACCAACCTTGGCATACAACGCCTTCCTCAAATAACCCGGGCACCGCCGGGTCCTCAGCTAGTCTTAAATATTTTTAAAAATATTATTTAGCTAACAGATATCTGCCAAGATCACAAGAAAAGAACGGCAGGAGTTGAGCCAGGAAGCGATTAACGCAGGGAGTTTAAAAAAAAAAAAGGTTTGAGCCGCGGCCAGTTCAAGAAAAGGATAAACACTCGCTTTTCTGTCAATCTTTTTTCCAACCCAAACATGCTCTCCTTGATATCTCCTGACCTTCCCATTGTGTTGGGGCTTTGCTTCTTCACCCTTTTCTTTCAGCCGCCTTTCTGCCTTTTTAATGAGCTGCCCCCTATTCTTTCACTCCCTTTTGGCTGTCAGTTTCATTTCCCCGGGCCCTTCTATACGGGAGGAATGGTGTGTATTTTGTACCTTGAATATAATGCTCTTGAATGTATGAATCCGCCCTTGTCCCTTCCCATTTCTCTTGATGGCAAACGCTTTTGCATCTTGAGAAAGAAAGGCAGGCAGTTGTGCCAGCAGAGTTACTGCCGCAGCTTGGCGCAAACAGATGGATGGGGTTTCTCCTACACGAGAGTAAAATGTAATATTGTTCAAAGATGCGCTCCTGCTTCTATACGGAAAAGGGAGAAACGGAAAATCGGATTTGCAATACAAATACCTGGCCGGCTTCTTTTGCATCCCTGGAGGGACAAGCAGAAGGACTCCGCCGGCACTTTTACTCTCAACCTGATCTTTGTGCCAAAGTGTCAAGGCTTCTCATTTGTACTTAGTTTTTTTTGTTCACATCAGCATACAGGTACTGAATTGACTGTTTGGTTATATATGTAACTACCTGACCCGGCCACGCGTTGCTGTGGGATTTTTTTTAACTTGGGGACTGTGTGTGTTGTTATGTATATGTGTATGCGTGTATATGTGTGTACTTATGTATATGTGTGTTTGTTTATGTATGTGCGTGTATATGTGTTGATGTATGTAAGTACAGGTGTGTTTATGTATGTGTGTATGTGTATATTTGTATATTTTTGTGCATGTATATATGTGTGTGTATGTGTTTCTCTGTTCCTTTCTTCTCCCCTCTTTCCTTCCTTCCTTCACTCCATCCTTCTATCCTTTTCTTCCTTTCCCCTCCCCTCCTTCCTGCTATCCTTCCTTTTTCCTTCCTTTCTTCTCTCCTCCTTCCTTCCATCCATTCTTCCTTCTATCCTTCCTTTCCTTTCTTCTCTCCTCCTTCCTTCCTTCCTTTCCCTCCTTCCTGCCATTCCTCCCATTTCTGTATCAGTCCTTGCTCCCCTCCATTTTTTTCCCTACCACCACCACCATTCCGACTCTCTAAACCAGGGTTTCCCAACCAGTGTGCCGGGGCACACTAGTGTGCCGTGAGCGATCATCAGGTGTGCCGTGGGAAATTGGAACCTCCAGGTGGGGGAAGAGTCTAGTGTGTTGAAGTATAAAAACCCTAAGAAACCTACCTCAACAAAGGCACAAAATTACAAGCACCACCCCTCCCCACCCATTGTCTACTTGGTCTCTCCCTCTCCATGCATTGGGAAGGCCCGCCTCCCTTTCCCCAAGTAGAGACCTCCTCTTGCCTCCTGGGGGGTTCTGTGTGGGAAGTTTGGCCTATTTCCCCTGAACTCCATCTGCGTTCACATTTGGGCATATTGAGTATTCATGCCAAGTTTGGTCCTGATCCAACATTGTTTGAGTCCACAGTGCTCTCTGGATGTAGGTGAACTACAACTCCAAAACTCAAGGTCAATGCCCACCAAACTCTTATAGCATTTTCTCTTGGTTATGGGAGTTCTGTGTGGGAAGTTTGTGTCTTTCTGCCATTCCTGCCAGGATATCTGTTGTGTTCATCGAAACAGGCCCAGGTTTTCACACTGAGAGTATAAATACATTTAAAAGCATATTAACTATATGTATTACTGTGTTAGAGTGTCATTTTGTGTCATTTTGGTTGGTGGTGTGCCCCAGGATTTTGCAAATGTAAAAAGTGTGCCGTGGCTCAAAAAAGGTTGGGAAACACTGCTCTAAACTGCCAGGGGGTGGGGTGGGGGCTCCCAGCCTACGTTCTAACTGAGGGAGTATTTGCATAATGCCTCTAATTGGTCAGCTCCACTAACATTCCGACGCTGTAAACTGCCAGAGGGAGGTGGTGTGGGGGATCATGGGAGTTGTAGTCCATAATGGGTTTTTTTTTGGGATTTGTGGCCATTGGCTCTTTTTTTGGGCGGGGGGTTGTTTTGGTAAACATACCTTGTAGGGTTTTCTGGGTATGTGGGCTGTTTTTGTGGTTCTGCCTTGTGTGGTTTCTTTGTCAATAAGACAGGACCCATGACATGGAGGATTTTATATATATAGATTTCAGAACTTGTCATATTTTTGTAGTGTGTTTTATGTTCCCAAGATGTAGTTCTCATTGAGTTTGTATATACAGGGGGGAAAATCCTGAGCCTTTCATTGAGCAGTGTAATAGATCAGATTTAATAGATCCATCTTATTCTTATTTTCTCAGAAATAAGTACCATTGTTTATACTGTGAGCTTTCTTTTGGTAAATGTGCTTAGGATGGTATTCCAAGGCTGAAGCGGTGCTCATGCTTTCGTGATAAATTTCAGTTGAAGAAAGTAGGCCAAACATAGGAGTAAATGTGCAAACAATTGAGTTCTACAATTTTTAAGATTTTGCCACAAAGCCCTGGCTCTGAGTAGAAAAGGACTTAAAATGCCCACAGAATTCACCACAACTTTAATGTCATTTGTATAAGTTCGTTTATTCTGTCTTGGGTAAGTCGCCCAGAACACTTCGGTGGAGGGCAACTCATTAAATAATGAAATGAAATTTATGATTGTATGTGTCTACATACATACTCTCGGCGTTACTTCGCGAATGAAGATTCTTAGGAAGGACTCATCCCATGCTTTTTACAAGCGCATTGATGACTAAAAAGGCCAATCTGAGATAGGCAGGTTCGGTTGCAGAAAGCACAGCAGAAGGTCTCCTTGGGTGATGTTGTTTCCAAGTTGTGGTTCTTTCTGCGTTGTTGTTTCTCTTCAAGACCCATTTGGCGTGTCTTCTCGAAAGAGGCCACAGCATTGTGGATAGTGCGTCTCCATGCCTCCCGATGTGAGGCCAGGGTGGACCATTATTGGGGATTAATCTGGCCAAGCCTAAGATGTTGTTTCAGGGAGTCTTTATATCTCTTTTTGGGGGTGCCTCTCTTGCACTGAGTGTATTTATACACTCAGTGTGGAAACCTGGGCCTGAACAGGAGAGTTGATACACAGTCACATGCCTCAGCAACATGCTGGTGGGCTGTCTATTGGGGGTGCTTTGATTGTTCCAATTTCCCACGGCACACCTGATGATCGTTCACGGCACACTAGAGTGCCATGACACACTGGTTGGGAAACACTGTCCTAAACTGAGGGGTGTTTATTTTTGTAAGATTTGTTCAGAGGGGGCTACTTAGAAATATAAAGCTCTGTAGTTGGAAAAATCCCCAAGAGTCATCCAAACTGCAGGATTCTGTATCTAAAACATCACCAACAGATGCCCTTTAGCATTGTGGAGAGTCCTTCACAGTCTGATGTCGACTGTTCCATTGTATCTTACCACAGCCCTGATCTTTTTTTTTACTAATGTTGAATTAGAATAAACTAGAAACTCTGCTTGCATGAGAAGAATACCTTTTCCCCGTGTTTGGACATCTTAATTTATCTTGTTGTGAATAGAACATGGCTATATATAAATGGGCAGGAAAGATTTTGCAAACCGGAAAAGAGCTTCTTGCATATTCTTCACATGCATTGATTAGTGTGGGAAAAGTAGTTGGCAATAGTCACGGCATTAGGAAGGTTGAGAACCACTGCTTTAATACATATATCTTTCTGTTTAATTGCTATTACATTTTTTTAAAAAATAATTTCTAGGGGGGCGGTGAGTAAATTTTTTTCTGGAAAGGGGGCGGTAGGCCAAAAAGTTTGGGAACCACTGTTCTAGAGCAGGGCTGTCCAACAGACGGCCCGTGGGCCATACACGGCCCCCCAGCCTGTTGGACACAGCCCCTGCTACCCTCCTAAAATATTTTTTTTTAAAAAAAATTGAATTTTTAATAAAAAAAATTGATTTAAAAATGGCGGCCGGGGGAGGAGGCTGGGCAGGGAGGGGAAAGGAGCCAGCTCCTCCTCCTTGCCTCGCCCCTCCGTCCCTCTCCGCCCCGCTGCTGCGATCAGGTTCGCAGCGGTGGGGGGGAGGAAGGGGAGGACGAGGAATCCTCCCCTCCTCCTCCTCCTCCTTCCCGGTGCCGCGGCGATCGGCGGGCAGGAGGGAGCGAGGGGGCAGGCCTTCCAGGGAAGCCTTCTGGATGGCTCGCGGGGGAAGAGGCGCCCGGTTCTCGCTTCCCCAGCGAGCCATCGAGGCCTGCGGGAGAGTTTTCACCCGGCTCTCACGTCCCTCTGGTCAGAGGGGCGCGCTGGCGGCGAAACCTCCCGCAAGCCTGATGGCTCACGGGGAAGCGAGCGCCCGGTCTCGCTTCCCCCGCGAGCCATCCAGGCCAGGGAGGGTTTTCGCCTGGATCGCGTCCCTGGGTGACGTCAGGCTGGGTGACGGCTGACGTCACCCAGCCCCGCCGAAAAGGGGCGGGCCGCGCAGGAGACCGGACATGCGCGGCTCCGCCCCCCGGGAGCAGCCCCGCCCCCCGCTCACTGATCACCTGCGGCCCCCCAGGTGATCAGTGACCGGAATTCCGGCCCTTGGGCCAGAAGAAGTTGGACAGCGCTGTTCTAGAGCAGTGTTTCTCAACCAGTGTGCCGTGAGCGATCATCAGGTGTGCCGCGAGAAAGCTTTCTGCCCCCTTCCTTCCCCCTTTTCCTGCCGAACTCCTGCTGCTTGGGAGGGAGGAGGAAGGGCGCGCGGCAGTGAAGAAAAAGAAGGGGCCGGGACGCTGCCTACTTCGGCCGTTTCCCCAGCCAACCTCCAATCCGCCATGACTCCCGTTCCTCACTCGCTGAAGCTGCATGGCGGAGGAGCCCCGTCCACTGAAGCCCGTCCACCGCTCATGCTCCTCCTCGCGGGTTCAGTGAGCGAGGGGCGGGAGTCATGGCGGAGAGTAGCACCGGGGACCATGACTCCCGCCCGCTTGCACTACCCCCTCAAGGCTGGAGAAGCTGTGGGAGAGCTGAAGCTGGGGGAGGGGGGGCACGGCACAGCCTGGCTCTGCCCCTCCTGGCTTTGCTCTCCCGCAGCTTCTCCAGCCTTGAGGGGACAGTGCCAAGCCAGCATTGTGCTGGCGCTGCCACCTCTGGCTTGGCACTACCCCCTCAAGGTTGGAGAAGCTGTGGGAGAGCTGAAGCCGAGGGGACGGGGCATGGCCTGGCTCATCCCCCGGCTTCGGCACTCCCAGCAGCTGCTCCCAGCAGGCCACCATCCCCCAACCATTCTTTACTGTGTTAGAGTGTCATTTTGTGTCATTTTGGTTGGTGGTGTGCCCCCGGATTTTTTTAATGTTAAAAGTGTGCCGCGGCTCAAAAAAGGTTGGGAAACACTGTTCTAGAGCAGTGTTTCTCAACCAGTGTGCCGTGGCACACTAGTGTTCCGTGAGTGATCATCAGGTGTGCCGCGAGAAAAGCTCTCTGCCCCCCTTCCTTCCCCCCTCCTCCAACCGAACTCCTGCTGCTTGGGAGAGGAGGAGGGAAGGGACGGGCGGCGCGAAGAAAAAGAAGAAGGGACTGGGGTACCGCCTCCTTCGCCATTTCCCCAACCAGCCTCCAATCTGCCATGACTCCCACCATGACTCTCACCCCTTGCTTGTTGAAGCCGCGTGGAGGAGGAGCCCCACCTACTGAAGCTTGTCCACCGCTCATGCTCCTCCTCTGTGAGAGAGCTGAAGCCGGGGGGGGGGCATGACGCAGCCTGACTCCACCCCCTCCCCCCAGCTTCAGCACTCCACAGCCGCCAGCCTTGAGGGGCAGTGCCAAGCCAGTGATGGCAGAGCCAGCACAATGCTGGCCTGCCCCCTCAAAGCTGGCGAAGCTGTGGGAGAACTGAAGCCGGGGGGAGGGCGGCATGGCGCGGCCTGGCCCGCCCCTCCCAGCTTCAGCACTCCCACAGCCGCCAGCCTTGAGGGGGCAGTGCCAAGCCAGCGGTGGCAGAGCCAGCGGCACTCCCAGCAGCTGCTCCCAGCAGGCCACCAACCCCCAGCCGTTCTTTACTGTGTTACAGTGTCATTTTGTGTCATTTTGGTTGGTGGTGTGCCCCCGGATTTTTTAAATGTTAAAAGTGTGCCGCGGCTCAAAAAAGGTTGGGAAACACTGTTCTGAGGATACAGAGAACTATTCTACATACTTACCACTGAAGAGGAAAGATATAGTGTGTTTTCAACTCTTCCTTATAGATTTAAACTAATGAACAGTTTATGGGGGTTTTCACTCGTCTTGAGTGATACTGTGTTGGGGAGAAGCGTTCCAACTCATGTTTATGTCTTTAAACCAAGCATCCACACACGGCATTTAATGCGGATTTGTTGGTTTATACATACCTATACTGTGGGTTTCCCCCCAATATACTTGTTATACTCCAAGTGAACATTTCCCTTAATATGAATGCTTCCAATTCCTTGCGTATTGTGCTATTATAATCAACAGTGTATTTGTGTGCCATTATATGCCATGTGGGACTTGCTATTTCCTCTTTTGTGGATATAACCCATTTTTCATCCCTGTACATTATGAGGGATGTTGAATTTGTACTCTTGGTTTAACAATATCTATGTGTTCGCATGCAAGTGTTGTTGTATCTAAATTTATTTACATTATTTACATTATTTATATTCCGCCCTTCTCATCTTGCAGGGGACTCAGAGCAGATCACAATGCACATATACAGGCAAACACTCAATGCCATGTGACATACAAACATGTAAGACAAGACACTCAGAGGCAATTCAACATTTCAGCTTCTGGCCACCAGGGGGAGCTGTCCCACTCCTTCACTCGTTTTGCACCCTTCCTGGAGATTTATGGCCTCATAAATTAGTTAAATTAGCCTCCCCACAACATGGTACCTAAATTTTCCAACTATCTTTCGGGTTGCAAAGGTCGACAACAAGCTACACAATTGGTCGAGCGCTCACCCCGACCCGGACAGGCCTCGAACTCATGACCTTCTGGTCAGTAGAGATCTTATGCAGCTGACACCCAGCCAGCTGTGCCACATATGCTCATGTATATTCACACTATTCTTGAAATTATTCCCTATATACAATTATTTTGATACGTACAAGTTACTATTCCGCGTGTTTTTATTCCCACAGGCAATTCTATTACATAGAGTAGTTATAGGGGCACATTAGATTGAATTATTGCCATTCTGCATTGCAGATTTTCTATTTGGCTTTTCCTTTCCCTGTTTTTCCCTCTGCCGTGCTCAGTAAGCTCCGCCTTTGTTTGGTGTTTTTGGTAGGTTTGCCTTAGGGTCGGTTTCAGTCAGTAAGGACTTGAAGGCACACTTGTTGCCGCTGCACATGAACCAATGAGCACATGGTTGGACTCTCCAACAATCTCCTGTAAAAGAAGGGGCTGTATAGTCCAGCTCCCTTCCATTATTATTACTTGAGGAAGCCTTAAAGAAAGATATATATATATATATATATATATATATATATAAAAATAATAAAAGCTTGGGGACTCGGCGGTGCCCGGGTTATTTGAGGAAGGCATTGTGTGCCAAGGTTGGTTCCTATTAGATGTTTATGTGGCTCGCAGTGGTCTCAGGAACTTCGTGAAGGTACTGCAAGTCCCTTTGGCCATGGTCCATCCCCCTCCAAACAGCACCAGGGTGTAGAGTGGGTCACAGGGGCTCTGTGTATCACATTTGGTTTTGATCATTCTTTGGATGAGGGTTGCAGCAGTCTCGGAAGGCGAGTGAAGATATTTCAAGTCCCATCATCTGTGGTCCATCCTCCTTGAAACAGCACCAGGGTGTTGAGTGGGTCAAGGGGGCTCTGCGTGCTAATTTTGGTCTGTATTGATCATTGGGTGAGGGTTGCGTTGTGAAGTGGGCTATTGGGCCCCTGTGTGCCAAGTTTGATCCTGATCCGTCACTGCTGTGGGCCGCAGTGTCTGACTGCCCGTGGCCTTTCCTTTTCCCCCTGAGTCACCTTAGAATGTTGGAATGTGGATGGCCAATCGGAGTCCTTTATGCAAATACCATTTCAGTGGCAACCAATCCCCTCTGTCTGGGACCGTAGAATGTTGGAGTTCTGAGGCTGGCCAATCAGAGTCCTTTATGCAAATAATCCTACAGTGGCAACCTATCAAAACACTGTCACATATTCCTTGGCACTTCCGCACCTCCCAGAAAATGAACATTCCATTTCCAATGGAAAAAACCTGTCATTTGGCTAACTCAAGCATTCAGTTGCATTCTGTTTTGCTGGCCTTTATGCAAAGAGTTCCTCAGTGGCAACCAATGCCCTCTGTCTGGTGCCTTAGATTGTCGGAGTTCTGAGGCTGGCCAGTCAGTGTCCTTTATGCAAATTATCCCACAGTGGCAACCAATCGAAATACTGGCACATATTCCTCCGTACCTCCCGTCCTCCGCACCTCCGCACATCCTGCCCTCCGCACCGCCGCAAACACTGACTTTTATTATATACATAGATAGATAGATAGATAGATAGATAGATAGATAGATAGATATGTGGGGAGCACAGCTCTTGGCTTATACTAGCATGAGTTATTCCAAATTGCATTCAGAGGAGAAACCTGGAGGGGAAATAGTGGACGTGCAATTTTACTTAAACCCCTGGAGTTATGTGAAGTAGGTTGAGCTATTTGCCACACAAACCCTTGGTGCCAGGGTGAAATACCTGCTCAGCAATAACCCCGCGGAGCTGCTGTTTTCTACCCTGATTTTATTCCTCTACTGCAGTGTTTCCCAACCTTTTTTGAGCCGTGGCACACTTTTTACATTTGCAAAATCCTGGGGCACACCACCAACCAAAATGGCACAAAATGACACACTAACACAGTCATACATATAGTTAATATGTTTCTAAATGTATTTATACACTCGGTGTGAAACCTGGGCCTGTTTCGATGAACACAACATAGATATCCTGGCAGGAATGGCAGAAAGACACAAACTTCCCCCACAGAACTCCCATAACCAAGAGAAAATGCTATAAGAGTTTGGTGGGCATTGACCTTGGGTTTTGGAGTTGTAGTTCACCTATATCCAGAGAGCACTGTGGACTCAAATAATGATGGATCAGGACCAAACTTGTAATGAATACTCAATATGCCCAAATGTGAACACAGATGGAGTTTGGGGAAAATAGACCTTGACATTTGGGAGTTGTAGTTTCTGGAGGGGGGCCCTCGAAAGACCAGCAGTCTCCCTCTCACTTAGGTTGCCCCCTCCCTCCCTGCCAGGCTTGAATTAGGGTCATGGGGAGCAGGAGCCTCACTCACCACCTGCGCAGCTCCTCGGGGGGCGGCCCGGGTGGACATCTCGGGGCTAGCAAAGCAGGCAGGAACGAAGGCGGCGGGCAGGGAGCCAGAGGGAGGCTGAGAGTGGTTTCGTGCGCACCGGGGAGGAGGGGGAGGAGGGAGGGGCGGGGCTGGTGCTGGATTGAACCATCCGGCATTAGGCCCGGGAAGGGGGAGGTAAGAGGCGGTCTCTACTTGGGGAAAGGGAGGCAGGCCTTCCCAATGCATGGAGAGGAAGAGACCAAGTAGACAGGAGGCGGTGTTTGTAATTTTGTGTCTTTATCGAGGTAGGTTTCTTAGGGTTTTTATACTTCAACACACTAGACTCTCCCCCCTCCCCTTCTGGAGGTTCCATTTTCCCACAGCACACCTGATGATCGCTCACAGCACACTAGTGTGCCCTGACACACTGGTTGGGAAACACTGCTCTACTGAATCAGCAATGTTGTTGTTTAGAAGTAAAGACTGTTAGCTTGTGTGTGTGTATACAAAGCGTGCCCCCAAATTCTGCATGCACTTGTGACAGTTTACAATTCTAGAAGATGTATTGCAGGGGTGCTCATTAGGTAGATCGAGATCTACTGGTAGCTCGCGTAGGGCGTCCTGGTAGATCGCAGGCAGGGCGGGAGGAAGGCTCAGTCCCGCCCCACAGGCTCCCGACGCTGACCAGGTGCAGAAGGAGGTTGGACTGGATGGCCCTTGGAGGTCTCCTTCTACTCTAGGAACCTGTTGTTGTTGTTACTATTATTATTAGTAGCAGAGGCTGAATATTATTATTATTATTATGAATAAATCCAGGGGCTTATTATACTCACATTTAGTTGAATTGAGTCTTAAAATATATTATACTAGCTGTACCCGGCAGGCGTTGCTGTGCCCTATTTAGGAGATGCGAGAAAGTCTGAGTATGTAAGGGTTGGAATTGATGTGACTTATGGTCTTGGTGGGGTCATGGCTGTGTCGTTGTGGGTTGTTCTGGTGGGTGGGATGTTGAAGTCCTGGGGAGTTGTCGGTGTGTGGTGTTGCTGGCGTTCTGCAGAGCTTGTGGATATACAATGTTTTTTGTCTTTCCGTCTGCTGTGTTGATGGAGGTTCTGTGGTTTCCCAATTCTGGATTTGAAAAAAGAAACTGTGTTTCTGTTCTGGCGTCCGTTCTGCCCTTTTTTGTGTGATGTATGTAGTGTTGCGAGTGTGTTGTCCGATGCTGTTTTTTTTAGAAGGCATGGCTTGTCTTTTGGGTCAGCTATTGCCTGTGTGGAAGGAAGGAATGGCATACAAATGGGTTGAGCAGTAGACACAAGGTTGTGTTATGTGCGTATTGTGTTGTGTGTAGGTATTACTTTTTTGGTGAGTTAATGGGTGTGTGGTGGAATTGTGGGTGGTAGTATGTTGTGGAATGCTTGTGTGGGTGGGGTGTTTTGGGTGTTTGTGTGTGTTTGTAGAGTATCAGTGCAGTGTTGTGTTGTGTTGTGGTTGGAGTATAGGTGGAGTTGGTTTTGTTTGTGGTGGTGGTAGGTGTTGTGTGTGCGGGGCCCCGTAAGTTTGGGGGGAGGGGTTGTGATAGGAAGTTGTGTTGTGTTGTGTCGGTAGGAATTGCTAGAGAATTGCTCCCTCATAGAGGTTGGTTTGGTCAGTTTAACCCTCAAACACCAACTGACTGAACTGAAATCACTCAGCATTCCATTCTAGCCTTGGCTGGCTCTGCCCAGCGTTACTATGGTTACTCAGCCTCCCTGCATTTTGGTGGGCTGATGTTGGCCAATGGGTTTCGCTGGCTGCCGCAGAGGATGCTGGGAAATGTAGGGTTTTTTTGCATCGTTGTTTTGGGGGCCTTCTAGGTTTTGGGGGGGGGAAAGTTTCTTTGCTAAAAACCTTCCTTGCCTGAGGCCTATTTGGGTTGGCAAGTTTGGTGTCTCTGCCTTGGAAGGTTTCTCTGTCTCTGTCAGTCGTTCGACAACGGGACCTCCTTTATATAATATACTAGCTTGGTGACCCGGCGGTGCACGGGTCATTTGAGAAGTGCAGCAGGATGTAGAGTGGGTCATTTGGGGGTCCTGTGTGCCAAGTTTGGTCTTGATCCATCAGTATTGAGAGTTACAGTGGTATCATGAAATTACTGAAGGTACTGGAAGTCCCATCATCTGTGGCCCAACCTCCCCAAATTGCAGTAGGATGTATATTGGGTCATGGGGGCTCTGTGCGCCAAGTTTGATCTGTATTGGTGAATGGATGAGGGTTGTATTGCTTTTAGGAAGTGAGTGAAGGCACTTCAAGTCCCATCATCCGTGGTCCATCTCACAGAACTGCACCAGGATGTTGAGTGGGTCATGAGGGCTCTGTGTGCCAGGTTTGGTGTTGATCAGTGATTGGATTAGGTTTGCAGCAGTCTTGGAACATCCATCATCCATGGTCTGCCCTCCTCCAAACTGCAGCAGGATGTAGAGTGGGTCATGGGGGCTCTGTGTGCCAGGTTTGGTGTTGATCAGTGATTGGATTAGGTTTGCAGCAGTCTTGGAAAGTGAGGGAATGTACTGCAAGTCCCATCATCCATGGTCCATCCCCCTCCAAACAGCACCAGGGTGTAGAGTGGGTCACAGGGGCTCTGTGTGCCAGGTTTGATATTTATCGGTCTTTGTTAGGGGGCCACAATGGTCTTTGGGAAGTAAAGTGCTTGGAAGTACTACAAATCCCATAATCCGTGGTCCATCTTTCCCAAACTGCACCAGGACGTAAAGGGCATCGTGGGGGGTTATGTGTGCCAAGTTTGGTTCAGGTCGGCTGAGGCCTAGTCAGGAGAATCAAGTTGAGGGAGCCTTACTGTCAATTCAGGCTGAGACCTAGTTTGTAAAATCAGCTGAAGGAAGCCTTTGTGTCTGGCACCTTTGAGATTTGGGATGTTGGAATGCCGGCCAATCCATGGTCCATCCTCCCTCAAACTGCACCAAGGCGTAAAGTGGGTCTTGGGGGTTCTGTGTGCCAAGTTTGGTTTTATTGTCTCATTGTTGGGGGCTGCAAAGTGTTTTGGACTTAAACTCCCACCATGCCTGACTGGCTCAGGCCTTTCTCCTTACCTCCCTCTGGCACTTTTGAGTCTCGGAATGTTCGTGTTGGCTGGCCAGAGGGAGTTGTTTATGCAAATAACCCCACAGTGGGAGCCAATCCAGCTGCCACATGTCCTTCCGCCCTTCCGCCCTCCAGACACATACAAACATAAAAACATACATACATACAAACATTCCGCTTTATAAAGGTACTAGCTGTACCCGGCACGCGTTGCTGTGCCCTTTTTAGGAGATGCGAGAAAATCCAATCATCCACGGTGTGCCCTCCTCTAAACTGCAGTTGGATGGAGTGTGGGTCATGGGGGGCATGGTGTGCCAAGTTGGGTCTTTATTGGTCTTGGTTCTGGGCCACAGTGGTCTGTGGGGAATGATGGGTTTTGAAGTACTACAAATCCCATTTTCCATGCTGGTACTTCAAGTCCCTTCATGCATGGTCGGGGCTCTGTGTGCCAAGGTAGGTTACTGTAAATTCAGGCCATACACAATGTCCCATGAGCTGAGTCCTAGTTAGGAACAGGAAGTTAATGAAGCCTTACTGTCAATTCAGGCCATACACAATGTCCAATGAGCTGAGGCCTAGTCGGGAGAATCAAGTTAATGAAGTCTTACTGTCAATTTAGAGCATAAACAGCTTCCCAGTAAGTGAGGGCTAGTTAGGGAAATCAAGTTAATGAAGCCTTACTGTCAATTTTGGGCGTGGTCTGTGATTTTTCGGTTGGAAGTGATTTGGGTGTTTTTGTGTTGGGGATTGGCTTAGGCCTTTTCCTTATTCTGTTTTGGCAGTTTATTATGGATCGGAATTTTCATGTTGGCTGGCCAGTGCAGCAGTTATGCAAATCCGCCCTTATTGGCAGCCAATCATGTTGTTCAGAATGTAGAGGCTGGGTGAGTCTTTGGCTGCCCCGGAGGATGCTGGTAAATGTAGTTTTATTTTTACTCGTTGTTTTGGGGGCCGTTTAGGTTTTGGGGGGGAAAGTTTCTTTGCTACAAACGTACCTTGCTTGAGGCCTATTTCTGTTGGCAAGTATTGTGTTTCTGCGTTGTAAGGTTTCTTTGTTTGAGGTATACATCACATGACGTGAACCCATTTATATAATAGATAGAGATAGAGATAGAGATAGATGGCTCTCACTAAAATACATTTCCCAATATTTTGCTTTTATGGCTCTCTGAGTCGTGGGGAGGGAGATCATTGTGACTTGGTTGTTTTATAAGTAGCTCACATGCTGAAAAAGTGTGGGCACCCCTGGTGTATTGCAATGCCCCCAAATGTATACAATGAAGATTCCAGTAGTAGAAAAGGGCCACGAAGTGACAAGAGAAACCTGGAGTGAGATGTGCAGCCCTGTGCTTTGACCATAGGAATTTGCGCAGGAATAACACTTCTGTGTAAATGCCCCCTAAGGAATCTATTTACTTAGGGGGCATTTACACTATAATGGTGTTTTAAAATAATGTCAGAAGCGACTTGAGAAACTACAAGTCGCTTCTGGTGTGAGAGAATTGGCCACCTTCAGAGACTTTGACCAGGGGATGCCCGGATGTGTTACCATCCTGTGGGCAGCTTCTCTCATGTCCCCGCATGGGAAGCAGGAGCTGACAGATGGGAGCTCACCCCGCTTGCTGGATTCAAACCACCAACCTTCAGATCAGCAGTTCAGATGGCACAAAGGTTTAACCCATTGTGCCACCGGGGACTCACACTTGATCATGCACGGCATTAAATGACTCTACACCAGGCCTGGGCAAACTTCAGCCCTCCAGGTGCTTTGGACTCCAACTCCCACAATTCCTAACAGCCGATAGGCTGTTAGGAATTGTGGGAGTTGGAGTCCGAAACACCTGGAGGGCCGAAGTTTGCCCAGGCCTGCTCTACACGGACCATACATTGCATTATAGGAGTCTACACTGTCCATATAATGCTGGTGTCAACGTTGTGGCCCTCCAGATGTTTGGGCCTCCAATTCCCAGAAGCCTTAGCCGGCTTGTCCAATTGCCAGGAATTCTGGGAAGTTTTATAGCACTGCTAATGCATTCTAGGAGTCTGTGCTTGACCATACAATGCATTATGAGAGTCTACACTGACCATATAATACCCAAGTGTCAACCTTGTGGCCATCCAGATTTTTGGCCTCCAGTTCCCAGAAGCCCTAGCCAGCTTGCCAATGGCCAGGAATTCTGGGAATTGCATTCTAGGAGTTTGAGCTTGACCATACAAGGCCAAAACATCTGGGGACCCACAGGCTGAGAACCACTGATGTATTGTATTATTATTTTATTATTGTGTTATTATATTATTATTATTATTGACATTTGTATCCCATCCTATCTCGACCTCCGCAGAGGGAATTTTCACAAAAATAAGGGACACTTCATTAAAAAAAACTTGAAACTCAAACATTAGGTAGAAATAGCTATATTAACAGAATAAGATAATGATTGAAACTCACAAAAGAAACTTACTTACACCCTCTTAACAGTAACATGCTTTGTCATGCAGAAAAAACATTATTAGAACTACCTAATTCTTTGCCCACCAAACTCTTATAGCATTTTCTCTTGGTTATGGGAGTTCTGTCTGGGAAGTTTGTGTCTTTCTGCCATTCCTGCCAGGATATCTATCTATGTTGTGTTCATCGAAACAGGCCCAGGTTTCACACGGAGTGTATAAATACATTTAAAAACATATTAACTGTATGTATTACTATGTTAGAGTGTCATTTTGTGTCATTTTGGTTGGTGGTGTGCCCCAGGATTTGGTCAATGTAAAAAGTGTGCTGCGGCTCAAAAAAGGTTGGGAAACACTGTTCTAGGAGTCTGTGCTTGACCATACAATGCAGTATGAAAGTCTACACCAGTGGTTCTCAACTTGTGGGTCCCCAGGTGTTTTGGCCTACAACTCCCAGAATTCCAAGCCAGTTTACCAGCTGTTAGGCTTTCTGGGAGTTGGAAGCCAAAACATCTGGGGACCCACAGGTTGAGAACCACTCTACACTGACCATATCACACCCAAGTGTCAACCTTGTGGCCCTCCTTGTGGCGCGTGGAGAGCCTGTGTCCTCCCCCCCCCTTACTCCTCCTCCTCCGCCTGCCTGTCAAGCGGGCGTGAGCCCCTCCCCGCCTGTGTGTCCCCCCTACTCCTCCTCCTCCGCCTGCCTGTCAATTGTTTCATTACATAATATTGTTTGAGCGCTCTCTGGATATAGGTGAACTACAACTCCAAAACCCAAGGTCAATGCCCACCAAACTCTTATAGCATTTTCTCTTGGTTATGGGAGTTCTGTGTGGGAAGTTTGTGTCTTCCTGCCATTCCTGCCAGGATATATATGTTGTGTTCATCGAAACAGGCCCAGGTTTCACACGGAGTGTATAAATACATTTAACAACGTATTAACGAAATGTAATACTGTGTTAGAGTGTCATTTTGTGTAATTTTTCACACCCGGGTTAGTATTAGTATGTTTTGTGTGTGTGTGTCTCTTTTTCTGCCATTCCTGCCAGGATATCTATGTTGTGTTCATTGAAACAGGCCCAGGATTCACACTGAGTGTATAAATACATTTAACAACATATTAACGATATGTATGACTGCGTTAGAGTGTCATTTTGTGTAATTTTGGGTTAGTATTAGTATGTTTTGTGTGTGTGTGTCTCTTTCTGCCATTCCTGCCAGGATATCTATGTTGTGTTCATGGAAACAGGCCCAGGATTCACACTGAGTGTATAAATACATTTAACAACTTATTAACTATATGTATGACTGAGTGAGAGTGTCATTTTGTGTAATTTTGGGTTAGTATTAGTATGTTTTGTGTGTGTGTGTGTGTCTCTTTCTGCCATTCCTGCCAGGATATCTATGTTGTGTTCATGGAAACAGGCCCAGGATTCACACTGAGTGTATAAATACATTTAACAACATATTAACGATATGTATGACTGCGTTAGAGTGTCATTTTGTGTAATTTTGTGTTAGTATTAGTATGTTTTGTGTGTGTGTCTCTTTCTGCCATTCCTGCCAGGATATCTATGTTGTGTTCATCAAAACAGGCCCAGGTTTCACACCGAGTGTCTAAATACATTTGAAAACATATTAGCTATATGTATGACTGTGATAGAGTGTCATTTTGTGTCATTTTGGTTGGTGGTGTGCCCCAGGGTTTGGTCAATGTAAAAAGTGTGCCGCGGCTCAAAAAAGGTCGGGAAGCACTGGTCTAGAGCCTTCTAGGAGTCATACCCACCGTGGAATGCATTTTGGGAGTCATACCCACCGTGTAATGCGTTCTAGGAGTCTACACTTAGCATACAATGCGGTTTGAAACTGAATGGTCAGAGTGGTGCAGAGTGGTGGTGGGGGGCAAAACCTTCCAAGTTGCCCCTGTGGCGCGTGGAGAGCCTGTGTGTGTGCCCCCCTCCCCCTCCTCCCTGTCAAGAGGGCGCGAGCCCCCCTCCCCGCCTCGCCGCCTCCCCCTGACCATTCGCTGTGAATGGGCGCCGCCGTCACGCGCGCGACGTGAGGCGTGGGCTGCCCTCTCCCCACTCCCCCCCCCCGCGTGCAGACGGTGTCCCCACGTAACCCTCGTCTCAGAGCGAGGGGGGGGGGCTAGAAAGAGAGAGAGAACCCCCCTGAGGAGGCGCAGCCGTCCTCCCCTCACAGAGCGCTCAGGCGCCTCGACGTGCGTGTGTGTGTGGAGAGAGAGGGAGAGAGAGAGAGAGAGAAGGGGGGGCGCCTTCCCCTTTGTTTGGGGAAGGAAAGGGCGGGGCGGAGTGGGGGGGGGGAAGAGAGAGGAGGGATCCCGGCGCTGCCATTGGCCCAGCCCTTTCTGAAGGGAGGGAGGGAGGAGGGAGGGAGCCATGCCCGGCACGTCCCTCGCGCGGCCCGGCCAGGCCTCTGGCCCTTCCGCCGCCTAAGAGAAGGAGAGGGGACCCCCATGGACGGCGCCGCCGCAGCCCCCCGAAAGCGGCCCCCCTGCTGCTGCTGCGGGAGGAGGAGGAAGCAAGATGGCTCCCGCCTGGCAGCGGCGCCGGCCCGCCCCGCCCGGGATGTAGTCGCCCCGCAGCCGCCCCGCGCCTAGGCAGGGCCCTCCCTTCTCCGGGGAGAAGACCAGGGGAGGGGCAGCAGGACAAGCGGTGGGTGCCCCCCTTCAGACTCTTCCCCCCCCCTCAATCTCCTCAATCTCTCTTGTCAAAGGAATAACAATAATAATAGACAATAACAATACCCCCCCCCCTTTGGTGTCTCCCTCCAGGTGCTCACTGACAACAACAGGCCTCCGAAGAGGAAGGAGGACAGAGTCTCCAAGGTAACCCTCTCCCCCACCTTGGGGGCGGACAACCACATTGCCCCCTTTGGAGGCCGGCACCCAGGCCTGGGCAAACTCCGGCCCTCCTGGTGTTTTGCAGGTCCCACGTCATGCTGGGCAGGACACCGGGGAGGACACCTGCCTCTTCCAGGGCAAACCGGCTGTTAGGAATTGTGGGAGTTGGAGTCCAAAACACCTGGAGGGCCGGAGTTTGCCCAGGCCTGCCGCCACCCCTTCTAACCTCCCCCTCCTCTGGGTTGAAACCTCACTCCCCCCTGCCCAGCTGGGCGACGGGTCTTTCCTGAAGGCCAAAGCCCTACCCAAAGCCCTCAGGTGACAGCGGTGCCTGAGGAAACGTTTGCCCTGGAAGAGGCAGGTGTCCTCCCCGGTGTCCTGCTCAGCATGACGTGGGACCTGCAAAATGGGACTCTCGCTATAGGTTTTGTGTTCACACTCTCCCTCCCAAACCACTATGTTTGTAAACTCCTCCCCCAACTCCTCTGGGTTGAGACCTCACTCCCCCATGCTGCCCAGCTGGGCGAGGAATTGGGTCATTCCTGAAGGCCAAAGCCCTACCCAAAGCCCTCAGGTGACAGCGGTGCCTGGTGCCTGAAACGTTTGCCCTGGAAGAGGCAGGTGCCCTCCCCGGTGTCCTGCCCAGCATGACCTGCAAAAGGAATTGTGGGAGTTTGAGTCCAAAACACCTGGAGGGCCAGAGTTTGCCCAGGCCTGCAGGCACCCCTTCTCCTCCTCCTCCTCCCCCTACTCTGAGTTGAGACCTCACTCCCCCCTCCCCAGCTGGGCGACAGGCCTTTCCTGAAGGCCAAAGCCCTACCCAAAGCCCTCAGGTGACAGAGGTGCCTGAGGAAATGTTTGCCCTGGAAGAGGCAGGTGTCCTCCCCGGTGTCCTGCTCAGCATGACGTGGGACCTGCAAAATGGGACTCTCGCTATAGGTTTTGTGTTCACACTCTCCCTCCCAAACCCTTCTCCTCCCCCTCCTCTGGGTTGAGACCTCACTCCCCCCTCCCCAGCTGGGCGACAGGTCATTCCTGAAGGCCAAAGCCCTACCCAAAGCCCTCAGGTGACAGCGGTGCCTCAGGAAATGTTTCCCCCGGGTAGAGGCAGGTGTCCTCCCGGGTGTCCTGCCCAGCATGACGTGGGACCTGCAAAATGGGACTCTCGGTATAGGTTTTGTGTTCACACTCTTACTCCCACATTGTGGGGAAATGGCACACACACACACACATATGTTTGTAAACACACCGGAACGTCAGGCGTGGTCGCTTTGCGGTGGCCAACCATATTGCCCCCCCCCCCTTTGGAGGCCGGCACCCAGGCCTGGGCAAACTCCGGCCCTCCAGGTGTTTTGGACTCCAACTCCCACAATTCCTAACAGCCTGCCGGGAGTTGTGGGAGTTGGGTGACAGGTCTTTCCTGAAGGCCAAAGCCCTACCCAAAGCCCTCAGGTGACAGAGGTGCCTGAGGAAATGTTTGCCCTGGAAGAGGCAGGTGTCCTCCCCGGTGTCCTGCCCAGCATGACATGGGACCTGCAAAATGGGACTCTTGCTATAGGTTTTGTGTTCACACTCTCTCTCCCACACCCTTCTCCTCCCCCACATGTTTGTAAACACTCTCAGGGTTGAGACCTCACTCCCCCCAGCTGGGTGACAGGTCTTTCCTGAAGGCCAAGCCCTGAAGGCCAAAGCCCTACCCAAAGCCCTCAGGTGACAGCGGTGCCTGAGGAAATGTTTGCTCTGGAAGAGGCAGGTGTCCTCCCCGGTGTCCTGCCCAGCATGACGTGGGACCTGCAAAAGGAATTGTGGGAGTTGGAGTCCAAAACACCTGGAGGGCCGGAGTTTGTCCAGGCCTGCCGGCACCCCTTCTCCTCCCCCTCCCCCTCCTCTGGGTTGAGACCTCACTCCCCCCTCCCCAGCTGGGCGACAGGTCTTTCCTGAAGGCCAAAGCCCTACCCAAAGCCCTCAGGTGACAGTGGTGCCTGAGGAAATGTTTGCCCTGGAAGAGGCAGGTGTCCTCCCCGGTGTCCTGCCCAGCATGACGTGGGACCTGCAAAATGGGACTCTCGGTATAGGTTTTGTGTTCACACTCTCCCTCCCACATTGTGGGAAAATGGCACCTTTCAGAATAATGACGCTTGGAATGGGGGTGCTTCTTTGGAAACTATGTTTTCCCCTCTCTTAATATATGCTTATTTATGTTGGCGGAAGTGTGAATGTTGCAATTGGCCACCTTGATTAGCACTGAATGGCCTTGCAGCTTCAAAGCCTGGCTGGTTGCTGCCTGGAGGGAATCCTTTGTTGGGAGGTGTTAGCTGGCCCTGGAAGAAAAAAAAACAAACCTCTTGTCTCTTGGAGGCAAGTGTGAATGTTGCAATGTTTCCCCTCTCTTAATATATTCTTGTTCAACTATCTATGTGTAGCTAGCTGTGTGCGCGACACACACACACATATATGTTTGTAAACACGCCGTAATGTCAGGCGTGGTTGTTTTGCGGTGGCCAAAGCGCCAGGCGGCAGGAGACCCTCCTGCGCCACCCCCATCCTCGTGCAAGTGGCCCCATATAAATGGCAGACATGCTCTCTTCCTTCCCAGAGCCAGGGAACTCCTGGGCACGTGCAGAGGAGGAAATCCCTGTTTACAAAGGGGAATCCCCCTTCCCGAGCAGGGAACCCAGGCCCCTCCCACCGTGAGCCTTGCGCCATGTCTCCTTGGAGCTTCCCACGACTCTGGGTCTGAGCTGCTTGCTGCCAGGGTTCCTCGTGGGCCGTGGGCGCCCCGTGGCATATTTACATTAGAGGGCTTGCCGTGGCATGATACGTAGCGTGGCGCTACTTGGTCGCTTAGTTGGGGCACTACGTTTTGTGTCCTTGGATACTCTTGTGCATGGCGTTTTGTGGCGAGGCTTACTCGGCGTGAGCGGTGGAATAGTGAGCGTTGTTATGCTGGCCATTCGCTTCATGTGTTCTTTAAACGTTACAGCTAGGTGTTCAGAAAATTAAATATTCTTTAAACCTTTAAACGTGGTGCGAATTGCCAGCCTGTATGCATTTGATATACCATAATACAGGCCTAGGCAAACTTTGGCCCTCCAGGTGTTTTGGACTACAACTCCCACAATTCCTAACAGCCTACCGGCTGTTAGGAATTGTGGGAGTTGTAGTCCAAAACACCTGGAGGGCCAAAGTTTGCCCAGGCCTGCCATAATAGAACTTACGAGTAGAAACTCATAAGGTTGCTGCTGAATGTTGTACTGTTGATTTCACATTGAGTATCGTAATGTGTACCGAGGTCCGTGCTACGTTTTTCCGTGGGGCCACACTCGGTTTTGTATACATGCAATACTCAACCACATTTCCTTTCACGTGTGAGCATTTTAAGTTCTTGCTGTTGAATTTTGGATACCCGGTTTATTTTTATGTTGCTTAAAAGAATGTAAATTCTGTGGAGCTCGATTTTTTGAGACTAGATGTATCCCAGCAAAACTGCTTGCGACAATATTGTTTACTACCCACATTCGGACTTAAGAATACTTGTTTTCCTGTCTTGCAAGAAACAATAACATTAGCCAACACTCATTTTGGTGCCTCAAATGTTAGCCCTGTTTCTGGATCAGGGCCGGCCTGACCTTTTCCAGGGGGGTAGGCAAAGAAAATTTTGGCGCCCCCCCCCCGGCCGCCGCGTCACTCGGTCCCGCCGCCGCCGCCGCTGCACAGCCGGCCCCATGCGCCGGCTGCGGCGCGCCTCCCAGCGCCTGCGGCTTTTGGAGCCAGCGCACAGGCGCTCGGGACCCAGAGGACATTCGCGCATGCGCAGAAATGTCCTTGCTTTGGGAGGCGCCGCAGCAGGCGCGCATGGGGCCGGCTGTGCAGCGGAGGCAGAGGCGGTGGCGGCGGAGGCAGGGTGGCGCGGCGGCGCCCCTCCCAGCCAGTGACGCCCCGCCCAGCCGGTCGCGCCCTACACGGCCGGTTACATTGCGGAATCGCAAAGGCCGGCTCTGTTCTGGATATATTTGCCCTGCTGATTCCAAAAATGGTGCCAGTTTTCCCCTATCAGTTCTAGTTTTTGGGTGTCATAGACCAGTGATTTTCAACCTTTTTTGAGCCGCGGCACATTTTTTCCATTTACAAAATCCTGGGGCACACCACCAACCAAAATGACCCAAAATGACACTCTTACCACAGTAATACATATAGTTAATATGTTTCTAAATGTATTTATACACTCACTTAGCTGGCAATATTAATGTTTCTGCCACAGTGTGGGACTTAAATTTAGCTACGAGATCAGTGACAAGGCAGCTAGCTTTGAAGGCTCTCTCGTTTACCTTTGTGGTTTTTCCCAAAGAATTTGCCTGTTTCTCATTGTTTGTACGTAAGCGTACAAAATAGTCCGTCGGTTTGTTTTGAATGGAAGGCTGTTTCGTTTGGAGATGGCGTTTAAGCTTGCTTCGCACCACGGTGCTATTGGACAGCTTATCACCACACACCAAGCACAGCGGAGTCGGTGCCGTTGCATCCCCGGTGAAAGTGAATCCAAATGAAAGATAGATTTCGCTGTATTACCTCGAGCTCACTGTCTTTTCGTTTTTCTTTTGTCCACCACTCATATTAGGGCCTTCATCTGTGTCGTAATTTTGTCCAGGGCCCTGTTCGGCATTTGCATTTTCCCTTCTCAAAAACTTCTCCATCACTGTCACTCGCTTGTCTTGCTGTGATCCCAAATTGCCACTCTCACTTGACGCGCAGCTGCAGCACTCACTCTTACTTCGTTTACTTAGCCGCGTCTGAGCGAATCCAAGATGGCGTGACCATAGCACTCTCGTGTCACTTCGTAGGTGATGCGAGAGTGCTATGGTTCCATTTCTTAAAGGGACAGATGCACCTTATAGTTTATATATGAAAGAAGTTCGAAAATAATTTCCCACGGCACACCTGATGATCTTCTCACGGCACACTAGTGTTCCGCAGCACACTGGTTGAAAATCACTGTCATAGACCAAGATGCAACTGAAAGACCATTTTTGGTCACCCTTTGTTGGGATGTTGTCCTGCACATTTCTCGTTCAGCTCTACTATGCTGCTCTTGCTAATTTTTTGTGTCAGTGGTTTTCCCACCTGCTATGTTACTTCAAACAGCGATTGAATTAAACTGCACGAGGCTTACAAAGGAAGACTTCCCAGTGTCTTGTGCCTGTTCCGTTGTTGATTGGACACACTTGGTCAGCTTTTATTGTGTGGGATGGCTGCAGTCTTTGCATACATGGATTGGTAGGATAGAGAAAAGGTTGTAAGTAGCAGAATACAGCCGAAGGTTGTTTTAAGTGACATTGTGGGTTGCTGTTAAGTTTTGTGTCCTTTTAGGGTGCTCAGTTATTCATCTGTGTGGGCAGCACCTTTTCATTGAGTCTTAATTCATTTTTATGACTAGGTTTTGCTTATTTGTCTTGTTTCAAGACACAATAAGCATAATTATTTTTTCTTCTTACTATACAGCAGTGTTTTTCAACCTTTTTTGAGCTGCGGCACATTTTTTCCATTTGCAAAATCCTGGGGCACACCACCAACCAAAATGACACAAAATGACACTCTAACACAGTAATACATATAGTTAATATGTTTTTAAATGTATTTATACACTCAGTGTGAAACCTGGGCCTGTTTCGATGAACACAACAGAGATATGACTTCCTCTCACATATTTATACATGGCTATCATGTCTTCTCTCAGCCTTCTCTTCTTCAGGCTAAACATGCCCAGCTCTTCAAGCCGCTCCTCATAGGGCTTGTTCTCCAGTCCTTTGTGAAATTTCACCCTGAGTGAAACTTGCTTCCAGTTAACTATGGATGTCATTAAGCTGTTATAAACAGTTCCTTGGGGGTGGGGTGGGGAGGCAACTCTAAAAACCCAAGTAAAATAGTAAAAAAAATATTTCCAAGCGGAGAGGCTCAATTTGTTTCTTGGAAACCTGTGAGGGGGCTGCTAGGAGGGGGGAGAGTGCCAATATCCCACAGCACAACTGGGTGGCCTCCTTCCTCCAGGACCGGGGACAACGTGTGGAGAGGGGAGAGGAGGTCTCCGGGAGGCTCCCATTAAGTTGTGGGGTCCCCCAGGGGGCCATCCTCTCGCCCTTATTATTCAACATTTATATGCGCCCCCTGGCCCAGCTGGTTTGCGACTTTGGTCTGGAGTGTTACCAGTACGCTGATGACACCCAGCTTCTGCTGAGAATGGACGGCAGGCCGGACACCGTACCCGATTGTTTCCATCTATGCCTTGAAGCCATGACTGTATGGCTGCGTGCCAGCCGGCTGAAGGTGAACCCGTCGAAGATGGAGATCTTGTGGCCCGGTCGCCCTGGGCTGGATGAGTGCCGGTTGCCTACCCTGGATGGCGAGCGACTTAGCCCGTCATCCCTTGTCAAGAGCTTGGGTGTCCAATTGGACCCTTTGCTGTCCATGGAGACTCAGGTCTCCATGGTCAGCAAAACATCGTTCTTCCATCTTCGACAGGCTAGGCGACTGGCACCCTGCCTGTCCAGGGACGACCTGGCCACGGTGATCCAAGCGACGGTCATCTTGAGATTGGACTACTGTAACGCTCTCTACGTTGGCTTTCTCTTGTCGACAATCCGGAAACTCAAGCTAGTGCAGAATGCCGCTGCTCGCTTGCTGGTGGGAGCACCGGCGAGGGAGCACATCACTCCCATTCTACGGCAACTGCACTGGCTTCCCATCGAGTACCGAATTGCCTTCAAGGTGCTGGTTCTTACCTTTAAGGCCTTACACGGTCTAGGGCCTGTGTACCTGAGGGACCGCCTTACCCCGTATGCTCCCCCGAGATCACTACGCTCGGAAGAGCGCAATCTGCTGGTCATTCGATCGATCCGCTCCTGCCATCAGTCCACCACAAGACAGCGAGCCTTCTCTGTTGCGGCCCCTGTGCTATGGAACTCTCTTCCGGACCATACACGTGCGCTTTCAGAGCTCGTCCCTTTTCGAAGGGCGTGCAAGACCGCTCTTTTTAGGCTTGCTTTTAGTTAAATCTTTAAGTTAAATCTAGAGTGTAAAGGCTTGCTCACGCTTATGCCTATGAGTTTTAGGAATTTGTAATTCCGTTATTTTATCATTGTTACATTCTGTGTTCTTATTGTATGTTTGTGATCCACCCCGAGCCTGCAGGGAGGAGCGGAATATAAAATCGAATAATAAATAAATAAATAAATAAATGATCGCTCACGGCACACTAGTGTGCCATGGCACACTGGTTGGGAAACACCGCTGTACAGAACCAGGATTACATCTGGTGGGGCCATATTTCGTCTTATACCTTTATTTGTATGTTCGTTTTCGATGTAGATTGAACAGCCAAGTAATGTGAAAAAAGAGTTTTTCTTTCTCCTTTTGTTCTGGAACTCTGTGATACGTTGCCCGATGCAAACATGAGGCAAGGTGTCCCCTCGTAGGCACACCTGGACATAATTGCCAAAGTTACTTCGAACACAATTGAATTTAATGGCATGTTGAAGTCATCTGTAACTGAGAGGTGGTAGGACCTATGTTTCACAGCTCTGAGGTGCCACAAAGCATCGGGTTTACACTGGGATAAAAGTGGCACTTGCATTTTTTGTAGCTTATTGTGTGCCATTTTGTATCCATGACAATTTATTGTATTTCAATTACCTAGGTGCAGCTTTGCCATTTCTCTTTGTACTCAAGTCCTCAACGTTTAGTTCTTAACTGTTTGGGATTTTAAGTCCCAGTCTAGGTAACAGCTAGGATACTGAATGTTCAAGGGTTCTAAGAAGTGTCATCTCAGGTACTTAGATCAGTGTTTTCCAACCTTTTTTGAGTTGCGGCACATTTTTTACCTTTTCAAAATCCTGGGGCACACCACCAACCAAAATGACACAAAATGAGCCCTGTGGACTCAAACAATGTTGGATCAGGACCAAACTTGGCATGGATACTCAATATGCCCAAATGTGAACACAGATGGACTTTGGGGAAAATAGACCTTGACATTCTGGGATTTATAGTTAACACACAACCAAAGAGCATCCTGAACTCTTGCAACAATGGAATTGAACCAAACTTGGCAGATTGAACTCTCATTACCAACAGAAAGTACTGAAAGGGTTTGCTTGGGAATTGACTTTGAGTTTGGAAGTTGTCATTCACCTACATCCAGAGAGCACTGTGGACTCAAACAATGTTATGTTATGTTGTTGTTTGTTTTCTATCCAGAATCACAATGTTGGGAGGAGGCTCACCACTTTAAGGCCCCTCAAACAGGCATGGGAAAACTTGGGCCCGCTGGGTGCTTTGGACTCCAACTCCCACCATTCCTCACAGCCTGAGGCCCTTTCCTGCTTAAGTGGCTGAGGGGGGGAAAGGAAAACGTCCTGAGGCTGCTAGGAATGGTGGGAGTTGGAGTCCAAAACACCTGGAAGGTCCAAGTTTGCCCATGCCAGCTTTCGACAGAGGCCTCTTCCTCCCCCTTGCCCTTCAGCAGGAGGGGGAAGAAAGGGTATTGGAGGTTCCAATTTCCCACGGCACACTTGATGATTGCTCACGGTACACTAGTGTGCCGTGGCACACTGGTTGAGAAACACTGACTTAGATGATGAGGGTTGATTACCACTGGTATAGGGTATTTCCTCCCATTGCAGTCTGGATTCAGCTGTAGTAGATTGGCTATGGGAGATGAGGAGGAAGTATCAGAGATTAGATCTCCTCCCTCGTGGTTGAAGCTTTGTTGGTAAACTTTTGTAAAGAACTTTTGCTCCTTTCTGTGGCCTTACAGTGTTTTTTTCTCTCTAAAACCATGGGCCTGAAACTTCGCTATGTGGGCTAGAGATGGTACCGATCAGGCTTTCAGAACATTCAGAATATGTTTTTACAATGTTTATGTGTTTTAATTATTCTGTAACCTGCCTCGAGCCATGAAGAGAGGCGGGTAAGAAATAAAAGGATGATAATGATGATGGTGATGTACGGAAGTACCCGCATATTCAGTAGGGAGCAAGGTCCCCACTAAACTCATAGGGATTTATTTCTGGGGACACTGGCAGAGATGTGTGCTGCCTTCATATCTGCACACTTATTTAGACTGATTAAGTAAGACTAAATATGTATTGTTTAGAACAGTGGTTCTCAACCTGTGGGTCCCCAGGTGTTTTGGCCTACAACTCCCAAAATCCCAACCAGTTTACCAGCTGCTAGGATTTATGGGTGTTAAAGGCCAAAACAACTGGGGACTCATAGGTTGAGAACAATAATCTGAATGCCCTTTCCTTCATAAGACACTAGCTGTACCCGGCACGCGTTGCTGTGCCCTATTTAGGAGATGCGAGAAAGTCTGAGTATGTAAGGGTTGGAATTGTTGTTAGTTATGGTGTTGTTGGGGGCCTGGCTGTGTCGTTGTGGGTTGTTCTGGTGGGTCGGATGTTGAAGTCCTGGGGAGTTGTTGGTGTGTGGTGTTGCTGGCGTTCTGCATAGCTTGTGGATATGCAATGTTTTTTGTCTTTCCGTCTGCTGTGTTGATGTAGAGGTTGATGCTTGGAAGTTAACTTTGGAAGTGAGTGGAGGTACTTGAAACCCCATTATCCATGGTGTGTCCTCCTCTGAACTGCAGTCGGATGGAGTGTGGGTCATTGGGTGCATTGTTTGCCAAGTTTGTTCTTTATCGGTCTTGGTTCTGGGCCACAGTGGTCAGTGGGGAATGATGGGTCTTGAAGTAGTACAAATCCCATTATCCATGGAGGTACTTCAAGTCCCATAATCCATGGTCCACCCTCCTCCAAACTGTAGTAGAATGTAGCGTGGGTCATAGGGGCTCTGTGTGCCAAGGTAGGTTACTGTCAATTCAGGCCATACACAATGTCCCATGAGCTGAGACCTAGTCAGGAACAGCAAGTTAATGAAGCCTTACTGTCAATTCTGGCCATACACAATGTCCAATGAGCTGAGGCCTAGTCGGGAGAATCAAGTTAATGAAGCCGTACTGTCAATTCAGAGCATAAACAACATTCCATTAAGTGAGGCCTAGTCAGGGAAATTAAGTTAATGAAGCCTTACTGTCAATTCAGAGCGTAAACAGCATTCCACTAAGTGAGGCCTAGTCAGGGAAATTAAGTTAATGAAGCCTTACTGTCAATTTTGGGCGTGGTCTGTGATTTGTAGGGGTGTAAATTTTCTGTGGGAAGTGAATTGGGTGTGTGTGTTTGTTCAGTAAAAACAACTAGGTGCAACAATGGTATAATTTAAATCCTTCATTAAACAATAATCATTTCATTATGACCTGGGGGGGCTAAGGGTCTTCCTCCGCCCCCGGCTCCGCCCCCCCGCCCCCTCCCCGCCCCTTATGTTTATTTAATATTAAATATATTTAATTCCATTCTCCCCTTATTTTAATTTAATATTAAATATATTTAATTCCATCCTTCCCTCTCCCCTTATTTTAATTTAATATTAAATATATTTAATTCCATCCTCCCCTCTCCCCTTTTTTTAATTTAATATTAAATATATTTAATTCCATCCTCCCTCTCCCTTATTTTTATTTAATATTAAATATATTTAATTCCATCCTCCCTCTCCTCTTATTTTAATTTAATATTAAATATATTTAATTCCATCCTCCCTCTCCTTATTTTAATTTAATATTAAATATATTTAATTCCATCCTCCCTCTCCTCTTATTTTAATTTAATATTAAATATATTTAATTCCATCCTCCCTCTCCCTTATTTTAATTTAATATTAAATATATTTAATTCCACCCTCCCTCTCCTTATTTTAATTTAATATTAAATATATTTAATTCCCATCCTCCCCTCTCCCCTTATTTTAATTTAATATTAAATATATTTAATTCCATCCTCCTCTCCCCTTATTTTAATTTAATATTAAATATATTTAATTCCATCCTCCCCTCCCCCTTATTTTAATTTAATATTAAATATATTTAATTCCATCCTCCCCCTCTCCTTATTTTAATTTAATATTAAATATATTTAATTCCATCCTCCCCCCCCCGTAGTTTTATTTAATATTAAATATATTTAATTCCATCCTCCCCTCCCCCTTATTTTTATTTAATATTAAATATATTTAATTCCATCTTCCCCTTGCCACTTATTTTTATTTAATATTAAATATATTTAATAACATACTCACCTCCCCCGTATTTTTATTTAATATTAAATATATTTAATTCCATCCTCCCCTCTCCCTTATTTTAATTTAATATTAAATATATTTAATTCCATCCTCCCCTCTCCCCTTATTTTAATTTAATATTAAATATATTTAATTCCATCCTCCCCTCTCCCCTTATTTTAATTTATAATTAAATATATTTAATTCCATCCTCCCCTCCCCCTTATTTTTATTTAATATTAAATATATTTAATTCCATCCTCCCCTCTCCCCTTATTTTAATTTAATATTAAATATATTTAATTCCATCCTCCCCTCTCCCCTATTTTAATTTAATATTAAATATATTTAATTCCATCCTCCCCTCTCCCTTATTTTAATTTAATATTAAATATATTTAATTCCATCCTCCCCTCTCCCCTTATTTTAATTTAATATTAAATATATTTAATTCCATCCTCCCCTCTCCCCTTATTTTAATTTAATATTAAATATATTTAATTCCATCCTCCCCTCTCCCCTTATTTTAATTTAATATTAAATATATTTAATTCCATCCTCCCCTCTCCTTATTTTAATTTAATATTAAATATATTTAATTCCATCCTCCCCTCCCTTATTTTAATTTATAATTAAATATATTTAATTCCATCCTCTCCTCCCCCCTTATTTTTTATTTAATATTAAATATATTTAATTCCATCCTCCCCTCTCCCCTTATTTTAATTTAATATTAAATATATTTAATTCCATCCTCCCCTCACCCCTTATTTTAATTTAATATTAAATATATTTAATTCCATCCTCCCTCTCCCCTTATTTTAATTTAATATTAAATATATTTAATTCTATCCTCCCTCTCCCCTTATTTTAATTTAATATTAAATATATTTAATTCCATCCTCCTCTCCCTTATTTTAATTTAATATTAAATATATTTAATTCCATCCTCCCCTCCCCTTATTTTAATTTAATATTAAATATATTTAATTCCATCCTCCCCTCTCCCTTATTTTAATTTAATATTAAATATATTTAATTCCATCCTCCCCTCTCCCCTTATTTTAATTTAATATTAAATATATTTAATTCTATCCTCCCCTCTCCCCTTATTTTAATTTATAATTAAATATATTTAATTCCATCCTCCCCTCCCCTTATTTTTATTTAATATTAAATATATTTAATTCCATCCTCCCCTCCCCTTATTTTTATTTAATATTAAATATATTTAATTCCATCCTCCCCTCTCCCCTTATTTTTATTTAATATTAAATATATTTAATTCCATCCTCCCTTATTTTTATTTAATATTAAATATATTTAATTCCATCCTTCCATCTCCCCTTATTTTTATTTAATATTAAATATATTTAATTCCATCCTCCCTTATTTTTATTTAATATTAAATATATTTAATTCCATCCTCCCATCTCCCCTTATTTTTATTTAATATTAAATATATTTAATTCCATTCTCCCATCTCATTTTTATTTAATATTAAATATATTTAATTCCATCCTCCCCTCTCCCCTGATTTTTATTTAATATTAAATATATTTAATTCCATCCTCCCATCTCATTTTTATTTAATATTAAATATATTTAATTCCATCCTCCCCTCCCCCTTATTTTTATTTAATATTAAATATATTTAATTCCATCCTCCCATCTCATTTTTATTTAATATTAAATATATTTAATTCCATCCTCCCCTCCCCCCTTATTTTAATGTATCCCATCTCCCTTTATTTCATCTTTAAATATATTTAATTTTATATTTAATACATGAGGGGAGATGGGGAGAGAATGAGGAGCCCCTGCTTCGGCCTACCTTTTCCAAATGTGCAGGATCAGGGTACCCAGGCGACGAGAGCGGCGCGACCGACTGAGTCGAAGAAGGTCCTAATCGCGTCTGTTGGACTCAGCGATCCAGTAGTAGAGTAGCCGAAGAGTATCGCGAGAATCACGCAATCCACACAGGATTTCGCTGTCAACTGGCGTGATGTCGCGTTGACAGCGAAATCCCGTGTGGACGGCATATTCTCGATACTTACTCGAATCCGAGTAGGTGTTTTTTTAATTTTTATTATTTATTTTATTTTTCAATTTTTATTTTTTATTAAAAAGCTTAGGGGCGGAGGGAAGGGGCTGGGGGGCCATATACAGCCCCCGGGCCGCCAGTTGGACAGCCCTGGCCTACCATATCAAAAGCTGCTGTGAGGTCTAATAACACGAGCAGCGCTGGTCCTCCTTGATCCAATTGGCAACGCAGCTGGTCTGTGTTGGAGACCAACACCGTCTCCATCCTGTGTCCCATACGGAAGCCTGACTGGGTCGAAGCCGGCTATGTCATTTAAGAACTGCTGCAACTGTCCCGCTGCTGCCCTCTCAATCACCTTACCCAGAAACGATAAATTCGAAACTGGGGGGTAACTAAGCACAGAGTACGTCATGGTTATGGCACCTTGCCTTTGGAATGTTTTGCCAGCTGAAGTGCGAGCTCTTCGAGACTTATTCTCCTTTCGAAGAGCTTGTAAAACATATCTATTCCGGCATATCTAACCCATCATTCCCCACAGACCACTGTGGCCCAGAACCAAGACCAATAAAGACCAAACTTGGCAAACACTGCCCCCCATGACCCACGCTCCATCCGACTGCAGATTAGAGGAGGACACACCATGGATAATGGGATTTCAAGTACCTCCACTCACTTCCAAAGTACCCCACCCACACACGCATCAACCTCTACATCAACACAGCAGACGGAAAGACAAAAAACATTGCATATCCACAAGCTCTGCAGAACGCCAGCAACACCACACAACAACTCCACAGGACTCCAACATCCCACCCACGTGAACAACCCACAACAACACAGCCATGGTCCCAACAACACCATAACTAACAACAACTCCAACCCTTACATACTCAGACTTCCTCGCATCTCCAAAATAGGGCACAGCAACGCGTGCCGGGTACAGCTAGTATATATATATTTTTAAATCTGATGTTTATCAACAATCATAGATAACAACGAGACAAGAAAAAACTCTCATGTCAGCACCATAGTATAGTTAAGAACACAAATCATTAACACAGGCTATTTCTCAAAACTGACGGAGAGGAAGGTGGGAGCAGAAAATGTATAGTTGTGTATTATATAAGATGCCACACTAGAGTTCGGTTCAGCTTCCTCCTGGATAATCTCTAATGAATATGCATTTTCTCCAAGAGAGCTAAATGGATTTGTAATGCTAAAGATCAAAATAAAGGTTTTTGTGTCAGGGGTGAATCAGAGGGCAATGAAGTCAAGTAACAAGATACGGTCGGCTCTCCATATCCACAAATTTAACCATCAGTGGCTTGAATATATTAAAGAAAATCCTGAAGGCAACCCTTGTTTTTGCCATTTTAGATAAAGGGACATCATTTTTATTACTTCATTGTATTTAATGGGAATTAATCATCCACAGTTTGGTGGGGGTGGTCCTGGAACCAAAGCCCATCCGATACGAAGGGCCATCTAATTCATGCAAGTTTTTGCACTGTAGAAAATCTGTCCTTTAGTAAAGTTCAAAAATACCAAGTACCATAAGCTGATTATTTCCCCATCCTTCAGGAGTATCCTTAAGGTTACTGCTTTGCATATTGTGAGCTTTCAAATCGTTTTGGACTTATGGCGACCCTAAGACAGTGTTTACCAACCTTTTTTGAGCCACGGCACACTTTTTACATTTGCAAAATCCTGGGGCACACCACCAACCAAAATGACACAAAACGACACTCTAACACAGTCATACATATAGTTAATATGTTTTAAATGTATTTATACACTCAGTGTGAAACCTGGACCTGTTTCGATGAACTCAACATAGATATCCTGGCAGGAATGGCAGAAAGACACAAACTTCCCACACA
This sequence comes from Anolis apletophallus, assembly GCA_030556195.1. NCBI lineage: Eukaryota > Metazoa > Chordata > Lepidosauria > Squamata > Anolidae > Anolis > Anolis apletophallus. The sequence continues at coordinate 135,351,736 of JARBWK010000010.1, forward strand.
GAACTCCCATTACCAAGAGAAAATGCTATAAGAGTTTGGTGGGCATTGTCCTTGAGTTTTGGAGTTGTAGTTCACCTATATCCAGAGAGCACTGTGGACTCAAACAATGATGGATCAGGACCAAACTTGGCATGAATACTCAATATGCCCAAATGTGAACACAGATGGAGTTCAGGGAAAATAGACCTTGACATTTGGGAGTTGTTGGGATTTATAGTTCCCTACAATTAAAGAGCATTCTGAACCCCACCAATGATAGAACTGGGCCAAACTTCCCACACAGAACCCCCAGGAGGCAAGAGGAGGTCTCTACTTGGGGAAAGGGAGGCAGGCCTTCCCAGTGCATGGAGAGGGAGAGACCAAGTAGACAACGGGTGGGGAGGGGGGTGGTTGTAATTTTGTGCCTTTATCGAGGTAGGTTTCTTAGGGTTTTTATGCTTCAACACACTAGATTCCCCACCCCCCTGGAGGTCCCAATTTCCCACGGCACACCTGATGATCGCTCACGGCACACTTGTGTGCCCCGGCACACTGGTTGGGAAACACTGCCCTAAGATGAACCTATTTTAGGATTTTCTTGACAAGATTTGTTAAGAAGCGACTTGCAATGGCCGTCTGATGCTGAGGCTGGCACCCTGTCTCACCGGAAGTGACCTAGCCACGGTAATCCAGGCAACGGTCATCTCGAGGCTAGACTACTGTAATGCCCTTTTCATTGGTCTTCCTTTGTCGGTCATCCAGAGGCTTAAACTGGTGCAGAACGCTGCAGCGAGACTCGTGGCTGGAGTACCGGCCAGGGCTCATATTACTCCAAGCCTGCAGCGACTGCACTGGTTGCCAATTGAGCACCGCATCATCTTCAAAGTGTTGGTCTTGACCTTTAAGGCCTTGTATGGCCTGGGGCCGGTGTACTTGAGGGACCATCTACTCCCATATGTTCCCCAGAGATCTCTTCGATCTGAGGATCACAACCTCTTGCAGATCCCTTCCCTGCGAACAATCCATTTGTCATCGACTAGGCAGAGGGCCTTCTCTGTTGTAGCTCCGAGCCCTTGGAACACCTTGCCATACGAAGTCCGAGCAATCACTGAACTACTGGCCTTTCAGAAAGCCTGCAAAACAGTTCTTTTCCGTCACGCTTTCAATCTTTAGCCACTCCTTGGTTATAAACGGATACTGCCTCTCTTGTGCTGACCCGTGGCGAATTCACCATAGAGTACCGTAGTATCTTTGAGAGGCGGTGGTCCTCCATCCTAGAGACGTGCCCTGCCGAGCGCAGCTGTGTTCTCAATAGCATGGCCTCAATGGTGCTTGCTCAAGGACAGCAACATTCGTCACATAGTCGGTCCAGTGTATATTTAGGATTGTGCAAAGACAGCGCTGATGAAAGCGTTCGAGGAGTTGTAGGTGTTGGCGATAGGTGACCCATGTTTCAGACCCATAGAGGAGAATAGACAGTACGATAGCTCTGTACACACTGATTTTGGTGCTTTGCCTCAGGTGTTTGTTGCTCCAGACTCTTTTGTGAAGACTTCCAAATGCACTCTATGCCTTTGCTAATCTGTGATCTATCTCCTTGTCAATCTTGGCGTCTGAAGAGATGATTCTTCCCAGGGAGGTGAACTGCTGAACGGACTTAAGCACAGATGTGCCTATGCTGACGTGGGGATGATGGTGTTCTTCCTGTGGTGCGGGCTGGTAGAGGACTTCCATTTTCTTCAGGCTGACTTCCAGCCCAAACAGCTCTGCAGCTGCTGCAAAGCAGGATGCGAGGCGCTGCTGGGCTGCTTCTGAATGGGCGACAAGGGCAGCATCGTCTGCAAAAAGCAGCTCACGGACTAGATAGTTTAGAGTCTTAGTGCGAGCCCTCAGGCGGCTTAAGTTGTTTGTGTGGTGGGGAAACACAGAGGAAACAGGAAAGGAGGAAAGGAAAGTGTATACAAGGGGAGAATATGCGCTTGGTGGTTGCATTTATTGATTTTCAGAGGACTGGTATCTGTGTTAATTTGTTGCAGCAAAAGATCCTTGTGGCCTGTAACAAGTTTTAAGGCAGTGGTTCTCAACCTGTGGGTCTCCAGGTGTTTTGGCCTACAACTCCCAGAAATCCTAGCCAGTTTACCAGCTGTTAGGATTTCTGGGAGTTGAAGGCCAAAACATCTGGGGACCCACAGGTTGAGAAATACTGTTTTAAGGCTTCATGAACTCCATTGCATCTGACGAAATCGCAAAGAACTGCTAGAAGGACATGGCTTTGGGTCTGGACTTTGTGGAAGAAAATGGATAATCAATTGTTGCCACATTTCTCTTCAACTTCTAAAAATCAGAAGTAATTCCAAAACAATTGTAGCACGATGATTCCACTTTACCCGCTATAGATGTATCATGCAGAATCCCGGGCTTTATAATTTGGTGAGGCACCAGAACTCTCTGGATGCTCCTCCTCAAACTGCAGATCCCAAGGCTGAACCGTGGCCGTCAAAGTGAAACCATTGTGCTATTATGTAGCATGAAAGGACCTCTTCTCTGGCAGATTAGAAAAAATCTTCCAAAACAATATGGAAGTTGTTCAGAGCAGGCAAGGTAAGAGGAACATTTATTACACATTAGTTATAGCAGTGTTTCCCAACCAGTGTGCCGTGGCACACTAGTGTGCCGTGAGCGATCATCAGGTGTGCCGTCGGAAATTGGGACCTCCAATCCCCTTTCTTCCCCCTCCTGCCGAACACTTTTTCTTCTCCACTCGGGCTCCCTTCTTCCCAGCCTCGCTGTGCTTGCTTGGCCTCGCTTTGCTCTGGGGCGAGTCTGCGCAGTAGCGCCTGTACGGGTCACGCCTTCCTCCCTCCCCCTCCCCTCCTGAACACGCTCACGCTGCCCCCTTGGATCAAAATGGTGGCAGAAGCGGCAGTGTGGAAGAGAAAGCAAGTGTTGGGCAGGAGGGGGAAGAAAGGGCGCGAAGGGGGAGGGGGAGGTCTCTGTCGAAAGCTGGCATGGGCAAACTTGGGCCTTCTGGGTGTTTTGGACTCCAACTCCCACCATTCCTAGCAGCGTCATGCTCTTTTCCTTTTTCGCCCTCAGCCACTTAGGCAGGAAAGGGCCTCAGGCTGTTAGGAATGGTGGGAGTTGGAGTCCAAAGCAGCCAGAGGGCCGAAGTTTCCCCATGCCTGTTTTAGGGACCTTAAAGTGGTGAGCCTCCTTCCAACATTGTGATTCTGGATAGAAAACAAACAACAACATCAAATAACATTGTTTGAGTCCACAGTGCTCTCTGGGTGTAGGTGAACTACAACTTCCAAACCCAAGGTCAATTCCCAAGCAAACCCTTTCAGTACTTTCTGTTGGCAATGAGAGTTCAATATGCCAAGTTTGGTTCAATTCCATTGTTGCAAGAGTTCGGGATGCTGTTTGATTGTGTGTTAACTATAAATCCCAGAAACTGTAACTCCCAAATGTCAAGATCTATTTTCCCCAAACTCCATCTGTGTTCACATTTGGGCATATTGAGTATTCATGCCAAGTTTGGTCCTGATCCAACATTGTTTGAGTCCACAGTGCTCTCTGGATATAGGTGAACTACAACTCCAAAACACAAGGTCAATGCCCACCAAACTCTTATAGCATTTTCCCTTGGTTATGGGAGTTCTGTGTGGGAAGTTTGTGTCTTTCTGCCATTCTTGCCAGGATATCTATGTTGTGTTCATCGAAACAGGCCCAGGTTTCACACTGAGAGTATAAATACATTTTAAACATATTAACTATACGTATGACTGTGTTAGAGTGTCATTTTGTGTCATTTTGATTTGTGGTGTGCCCCAGGATTTTGTAAATGTAAAAAATGTGCCGCGGCTCAACAAAAAGTTGGAAAACACTGGGTGACAAAATGCATTGTCTGGTTTTAAATATTTCAGTTTATCAGATCATTATGTTGGAAGAGTACACTGTACTCGCCAGGTGCTATTAAACTTTTCTATATCAACCTATTCTGCAAGCTGTAGGGGGGTGCTAGGACGCATTTGACAATTTATCTGAACTATGGTTGCTTTCTTAAACACACGCACACATGTTTTATGTGGAATTTCTCTCACTGTATTGAGTGTGAGGGAGGAAAAGATTGGTCAGTGCCTATCCCACCGGCCTCAGGCTCACCCTGCTAGTTCTTGCAGGACGCAGAGTCCCCTTCGGTGTACTTTTCAGTCTCACTGTTTGCTTAGGACAAGGCGTCTGGTGAGTGCAAAACATTTTTAAAGGAGAATGCTTCTAAAAATGTGGCTCTCATTTTAAAACCGGGCTCACACACTTCCTGCTTGCCTTTTAAGCCCAAAAGTAGGAAAACATACTTCTCCCACCGAACTTCATTGGCATGCAGAAACAATGGCATATGCCCAAAAATATGAGTGCAGTCCTCCGCAAGTTTTGGGCATGGAATTGGGGTGCCTAGGTCAAGCCAAATGCATTTGTTCTGGCATTTATCTATATATACATAGGACTGTATGTGGTTTTATGAATCCTGCACAAGTTTGTTCACATAGCAAATATCCTCTTACCCACTATGTATTAAGAACAGGCATTGCATTCGTGTGTTTCCTTGTTGGCTCCCTTTTGCACTCTTATTGTTGGGAACTAGTAATGCAAAGGCTCCCTGATAATAACAAAGTGAGGATTCTTCAAAGGCTTTGACTGACTGTCTGCTGTGATAAGAGGAGAGGGAATAGGAGAGGGAGGGAACCTAAAGGACGGCAATAGTTCGTCCTCTCCTGAAAAAGTCGAGTTTGGATCAATCGATTCCATCGAACTATCGTCCAGTTTCAAATCTCCCGTTCCTGGGTAAGATGATTGAATGAGCAGTGGTGGGTCAACTGTAACAGTTCTTAGATGACACAAACAGACTGGACCCCTTTCAATCCGGTTTCTGCTCTGGCCATGGAACGGGGACCGTCTTGGTGGCCATCTCTGATGACATCCGTCGCCAAGTCGACCGGGGTGGATCGGTGCTGCTGGTGCTTCTCGATCTCACTGCAGCATTCCACACTGTGGGCCATGACCTGCTAACACAACGTCTAGCCCAGTGTTTCTCAACCTGGGGGTCGGGACCCCTGGGGGGGGGGGTCGCGAGAGGGTGTCAGAGGGGTCGCCAAAGACCATCAGAAAACTCATTATTTTCTGTTTGTTATGGGGGTTCTGTGTGGGAAGTTAGGCCCAGGGTTCTGTGTGGGAAGTTAGGCCCAATTCTGTAGTTGGTGAGGTTCAGAATGCTCTTTGGTTGTAGGTGAACTATAAATCCCAGCAACTACAGTTCCCAAGTGTCAAGTCTATTTCCCCCAAACTCCCACCAGTGTTCACATTTGGGCATCTTGAGTCTTCATGCCAGGTTTGGTTCAGATCCATCATTGTTTGAGTCCACAGTGCACTCTGGATGTAGGTGAACTACAACTCTAAAACTCAAGGTCAATGCCCACCAAACCCTTCCAGTATTTTCTGTTGGTCATGGGAGTTCTGTGTGGCAAGTTTTGGGTCAACTCCATTATTAGTGGAGTTCTGAATGCTTTTTGATTGTAGGTTAACGGTAAATCCCAGCAACTACAATTCCCAAATAACAAAATCAATCTACACACACCCACCCCAATTCCCCCCTCCAGTATTCAAATTTGGGCATATTGGGTATTTGTGCTAAATTTGGTCCAGTGAATGACAATGCATCCTATCAGGTATTTACATTATGATTTATAACAGTAGCAAAATGACAGTTATGAACAAAATAATTTTATGGTTGGGGGTCACCACAACATGAAGAACTGTATTAAGGGGTCACGGCACTAGGAAGGTTGAGAATCACTGGTCTAGCCGCTATTGGAGTCCAAGGGGTGGCCCTTAAATGGTTTGAGTAATTCCTCAGGGGTCGTAGCCAACGGGTAGAATGGGAGGGCCAGGTATCCAAGACGTCCCCTCTCCAGTGCGGAGTACCACAAGGGGCTATCCTCTCCCCAGTATTATTTAACATCTATGTACAACCCCTGGCTGAGCTGGTGAGGAGCTTCGGCTTAGAATGTCATCTGTACGCCGACGACACCCAGCTCCTTTTGCACCTGGAACCTGGGACAGGGGTGCTCACACTTTTTCAGCATGCGAGCTACTCTTAAAGCAACCAAGTCCAAAAGATCTACCTGCCCCCACCGCCACGCGCTCCTGTCGCCGCGCGTGCTCCTGCTGCTGTTTTCCGCCCGCGCAGTGCTTCTTCCGCCTGCGGGGCATTGCAGGAAGGAGAAAGCACGAGGCGGGGCATCCAGAGGGAGCTCTCCGCCCTGCCTGTCTCGCCGGCAACAGGGGCTGCACAGCTGCTTCTGGACGAGAGAGAGGCAGGGCGCTCCCTCCAGAGGCCTCGCCTCGTGCTTCCTTCTTCCTGCAATGCCCTGCAGGCGAAAGAAGCACCGCGGGAGCAGAAGCCAGCAGCAGGAGTGCGCGTGCTCACAGGGTGTGTGCGCACATGGCAGGAGCACCCCATCCAGCTAGTGAGCCCCGAAGATCACCTGGAAGAGGGCCGAAGATCTACTAGTAGCTCCCGAGCTACCTAATGAGCACCCCTGACCTGGGAGGACAACAATTCCTGATAACTTCTCCTTATGCTTGGAAGCTGTGACATGCTGGCTGCGCATGAGTAGACTTAAGGTGAACCCAGCCAAAACTGAAATCTTATGGCCCAGTCGGCCCTGGGAACTGGCCTGTCCTCTGCCCATTAGCCCCGTCTGCCACGGTGAAGAGCCTCGGTGTCCTGCTGGATTCCCAGTTGACAATGGAAGCTCAGATTTCCACCATCAGTAAGCAGGCCTTTTCCCACCTCCGCCAAGCGAGGCAGCTGGCTTCTTACCTTCCGACAGAGGCCCTTGCAACGGTAATCCACGCCACAGTTACCCTGAGGCTAGATTACTGTAATGCATTGTACACTGGCACTCCTCCCTCAGTGACACGGAAGATCCAAGTGGTTCAAAACGTAGCTGCCAGATTACTTATTCGGACACCAATGAGACATCACATAGCTCCAGTGTTACAACACCTCCATTGGCTCCCAATAGAACATCGAGCTTCTTATAAGACACTAGCTGTACCCGGCACGCATTGCTGTGCCCTTTTTAGGAGATGCGAGAAAGTCCAATCATCCACGGTGTGCCCTCCTCTAAACTGCAGTTGGATGGAGTGTGGGTCATGGGGGGCATGGTGTGCCAAGTTGGGTCTTTATTGGTCTTGGTTTTGGGCCACAGTGGTCTATGGGGAATGATGGGTTTTGAAGTACTACAAATCCCATTTTCCATGGTGGTACTTCAAGTCCCATCATGCATGGTCGGGGCTCTGTGTGCCAAGGTAGGTTACTGTAAATTCAGGCCATACACAATGTCCCATGAGCTGAGGCCTAGTTAGGAACAGCAAGTTAATGAAGCCTTACTGTCAAATCAGGCCATACACAATGTGCAATGAGCTGAGGCCTAGTCGGGAGAATCAAGTTAGTGAAGCCTTACTGTCAATTCAGAGCGTAAACAGCTTCCCAGTAAGTGAGGCCTAGTTAGGGAAATCAAGTTAATGAAGTCTTACTGTCAATTTAGAGCGTAAACAGCTTCCCAGTAAGTGAGGGCTAGTTAGGGAAATCAAGTTAATGAAGCCTTACTGTCAATTTAGAGCATAAACAGCTTCCCAGTAAGTGAGGCCTAGTTAGGGAAATCAAGAATGAAGTCTTACTGTCAATTTAGAGCATAAACAGCTTCCCAGTAAGTGAGGGCTAGTTAGGGAAATCAAGTTAATGAAGCCTTACTGTCAATTTAGAGCGTAAACAGCTTCCCAGTAAGTGAGGCCTAGTTAGGGAAATCAAGAATGAAGTCTTACTGTCAATTTAGAGCGTAAACAGCTTCCCAGTAAGTGAGGGCTAGTTAGGGAAATCAAGTTAATGAAGTCTTACTGTCAATTCAGAGCGTAAACAGCTTCCCAGTAAGTGAGGGCTAGTTAGGGAAATCAAGTTAATGAAGCCTTACTGTCAATTTAGAGCGTAAACAGCTTCCCAGTAAGTGAGGCCTAGTTAGGGAAATCAAGAATGAAGTCTTACTGTCAATTTAGAGCATAAACAGCTTCCCAGTAAGTGAGGGCTAGTTAGGGGAAATCAAGTTAATGAAGCCTTACTGTCAATTCAGAGCGTAAACAGCTTCCCAGTAAGTGAGGCCTAGTTAGGGAAATCAAGTTAATGAAGTCTTACTGTCAATTTAGAGCGTAAACAGCTTCCCAGTAAGTGAGGCCTAGTTAGGGAAATCAAGTTAATGAAGCCTTACTGTCAATTCAGAGCGTAAACAGCTTCCCAGTAAGTGAGGCCTAGTTAGGGAAATCAAGTTAATGAAGTCTTACTGTCAATTTAGAGCGTAAACAGCTTCCCAGTAAGTGAGGCCTAGTTAGGGAAATCAAGTTAATGAAGTCTTACTGTCAATTTAGAGCGTAAACAGCTTCCCAGTAAGTGAGGGCTAGTTAGGGAAATCAAGTTAATGAAGCCTTACTGTCAATTCAGAGCGTAAACAGCTTCCTAGTAAGTGAGGCCTAGTTAGGGAAATCAAGTTAATGAAGTCTTACTGTCAATTTAGAGCGTAAACAGCTTCCCAGTAAGTGAGGGCTAGTTAGGGAAATCAAGTTAATGAAGCCTTACTGTCAATTTTGGGCGTTGTCTGTGTTTTTTTTGGGGTGTAAATTTTCGGTTGGAAGTGATTTGGGTGTTTGTGTTGGGGATTGGCTCAGGCCTTTTCCTTATTTTGTTTTGGCAGTTTAGTATGGATTGGAATTTTCATGTTGGCTGGCCAGTGCAGCAGTTATGCAAATCCGCCCTTATTGGCAGCCAATCATGTTGTTCAGAATGTAGAGGCTGGGTGAGTCTTTGGCTGCCCCGGAGGATGCTGGTAAATGTAGTTTTATTTTTACTCGTTGTTTTGGGGGCCTTTTAGGTTTTGGGGGGGGAAGTTTCTTTACTACAAACGTACCTTGCTTGAGGCCTATTTCTGTTGGCAAGTATTGTGTTTCTGCGTTGTAAGGTTTCTTTGTTTGAGGTATACATCACATGACGTGAACCCATTTATATAATAGATTGGTTCTGACTTTCAGGGCCATCCATGGTCAAGGCCCTAAAGACCTCAGAGGTCGTCTCTCACATACTTGTCACCAGAGACCACCAAGATCAGCTCAATAAAACCTCTTGTTTGTCCCCGGTCCCAGGGAGGCACGCCTGGACTCCACGAGGCGCAGGGCCTTCTCGGTTCTTGCCCCAATCTTGTGGAATTCCTTACCTCCATACATTAGAGCTGCGGTCTTTCTCTCAAGCTCTCAAAACTTGGCTTTCCGTCAAAGCTTTTAATTTGTGATTTATCGTTGATACCTTTGCTGTTTTATTGCTGTGTAAGTCGCTCAGAGCACTCACTCCGGTGGAGAGCGACCCCTCAAATAATAAATTGAAATGAAATGAAAGTGTAACAAAGAGGGAAGAAGAGAAAGAAGCCTGGACAGGCTCTCAAAGACATACAAGATAGTTTTGGTACATAATTGGGATCATGACAGTGTTCATGCAAGCCAGCATAGTGCAGTGGAGTGAATCCATGTTCAGCCCTGGAAACCCAGTGACACTTCTACACTGCCATATAAAATCCAGATTATTTGCTTTGCACTAGCAATGTAGATTAATACAGTGTCTCCTAACCACTGTGCCATGGCACACTAGTGTGCCGTGAGTGATCACCTAGTGCAGTGTTTCCCAACCTTTTTTGAGCCGCGGCACACTTTTGACACTAAAAAAATCTGGGGGCACACCACCAACCAAAATGACAGTCTAACACAGTAAAGAACGGCTGGGGGTTGGTGGCCTGCTGGGAGCAGCTGCTGGGAGTACCGAAGCTGGGGAGGGGGCGGAGCCAGGCTGCGCCATGCCCCGCCCCCTACCCCCGGCTTCACCTCTCCCAGCAGCTGCTCCAGCCTTGAGGGGGCAGTGCCAAGCCAGCGGTGCCAGAGCCAGCACAATGTTGGCTTGGCACTGTTCCCTCAAGGCTGGAGCAGCTGCTGAGAGTGCCAAAGCTGGGGGAGGGGGCAGAGCCAGGCCGCGCCATGCCCCGCCTCCTCCGCCCAGCTTCAGCTCTCCTACAGGCCGCACCATGCCCCACCCCCTCCCCCCAGCTTCAGCTCTCCTACAGAGGAGGAACATGAGCGGTGGATGGGCTTCAGTGGGCTCCTCCTCCACGCGGCTTCAGCGAGCAAGGGGCGAGAGTCATGGTGGGAGTCATGGCGGATTGGAGGCTGGCTGGGGAAACGGCCGAAGGAGGCAGCGCCTCGGTCCCTTCTTCTTTTTCTTCGCCACTGCCCGGCCCTTCCTCCTCCTCCCCCAAGCAGCAGGAGTTCGGCAGGAGGGGGAGGAAGGGTGGCAGAGAGCTTTTCTCGCAGCACAGCAGGAGGTCCGTCACGGCACACTAGTGTGCCACGGCACACTGGTTGAGAAAGACTGACCTAGTGTGCTGCGGGAAAACCTCTCTACCGTTTCTTCCCCCTCCTGCCGAACTCCTGCTGCTGCTGCTTGCGGGCGGAGGAGGAGAAGGAAGGGCCGGGTGGCGGCGGCGGCGAAGAAGGGGCTGGGGCGCCGCCTCCTTCGGCTGTTTCCCCTCCGCGCGTGCCAGCCAGCCTCCAATTGAGGGAGGGAGGAGGGAAGGATGATGTCACTCGGGCCCTGCCCCCTTCCCAGCGGCAGAAGCCGGGTACGTTTTCGTGTTTATGTTTACCAACTGTTACTACATTTGGCATTGGCTGGAGGTGATAGCCTTTCTATCAACTCCCCTGTTCATTGTTCACCAGTTATACACGAGGGACCCGTCTCATGCCCACCTGGAATGATACAGGAGCATATATATTGAAGGTGGAAGCCTCATTATTGTTCCATGAGGTGTATTGATGCATAAGAACAGGACTAGTGGGCTGCTTTGAAGCTAGATGGACACATTTTTTCTAAACACAGAGAGAGACTGACAGCCGTTGAGCAAGACCTTCGTGTGTGTCTTTCTGCCATTCCTGCCAGGATATCTCTGTTGTGTTCATCGAAACCGGCCCAGGTTTCACACTGAGTGTATCAATACTTTTAAAAACATATTAACTATATGTATTACTGTGTCAGAGTGTCATTTTGTGTCATTTTGGTTGGTGGTGTGCCCCAGGATTTTGGAAATGTAAAAAATGTGCCGTGGTTTAAAATAGGTTGGGAAACACTGGATTAATATAATCCAGTTCAAAGCAGATTATCTGCTTTGATAATCTGGATAATATGGCAGTGTAGAAGGAGCCTCAGTAACATTGGGTAACTCACACTCTCAAGCCTTAGAGCAGTGTTTCTCAACCTGGGGGTCGTGACCCCTCGGGGGGTCGTGAGGGGGTGTCAGAGGGGTCACCAATTACTATCAGAAAACGTAGTATTTTTGTTGGTCATGGTGGTTCTGTGTGGGAAGTTTGACCCAATTCTATTATTGGTGGGGTTCAGAGTGCTCTTTGATTGTAGGTGAACTATAAATCCCAGCAATTAGAACTTCCAAATGTCAATGTCTATTTTCCCCAAATTCCACCAGTGTTCGCATTTGGGCATATTTAATATTCATGCCAAGTTTGGGCCAGATCCATCATTGTTTGAGTCCACAGTTCTCTCTGTATGTACGTGAACTACAACTCCAAAAACTCAAGGTCAATTCCCACTAAACCCTTCCAGTATTTTCTGTTGGTCATGTGTACCAAGATTGCTTCAATTCCCCCATTGGTGGAGTTCGGAATGCTCTCTGATTGTAGGTGAACTATAACTCCCAGCAACTACAACTCCCAAATGACAATATCAATCCCCCTCACCAGTATTCAAATTTGGGTGTATCAGGTATTTGTGCAAAATTTGGTCCAGAATATACATCCTGCATATCAGATCTTTATATTACGATTCGTAACAGTAGCAAAATTACAGTCATGAAGTAGCAACAGAAATAATTTTATGGTTGGGGGTCACCACCACATGAGGAGCTGTATTAGGGGTCGCGGCATTCAGAAGGTTGAGAAACACTGCCTTAGAGGTAGGTAAGGCAAACTTCCTCTGTACAAATTTTGCCATTAAATGGAAACAATTTCAAAGCGTACAACAATAACAACAAAGTTACTGGGTTACTTTCTGTCACGTCAGTTTATTGCCATGTCTGGTCACCTGCTACTTGAATGTGAACCTCTTGGGCCTGAGATTGTGAGATGCGGACTTAGAAAACAGAAAGTACAGTCTTTCCCAACCAGGTGTCCCCCAGATGTGTTGGGCTACAACCTCCATTAGAGGCATTGTAGTTCAACACATGCGAAATGTACCAGGTTGAGGAGATCTGGTATGTACTATGCATCTGACTTGAATTCCAGCATCTCTGTTAGCTGATGGGAAGAGTGATTTTCTCCATGTTACCTATATTATGAGGGCAGTTTATGGATATTAACTGTTATTCAACATCTACATGCGACCACTCGCCCAATTGGTACGGAGTTCCAGGCTGGAATGTCATCAGTACGCTGACGACACCCAGCTCGTTCTGAGGATGGATGGTGGGGCGGAATCTGTACCCGATAATTTCCAACTTTGCCTTGAGGCCGTTACTGGATGGCTGCGAGCCAGTAAGTTGAAGGTGAATCTGGCAAAGATGGAGATCTTGTGGCTGGGCCGCACGCCCGGGGGGGGGGGGGGGGGATCCAGCTGCCAATGTTTGACGGCGTGGCATTATGCCCGCAGTCCTCAGTTAAGAGCCTCAGGGTCCGGATGGACCCCAGCTATCTATGGAGGCACAAATTTATTGTGCCTGCAAGATGGCCTTTTTCCATCTTCGGCAAGCAAGACGTCTGGCTCCCTACCTATCCCGGCATGGCCTAGCCACGGTGATCCAAGCCACGGTCATCTCGAGGCTCGATTACTATAACGCGCTCTACATTGGCCTTCCTTTGTCGGCAATCCGGAAGCTTAAACTGGTGCAGAACGCTGCAGCTCGTCTTCTGCTGGGAGCTCCTAGAGCAGCCCATATAATACCACTGTTGCGCGAGCTGCACTGGTTACCCATTGAATTCCGGATTTCCTTCAAAGTGTTAGTCTTGACTTTCAAGGCCTTACATGGTTTGGGGCCAGTGTACTTGAGGGAGCTTTTTTTAGGAATGTTTTTATGATATTTTATGATGTTTGAATAATAAATAAATAATTTGAATAATAAATAAATAAACCCCAATGTGATAGAAAAGCTACTGCATCTCACAGTGTCTGTAGTCACTTTAATCCTTAGTTTGAGGAAACCATATTTTTTTGTTATCAGTGTAGCAAACTGAGAATAGGGGATACAGAGCTTGGAAGTAGTATGTAATTACACTGACTGTAATTAATTACTTTTGGAGATAATAAGGTCATGAAGATAATATTTCATTTTTAAAAATTTGCATAGCAAGCATTGATATAACACTATGTAACACAATTTTTGTTTTTGGGATATAAATGTCATTTTCTAATTGGTCATAAAAACATGGAAAAAGCTTTGTTTTTGTGGGACATTCTGCAACAAAGTTTTCTATAGTTTTTCAGTGAATATTCAACCAATTCAACATAGTTTGTGGCAGCCACAAAAAATTGTTACTACTTTAAGAGCAAATATTACACAACTAAACAGGAAACAACACTTTCAAATCAGGAACAGAAGATTTTTTCTAATTTTGTTTTATAGTGTAATAGTTTTGCGCAAGTGAAATAAGTAGCATTAACTCTGAGCCGCTCCAAGCCCTCGGGGAGTGGCGGCATATGAGACCGAATAATAAATAAATAAATAAACTGGCTCATTTTAAACCATTGCCTTTAGGTTTAAGTATTTTCAAAGTGCATTTTCAAATTAATTGGAAAACTACATTAAAATTCTGAAACATTTTGTAAAAAGGAGCGCACTAGTAATGTTCCACACTCTAGAATTCTCAGCTTTGGAAGTAAACACGTCATGTTCAGACTTCACTTGCCTGAAATTTAATATTTTGTGTGGTTTTGAAATCAAATGATACATAAAGCTAAATGCCGTGTATGGTTCCCCATCAGGAACTACAATAACATGGTTGTAAAACACAGGACAAAATAATGGTCTTGTATACTTTCAGTACACCATAAACATATGCCCTCACAAATCTGATGAATCCCACATGTGCAGCGAATTTTGCCAAAATCTCTAGGGCAGGCATCCTCAAACTGTGGCCCTCAAGCAGTTTGGGCCTCCAATTCCCAGAAGCCCTAGCCAGCTGGTTCAGTAGTCAGGAATTCTGGGGCTGAGGACCAAACAGCTGGAGGGCTGCAGTTGGAGGAGGCCTGCTCTAGAGCAGTGTTTCCCAACCTGTGTGCCGTGGCACACTAGTGTGCCCTGAGCAAACATCAGGTGTGCTGTAGGAATTGGAACCTCCAATACCCTTTCTTCCAAACTCAAGGTCAATTCCCAAGCGAACCCTTTCAGTACTTTCTGTTGGTAATGAAAGTTCAAAATGCCAAGTTTGGTTCAATTCCATTGTTGCAAGAGTTCATGATGCTCTTTGATTGTGTGTTAACTATAAATCCCAGAAACTGTAACTCCCAAATGTCAAGGTCTATTTCCCCCAAACTCCATTTGTGTTCACATTTGGGCATATTGAGTATTCATGCCAAGTTTGGTCTTGATCCAATATTGTTTGAGTCCACAGTGCTCTCTGGATATAGGTGAACTACAACTCCAAAACTCAAGGTCAATGCCCACCAAACTCTTATAGCATTTTCTCTTGGTTGTGGGAGTTCTGTGAGGGAAGTTTCTGTCTTTCTGCCATTCCTGCCAGGATATCTATGTTGTGTTCATCAAAACAGGCCCAGGTTTCACACGGAGTGTATAAATACATTTAAAAACATATTAACTATATGTATTACTGTGTTAGAGTGTCATTTTGTGTCATTTTGGTTGGTAGTGTGCCCCAGGATTTGGTAAATGTAAAAAGTGTGCCGCGGCTCAAAAAAGGTTGGGAAACACTGCTCTAGGGTCTTGAGCTCACTTGTGGCTCAAAGCTGGATTTGCCTCCTGCTCACCAGGAGTGACTTGAGAAACTGCAAGTCGTTTCTGGTCTGAGAGAATTGACCATCTGCAAGGACATTGCCCAGGGCATGCCCAGATGTTTTACCATCCTGTGGGAGGCTTCTCTCATATCACTGCATGGGAAGCTGGAGCTGACAGACAGAAGCTCACCCCGCTCCCTGGATTTGAACCATTGACCTTTCGGTTAGCAGTCCTGCCGACACAAAGGTTTAACCCATTGCGACACTGAGAGCTCCTCACTCACCAAGTGAAAAATCAGAGACACGGCAAAGTGCTTCCTTGTGGAAGCTTTGGTTGCATTAGGGACCTCCTGATGAAGCACAACCACTCACACAGCTATTTTAAACTAGCATTGTACCCCACTAGTTTCAAGCCAATGTATGGGTTATGGGTTTATTTTTTTATGTATTGTCGAAGGCTTTCATGGCCGGAATCATAGCATTGTTGTAGGTTTTTTCAGGCTATATGGCCATGTTCTAGAGCAGGCCTGGGCAAACTTCGCCCCTCAGGTGTTTTGGACTACAACTCCCAAATTCGTAACAGCCTGCCGGCTGTTAGGAGTTCTGGGAGTTGAAGTCCACAACACCTGGAGGGGCGAAGTTTGCCCAGGCTTGTTCGAGAGGCATTCTCTCTTGACGTTTCTATGGCAGGGCTGTCCAACTTCTACCGGCCCAGGGGCCTGAATTCCGGTCACTGATGACCTGACGGGCCGTAGGGTCTGCCCCCACCCCGGCTCCGCCCCTCCCCACCCCCGGCTCCGCCCTCTCCCGCCCCCTTATTTTTATTTAATATTAAATATATTTAATTCCATCCCCTCTCCCCTTATTTTTATTTAATATTAAATATATTTTATTCCATCCTCCCCTCTCCCCTTATTTTTATTTAATATTAAATATATTTTATTCCATCCTCCCCTCTCCCCTTATTTTTATTTAATATTAAATATATTTAATTCCATCCTCCCCTCTCCCCTTATTTTTATTTAATATTAAATATATTTAATTCCATCCTCCCCTCCCCTTTTTATTTAATATTAAATATATTTAATTCCACCCTCCCCTCTCCCCTTATTTTAATTTAATATTAAATATATTTAATTCCATCCTCCCCTCTCCCCTTATTTTTATTTAATATTAAATCTATTTAATTCCATCCTCCCCTCCCCCTTATTTTAATTTAATATTAAATATATTTAATTCCATCCTCCCCTCTCCCCTTATTTTTATGTATCCCATCTCCCCTTACTTCATCTTTAAATATACTTAATATTATATTTAATACATGAGGGGATGGGGGAAAGAATGAGGAGCCCCTGAGGAGCCCCCTGCTTCGGCCTCCCTTTTCCAAACGCGCAGGATCCAGGAGTACCCGGACGACGAGAGAGGCGACGACCAACTGAGTTAAAGAAGGTCCTAATCGCGTCTGTGGGCCTCAGCGATCCAGTAGCAGAGTAGCCGAAGAGTATCGTGAGAATACGCAATCCACACGGGATTTCGCTGTCAACGCCGGCGTGATCTCGCGTTGACAGCGAAATCCCGTGTGGATTGCGTATTCTCGCGATACTTGCTCCGAACCCGGAAGTAGGTATTTATTTTATTTTTCAATTTTTATTTGTTATTACAAAGCTTAGGGGGCCAAAAGGGAAGGGGCTGGGGGGCCATATACGGCCCCTGGGCCACCAGCTGGGCAGCCCTGTTCTAGACTAGAGCAGGCCTGGGCAAACTTCGGTCCTCCAGGTGTTTTGGACTACAACTCCCACAATCCCTAACAGCTGGTAGGCTGTTAGGAATTGTGGGAGTTGTAGTCCAAAACACCTGGAGGGCCGAAGTTTGCCCAGGCCTGTGCTAGAGGCATTCTCTCCTGACGTTTCGCCTGCATCTATGGCAAGCATCCTCAGAGGTTGTGAGATTATTTTTTATGGCGATATGCAAAAATGATACTGATTTCAGAGCAGAGATGCCTTGTAGGAACTCTTTGGATTATCCTGTCCAAGACTGCCTGACAATCCATTTATTAGTTTTGTATTTATAAAGCAGTTGCACTCCTTTTCGATGCATTTTTTCTGCATTTGGAGAAAGAAATTGGCACACCTATACTGGACATCATGTATCCCGAACAGCTGAAAACAATTAGCTCATGTGATCTGATGATCATTTCTGTTGTATGTAGCTCTCATGGAAATATTCCTTTTAAGAATATTTGGCAGTGTCACAATTGGAACTGTACTGTACACATCCTTCCATGATGTTTCCTAGTTTTTTTTAATGACTCTTGGTTTTAAACAACTGTGTTCTTCCTGTTCTCCAAGTTCGTACTCAAGATCCATATGTTGCGAATAATGTACTTGTGGATATATTTTTTAAATACTAGATTTTTGTTGTTATTATATTCTTGCATTGAGAAGTGGACTTTTCATGACTAGAAGCAGATTGGCCAGTGTGTGGACATTATGATTAAACTGTATAATAATAATAATAATAATAATACTGTTTATTTCTATTCCGCTCTTCTCACCCCGAAGGGGACTCAGTGCAGATTACAATACATATACGACAGACAATCCCTGTCGGAGACGTACAGTTTTACACATAGACAGTACAGGTTACACATAGACAGTACAGTGCAGTTTATAGAAGGGTTCTTTCTTGGCTGCGTCACAGGGTAACGGGACATGCAGGTGTGCGTCATACAGGGTCATCCAGGATGTCACTGCTCCAATTACGTCATTGTTGTTGTTATGCGTCTTTGCATCACCAGGGGGTACTGTTGTTCCTCCTCATGACGGAGCCTTCTGGTTTTTCTCCCTCTTCCGCACCGCCTCGCAGGCCAGCCGAAACTTTCAGACGTTGTAGGTCTATAAAAAGCCCTTCCCCATTATTTTATATAATGGTCCCCATTGGTGTTTGAACTGCTTGGGTGGGCAGTGGACTAGGCTCATATATTGTTATTAGCTGGTCATCCAAGCCAGCTCGGGGAATTGAACCAGCAACCTTCAGGTTGCAAGCACAGCTGTGTTACCACTGTGCTATCTCCCCGGCATTGTGGACCCTTGGCATTTGCTGCTTTTTGGTTCTAGGACATTTGCTGCTTTTTGGTTCTGTGGATACGCAAATCCATGGATGCTGAAGTACTGTTATGTGCAATGGTGTAGTACAGGACTGCCCAGGAAGTCGATCGCGGGACCGAAGGAGATCGATCGCAGCCGGATGGAGCGCTTCTCAGAGGGGGTGGAGCCAGGCTGTGTCAAGCCCCCCCCCAATCTTTAGCACTCCCAGCTGCTGCTTTAGCCTTGAGGAGGGCAGGGCCAAGCCAGCCTTGTGCTAGCTATGCCACCACTGGCTTGGCACTGCCATCCTAAAGCTCCAAAGCCAGAGGGGAGGGGGCGGGGCTTGGCACGGCCTGGCTCCGCCCCCCTCTGGCTTCTGCTCTACCAGCAGCTTCTCCAGGCTTGAGGATGGCAGTGCCAAGCCAGCCTTGTGCAAGCTATGCCACCACTGGCTTGGCACTGCCATCCTGAATCTCCAAAGCCAGAGGGGAGGGGGCGGGGCTTGGCACGGCCTGTCTCCGCCCCCCTCTGGCTTCCGCTCTACCAGCAGCTTCTCCAGGCTTGAGGATGGCAGTACCAAGCCAGCCTTGTGCAAGCTATGACACCATTGGCTTGGCACTGCCATCCTAAAGCTCCAAAGCCAGAGGGGAGGGGGCGGGGCTTGGCACAGCCTGGCTCCGCCCCCCTCTGGCTTCTGCTCTACCAGCAGCTTCTCCAGGCTTGAGGATGGCAGTGCCAAGCCAGCCTTTTGCAAGCTATGCCACCACTGGCTTGGCACTGCCATCCTAAAGCTCCAAAGCCAGAGGGGAGGGGGCGGGGCTTGGCACGGCCTGGCTCCGCCCCCCTCTGGCTTCCGCTCTACCAGCAGCTTCTCCAGGCTTGAGGATGGCAGTACCAAGCCAGCCTTGTGCTAGCTATGCCACCACTGGCTTGGCACTGCCATCCTGAAGCTGCAAAGGCAAAGGGGAGGGGGCGGGGCTTGGCACAGCCTGGCTCCGCCCCCTCTGGCTTCTGCTCTACCAGCAGCTTCTCCAGGCTTGAGGATGGCAGTACCAAGCCAGCCTTGTGCTAGCTATGCCACCACTGGCTTGGCACTGCCATCCTGAAGCTCCAAAGGCAAAGGGGAGAGGGCGGGGCTTGGCACAGCCTGGCTCCGCCCCCTCTGGCTTCCGTTCTACCAGCAGCTTCTCCAGGCTTGAGGATGGCAGTACCAAGCCAGCCTTGTGCTAGCTATGCCACCACTGGCTTGGCACTGCCATCCTGAAGCTGCAAAGCCAGAGGGAGGGGCGGGGCTTGGCATGGCCGGGCTCCGCCCCCTCAGGCTTCCGCTCTACCAGCAGCTTCTCCAGGCTTGAGGATGGCAGTGCCAAGCCAGCCTTGTGCTAGCTATGCCACCACTGGCTTGGCACTGCGATACTGAATCTCCAAAGCCAGAGGGAAGGGGGCGGGGCTTGGCGCTGCCTGGCTCCGCCCCCTTGCTTCTGCTCTACCAGCAGTTTCTCCAGGCTTGAGGAGGGCAATGCCAAGCCAGTGGCTTGCTGAAGCTGCGTGGAGAAGGAGGAGCATGAGCGGTGGACGGGCTTCAGCCCCGCCCACTTAAGCCCATCCCCCGTTCATGCTCATGCTCCTCCATGTGGCTTCAGTGAGAGAGGGACGGGAGTCATGGCAGAGAGCGGCGCCGGTGACGGGGGCTCCCGTCCCCGGCGCCACTCTCCGCCATGACTCCCGTCCTGACTCTCGCCCCTCGCTCGCTGAAGCTGCGCGGAGGAGGAGGAGCATGAGCAGTGGACGGGCTTCAGCCCCGCCCACTTAAGCCCATCCCCGCTCATGCTCCTCCTCCTCCATGTGGCTTCAATGAGAGGGCGGGAGTCATGGCAGAGAGCGGTGCCGGGGATGGGGGCTCCCGTCCCGGCGCCACTCTCCGCCATGACTCCTGTCCTGACTCCCGCCCTCGCTTGCTGAAGCTGCGCGGAGGAGGAGGATGAGCAGTGGACGGGCTTCAGCCCCGCCCACTTAAGCCCATCCCCCGCTCATGCTCCTCCTCCATGTGGCTTCAATGAGAGAGGGACGGGAGTCATGGCAGAGAGCGGCGCCAGGGACGGGGGCTCCCGTCCCCGGCGCCACTCTTCGCCATGACTCCTGTCCTGACTCCCGTCCCTCGCTTGCTGAAGCTGCGCGGAGGAGGAGGAGGATGAGCAGTGGACGGGCTTCAGCCCCGCCCACTTAAGCCCATCCCCCGCTCATGCTCCTCCTCCATGTGGCTTCAGTGAGAGAGGGGCGGGAGTCATGGCAGAGAGCGGCGCCGGGGCCAGGGGCTCCCGTCCCTGGCACCACTCTCCACCATGACTCCCGTCCTGACTCTCGCCCCTCGCTCGCGGAAGCTGTGCGGAGGAGGAGCATGAGCGGTGGACGGGCTTCAGCCCCGCCCACTTAAGCCCATCCCCTGCTCATGCTCCTCCTCCTCCATGTAGCCTAGATGTCAATGAGAAATAATAAATAACTTGTAGGAGGACTTTTATAAGGGTTTTTTTTAATAGCACGTTTTCCTCTTTGAGCTCCTCTGTTACCCATCTAGCTTGTCTAAAGCCTTCTCCATTTAAAACTGTCACCAGGTATCCGGGGCTTTACTTGCAAAAGTTGTTTAGGATGGTAGTTCTGGTCTTAGAACTATGCAGAGATACCTGTTCTTTCTTCCTCATTAAATTAAAATAAAGATTATAAAACAGGGGTTGTTCCTGACATATGAAACTTGGTTTATTTGGATGGAGCAAAACAACCTGAAAGCTGGTTATACTAGTAGGAGGAATCAAGTGGGAGCAAATGCACTGTGTCAGTACACGGCTTATGCCAGGTTCTAGGTTATTTTATTACTTTATCCATGCGTGATCACTGGTGTGTTATGGCCGTGAGAGAAACCAAGATTGGTAATAAGTGTTCCTCTCATTGCACTTCTTTGCAGCTGGCAATAAAAAGATAAACGTCTCTAAAGCTGCCAATAACGAACACAAAATTCAGTATGTTTCTTACCTTATAGCAGTGTTTTTCAACCTTTTTTGAGCCGCGGCACATTTTTTACATTTACAGAATCCTAGGACACACCACCAACCAAAATGACACAAAATGACACTCTAACTTACTACATTGTACTATACCATTATACTGTAATATTATTAGTACTATTACAAGTAATATAAAATATATAATTTCAATATTGTACTATTTCTAAAAGTGTTATCTTGTATTACATTATAACAATATAAATATTATAGGTACACATACAATATATTATCAGTTAAGCACAGGAGTTAATCCTGACTGTTATCATTACTCTCATAGTCAACAACGATATATACCATGACAAATACTGATAATATAACAATATAATAGCATATACTAAGGGAAAATAATAATATTATGTTAATATGTAGTTCATAATAATAATAATAATAATATAGCCTATGAGGCTCCTTGCACGTCACGGTCTCTGAGGCCCGTTAGGCCGCTCGCGTACCTGCCCGGAGGCAGGCCCCATTGTTCCCCGCATTGTGGCAGCAGTGGGCGAAGAGGCAGTAGAGCCGCGAGTAGGAGAGGAAGCCCGTGAAGGCGCCGGCGTCCGGCCAGGTCTAGGCTCAGGTTCAAGGGCTCCACCGCCCCGGCCGGCCGGCTTAGCGGCAGGCCCGCCGCCAAACCCAGCACCGACAGCACACCTGCCGCCGCATCGCCTCAGACGAGGCACTTCCGTTCTACTGGCGTCCCCTCAGGGAAGGCGCTTCCAGTCCCGCTGCCTCTGCCTCCGCCATCTTGGTGCCGAGCGGGAGTTCAAGGCCACCGCGACAGGATTGGCCCGTAGGGAATAAAGGGGCATTGACTTATTCAAGACTTAAGGTTCCAATTTCCCACGGCACACCTGATGATCGCTCATGGCACACTAG
Organism: Anolis apletophallus; assembly: GCA_030556195.1. Lineage (NCBI taxonomy): Eukaryota > Metazoa > Chordata > Lepidosauria > Squamata > Anolidae > Anolis > Anolis apletophallus. The sequence goes on from JARBWK010000010.1 coordinate 135,373,836, forward strand.
CATGCCGCGGCACACTGGTTGGAAAACACTGCCTTATACCAGGGCTGCCCAACTGGCGGCCCGGGGGCCATATGCGGCCCCCAGCCCCTTCCCTCCGGCCCCCTAAGCTTTTAAATAAAAAATCAAAAAATAAAATAAATAATAAAAATTTAAAAAATACCTACTTCCGGGTTCGGAGCAAGTATCGCGAGAATACGCAATCCACACAGGATTTCGCTGTCAACGCGAGATCACGCCGGCGTTGACAGCGAAATCCCGTGTGGATTGCGTATTCTCGCGATACTCTTCGGCTACTCTACTACTGGATCGCTGAGACCCACAGATGCGATTAGGACCTTCTTTGACTCAGTCGGTCGTCGCCTCTCTCGTCGTCCGGGCACTCCTGGATCCTGCGCGTTTGGAAAAGGTAGGCCGAAGCAGGGGGCTCCTCAGGGGCTCCTCATTCCCTCCCCCATCTCCCCTCATGTATTAAATATAAAATTAAATATATTTAAAGATGAAATAAGGGGAGATGGGATACATTAAAATAATGGGGGGAGGATGGCATTAAATATATTTAATATTAAATTAAAATAAGGGGAGAGGGGAGGATGGAATTAAATTTATTTAATATTAAATTAAAATAAGGGGAGAGGGGAGGATGGAATTAAATATATTTAATATTAAATTAAAATGGGAGAGGGGAGGATGGAATTAAATATATTTAATATTAAATTAAAATAATTTAATACCTTATCCCTACGGCCCCCCAGGTCATCAGTGACCGGAATTCAGGCCCCTCGGCCGGTAGAAGTTGGACAGCCCTGCCTTATACCATAGTTTCGTAGAAGCCAGCTAACAAGTCTGATTACAAAAGTTAAACTATTTTTAAGAGGAACAGAGTTTTCCTGTGAGCGACTGAGGCAGGCTTGCCAGTTGAGTGGCATGATATAGAGCAGTGTGAAGTTGCAGCTGGCAAAGCTCTTCAAGGTATGTCAGGAGAGCAGAGGCTTTCGGCTACGTATATGATAGAAATCTACTACTACACACAAACACTAGTTTCTTAGTGGAAATTGTACACAAGAACACAGCTGGAAGCAACAAACTAGCAAATATCAAATAACATATAATATAGCGGTTTCAAATCAATTTACAAAGACATCAAGCCCATGTAGGCACAAGGATAGAGCAATCCTAGTATCACACCAGCCAATGGCAACATCGCAAGACAGGAAGAGTGGGAAAACAGTCCTGGGAGGGGATGAAAGTAGTAGTAGTACAAAGGACGCCAAGGCAGACGCAGGATATAATACATTCAGCAAAGGGTCCGCGGGATTTATCATGTCGGATCATAACCTTTGCTGAATGTATTATATCCTGCGTCATATTGCCCGGCACTGATACCAACAGCCGCTTGAGAAAGCCCCGTTGGGGGCGAAACGGACTCGGCGCGCTACTACACACTTGGCGTCCTTTGTACTACACGAACCGGCCATTTGTGCCCTCCGCACAGGATTGGGACTCTCGTGGTGAACCTGGATGAGTATTTGCCATCCCAGGGGACGGACTTGATTCACATCTCCTTTAAAGACTTTCCTCTCCGTCTACTTTCATCCCCTCCCAGGACTGTTTTCCCACTCTTCCTGTCTTGCGATGTTGCCATTGGCTGGTGTGATACTGGGACTGCTCTATCCTTGTGCCTACGTGGGCTTGATGTCTTTGTAAATTGATTTGAAACCGCTATATTATATGTTATTAGAAATCTACTACTAACTCTCATCAACCAGAAAGGGGACCTCTGGGAATACCATTTACTCAATCCTACGGGGAGGAAACTGGTCAGGCTTCAATCAACGTGTTGTCTGATACACACCAGAAAGCACGTGCTGAAGGATGTGGGACCATCTGCACAGCCTTTTTGGCACCTGGCCACTTTCCTTGTGTACGTACACACATGAGAACGATTGAATTCTTTGTTCTTGTTTTCACTCGTAAGAGTTGACAGATTGAGCCTACAGATGAAGAAAGTCGACAGGAGCTGGGCAGCTTCCGGTTCGAGAGGGTGAAATGCCAAGTATGGAGGACGAAATCCATACACAAATGGCTGAGTCAACAGAAAAGATAGATAGTAGTAGTCGAGAGGTAGGACATGGTAGGCCTTCTACAAATTCTCACAAACAGCCAAAGTTGAAAGTGCACCAGAGAAATAAATATAAATGTCTGTACGCAAACGCTAGAAGCCTTCGAACAAAAATAGGGGAGTTGGAATATTTGGCAAAGGAAAAAAATATTGAATGAGGAGCTAGAATCTCATGAATTAGAACTTCAAGAAATTTCAAACTCACCTACAGAAACATTGTGGATAAAAGTCCCAGGACAAAAACTAATCTAGCACTAGGATCTGCTATCGCCTCCCAACCAAACTCCAGAGGCAGACTGCTATCTGGAAAATGAAGTTAAACAGGCCTCAAAAAGAAATACATTAGTCATAATGGGGGACTTCAACTATCCCCAAATAGATTGGCCAAATTCTTGTTCTACGAATGAAAGAGAGACAAGGTTCCTCGACATGCTAGCTGATTATTCCCTTGAGCAGATGGTCATGGAACCAACCAGGGAAAGGGGATCCTGACTTGGTGCTAACTAATGAACAAGATCTCGCTCAAGATGTCCTTGTAACTGAGCCCATAGGTACCAGTGACCACAACACAATAACCTTCAACTTAAGTTTGATAGCAAACTGTCAGTAAAAACTAACACAGAGACCTTAAATTTTCACAAAGGGAATTTCACCAAAATGAGAAAAATTGTAAAGAACAAACTAAAAGGAGCAGTAAAAAATCAAATCCCTCCAAAATGCTTGAAACTGTTTAAAAATACCTTAAAACAGGCCGAACTAAAATGCATTCCAATAAAAAGAAAGAGGCATGGAAAGTCCAAAAGGACACCAGTATGGCTTACAAAATGAAGTAAAAGATGTGATTGGAAAGAAGAAAACTCATTTAAGAAATGGAAGGCTCTTCCTACCGAGGAGAACAGAAAGGAACACAAGCTCTGGCAAACTAAATGCAAAGCAACAGTCAGGAAAGCCAAGAGAGATTTTGAGGCACACATAGCAAAGAATATTAAAAACAACAAAAACTTCTTTAAGTACATCAGAAGCAGGAACCCAACTAGAAAAGCAGTTGGGCCACTCGACGACAATGGCCAGAAAGGGAAAATCAGCGAAGACAAAGAGATTGCTGAGCGGCTAAATGACTTCTTTGCCTCCGTTTTCACACAGGAGGACAGACAACATATGCCTTCAGCTGAGTCAGTTTTTTCAGGGAGGGAATTAAAAGAATTAAAACAGATAGAGATAAACAAGGAGGATGTTCTCATATGCCTTACTAAACTAAATGTCAACAAATCACCAGGTCCAGACGGCATCCACCCCAGAGTTCTTAAGGAACTCAAGTGTGAAATTGCTGAACTTAGCTAAGATATATAACCTTTCTCTAAGATCAGGCACTGTACCCGAGGACTGAGGGGAGGCAAATGTAACACCGATCTTCAAGAAAGGATCCAGAGGTGATCCAGGAAATTATAGACCAGTCAGTTTAACCTCAGTTCCAGGCAAAATGATGGAAACCATTATTAAAGAAAAAATTACTAGGCACATAGAAGAACAGGCATTGCTGAAAGAAAATCAACATGGTTTCTGCAAAGGCAAATCATGTCTTACTAACTTGTTAGAATTCTTTGAGGGTGTAAATAAACACATAGATAAAGGGGACCCAATTGATATTGTTTACCTTGACTTTCAAAAGGCTTTTGACAAAGTCCTCACCAAAGGCTCCTAAATAAGCTCTTCAGCCATGGAATCAGGGGACAGGTCTTGTCCTGGATTGGAACCTGGCTAAACTGTAGGAAACAAAGGGTGGTAATAAATGGACACTTCTCTGGGTGGAAAGAGGTGGGAAGTGGCGTACCCCAAGGTTCAGTTTTGGGTCCGTTACTTTTTAATTTATTCATTAATGATCTGGATGTAGGAGTGAATTCTGAGGTAGCAAAGTTTGCAGACGACACTAAATTGTTCAGGGTAGTTAAAAATGAAACTGATTGTAAAGAGCTCCAGAAAGATCTCTCGAAATTGAGTGAATGGGCAACAAAGTGGCAAATGCATTTTAACCTAAACAAGTGTAAAGTCATGCACATCGGGGCAAAGAACCCCAACTACACTTATCAACTGATGGGGTCAAAGCTTTCCGAGACAAACCAGGAAAGGGATCTTGGGGTCTTGGTGGACAGCTCAATGAAGATGTCAACCCAGTGCGCTGCAGCAGTGAAAAAGCAAATTCTATGCTAGGCATGATCAGAAAGGGAATCGAAAATAGGTCAGCAAATGTTGTATTACCTACCTACAAATCTATGGTAAGGCCACATTTGGAGTACTGTGTACAATTCTGGTCTCCGCACCTTAAGAAGGATATAACGGAACTGGAAAAGGTACAGAAAAGGGCAACAAGAATGATCCAAGGGATGGAGCGGCTCCCTTATGAAACCAGGTTGCAACGCCTGGTCTTTTCAGCCTTGAAAGACGGCGCTTAAGAGGTGACTTGATCGAAGTGTATAAAATCATGCATGGGATAGAAAAGGTGAATAAAGAAAAATTATTTTCTTTGTCACAAAACACTAGGACTAGAGGGCACTCCCTGAAGCTCCAAGGTAGGAAAATTAGGACTAATAAAGGGAAATATTTCTTCACCCAGAGGGTCATTGGGTTATGGAACTCACTTCCAGAAGAGGTTGTGACAGCTGTCAGCCTGAACAACTTCAAGGCAGGATTAGACAGATTCATGGATACCAAGTGTATCGGTAGTTACTGAAAAGGACATTCAAGTGCCACCTCGGAGTTGGTTGAGGTAGGCAGGATTTCCCTGGGTACTGGTTGTGGGGGTCGGGAGCAGGTCAGGGTTTTGCCCTCCCTTCTGCTCGAGATCCCCGTGTACAACTGGTGGGCCACTGTGTGACACAGAATGCTGGACTAGATGGGGTGAGGTCCGATTCAGCATGGCTCTTCTTATGTTCTTATGTTCTTAAACATATGCTTCAAGACCCTATACCTCCATCTCTGCAACTCTCTCTTTCGCTCTCTCTTACTTGTTTACCATCCATGCAACTACCCTGAATGTCAGAGGGGGAATCTAGCTTCAAACCGAGAGGGCCCTTAGCGAAATATTAATATAAGTCACCTTTCCTTGTTTGCTTGTTCTCTACCTGGCAGCCGTGCGTGATCTTTCCTGCAGAGTTGCTTTTGTGAGAACAGTTTATTTTACGCATTTCTTCAGATAAGTACACAGTTTTTCTAGTTTCAATTGTGCCTGCCCTCTAGGCCCAATCATACCTATCAGTTGTAGTAGAGATCTCCTAAAAGGATCAAGGTCTGCAAAGCTTACCAATACAAATTGCCTGTGGAGGTCTTCAGCAAATCACCTTAAGGTAATTTAGATTTGAGAGTGATTACTCAAGGACATAAAAATAATGGAAACCCACCTTTCGTCCAGTGAGGTCAAGGAGCAATACCTCATTTCCTTCTTCCTTCTCCTCCTCCTCCTCCTTACACTGCTGTGCTGTAGATGGGCTAAGGGAGACTGACAGACTCTCTTACTACCGTAGTTACTACTGAGTTTTATGGCTTTATTTATTTATTACTAGCTGTACCCGGCCCGCGTTGCTGTGCCCTATTTTGGAGATGCGAGGAAGTCTGAGTATGTAAGGGTTGGAGTTGTTGTTAGTTATGGTGTTGTTGGGGTCATGGCTGTGTTGTTGTGGGTTGTTCTGGTGGGTGGGATGTTGGAGTCCTGTGGAGTTGTTGTTGTGTGGTGTTGCTGGCGTTCTGCAATGCTTGTGGATATACAATGTTTTTTGTCTTTCCGTCTGCTGTGTTGATGTAGAGGTTGATGCTTGGAAGTTAACTTTGGAAGTGAGTGGAGGTACTTGAAATCCCATTATCCATGGTGTGTCCTCCTCTGAACTGCAGTCGGATGAAGTGTGGGTCATGGGGGGCATTGTTTGCCAAGTTTGGTCTTTATCGGTCTTGGTTCTGGGCCACAGTGGTCTGTGGGGAATGATGGGTTTTGAAGTACTCCAAATCCCATTATCCATGGAGGTACTTCAAGTCCCATAATCCATGGTCCACCCTCCTCCAAACTGTAGTAGAATGTAGCGTGGGTCATAGGGGCTCTGTGTGCCAAGGTAGGTTACTGCAGTGTTTCTCAACCTTTTTTGAGCCGAGGCACACTTTTCACATTTAAAAAATCCTGGGGCACACCACCAACCAAAATGACACAAAATGACACTCTAACACAGTATTTATACACTCAGTGTGAAACCTGGGCCTGTTTCGATGAACACAACATGGATATCTTGGCAGGAATGGTAGAAAGACACACACGGAGGTCTTGCTCAACAGCTGTCAGACTTACTCTGTGTTTAGTTTTTATTGCAGTCACCCTTTCCCTCATGGAAAACGTACCTGGTCCTCAGGGAGCCGGCTGGAAAGAGAGCAGCCAGACGGAAACACATTCTGCGGCAGAGAGTTCCACTGCTGAACAACATGACTCAAAAACCACTGGACAAATTGCTGCCAAATTTGGCCACAAAACTTACTAATACTAACCCAAGGAGGGACCATCAGTCAAAAAATTGATTTTGTCATTTGGGAGTTGTAGTTCACTCGCATGGCATTCTAAACCTTAAAAGATCAAACGTCGATAATCCGGGATGTAATCAGTTCGTAGTCATGCAGGCGCAAAGTCCGCGTAAAGTTCCAAACAGTTCAATATTAGTCCTCTTCTCCTCAATAGGCTTTGCCTTATCCCCCTCTAGCAGTTTAGAGTGTCGGAATGTTCGTGTTGGCTGGCCAATTAGAGGCATTATGCAAATACTCCCTCACTGGCAACCAATCATGTTGTCTGAATGTAGAGGCCGGGAACCAATCAGAATGCTGCCACATACATACAAATATACAAACATTCCACTTTATTATATATAGAGATATAGAGAAGAGATAGAGATTTATTTGCCCCATTAATATCCCGCCCTCTCAACCTCGAAGGGGACTCAGGGCGGGCTTACAAAGGCAACAATTCAGTGCCATATATTAATAAATCAGGTAAATAAACAAAAAACAATCCCAATCCCATACTAGGGTCTCTTAGAGCTCATTTATGATTACACTGTATCAACAACCTACACCTGAAGGGCCATCAGATTAGACATGTCTGATGGCCTTACTAGTAAACGCTAGCACAGGCAGTCCACGAGTTAGAAACAACCAACTTACACATGACTCATAGTTACAAACGGGGCTGAGACCACAGGAAGTGAGAGGAATCTACCCCTCGGAGGGGATATTCACTCCTGAAAAAGTTACCATGGGGAAAAGGTGTCTCCGCTGAAGCATCCTTACCAATCCTTGTTTCCACAAACAGACGATGTTTTCAAAATCCAATTATTACAAAGACAGAAAGTGAGATGAAATCTTCTGAACGGCAGAATAAACTCGTATGCGATAATATATGTATGGCTTTTTTACACCTAAAATATACTTGTTCCGACCTAAAAAGAAGTTCAACTTAAGAACAAACCTACAGAACCTATCTTCTTTGTAACTTAGGATTGCCTTTATATGATTTCAGGATTTAGTAGTAACTAACTGTACCCGGCACACGTTGCTGTGCCCTATTTAGGAGATGCGAGAAAGTCTGAGTATGTAAGGGTTGGAATTGATGTTGCTTATGGTCTTGGTGGGGTCATGGCTGTGTCGTTGTGGGTTGTTCTGGTGGGTGGGATGTTGAAGTGTTGTGGAGTTGTCGGTGTGTGGTGTTGCTGGCGTTCTGCAGAGCTTGTGGATATACAATGTTTTTTGTCTTTCCGTCTGCTGTGTTGATGTAGAGGTTCTGTGGTTTCCCAACTCTGGAGCACGCTACATAGAGTTGTCCGTGGGAGAAGCATTCTGTGTCAAGGTCTATGCCACAGATTTGTAGTGTTTGTCCTTGAGCCTTGTTTATGGTGATGGCAAAAGCTAGTGTCGTGCAGTGTCTTTCTGTTCTGGCGTTTGTTCTGCCCTTTTTTGTGTGATGTATGTAGCGTTGCGAGTGTGTCGTCCGATGCTGTTCTTTTTAGGAGGCATGGCTTGTCTTTTGGGTCAGCTTATGCCTGTGTGGAAGGAAGGAATGGCATACAAATGGGTTGAGCAGTAGACGCAAGGTTGTGTTATGTGCGTATTGTGTTGTGTGTAGGTATTACTTTTGTGTTATTCTGGAGGTATGTGTTTGTCAGTGGTGCCTGTGTCCCTGGTGCCCTATTTGTCTCCCTCCTAGATCTTGACCGTGGCAGTTTAACCCTCAACTGAAATCACTCAACATTCTAAGTGGCTTTGCCCACCGTTACTATGGTAACTGATGTTGGCCAATGGGTTTCGCTGGCTGCCGCAGAGGATGCTGGGAAATGTATTTTTTTAATCGTTGTTTTGGGGGCCTTCTAGGTTTTGGGGGGAAAAGTTTCTTTGCTAAAAACCTTCCTTGCCTGAGGCCTATTTTTGTTGCCAAATTTGGTGTCTCTGCCTTGTAAGGTTTCTCTGCCTAGGACGGTCGTTCGATGACGACTCTTCCTTTATATATATAGATGGTGGCTCCTGGATTGTTCATGGCTTCTTTGGTTTGTCCTCACATCCTTATGGTTCCCAGTTCCTGCCTCCTCTCCAGACCATTGTCCATGGCCCACGTCTAAGATATCTCACAAAAATACAAGATAAAACAAACACCCTGTCAATGTTTTCCCCTCTTTAATACCCAAAAAAGCTGTATGGAAGCTTTTATTTTCCCTCTCCCAAAAGGGCCAAAAGAAAAAAGAAATCCCTTCAGCTTGTTACATTTTGTTCCCTTAATAGCCTGCCATAATTATGTGCAGATCTGCGTTCATTTGAATTTATTCACTGCAGATCTTATGTAATTGCAAGACTTTTAAATTAAGTAGAAGTAGGATCTTTTTGCCTGACCTTGGGGGGGGGGGGGGGGACGGACGACGACGACGACGACGACGGGGGGATGGGACGGGATGGGACCCTGGATTTGAATCTACTGAGTGTTTCCTGTGTTTCATTTTTCCAGAAACCTTGGAATACTTGGCTCAGTTTAATTAAAGATTCCTGTGCAAAGAATGACTCTCCTTCTGATATCCTGACTAGTTCCTGAATTGTGTCTTTCTTTTTGGATGAGGAGAGTGGGATCCAAAGGCTCTTGGGGAAAATACACCTCAGATTATCATATCCATGGTATATGACAGGGGTGCCCACACTTTTTCAGCATGCGAGCTACTTATAAAACAACCCAGTCAAAATGATCTCCCTCCCCACGACAAGAATGTGAAACATATAACACAATATCTGCTTTGAACTGGGTTTTCTGAGTCCACACTGCCATATAATCTGATTCAAAGCAGATCACATGGGATTTTATTCAACTGTGTGGAAAGGACCTCCGATAACCCGGGGAGCTTTTGCACAGTTAAGACTCGTGCGCCAGCTGGGCCCGTACCTTGGGAAGTCTGATCTGGCTACGGTCGTCCACGCTCTGGTCACATCCTGAATAGATTACTGCAACGCGCTCTACGTGGGGCTGCCTTTGAAGATAGTTCGGAAATTACAACTAGTCCAACGGGCGGCAGCCAGACTACTAACTGGAACTACATACAGGGAGCATACCACCTCCCTTGTTGTGTCGGCTCCACTGGCTGCCAGTCCAATTCCGAGCTCAATTCAAAGTGCTGGTCTTGACCTTTAAAGCTCTATACGGTTCTGGCCCAGCTTACTTGTCCGAACGCATCTGCCGCTACGTCCCACCTCGTAATTTAAGATCATCCGGGGAGGCCCTGCTCTCGCTCCCGCCAGCTTCCCAGGTGCGGCTGGTGGGGACGAGGGAGAGGGCCTACTCGGTGGTGGCCCCCCGTCTGTGGAATGCGCTCCCTAGCGGCATACGATCAATTCCATCCCTCCTGACATTTAGGAAGAAAGTGAAAGCCTGGATGTGGGACCAGGCGTTTGCATACTAGCACAGGACAGCACTTTAGTAGTTTAATGGAAAGTTGGGGAATAGGGCTCAATGCTTTTATGGACGGAACACTGTTTTTAACATAGATGAATGCATAGGATGTGTGAATATAATTGTATTTTAATGTATTTTAGTGTCGAATGCTGGAGGGTTTTATATTGTGTTTTTATACTACGATTGTGATGTAGGCATCAAATTGTGCCTTTTGGAAGCCGCTCTGAGTCCCCCTCCCTCGAGGGTTGAGAAGAGCGGGGTAAAAGGCCGTAAATAAATAAATAAATAATAACCCAGGGCCCTTCCACACATCCTATTTTACGGTTGACACACACAAACCAATTTCTTATGACTGGACGAATTGCTCCCAAATTTGGCCACAAGACACCTACAAGGACTGACCATCACTACAAAAATAGATTTTGTCATTTGGGAGTTGTAGTTACTGGGATTTATAGTTCACCTACAATCAAAGAGCATTCTGAACACCACCAATAACAGAATTGGGGCACACTTCCCACACAGAACCCCCACAACCAACAGCAAATGTTCAAGGCAGAGATGAAGGAATGACAGGAAGGAAAGAAGGCAAGGCAAGAAGGAGCGGGGAAAGGGAGAAAGGATATGAGGAAGGAAGGAATGGCTCTCATTTGGGCCATAGCAACGTCGGTCATGTCGCCGCCACGCTGACTGGCCGGCAGCACCTGGGCGGTGGCGGGAGCCTGTGGGCCGGGACTGAGCCTTCCTCCTGCCCTGTCTGCGATCTACCAGTAGATCACGATCTACCTAATGAGCACCCCTGGTATATGAACCTTTGGTAGCTAATGTGTTTTGCGATGATATGGATTCCAAAAATATTTGTAGCCAATTTAATGGCAATAAATTTTCACACTGCATTCCTGGTTTAAGGCAAGCTAATTCAGTTGTTGCATATCCCTTGGGGTCACAACACCCTTGTTTGAAGTATTTGTGACCAGATTCAATGGAGTGGCTGTTTGCTGCTGCGTAAATGTTTCTGCCACTGTTGATGGTCTTCAGGTGTGCAAACATTCAGCAACCATTCCCGGAAAAGGAATGTTGGAAAGGCTTCCCAGCTGCATTCTGGCTTAGTATTATTATTATTTTTTTTAGCAAAGTCCAAATAGGTGAAGATTTCAGATGACAGAGCACTCCATCCTTCTTAAGCCTATGAGGAGTGGCTGAGGGAGCTGGGTCTGTTTAGCCTGGAGAAAAGAAGGCTGAGAGGGGACATAGCCATAAATATTAGAAAAGACGTCACAGTGAGGAGGGGGACAAGCTTGTTTTCTGATGCTTTATATCAGGGCTGTCCAAGGGCCGGAATTCAGGTGACTGATCACCTTGGGGGCCACAGCGGAGGGCGTGGCCACTCGCGGGGGCGTGGCCGCTTGAGGGGGCGGGGCCCTGCGCAGCCCGTCCCTTTTTGGCGGGGTGACGTCAGGCGCCACGCCTGACGTCACCCAGCCCCGCCGAAAAGGGGTGGGTCGCGCAAGATACCAGGCTTGCGCGCCAGGGCGGGATCAGCGAGCTGCTCTCCACCGTCTCCCTAGCTCTTGCAGCGGCCGTGCCTGAAGGAAGGTATGCACCCGGGCTTACCTTCCCTCAGGCGCGGCCGCTGCAAGAGCTAGGGAGACGGCGGAGGGCGGAGCCAAATCCCAGCCCACCTCCCGCCCTGGCGCGCATGCCCGGCATCTTGCGTGCCCCGCCCCTTTTCGGCGCCTGATGTCACCCCACCGAAAAGGGGTGGGTCGCGCAAGATGCCAGGCATGCGCGCCAGGGGGGAGGCGGGCCGGGGGATCGTCTCCCTAGCTCTTGCAGCATCTGCGCCTGAAGGAAGGTAAGCCCGGGAGCATACCTTCCTTCAGGCGCGCCGCTGCAAGAGCTAGGGACACGGCGGAGGGTGGCCCTGCGCGAGCGAGGAACAGGCGGGGGGAAGTCTCACCCCTAGGGCATCTGACGTGGCTTCCCTCCGCCTCCTCCTCACTCGCGTCGGCCCCGCCCCTCCTCGCCCCCCCCCCCGATCAAAAATTTTTGGAAATTTTTTCCCCCAAAATTTCAATAAAAATAAAAACTGAGGTCCTGCAGGGGGTTAGGGGGCCATAGGGAAGGGGCTCGGGGGCTGTGTACGGCCCTCGGGTCGCCTGTTGGACAGCCCTGCTTTATATCACTGTTTTTCAACCTTTTTTGAGCCGCAGCACGTTTTTTACACTTACAAAATCCTGGGGCACACCACCAACCAAAATGACACAAAATGACACTCTAACACAGTAATACATATAGTTAATATGTTTTTAAATATATTTATACACTCAGTGTGAAACCTGGGCCTGTTTCGATGAACACAACATAGATATGACTTCGTCTCACATGTCTTCCCTCAGCCTTCTCTTCTTCAGGCTAAACATGCCCAGCTCTTCAAGCCGCTTCTCATGGAGCTTGTTCTCCAGACCTTTGTGAAATTTCACCCTGAGTGAAACTTGCTTCCAGTTAACTATGGATGTCATGAAGCTGTTATAAACAGTTCCTTGGGGGGGGGGCTCTTGAAAAATCCAGTAAAATAGTAAAAAAAAAAACCATTTCCAAGCTGGGTTGTGCTCGTGATACTACTCAGCATGAAGTTGGTTTCCATCTACCTGTATGCTTCGCCTTGAAAAAACCCGTAAGGGAGAAACGGACCTTTAATGGCCTTTGGATCACCTGCATTAGTGTACCGTCGGCGTTCCAGACTTCGTTTGCACTTGCACTGAGGAAATAACAACTTTCTTCCTCCACAACCGGCTTCGTCTATCCCTTGGACACCTTTCCTGGACTTCCCTTCTTCTACCTTGACCCTTTGAATCATTCCTTGAACTACCCATGGATTACAAATGTCCCAGCCCCCTGTGGAATTAGCTGCGGACTTGCGTCTATTGGAACTTGTGTTCTCTTGGATCATAATCGAATTAGCGGTAGGACTGGAAATGCGTGTCCAAAACACATTTGTGTATTTATGACTTCTTGAAATGTTTTGTTAATTATTTGTTAATAGATTTATAACACAAACTTTGATTACTTGTGGCACCTTTGTGTAATATACACCTGATGATCGCTCACGGCACACTAGTTGGGAAACACTGCTTTATATCACATGTGTCAAATGCAAGGCCCACAGGACAAATCTGGCTCGCCACGTCATGAGACTTTCAGTGCCAGGGCAACATAGTTACATTTATACACTTAACATTACAATCAGCCCTTTGAAGGCAACCATAAGGCTCTTGTGACCCTCAGTGAAAACGAGATTGATACTCCTGCTCTAGAGACTAGGACTCAGAGCAATGCATGCAATTTTTTTTAAAAAAAAATGCCATCTAAATACTTGGAAGAACTTCCTGATGGTAAGAGTTGTTTGGCAGTGGAATATGCTGTTCGGAGTGTAGCAAAGTTTCCTTGAGGTTTTTAAGCAGAGGCTGAATAGCCATCTGTTGTGGGTGCCTTGATTGAATGTTACTGCATGTCAAAAGTAGTGCGGGGTTGCTTGTAATAATGTAAGCAACTAGGAGAACTAATAAACAATGATAATGGTATATTTATATTTTGTATGTATATCACCAAACATATAAATGCGACATGCACAAGTAAATAACCTCATAGAAACCCTACATGGGTTAAAGAGACGCCAACATAATCAATATCTCTAAATAGAGAGTCCCATAAGAGAGTTCCTTTGCAAATGATATAATAAAGCCCACCTTCTTCAAGAAGAGAAAATATAAGGAATAATGTCCAATAACAAGCGGAGTACTCTCACAGTGGCCGACGATCTCGTGGATGCGTGCGCTGAATCGTTTCGCCGTTTGAAGGCTTTTTCTAGACCGGGGACGTCTTTAGGCGCGCCAAAGTATTAGCAATAGGCAGCATTCGTACCTTAGTTCATCAAGGGAAAATCACATAGAGGCATCAGGCCTTCTTTGGTCAGATCATGGACAATACATAGATCTAGATTTCGCACAGGATGTGATAATTCCAGACTGTACTCTCACTTTGTTAGCAAACATCACCATGAGGTGTTCACTGTAATGGTTTTGGATAAGGTAGAACCCAAACCTTTAATGGATGTAAAACGCAGATTATTACAATTAGAACGCGATTGGATAATCCGCCTTTCCTGCGAGTCGCCAAAAGGCCTCAATGATCATTTATCGGTTAGCGAGCTCCTTGTGTAGTACTCAGCTGTTTACATTTGATGTTAATCTCATGACTATAAACTTCCCCCTGTTCCACATTGTATTGTCCATGATCTGACCAAAGAAGGAAGGCCTGATGCCTCTATGTGATTTTCCCTTGATGAACTAAGGTACGAATGCTGCCTATTTCTCTCCTCGTACGGGGTCGCTTTGTGGGGAAAATTTACCCATTTTGATGCATTGTATTGTATATATTGTCTAGATTTGTTGCTAATACTTTGGAGCGCCTAAAGACGTCCCCGGTCTAGAAAAAGCCTTCAAACGGCGAAACGATTCAGCGCACGCATCCACGAGATCGTCGGCCGCTGTGAGAGTACTCCGCTTGTTATTGGACATTATTCCTTATATGTTCTCTTCTTGAAGAAGGTGGACTTTATTATATCATTTGCGAAGGAACTCTCTTATGGGACTCTCTATTTAGAGATATTGATTATGTTAGCGTCTCTTTAACCCATGTAGGGTTTCTATGAGGTTATTTACTTGTGCTCCGAGATACTGCATTGCATGTCGCATTTATATGTTTGGTGATATACATAAAAAATATAAATATACCATTATCATTGTTTATTAGTTCTCCTCGTTGCTTACATGAATGTTACTGCATGGCAGGGGGGTTGGACTGGATGGTCCTTGTGGTCTCTTTCAACTTTATGATTCCGTGAACATAATGCCCAGGTAATATTAGCTAACAGGCAGCATATCCCTTTTACAGGGCTTATGTGAAGCTAGCATACATTTGTAGGTTATTCCTGCTCCCAGTGTATTCCCTTAGCTCTAGATGGTGAGACCTCTCCATTGGTGCCTCCTTGTCGCGGGGGAGAGGCTTGTGTACCCTAATGAAGTTGTGAGCTATGCTGGTGGTGGCATGATAGCCACCGGTAGGGCCTCCCATGCCAGACAGGTCACAACCGAAGGGTCTGGCAAAGAGCGTCAATGGGCAGGATGGGCTCTCTAGCCTTTTGGCAACCATCCCTAAGAGAAGGAAAACTCTAATTTCAAACCCGGGCAGAGAGTGCTCGTCCAACCCTGTAAGGTCAACCATCTAGAGCAGGGGTGCTCATTAGGTAGCTCGGGAGCTACTAGTAGATCTTCGGCCCTCTTCCAGGTGATCTTCGGGCCTCACCAGCCGGATGGGGTGCTCCTGCCATGCGCGTGCACACCCTGTGCGCACGCCCCTCCTGCTGCTGGCCTCCGCTCTCGCGGTGCTTCTTTCGCCTGCGGGGCATTGCAGGAAGAAGGAAGCACGAGGCGGGGCCTCTGGAGGGAGCGCCCTGCCTCGCTCTCGTCCAGTAGCAGCTGTGCAGCCTCCGTTGCCGGCGAGACAGGCCTCCCTCTGGAAGCCCCGCCTCGTGCTTTCTCCTTCCTGCAATGGCCCGCAGGCGGAAGAAGCGCTGCGCGGGCGGAAAACAGCAGCAGGAGCACGCGCGGTGGCAAGAGCGGGTGGCTGCGGGAGCGCGCGGGAGCACATGGCGGCGGAGGCAGGTAGATCTTTTGGACTTGGTTGCTTTAAGAGTAGCTCGCATGCTGAAAAAGTGTGAGCACCCCTGATCTAGAGCAGTGTTTCCCAACCAGTGTGCCGTGGTACACTAGTGTGCCGTGAGCGATCATCAGGTGTGCCGTGGGAAATTGGGACCTCCAAGACCCTTTCTTCCTCCTCCTGCCGGACACTTTTTCTTCTCCACTCGGGCTCCCTTCTTCCCAGCCTCGCTCTGCTCGCTTTGCCTCGCTTTGCTCACGCTGCTGCTTCTGCGGGAGGGGGGAGGGAGGAAGACGTGACCCGTGCGGGCGCTACTGCGCAGACTCGCCCCACGTCTTCCTCCCTCCCCCACCACGGTGCTCTCTGGATATAGGTGAACTACAACTCCAAAACTCACGGTCAACGCCCACCACACTCTTATAGTATTTTCTCTTGGTTATGGGAGTTCTGTGTGGGAAGTTTGATTCCATTCCATCATTGGTGGAGTTCAGAATGCTCTTTGATTGCGGGTGAACTATAACTCCCAACTGTTGAGCAAGACCTTTGTGTGTGCCTTTCTGCAATTCCTGCCAGGATATCTATGTTGTGTTCATCGAAACAGGCCCAGGTTTCACACTGTGTGTATAAATACATTTAAAAACATATTAACTATATGTATTACTGTGTTAGAGTGTCATTTTGTGTCCTTTTGGTTGGTGGTGTGCCCCAGGATTTTGCACATGTAAGAAATGTGCCGTGGCTCAAAAAAGGTTGAAAAACACTGGTGTAGAGAAGGTAACTCAAACCTACGACCTGAGGACCTCGCTGCCACCGTCCAAGCTTGTTAGGCCCCGGCAGATGAACCTTTTGTTTAAAGGGTGAGGCCAGTTCTGTGCACACTACGCTCCACCAGAAAAATCCATTGCACAGGCGCGAAGGACACATCCAACCTCCTTGGTCATCAACGCGCTTGTAGAAAGCTTGGGATGAGTCCTTCCTAGGAATCTTCATTTGCGAAGTAATGCCAGAGAGAGAGAGAGAGAGAGAGATGGTGAGACCAATTGAAACTCAGCTAAGCGAACACTGTATTTTCGACATCTGAAATACATCTTGTTTGAACTAAATAATTATGAGTTAATTTTAACATCGCTAATGCGGAGTGTCTTGATCTCTGTAGGTGACCTCCTAAATACAACTGACCCCTTGTTTGTCATGTCAACTTTTACAGAATGGTGTTTTGTAACCATTGTACCTGTAAGTGGTGTGTTGGTTTTGAGCTATGCGTGGGCTTCCTTTCAACTTTTGTATATTTATGATCCTCCATATTTACAGATTCTATATCCATGGATATATATTTATATAAGCTTATTTGGAGTAAAATTGTGCAAATTTATTCTGATACCAATTTTAAATTGAACTTAGTTTTTTTTTAAATGTAGTTTTTGTGACAAATTAAGCTATAGTTTTCCTTACATCTTTCATGGGGCTTATGGAACCTGTGAAAGTGGGAAACCTGCAAATATTGTAGTTCTGGGGAGATGTGGTGCTACTGCTGAGGTCCTTGGGGGCGAGGCGGCGCCATGGTCCCAGGAGGAAGAGGAGCCAGTTCCATATACCATGTCACTCCGCAGATCCTGGCTCCTTTTCCTGCATGCTACAATCGTCTGTTTCACTCCTAGGCAAAGGAAGGGAAATATCTGCAGAAACATGTGCCACATAGGAAGATGACAAATGGGCCCTGTGCAGTTCCACAATCTTATTGACCTGGTGGACCTGGTACCTCCTCCTCTTCCTGTGTGCCACATTGTCCTGTTCCACATGGTACCTCATTTCCTTTGCCAGGACAAAAAATGTATTTGCAGCACACAGGAAGATGAGCTGGATCCATGGGGGAAGTGAAGTGGTGCGCAGGGCCAGCTCCTCCTCTTACCCGAGTGCCATGCGCACCTGTTTCACTGAGGCAAAGGAAGGCAGAACCATGTGGCATGTCCCATTAAGAAATTGGACTGATTGTATTACAGGAAAGGTTTCATATGTATGATGATGCATTCATATATATTTCATGAAGAATTATCTGAAACATCCAAGTATGTTTCCTCGCGTTTAAAATCACTGTTTGTCACACAAAAACAGATTTAATTTATTGTCGAAGGCTTTCATGGCCGGAATCACTGGGGTTGTTATAGGTTTAAACACTAAAGTATTACACAAGCAAGGCAATACTCCATATAAATATATATATACTAGCTGTACCCGGCACGCGTTGCTGTGCCCTATTTAGGAGATGCGAGAAAGTCTGAGTATGTAAGGGTTGGAATTGTTGTTAGTTATGGTGTTGTTGGGGCCCTGGCTGTGTCGTTGTGGGTTGTTCTGGTGGGTGGGATGTTGAAGTCCTGGGGACTTTGTTGGTGTGTGGTGTTGCTGGCGTTCTGCATAGCTTGTGGATATACAATGTTTTTTGTCTTTCCGTCTGCTGTGTTGATGTAGAGGTTGATGCTTGGAAGTTAACTTTGGAAGTGAGTGGAGGTACTTGAAATCCCATTATCCATGGTGTGTCCTCCTCTGAACTGCAGTCGGATGGAGTGTGGGTCATGGGGGCATTGTGTGCCAAGTTTGGTCTTTATCGGTCTTGGTTCTGGGCCACAGTGGTCTGTGGGGAATGATGGGTTTTGAAGTAGTACAAATCCCATTATCCATGGAGGTACTTCAAGTCCCATAATTCATGGTCCACCCTCCTCCAAACTGTAGTAGAATGTAGCGTGGGTCATAGGGTCTCTGTGTGCCAAGGTAGGTTACTGTAAATTCAGGCCATACACAATGTCCCATGAGCTGAGGCCTAGTCAGGAACAGCAAGTTAATGAAGCCTTACTGTCAATTCAGGCCATACACAATGTGCCATGAGCTGAGGCATAGTCGGGAGAATCAAGTCAATTCAGAGCGTAAACAGCATTCCATTAAGTGAGGCCTAGTCAGGGAAATTAAGTTAATGAAGCCTTACTGTCAATTTTGGGCGTGGTCTGTGATTTGTAGGGGTGTACATTTTCTGTGGGTAGTGAATTGGGTGTTTGTGTTTGTGCCTCAGCCCTTTGCCTTATCCTCCTCTGACAGTTTATTATGGGTTGGAATGTTCATGTTGGCTGGCCAGTACAGGAGTTATGCAAATCCGTCCTTATTGGCAGCCAATCATGTTGTCAGAATGTAGAGGCTGGGAGAGTCATTGGCAGCCCCGGAGGATGCTGGGAAATGTAGTTTTTTTTACTCGTTGTTTTGGGGGGCCTTTTAGGTTTTTTTGGGGGGGGGAAGTTTCTTTGCTACAAACATACCTTGCTTGAGGCCTATTTCTGTTGGCAAGTTTGGTGTTTCTGCGTTGTAAGGTTTCTCTGTTTGGGATTGTCGTTCCATGACGGGAACCCCTTTATATAATAGATTGTACAGAACTAGAGTATCCTAGGAGAGATTAAACACATACTATACCCATTGCTGGATACAGGAAAGCACACGACGTAGTACACAAAAGATGCAATGTCCCAATAGTGGATACTTTAGATTAAATATCCTTTTCCGTGAAGTGTGCATAAGTGTCCAAAATAAGTTCCAAAATAATGTCTCTAGTCCGTGAGATAGGCAAGTAATCCCAAACAAAGGTAAGGACCAAAAGGAGACTGGTGTATACTCCGAAATGAGAAGATTAGGACGAGGCCAACGGGATGACGATGCCAAAGATGTTTGGGCCGCTTATCCAACGTTTCGCTCCCGGACGGAGCTTTATCAAGACCTCCATGGTGATACCGTCGTCCTTATCAGAATCGGGATAAACAGGAGCCTAACCTCGCTACAGCTAGCAAGGTGACCATAAAGTCTCTCACGGACTAGAGACAATATTTTGAAACTTATTTTGGACACTTATGCACACTTCATGGAAAAGGATATTTAATCCGAAGTATCCACTATTGGGACATTGCGCCTTTTGTGTACTACGTCGTGCGGTTTCCTGTATCCAGCAATGGTTATAGTATGTGTTTAATCTCTCCTATGATACTCTAGTTCTGTGCAATATATATATATGTTTTATATGGAACTAGCTGTACCCGGCACGCGTTGCTGTGCCCTTTTAGGAGATGCGAGAAAGTCCAATCATCCACGGTGTGCCCTCCTCTAAACTGCAGTTGGATGGAGTGTGGGTCATGGGGGCATGGTGTGCCAAGTTGGGTCTTTATTGGTCTTGGTTCTGGGCCACAGTGGTCTGTGGGGAATGATGGGTTTTGAAGTACTACAAATCCCATTTTCCATGGTGGTACTTCAAGTCCCATCATGCATGGTCGGGGCTCTGTGTGGCAAGGTAGGTTACTGTAAATTCAGGCCATACACAATGTCCCATGAGCTGAGGCCTAGTTAGGAACAGCAAGTTAATGAAGCCTTACTGTCAATTCAGGCCATACACAATGTCCAATGAGCTGAGGCCTAGTCGGGAGAATCAAGTTAATGAAGCCTTACTGTCAATTTAGAGCGTAAACAGCTTCCCAGTAAGTGAGGGCTAGTTAGGGAAATCAAGTTAATGAAGCCTTACTGTTAATTTTGGGCGTGGTCTGCTTGAGGCCTATTTCTGTTGGCAAGTATTGTGTTTCTGCGTTGTAAGGTTTCTTTGTTTGAGGTATATATCACATGACGTGAACCCATTTATATAATAGATATTGCCTTGCTTGTGTAATACTTGAGCGTTTAACGCAACCCTTGCTCTGTTTATTTTTTGTTGTTGTTGTAGGTTTTTCAGGCTATATGGCCATATGGCCATGTTCCAGAAGCATTCTAGAACATGGCCATATAGCCCGAAAAACCTACAACAACCCACAGATTTAATTGCTTCACCAAGATTTCCGTTATTGAGTGGCATCAATTTCCAAGTCCCTTTGCCCCCATACTTGATGATGTATTGCAGCCTCCCTACAAGCTGTTTAGGATTGCTGACTTGGTGGGACTTGATTTCAATACAGCCTTTTAACAGCCCCCCCCCCAAACAATAATCTGTGCCTTGGGACCTTTCCCACAACTAAATTCTTATTAACAACGATTTCAATGTGATGTATAAAAGCAGGAAAGGAAAACTAGCTGATTGAGGTGTAGCTGATTTGAATGTATTTGTGTGATGTTCAAAGTATGGTGTTGGTAACATTTCAGGCGTATCTCCTTGTCTTGGTGTTGTGGACAGCCTCTCTTTGTGTGGACTGGCTCTGTGTGCTTGCACCCGGCATGCAAGGTGTTAACTCCAGCTCTGTGAGCCCTGCGCTGAGAGCGAAGAAGGAGCCCAGATACTGGCTGCTGGTGTTGCTGAGGAGAGGCAGGGGTGAGCGGCATCTGTGACTGGCTCTCTGTGCAGCATCAGCTGGCTGCCTGCTTGCTTGCTTGCTTGCTGCACACCGACGAGCAATGATTTTGGTGAAGCTAAGAGCCCTTTAGATTTAGCAGCGGTGCTTGTGTTGCGTGCACACAGTAGCAACCAATAGACCGGGTTCTCATCCTTGTAACAGGCAGACTAGATTTTATTAACGTCTTGTTGATACTTCTTCCTTTTAAAATCAGACAAGTGATTATTATGTCAGGTGAAGTAACAATGAATAGATTGGAAAAGTTGAGCTCGAGCTCGGAGCCTGCAACAGTGAGTAAGGTTCAGGAGGAGGTTGGTTGAGGACATGTCCTGGAGCTAGCTGTTTGCAGGTATAGTACCTTTAGGAAATCTCTCCTCTCCCCCCACCCCAAATCAGTGTTTCCCAACCAGTGTGCCGTGAGCGATCATCAGGTGTACCGTGGGAAATTGGAACTTCCGGGGGGAGGGGGGGAGTCCAGTGTGTTGAAGTATAAAAACCCTAAGAAACCTACCTCGATAAAAGCACAAACTTACAAACACCCCCCCCCCCCATTGTCTACTTGGTCTCTCCCTCTCCATGCATTGGGAAGGCCCGCCTCCCTTTCCCCAAGTAGAGACCTCCTCTTGCCTCCTGGGGGTTCTGTGTGGGAAGTTTGGCCCAGTTCTATCATTGGTGGGGTTCAGAATGCTCTCCTCCTTTCTTCCATCCATTCTTCCTTCTATCCTTCCTTTCCTTTCTACTCTCCTCCTTCCTTCCTTCCTTCCTTCCTTCCTTCCTTTCCCTCCTTCCTGCCATTCCTCCCCTTTCTGTATCAGTCCTTGCTCCCCTCCATTCCTTTCCCTACCTTTACCTACCACCACCAACATTCCGACTCTCTAAACCAGTGTTTCCCAACCAGTGTGCCGGGGCACACTAGTGTGCCGTGAGCGATCATCAGGTGTGCCGTGGGAAATTGGAACCTCCAGGTGGGGAAGAGTCTAGTGTGTTGTAGTATAAAAACCATAAGAAACCTACCTCAACAAAGGCACAAAATTACAAGCACCACCCCTCCCCACCCATTGTCTACTTGGTCTCTCCTCTCCATGCATTGGGAAGGCCCGCCTCCCTTTCCCCAAATAAAGACCTCCTCTTGCCTCCTGGAGGGTTCTGTGTGGGCAGTTTGGCCCAGTTCTATCATTGGTGGGGTTCATAATGCTCTTTGATTGTAGGGGAACTATAAATCCCAGCAACTACAACTCCCAAATGTCAAGGTCTATTCCCCCTGAACTCCATCTGCGTTCATATTTGGGCATATTGAGTATTCATGCCAAGTTTGGTCCTGATCCAACATTGTTTGAGTCCACAGTGCTCTCTGGATATAGACGAACTACAACTCCAAAACTCAAGGTCAATGTCCACCAAACCCTTATAGCATTTTCTCTTGGTTGTGGGAGTTCTGTGTGGGAAGTTTGTGTCTTTCTGCCATTCCTGCCAGGATATCTATGTTGTGTTCATGGAAACAGGCCCAGGTTTCACACTGAGTGTATAAATACATTTTAAAACATATTAACTATATGTATGACTGTGTTAGAGTGTCGTTTTGTGTCATTTTGGTTGGTGGTGTGCCCCAGGATTTTGCAAATGCAAAAAGTGTGCCGCGGCTCAAAAAAGGTTGGGAAACACTGCTCTAAATCATTATTAGTCCCACCAAGATTCAATGTTGAATCTCCTGTTTTCCTTCTAATCCCAGGTAGAGAGCCACCCCATTTAACGGGGGCAGGAAGAGCTGTAGATTAGAGGCAGAAATTGGACTGACTGCATTTCAGGACTTCTTGCTTGTAGGGCAACATTATTTAAGAAACGAAAAGGGTCAGCAACATTGAGACGGCTGAGCTGGACACATACAATTCTTTACCCTGAAGATAGGAAGCTGCTTTGATATTGGGTCTGACCACTGGACAATCTAGCTGAGTACAGTGAGCCCTTGGAATTTGCTTGGATTTGGTTCCCAGACCTCATCTGTAGATGCTTTAAGTCTCATTATTATAAGGTGAACCCAGCTAAGACGGAGATCCTGTGGCTGGGTCGCCCAGGTGGGGTGGAGATCCAACTTCCTTCCCTGGACGGCGTGACATTATGTCCGTCGTCTACAGTTAAAAGTCTTGGCGTCACCCTGGACTCTCAACTGACGATGGAGACCCAAATCTCCGCCGTCAGTAGAGTTGCTTTTTTCCATCTTCGGCAGGCAAGGAAGTTGGCTCCCTACCTCTCCCATCGCGATCTAGCCACAGTGGTCCAAGCCACGGTCATCTCGAGACTGGACTACTGTAATGCTCTTTACGTTGGCCTGCCTTTACTAGTGATCCAGAAACTGGAACTGGTTCAGAATGCGGCAGCTCGCCTGTTGGCTGGCGTCCCGACGACCAGCCACATAACATCTGTCCTTCGTGAGCTGCACTGGTTACCGGTTGAATGCCGGATCACTTTCAAAGTGCTGGTACTGACCTTTAAGGCCTTGAACGGTCTGGGGCCAGTGTACCTTAGGGACAAGGGGCGGTCTAAGGTTATTTTATATGGTAAGCGAACATTACTTTGGCGCCCCCCTTTGTCTCCGCCCTCTTTCCCTTTGTCTCCGCCCCCTTTGTCTCCGCCCCCTGCCTGCCCAATTGCGTCATGTGACGTGTTTACAGGCTTCTGCGCCTGCAGGAGCTTCTGGGCATGCGCAGTGGCTCCGGAGCTCAACTTCAGCTCCGGAGCCACTGCGCATGTGCAAAAATCTCCGCGCATGCCCAGACGCTCCTGCAGGCCAGGCGCTAAAGCCGATGCAGCAGCAGGGAGGTTTGCTACGGCGGCGCCCTTCCCAAAAGATGGCGCCCTTCCCAGAGGTTGGCGCCCTAAGCGGCCGCTTACTTCGCATATACGTCGGAGCGTCCCTGTTAGGGACCGCCTCATCCCATACTGTCCCACTAGGCCACTACGCTCTGAATCAGGTCAACTTCTAGAGGTTCCCAGCTTCAAAACATACCATCTAACGGCCACAAGACGGAGAGCCTTCTCCGTAATCGCCCCTATCCTGTGGAATGCACTGCCTTCCGGAATTTGTGCCCTCACCGACCTGCTGGCATTCTGGAAGGCGTGCAAAACCCTTCTGTTTCGGCAGGCTTTCGGGTAGGGGGGCGATGACCCTGTTCCCGTTGTACTTGCTTCCTGATGAAGTCGTCTACCTGTTTTATCTGTTCCGCTATGTATTTTACTCTGTTTTATTGTGTTTTTATGGTGTTTATATTGTGCTTTTTAATCTTTAATCCATTGCTGTAAGTCGCCCCGAGCCACGTCGGAAGTGGCGACTTACAAATACGAATAATGATAATAATAATTATTATTATTATATACAATGTGGTCCCTTATATAAAATGACAAACTCAAGGTTTGCTTTTGGGGGGTATTGTGGGGTGTTGGGGATATTTTTAAGCTGTGGATGATTGAATACATGGATGCAGAATCTATGAATATGGAATGCTGACTTATGTGTTTACCGATTGGCAGCAGTCTTTTGGGAGGTTTTAGATATTTTTCCCATGATATTTGGAGATGTTAAGACAGAACATAGAGTTATTTATTTGGCAATGCAGCTTCCGGGAATCCCACCACTCAACACGGTCACTGGATTGAGGGTGCTGTAAATGTCTATCACTTTTTCCATATGAATTTTCATCACCATAATATTTCAACTCATAGATAAGTTTCCCACCTCAGGTCTTTAGTTCTCAGTGATCACTACATCAGTAAAGGGCTCGATAGGGAGATAACTAAACCAGCGTTCCCATTATTACCTTGCTGGCTGTGGTTTTTAGGAGTTGCAGTCCAACATCATCAGTTTGCATCAGGACACCAAGAGGCTGAGAAAGACTGTTTTGAAACATCTTGGATAACATTATAGTCTGAATTATTCACACAACAGAAGAAAGGGAAGGAAGCACCAGGAATGTGGCGCAGCTGGCTAAGTGTCAGCTGCATAAGATCTCTCTGACCAGTAGGTCATGAGTTCGAGGCCTGCCTGGGTTGAGGTGGGTGCTCAGCCTTTAAGTGTAGCCTGCTGTCGACCTTTGCAGCCCGAAAGACAGTTGCATCTGTCAAGTAGGAGATAAAGGTGCCACATTAAGTGGGGAGGGAAATTTTGACTGAATTATGAGGCCATTAAAGAACTCCAGGAATCGCTGAGGAATGCGGAAGGAACAACAAGGGATGCTGGGAACGCTGAGAGATGAGGAGTGCGCCAGCTCCCCCTGGTGGCCAGAGTTTGCCTCTGTTCATCTATATGTGTGTATGTGGAAACGGCAGGGATTGTCTGCTAAGTATGTGTACCTATAATCCGCTCTGAGTCCCCTTTGGGGTGAGAAGAGCGGAATATAAATAAAGTAAATAAGTAAATAAATAAATACTACTTCACACAGCTTATAACATTGAAAGCTATAGCTATGGCTGCTGACTTGGATCGCTTTAAAAGAGCATTACATAAATTCATAGAGGATGGGGCCATTAGATGCTATGGGTCATAATGCTATATGTTGTCTACAGCAGTGTTTCCCAACCAGTGTGCCATGGCACAGTAGTGTGCCGTGAGCGATCAGGTGTGCCGTGGGAAATGGGAACCTCCAATCCCCTTCCTTCCCCCTCCTGCCGAACACTTTTTCTTCTCCACTCGGGCTCCCTTCTTCCCAGCCTCGCTCTGCTCACTTTGCCTCGCTTTGCTCACGCTGCCGCTTCTGCAAGAGCGGGGGGAGGGAGGAAGACGTGACCCGTGTGGGCGCTACTGCGCAGACTCGCCCCACGTCTTCCTCCCTCCCCTCCACAGTGCTCTCTGGATATAGGTGAACTACAACTCCAAAACTCAAGGTCAATGCCCACCAAACTCTTATAGCATTTTCTCTTGGTTATGGGAGTTCTGTGTGGGAAGTTGGTGTCTTTCTGCCATTCCTGCCAGGATATCTATGTTGTGTTCATCGAAACAGGCCCAGGTTTCACACTGAGTGTATAAATACATTTAAAAACATATTAACTATATGTATCACTGTGTTAGAGTGTCATTTTGTGTCATTTTGGTTGGTGGTGTGCCCCAGGATTTTGCAAATGTAAAAAATGTGCCGCGGCTCAAAAAAGGTTGAAAAACACTGATCTATAGCAGGAGTGCTCATTAGGTAGCTCGAGTTCCTCTTCGGCCCTCTTCCAGGTGATCTTTGGACCTCACCAGCCGGATGGGGCACTCCTGCCATGCGCACGCACACCCTGCGCACACGTGCACTCCTGCTGCTGGTTTCTGCTCTCGCTGTGCTTCTTCCACCTGCGGGGCATTGCAGGAAGAAGGAAGCACGAGGCGGGGCCTCTGGAGGGAGCGCCCTGCCTCTCTCTCATCCAGAAGCAGCTGTGCAGCCTCCGTTGCCGGCAAGACAGACAGGGCGGCGCCCTCCCTCTGGATGCCCCGCCTCGTGCTTTCTCCTTCCTGCAATGCCCCCCAGGCGGAAGAAGTGCTGCGTGGGCGGAAAACAGCAGCAGGAGCACGCACAGTGGCAGGAGCGGGGGGGGAGACGGCGGCGGGGGGCAGGTAGATCTTTTGGACTTGGTTGCTTTAAGAGTAGCTCGCATGCTGGAAAAGTGTGAGCACCCCTGATCTATAGGGTAAATGTTTAACAATGAAAGTTTAGTTATTTCTTTAATTTGACACTTCAATCCTCTCCTATTGAAAAACAACATTTTATAGCTTGCTCCCAAATAAATGTTTTTGTGAGGCGAGGTTGGATATAATGCTACTTATTGATTTCATTGGAAATGACACCCATTAGCTTACTTTCTCCTTGAAATCTGATTCTCGTTACATTTATTTGGAAGTAAATTTCGTCAAAATCCATATAGCAGGCAATATTCGTTACTGCCCTTGATGCCATTATGCTTTGGGTGTTAACTTATTTAATTAATAAAATGGTTTATTTGAGTTAATACCTAACCTTTCTGTATGTTCGTAATTTATAGCACTGGCTTAAAGTATGTTTGAATTATTTTGCAGGGAGATCTAGAAAACAAACCAGTAAATGGCTGCAGAGCGGATCTCATGGAATATGTTGCACACAACCACATTGAAAAACACAAGGTGAAAGCGACCCAGTCGCTGCTCTGGGAAAATGTGCAGACAAGCGAAAAGGAAAGTATGACTGGCTTAGAAACCGAGAAGTGGGCACACACGGAAAAGCCATTACTTGGTGTCCATGCGAATGGTGATCTCTGCAGAACTGGAACAAGGGATGAGAACCCAAAACACAACGACAAGAATGCAAAGTCGGTTTATTCTTCCAATGTATTAGATGAACCCAAAAAATTACTTGCACAAACTGCTAGAAATGGCATTAAAAACATACCTTACTCACCAGCAGAATGTGACGTGTTCCAGAAAAAAGCGGATGTGGGTCTAAGAGTGAACCTGGCAAACAGCTGCAAGGAAAGCCACTCAGGTGCCTCTTGGAGTGGCTCTTCTGCATCGAACAATGACCGCGCTTTGCCAGCTGGAACGTGTGGTGCTTTCCCAGAAAAGAAGGATCGCGTCCTGGTGCCACGGCCAGGAAGCTCTGACGTCGTTCAGGAATCTCAGACCTCACTTTTGCAAACCATTTCACTTCTAGATCTGCAGGACAAGCCACGTTGCACTCCCTTGATTGAAAAACGTGGCTGCCGTAGTGACGGTGCTTTAAATATTCCAAGGAAAGATTCCCAACCTGAAGATTGCTCCCTTCAGTCAACTTTTCTATCTCTTATTAAAAACCGAAACTTAACTGTGGAACAGGTGGTTGCGATCGAGGCGTTAACGTGTTTGTCAGAAGCTCCTTCAAAAGCATCTTCACCGGGTAAAACCGAAAGAGCTCAGTGTACGGAGCAGCAAATCTCACACTCGCTAAACAGTTTCCGGAAGGATACTTCGTATTCCTTGACGGCCTCTGCGTTGAAAGCAATTAAAGGGGCTTCCTCACAAAAAGACCAGCAGCTCTTTTCTCACGTTCCTTCCCAGAGGAGAGGTCTTCCGAAGAGTCTGCTTTACAATGGTCAAGGTGCTATTTCCGAGTTTTCCAGTAAATCCCCAGGTTCATCTAGCTTACTGCGTCGATTACATTGCTCTGCGTGGGATGGCAAGTCTTTCTCTGCTTTAGTGGCGGGTGGAAATTCGGGCCATGCGACCAAGAAATACCCTCTCCAACATAAAGCTGCCATTGGGCCATGTTCCAAAAATGCAAGTACTGTCAAACATTGGAGGAACAAGGTTGAGATGCTTGGCAAATGGGAGGGGAAAACCGTTCATGGCTTGAACTCAAAGAGTAATTCTGTAATTCGGGGCAGCCTTCATAGCCAGGATGAGAAGGAGGTAGCCACCCAACTAACTCAACTGGCAGCAATAATTGAATCAAGCAAGACAAGCCCTGACCAAAGGGCATCATCCCTTTTTGGCCGAATCCCATCCGATATGCAGTCCAAACATAAACAGGATCAGTGCCTATTGCAGAAGAAACAATCAGTGTTTGTAAGGAACAATTACAGCTCATTGTTAGTCAAGCAAAGGCAACCGGCGCGGAAAAACGACAAACCAGTACCCAGGGCAAGAAGGATGAAAAAGAAGCCTCAGGTAATCTCTGACCAACAGAATCCGCTACAACAGGAATGCCAGCATAATAGCGAATTGCAGGACATACAGAAAAAGCCTTCTAAACTACACAAGCGAGGCCGGATTGCGTCACAAGAGTCAAAGTTAGGTGTTTTGGGGAAAAAACCAACCAAAGCCAAGATGCAAAAGCCAAGGAAGCGGAACGTTTTGCCGGCACAACAAAAAGCAGCCGCACTCTTTCTCCCCAAAACTCAGATTATATTCCACAGGCCTTTACCCGTCTCGGTGCGGGATAAAACGAAAGACAAGCCGTTTGGCTGTGAAGCGGTGCCCGAGAGCTCCAGTGCTACTCAGGGCACCAGCATGCCAAGCGATGCTCTGCAACATAGTGGCCCACTCTCCGATAATCGCCTGGCTGTTCCTCCCTTAGACGCAAAGTCCTGTTTGAATCAAGGAAATGAAAACATACATATGTTTACAGACAACGACAAGGATTCTCAGGTACAGCAAGCCATGAATATGGTTCAGATGCATCCGTTGCCTCAGACCTTCAGTCAAGCAGGTGACATGTGCAAAGATGCAAAATTCCAGCAGCATGCAGAGAAGCAAAAAGATCAGAATCTGCAACCAATTCCCATTAATTGTGGTGCTGTCCCTCCAGGGGATGCCATAGAAGCACTCAGGAATGCTACGAGTGTAAATAAAACTAAATTCCCAACAGGAAAAAACTTGGAAACTGAGAACCCACAGGCTAAAGGGGACTCGGGATGTTCCTCAATGAAAAACACGCTAAGTAGTTTCCTTGAATCACCTATGACGTTCTTGGACACCCCTACAAAGAATCTAATTGATACACCTACCAGGAAAGGGCAGGCGGATTTCCCAACATGCGATTGTGTTGGTAAGTAGCCTTTGATTTATCTTTGTTTGGTATTGTTTCCAACTGGCGGCCCGGGGCCCGTATATGGCTCCCCAGCCCCTTCCCTACGGCCCCCTAAGCTTTTCAATAAAAAATAAAAATTGAAAAATAAAATAAATAATAAAAAAAATTTAAAACCCTACTTCCGGGTTTGGAGCAAGTATCGCGAGAATATGCAATCCACACGGGATTTCGCTGTCAACCGAGATTACATAAAATTAAATATATTTAAAGATATATTTAATATTAAATAAAAATAAGGGGAGAGGGGAGGATGGAATTAAATATATTTAATATTAAATAAAAATAAGGGGAGAGGGGAGGATGGAATTAAATACATTTAATATTAAATAAAATAAGGGAAGAGGGCCGGGGAGAGGGCAGCGGGGCCAGGGCGGAGCTGGGGGCAGGGGCAGACCCTATGGCCCCCCAGGTCATCAGTGACCGGAATTCAGGCCCCTGGGCCGGTAGAAGTTGGACAGCCCTGTTATATAGGAATCCCTGGCAGAATATGTGTATGTCAAACAAGCTCTCTCACACACAAACATCACATCTTGCTTCTTGTCTGCACTGCAGTCAAGAGTTTTACCTGCTTCCACTCCAGAGAATATTTCTCTGTCTGATTCCAGGTGCCTTTCATGTGACTCCTTGAATGCTCTGATTTCTGAGTGTATCTTATTATTAATGTTGCTTAATTTTAAGCTCACCTGATTCCCGTGATTTGCCCAATGGAAGGAAATCCATAAAATTTAGTTGAGGATCTGAAGAACAAAAATCCCAAACGTCTAAAAATCTAACACTGGTAGTTATATGTCTTCAGGTACATGTATCGGGGCAGTTGCAACTTACCTTCTCTTCTGCTAATGAGGGAGTAAAATATGTAGATTAGGTATTTTATAAATACAGTTTTTAAGAATTTATATAACCAGTATAGGGTAGATATTTTGTCCTGAGTGTCGTGAAGCAGACACCAATTAAAGCCAAGCCCAGATGTAAAAGGGGGTAACAAAAGGTTTATTATACAAGGAATGGGAATGGGACTAACAAAATGCTAGCCTAACCAGCAAAAACCCACAAAAACCCAGGAAAGCCCAAAATATCACTGCAGGAGAATCCAAACAAACTCAGGGCGTCCTCTGTGACGTCCTTCGTGGATGATCCAAAAGCGTAGTCTGTAACCGGTCCGAGTCAAGGGCAGGAGAATGACGGAGGAAACGAGGAGACAATCCAAGGTCCAACAGGAGCTAAATGTATAGGGACAACAAATATCGTAATCCCCATAAATCACAGCAGTTTTGTCAACCTCCCTCCGTTGTATTACAATACCAGTCTCGCAGCTTGAAACTCACAGAAGGTCCAGCGGAGTTCAAACCCCGCCACTAGGAACACACGGCTGTAACTGGACAGAAAACAGAACATTGAAAACCCAAAAACCCCCACCCTTCCCAAATGCAGCAACAGCAGCGTCAGCAGCAGCATCTCAGCCCAAAAGGTGGCTGAGTAAAAACCTTAACTCCTGAGTAAACTGGATCAGGAACACGATGCACGATAACAGGATACCAAGATAACAGGATACCAGACACGACTCCTTGCCCGCTGCAAGGAGTCATTTCCAAAGCCCACATTTTATAGTCCTAAAGATCAAACTTGCCCGAAGAACACTCTCCTGGATCAGGGCGATGCAGCTGCTTCCTCTCTGCAGCTGACACTCTTTGTGAGTCTCTCCAGGCCCCCAGCGTCTCTCAAAACTTAGTGCTTCCCAGTCATTCCCAGAAAATCCCATAAACGTTTCAGTCAGGGCCTAGCTCAGTCACTTTGACTCACCTGTCAAAATCCATAAACGTTCCAACCCTCACTGCTGGACTTCCTTTTTCTGCTTGCTCCAGTGTTTAAAGTACTATCAGCCCCTCCCAATTGCATATTACTCTCAGATGCTGATGACACAGCGTCTTCTGCAGCCCTACTATCAGGGAACGCCGAGGGCTGAATTACAACACGGAGTGTCCCATTGTTCTCTTAGGTAAAAACTTGCCATTGAAAAGAACATTTTGTATGTTTATGGATGTTTTCGGTTCTTGTTTTTAAATTCTCTAAGGTCATTACCAAAGGAAATTATGTTAATGTTGAATACATTAAGTCTAATAGAATATTGCAAAATGTTTAAAAGGGGACATAGTATATTTTGTTCTCATAGTTAAACCATTTCTGTACATAATTATTCCAGTCTTTTTGGACATGGAGACCTACAGTATATTCAACCTTATATATGTTCTCTTAAAAAAACAAAAGGATGGTGGTAATATGGCTGGTGTGATCTACTTCAGATCAAGGTCTTAGTTGTTGGTCACACTCCTTGAAGTTGTTGGTTTAACTAATTGAAAACTGATACTGTACCAAAAGGTGTTTCTTAAGGTGATGAAGAACCCTCTTCTGTACAGGGATGGCAGGCACTCCAAGGCCGCCGCTCCTCCGGCCTGTCTGGCGACACAGGCCTCACAGAGCCCGCGATGTGATAGCGGCAGCGGCACCCCTTCCTCTTGGCCCCCTCGCTGGGGGCGATCAGCTGGGGAACGGCTGGGGGCGAGAGAGGGCGGAGGTCTGCAGCCTCTGATCGCCTGCTGCTCTGCTCTCCTCTCCTCTGCTGCGGCGATGGCTGGGTCCGCTTTGCCCTCCTCTGGGCTGGGTCCATTGGGCCATTCCATCTTGGGATCCTTCCTCTCTTGAGGATGTCAGCCTTCATCTTGGTTCGCACCTTATCTTCTTGAATTTAATGTAATTTAATTTTAGTGGTTTTTATTCAATATATTATAATGTCTATATATATATACTATAATATAATAATTATGATATTAATACTAATAATATATGAATATTTCTTGATATATTAATATGTTAATATTAATGATGTGTAATATATAGTAAATATAGTAAGTAAATAATGTAGATTAGAATGTAGTCCAGCCTTTAGGTGCGGCCCTCCATAATATTTTTTGGCTCTCTTGTGGCCCCTTGGAAAAAATAATTGCCCACCCCTGCTATAGGGCATGCATCACATTTTAGTGGGGTCCATATTTGTGCGTCCATGAAGTGATTTTTAACCACTCTCCTTTCCGCAGAACAAATTGTAGAGAAAGACGAAGGGCCGTATTACACGCACCTTGGAACAGGACCCAGTATTGCTGCAGTCAGGGAGATAATGGAGAACAGGTGAGGAAATAAATGTTGGGTGAGTAAAAAACAAAATAGGCAAAATAGAAATGGTGGTTATCGTAACTGTAATTATTCAGATTGGCAGTGGTTAGGTGGTTTTCCTTGTGTTTACTCATGAAAGGCCCCTTTTTGCTTCATTATGCACATTTGGACTAGAGTGTTTATAAGCTGCAGTAACTAGTTCAGGTGTCCCAACTCTGTCCTTAAAAGCAGAACAGAATACTTTACCCTACCACTCACAAGTAGTCATGGTTCGTGCCGGGTATTTGACGGGATGTGCCATGGCGCATGGGCCTCTGGGAAATTCATTTCTTTATTGTTAATTTCCAAGACAGATGGTTGGACTTAGGAGGTAAATAAAAGGCAGTGGCCAATGGGAGGATTGGGCTAGAAGCCAGTGAGTGTGAGTGTGAAGGAAATTCACACACTACCCTGATGTATGTGTAAAGAGATGCTTAGGGATTTCCTTCACAAGAACTGCAGGATGTGTGCTGCCTATTCATACCCAATTAATGCATGTGCTGTTACTTGGTGTTGAACACAATCCATACTGCTAACTTAGACATGCCTGGGGAATGTTGTATGCATTGTGTGCAGGTATTGTGTATGCACAGCAGGGTGTTTGACTGTTTTTCTTTGATCGGGTTCCTTTGAAGTGCTCGCCAGGCATGCTGTATTACAGTAAGCTCTCAAAATCCCCTCAGCTTCAATAGCCGCTTCCCAAGCTTGGCGGTAGTTGAGGATTGCTGTGCCCCAAAGTTACAATGGAGCCATTTGTGCAATTTGTGATGTTTGATGTCATTCATCAGTAATTCAAATTTCAGTATGTACTGTATATTTTATTGTACAGTATATGGATACTGATGTATAAACGACCCTTGCAATTAAATTTATAATAAATTTGAATAATTTATTCAATTAATATTTGAATAAATTAATTGGCCAATATTAAGATCCAATTTGGGCAACTCCCCCCCCCCCACTTCCTACATGCTTAATCCTGATTGGCTGCAAATTTTCATTTGAGCAGGCGTTCACCCTGCCCCTCTATCTTCCCCCTCCCTCAGAATAAGTGGGCCACATTTTGTACTTATTTATTTATTTCTTCGCATTTGTCCAGCGCCCCCCCGCTCGGGCGGCTCACAACAAATCAATCATCTCTCTCTCTATCTCTTCTCTATCTCTATACCTTTATAAAGCGGAATGTTTGTATGTATGTTTGTATCCGGAGGGCGGAAGGATATGTGGCAGCTTTCTGATTGGGTCCCACTGTGGGATTATTTGCATAAACAACTCCCATTGGCCAGCCAACACGAACATTCCGAGACTCAAAAGTGCCAGAGGGAGGTAAGGGAAAGGCCTGAGGCAGTCAGGCATGGTGGGAGTTTAAGTCCAAAACACTTTGCAGCCCCCAACAATGAGGCAACAAAACCAAACTTGGCACACAGAACCCCCAAGACCCACTTTACGCCTTGGTGCAGTTTGAGGGAAATCTCAAAGGTGCCAGACAGAGTTCTTTACAAAAGGCTTCCTTCAGCTGATTTTACAAACTAGGCCTCAGCCTGAATTGACAGTAAGGCTTCCTCAACTTGATTTTCAAGACTAGGCCTCAGCTTGACAAAACTTGGCAAAGAGTGCCCCCATGGCCAACTCAACATTCTGGTGCAGTTTGGGGGATGATGGATTATGGATGATGGGACTTGCAGTACCTTTACTCACTTCCTGAGACCACTGCGACTCTCATCCAGTGACTTATCAAGACCAAACTTGGCACATAGAGCCCCCATGACCCACTTTACACCCTGGTGCAGTTTTCAGGAGAATGGACCACGGATGATGGGACTTGAAGTACCTTTACTCACTTCCCGAGACTGCTGCGACCCTCATTCAATGACTGATCAAGACCAAATTTGGCACACAGAACCCCCTACATCCTGGTGCAATTTGGAGGAGCCACTGCGAGCCAAATGAACAACTGATACGGACCAACCTTGGCACACAATGCCTTCCTCAAATAACCCGGGCACCGCCGGGTCCTCAGCTAGTTACATAATAAAAACAAGCAAAACAGATAAAAACAGCATTAAAAACGGCATAAAAACGACACTAAGTCGTGCACTAAACACAACAGCAGCAGGCACAGTTACAAGGTGGCTATGAACACACAGGTTAGCCAATTCCGTAGGTCTGCCGGAATAGCCAAGTCTTACAAGCCTTCCTAAAAGGAAGGAGGGCCTGGATGGAGCGAACGTCAAAGGGGAAAGAGTTCCAAAGAATCGGAGCCACGCTCGAGAAAGCCCGCTGACGAGTCGCAGTCAACCGGTAGATCTTAGCACTAGGGATGACCAGGAGGTTTTGCTCTTCAGAGCGCAGAGGTCTAGTGGGACGGTATGGGAGGAGACGGTCCCGCAGGTACACTGGCCCCAAACCATGGCCTTGAAAGTCAAGACTAACACTTTGAAGGTGATCCGGCATACTATCGGAAGCCAGTGCTTCCCTTTGCAAAGTACTTCAGTTTTTAATGCAAGATCTAAAATCCACCAAACACTGATACTAGGCCTGTTTCCGAAATGAAAGTTGTTTCGGATGTTGATTGCGATTTAGCTTCGGATGTGATAGACTTCCGATTTTTTTTTTTTTGGAAAAAAAATTGGAATTGATTCGGAAGTATTTCCGAAATTCGGAAGTCTTCGGAAGTCTTAAAAAATGGCGTCCGCCTTCAAAAAAGGGGCAAAAAAATCAGCAGAAGGGAGAGTCAGCTGTTAGTCATCAGCCAATGAGCAATCAGCAATAAAATTCGGAAATGACATCCAAAATTCAGAATTTTGGAATTTGGATTTTTTGTTGGGAGGGCTGCTCTCGAAATTGCTTCAGAAGTCAGAAGTAGGCAACCCCCCTCCCAACTTCCGAAATTCGGAAACAGCCCTAACTGATACCGTTATAGGGCCACACTCTGAAGTTACTTGGCCACAAATGTCCCAGTTTTCAGTTGTGAAATGTTGGGAGCTATAATGTCCCAAGTGATTTAGTTTGCATATGCTCAGGTAGCCTGCCCTCAGGTGCCATGGAGGATCCTTCCCATCCCTTGTTAATGCCCAAGTCAACCTCCTTTATGCATTGCCATGTCTTTCCTCACCCGAGGTAGTGAAATACACTGGCATGACACTGCAGGTGGATTCACCATTTCTCTTTCTTTCTTTAGGCCTTGCTATACACGCCTGTGATGAGGTGGATATTTATGTGTAAATGCATGTGCTGTATGTTGATCACATGTTTGTTTATATGGTTTAGAAGGGACATTTGTATTTGAAATGGGGTTGAATGTTAGACAGACCCTAAAGGGTTAACTATGATAGTAAAGGCATTTCCCCTTCTAGGGGAATGTGTTGTCATAGTAACAGTGGGCGGAGCCAGTCAGGAGGCTATCTTAGAATGTTGAGTTTAAAAAATGACAGTTTAACTGGAAGACCAGCTCTAAGAGAGTGGGGGCTGAGAGCTCAGAGAGAGCAGTTGGGTTTAGACCAGCTCAAGGAGCTGAGAGGTGGATAGTTAATCCAGTCCAACTCAAGGAGTTGAGAAGGTGTTAGGATACTCAGCCTAGGACAAAAGCTGAGGGAAGAAGTTAAGGATAACTTCTATCAGTTAAAAGGAACAGTCCAGAGGTTTGGCTGGGGAAGCCAACCTGTAGTTTATGCTGATGCATAAAAGTGGCAAGAAAAACCTAATTTAAGATTGTGTAACGTTTCTGAGAGAGAATATTGAAACTTCGTAACCAGCAAGCTAAAGTTCACATTTAAAAATAAACTTGTTACAGCTTCTTGGTTCATAAGCGTCCTGGTGTTTATATTATAAAAGACAAGCCTCACTCTGAAGCCTAACAGTCATTAACACCTCATCTCTCTTTACAAACGGTGGTCAAATAGTTACCTCAGTATTAAAATGGTGGCAGCAAGATAATTAATAATAAAAGAAAGAAAACTGTGATAGCTGGTGGCTGCCCTGCCACCGTACTACACGGTTCACGCAGTTTGGTGTGTGAATAAGCAGAGAGATCGACGCCAAGCTTTAGGCGGCGTTTTACGATCTTTTTCGCCCCGTTACAACGCCATATGACTAAATTGTAATATATGTTAAAGCAGCGCTGTCTAACTTCTCCTGGCCCAAGGGCCGGGTGCGGTCACTGATCACCTGGGGGGCCGCAGGTGATCAGTGAGCAGGGGGCGTGGCTGCTCCCGGGGGCGTGGCCGGCCTCTTGCGCGGCCCGCCCATTTTCGGGAGGGTTTCCCTGTGTGACGTTAGGGTGGGTGACACCTGACGTCACCCAGCCTAACGTCACCCAGGAAATTCTCCCGCAAGCCTGGATGGCTCGCAGGGGAAGTGAGCGCGGCACTCGCTTCCCCGCGAGCCTTCCAGGCTTGGGGAGGTTTTCGCCCGGCACTCGCGTCTCTTTGGTCAGAGGGACGGGGAGCCGGGCGAAAACTCCCGCAGGCCTGGATGGCTGGCGGGGGAAGCGAGAACCGGCGCCGCTTCCCCGCGAGCCTTCCAGGCTTGGGAGAGGGTTTTCGCCCGGCACTCGCGTTTCTTTGGTCAGAGGGACGGGAGCCGGGCGAAAACTCCCCCGCAGGCCTGGATGGCTGGCAGGGGAAGCGAGAACCTGCGCTCGCTTCCCCCGCGATCCTTCCAGCCTTGGGGGAGGGTTTTCGCCTGGCACTCGCGGCTCTTTGGTCAGAGGGACGCGGGAGCCGGGCAAAAACTCCCGCAGGCCTGGATGGCTGGCGGGGAAGCAAGAACCGGCACTCGCTTCCCCCGCAAGCCTTCCAGGCTTGGGGGAGGGTTTTCACCCGGCACTCGCGTCTCTTTGGTCAGAGGGACGCGGGAGCCGGGCAAAAACTCCCCCACAGGCCTGGATGGCTGGCGGGCAAGCGAGAACCGGCACTCGCTTCCTCCGCGAGCCTTCCAGGCTTGGGAG
Organism: Anolis apletophallus; assembly: GCA_030556195.1. Taxonomy (NCBI): domain Eukaryota; kingdom Metazoa; phylum Chordata; class Lepidosauria; order Squamata; family Anolidae; genus Anolis; species Anolis apletophallus. Next base: position 135,411,685 of record JARBWK010000010.1, read on the forward strand.
AGGGTTTTCGCCCGGCACTCGCGTCCCTCTGGCGCGGGGGGAAAGAGGGACGACTGCCTCCTCCTTCGTCCCTCCTTGCCCGGATCCCGGGCGCGGGCGCACGCGGGGGGAAGAGGGACGAAGGAGGAGGCAGCCAGCTGACTGCCTCCTCCTTTGTCCCTCCTCTTTCCCCCCGCCCGCGCCCTTGCCCCGATCCCGGGCGCCGGCGCAGGGAGGGGAAGGAGGAGGGGCGAAGGAGGAAGAAGGCAGCCAGCTGACTTCCTCCTCCTTCGCCCCTCCCCCCCGCGGACGCGCCGCGGCTCCGATCGCGAGCCGCGGTGCGGGGAAGGAGGAAGGGCGAAGGAGGAAGAGCCAGCTCTTTTCCTCCTCCCTGTATCGCCGCCTTGTCCCTCTCTCGGCGCCACCGATGCGATGCAGTTTGCAGCGGCGCCGCCGAGAGAGGGGGAAGGGGGCGATACAGGGAGGAGGAGGAGAGCTGGCTCGTCCTCCCTACACGCCCCTTCTCCCTCTCTCGGCGCCGCCGATGCAAACTGCATAGCATCGGGCGGCGCCGAGAGAGGGAGAAGGGGGTGGTGAGGAGGAGCTAGCTCTTCCTCCTCCTTGTACCACCCCTTGTCCCTCTTTCACCGGCGCCGATGCGATCCGGTTTGCATCGGCGGCGTGGAGAGAGGGACGGAGGAGGTGGTGCAGGGAGGAGGCGCTGGCCAGTTGGACAGCCCTGTGTTAAAGCTTTTAAAATTTAGTTGATACGTGGCCTTATCCAGATGTATATCAAGGAGTCATTGCATTCTAATAGCATGATGGCCAGTTGTGGGATTTTCATTTATCTTTATTTATTTATTTTATTTATTTCTTCGAATTTATCTACGCCCCCAGGCTTGGGGGGGCTAACAGCAGATCAATCATCACACAATAAAACAAGCATATAAAACACAGTTCAACACATCAAGGTTAAAACGCAATTAGAAACAGCATACAAGAGAACAATAGTTGTGCACTGGGCACCTCAACAGCAGACAATGTTACAGGTGGCCAAGACACAGCAGATGGCTATTTATTTATTTATTTATTTATTATTCGGTTTTATATTCCGCTCCTCCCGGCAGGCTCGGGGCGGATCACAAAATGTAGGTATACAATAAAACAACGATACAACAATAGAACACATCATAAAACATATAATAAAACATACAATAAAAACTCGGTACGTAGCCATAGTGATACGGTCTACGATTCCTACTGAGCGAGACGGACCCAGCGGCTTAGAAATTACCCAAAGGCCAGTCTGAAGAGGGCCGTCTTACATTCCCTTCGGAAAGGGAGGAGTTCAGGGACCGCTCGAATGTGGTCAGGGAGCGAATTCCAGAGTGCTGGAGCCGCCGCAGAGAAAGCTCTCTGTCTTGTACTGGACAGGTGACAGGAGCGGGACGATGGTATAACCAGAAGATTTTGCTCTTCCGAGCGCAGTGATCTCGGGGAACGTACGGGGTAAGGCGGTCCCTCAGGTACACAGGCCCTAGACCGTGCAAGGCCTTAAAGGTTAAAACCAACACCTTGAAGGCAATCCGGTACTCAATAGGAAGCCAGTGCAGTTGCCGGAGAATGGGAGTAATGTGCTCCCTCACTGGTGCTCCCACCAGCAAGCGAGCCGCGGCATTCTGCACCAGCTTGAGTTTCCGGATTGTCGACAAAGGAAGGCCCACGTAGAGGGCGTTACAGTAGTCCAGTCTCGAGATGACCGTCGATTGGATCACTGTGGCCAGGTCGGCCCTGGACAGGTAGGGGGCCAGTCGCCTAGCCTGTCGTAGGTGGAAGAACGACGTCCCGCTGACCATGGAGACCTGGGCCTCCATGGTCAGCAAGGAGGCCCAGGTCTCCATGGTCAGCGGGACGTCGTTAGAGTCCAATCTAACACCCAAGCTCTTAACCAAGGGTGACGGGCTAAGTTGCTCGCCATCCAGGGTAGGCAACCGGCACTCATCCAGCCCAGGTCGACCCGGCCACAAGATCTCCGTCTTCGACGGGTTCACCTTCAGCCGGCTGGCACGCAGCCATCCAGTCTAGGGACACAACAAGTTATCCCGATCCGTAGGCCTGCTGGAACAGGAAAGTCTTACAGCCCTTCCTGAAAGGAAGAAGGTCCTGGGTGGCGCGAACGTCGGCAGGCAATGAGTTCCAAAGGGTCGGAGCCACGATAGAAAAAGCCCGTCGACGAGTCGCAGTCAGCCGGTAGATCTTAACACTAGGGGTGACCAGGAGGTTTTGCTCCTCAGAACGCAGCGGTCTAGTGGGATGGTATGGGATGAGACGGTCCCGCAGGTACACTGGCCCCAGACCATATAAGGCCTTAAAAGTCAAGACTAACACTTTGAAGGTGATCCAGCATACTATCGGGAGCCAGTGCAGTTCGCGCAGAATTGGCGAGATGTGACAGCCAACCGGGACCCCTGCCAGGAATCGAGCTGCCGCGTTCTGCACCAGCTGAAGCTTCCGGATCACGGACAAAGGAAGGCCAATGTACAGAGCGTTACAGTAGTCAAGCCTCGAGATGACCGTGGCTTGGATCACTGTGGCCAGTTCGCGCTGAGACCCTGTCGGAGATGGAAAAATGCCCCCTTGCTGATGCTGGAGACCTGGGCCTCCATCGACAACAGGGGGTCCAGGGTTACCCCCAGGCTCTTGATGGAAGATAACGGACATAAAGTCGTGCTGTCCAGGGTTGGAAGCTGGACATCCCTACAGTTCGGGCGGCTGAGTCACAGGATCTCCGTCTTAGCCGGATTCACCTTCAACTTTACTCATGCATTTGATGTCACTCTGTATCCAACTGTTCTACTCTTCCTGAAATGGTCGTTTCAGGTCCATTCAGATTTCTGCTGCTGACCACAAGCAGCCCTCCTCTCCCTTCCTTTATCTTTGTGCTCTGGCATTGGGGGAAAGGGGGCCCAGGTTGGGTCACCTCCTGCCTTTGCCTTTGAGTGCACACACACCAGTCCTCACACTTTGAGGATTAAGAAGGCGCACTCGGAAGTTGAGCCCAGCAAAGGAGGAGGCAGTGCAATGAAGGAAGCGGCAGAGAAGGTGATTGCTGTCACCTATTTAGTTATGCGTTATCATAAATGTACGTTTCACTTGAAATAGAATACATTACCACCAAGAAATATACTCACTCCGTCCTAATTTAGTGATTAACTCAGGTGGTAGGTGGAGCTTTAGCCATAAATCCAGTTGCTAGTCCTAATTAAAGCAAATCCATTAAATCAGGGCTGTCCAACTTCTACCGGACCTGTGGCCGGAATTCCAGTTACTGATGACCTGGGGGGCCGAAGGGTCTGCCTCCGCCCCCGGCTCCGCCCCCTCCCCGGGTCTGCCCAGGCTCCGCCCCCTCCCAGGCTCCACCCCTGCCCCGCCCCCTCCCCGGCTCCGCCCTCTCCCCCGCTTTGGAGGTGTCTGTGGAGGACACCAGGGCTTTGACTTGGAGATAGAGATGAACACCAAAATCCCAGTCTCAAGTCCCAGTCCCTGCTTTGAACTGGATTATATTGCAGTGTGGACTCAGGGCCCTTCACACAGCCATATAACTCAGAATGTCCAGGCAGGAAACCCCATAAAACCTGCTTTGAACTGGATTATATTGCAGTGTGGACTCGGGGCCCTTCCACACAGCCATATAACCCAGAATACCTGCTTTGAACTGGATTATCGGAGTCCACACTCATATAATCTGGTTTAAAGCAAATAACATGGGATTTTATTCAGATGTGTGGAAAGGAAGTCAAATAAGAAGCCAGGGCCCTTCCACACAGGCCCATAACCCTGAATGATAAGGCATAATATTCATTCTGCCTCTGCTAATAATAATAATAATAACAACAACAACAACAACAACAGGTTCCTGGAGTAGGAGACCTCCAAGGGCCATCCAGGGCCATCCAGTCCAATCTCCTTCTGTCATAAGGGGAAAACACAATCAAAGCATTCCTCACAGATGGCCATTCAGCCTCTGATGATGATAATAATAATAATAATTACAATGGGTTCCTAGAATAGGAGACCTCCAAGGGCCATCTAGTCCAATCTCCTTCTGCCATAAGGGGAAAACACAATCAAAGCATTCCTCAGCCATGTTGAATCAAACTTAAACTCTCATGAGAGCAACAGAAAGTACTGGACCTTGAGTTTGGGAGTTGTAGTTCTCCTCCATCCAGAGAGCACTGTGGACTCAAATAATGATGGATCAGGACCAAACTTGGCACGAAGCCTCAGAAGAGGAGGAAGCCGGAAAGGGAATAGATGAGCACCCCCCCCGTGCTCTGAACTCGGCCCCGCCCTTTTCGCTCTGGCCACGCCCCTCTCACTCATGCACTCTCTCTCTCCTTCCCTCTTTCCTTCAGGTGGTGGAAGGGGGAAGGAATGAAAGGGGAAAGAGAGAAAGAAGGAAGGAGGAGGGAGAGGGGGAGGGAGGGAAGTAGGAGGAGGAGGAAGAGAGCCTGCTCCTCCTCCCTGCCCCGCCTCACCCCCCGCCGCGAAAAAAATATTCCAAAAAAATATTTTAAATTTTTTTAATCTTAAAAAGCAGATATCTTGCAGGAGGGTAGGGGGCCGTGGGGAAGGGGCTGGGGGCCGTATACGGTCTGGGGGCCGCCAGTTGGACAGCCCTGCATTAAATCAACCTAATTGTCTTCTTTCTTAAGGATCTCTTGCCTTCTTTATTTGGATATTCTGTCTGCTCTCCCCGTTTTTTTAGCCTGATGGTACTATTTGTTTACTTTATTAATATAAACTAAATTTAATAACCCCGTTCTTAAAATATAATGTTCACTCTCTGCTTTACTTTGTACAGGTATGGAGCAAAAGGAAGTGCCGTGAGAATTGAAGTTGTAGTGTATACAGGCAGAGAAGGAAAAAGTTCACAGGGGTGTCCCATTGCCAAGTGGGTGAGTTTTTATTTTATTGAAATACATTTTTTACTTTCTTGAAGTTTAGTGTTTAAAAAGTATTTCCTTGGATCATATAGGATTTTGTATGCATACATCTCTATCTCTATATCTCTCTCTATATATGATAAAGTGGAATGTTTGTGTGTGGGTTTGTTTGTATGTATGTATGTATGTGGCAGCATTCTGATTGGCTTCCGGCCTCTACATTCTGACAACATGATTGGTTGCCAGTGAGGGAGTATTTGCATAACGCCTCTAATTGGCCAGCCAACACGAACATTCCGACACTCTAAACTGCCAGAGGGGGATAAGGCAAAAGCCTGAGGCAGTCAGCCATGGTGGGACTTTCAGACCAAAACACTTTGCGCCTCCCAACAATGACAGAACAAGACCAAACTTGGCACACAAAACCCCCAAGACCCACTCTACATCCTGGTGCAATTTGAAGGAGGGCACACCATGGATGATGGGACTTTAAGTACCTCCAATCACTTCCCCAGACTGCTGCAACCCTCATCCACTGACTGATCAAGACCAAACCTGACACACAGAGCCCTCATGACCCACTCTACATCCTGGTGCAGTTTTGTGTGGGAAGGACCACGGATGATGGGACTTGGAGTACCTTCACTCACTTCCTGAGAGCACTGTGACCCTCATCCAATGACCAATACAGACCAAACTTGCCACACCGAGCCCTCATGACCCACTCTACATCCTGGTGCCATTTGAAGGAGGATGGACCATGGATGATAGGACTTGAAGTACCTTCACTCACCTTCCGAGACTGCTGCGACCCTCATCCAATGAATGATCAAAACCAAACGTGGCACACAGAGCCCACATGACCCACTCTACATTCTGGTGCTGTTGGGAGGGGGATGGACTTGCAGTACCTTCACTAACTTCCTGAGGGCATTGCGGGAACGAGGAACGCCTTCTACGGGGCATTGCGGGAATGAGGGAGCACCTTCCGCGGGGCATTGCGGGAATGAGGGAGCGCCTTCCGCGGGGCATTTCTGGAACGAGGGAGCGACTTCCGCGGGGCATTGCGGGAACGAGAAACACCTTCCACGGGCATTGCGGGAACGAGGGAGTGCCTTCCACGGGTCATTGCGGGAACAAGGGAGTGCCTTCCACGGGTCATTGCGGGAACGAGGGAGCGCCTTCCACGGGGCATTGTGGGAACAAGGGAGCGCCTTCCGCGGGGCATTGCGGGAACGACGAACGCCTTCCGCAGGGCATTGCGGGAAGGAGGGAGTGCCTTCCACGGGGCATTGCAGGAACGAGGGAGCGCCTTCCGTGGGGCATTGTAGGAAGGAGGGAGCGCCTTCCACGGGGCATTGTGGGAACAAGGGAGCGCCTTCCGCGGGGCATTGCGGGAACGACGAACGCCTTCCACGGGTCATTGCGGGAATGAGGGAGTGCCTTCCACGGGGCATTGCGGGAACGACGAACGCCTTCCGCAGGGCATTGCGGGAAGGAGGGAGTGCCTTCCACGGGGCATTGCGGGAACGAGGGAGCGCCTTCCGCGGGGCATTGCGGGAACGAGGGAGCGCCTTCCGTGGGGCATTGTAGGAAGGAGGGAGTGCCTTCCACGGGGCATTGTGGGAACAAGGGAGCGCCTTCCGCGGGGCATTGCGGGAACGAGTGGGCGCCTTCCACGGGGCATTGTGGGAACAAGGGAGCGCCTTCCGCGGGGCATTGCGGGAACGACGAACGCCTTCCGCAGGGCATTGCGGGAACGAGGGAGTGCCTTCCACGGGGCATTGCGGGAACCAGGGAGCGCCTTCCGTGGGGCATTGTAGGAAGGAGGGAGCGCCTTCCGTGGGGCATTGCGGGAACGAGAGAGCGCCTTCTGCGGGGCATTGCGGGAACGACAAACGCCTTCCGTGGGCCATTGCGGGAACGAGAGAGCACCTTCTGCGGGGCATTGCAGGAAATGAGGGCATTGGGGAACGACGAACGCCACACGGGTCATTGCCCTTCCACGCGGCCTCCCATTGTAGGATGGAGGGAGCGCCTTCCGGGGGCATTGCGGTGCATTGCGGGAACAACAAACGCCTTGTTTCCGCAATGCCCCGCCTCTGTAGGCCCCGCCACGCTCCCGTTCCTCAATGGCCCAGAAGGTGCCCTTGTTCCCGCAATGCCCCGCGGAAGGAGAGCCGCGCGAAAGGTGCGCGTGCGTGGAAAGCGCGTGCACGGAAGGTAGATCTTTTTGACTTGGTTGTTTAAAAAGTAGCTTGCATGCTGAAAAAGTGTGGGCACCCCTGCATTAGGGTGATTTACTTTGGAAAAAGACTTGCCTAGGAAGTAGAAGACAAGGAAAATCTAAAAGTAGGGGTGGGAGAAAAGAAAGCTGTGGATCCTGACACCAAAGTCAATATGTGCGAAGCTTCTTTATTCCCTTGTCATCTTACTGACTTTTGAGGACGAGATCACAGCCCCCTGCAGCATATTTTGAAGGGTGAATAGAAGCTTCTGGAAGGAAAGAGACTTTTGGCTTCATGGATGGAATAGATCAGTGGTTCCCAAACTTTTTGCCCTACAGACAAAAAAAATGTTCACCCCCCCCTAGAAATTAATTTTTTTAAATTTTAATAGCAATTCAAGAGAAAGATATATGTATTAATGCAGTGGTTCTCAACCTTTCTAGTGCCGTGACCCCTAAATAAGGTCCCTCGTGTTGTGGTGACCCCCATCCATATTTTTGTTGCTACTTCATAAATAATTTTGCTACTCCTATGAATTCTAATGCAAATATCTAACATTCAGGATGTGTTTTCATTGCTACAAATTGAAGATAATTAAAGCATAGTGATTAATCACAAAAACAGTATGTTTGGGGGAGTTTGGACAACGGTTGATGGGATTTGCAGTACCTTCGACCAATTCAGCTCGGACTTCCACAGCCGAGACCCCATGAATGACAGACCTGGACCAAACTTGGCACACAGAACTCCCATGACCAACAGAAAATACTGGAGAGGTTTTGTAGGAATTGACAAGAGATTTAGGGGAGATGTAGTTCACCTACAGTACATTTGGAGAGCACCTGGATCTGGACCAAATTTGGCACAAATACTCAATATACCCAAAGTTGAACACTGGTGGAGTTGTGGGGGATTGATTTTGTCATTTTGGGAGTTGTAGTTCACCTATAATCAAAGAGCATTTTGAACTCCCAACAGCAATGGAATTGAACTAAACTTGAGCAATAGAGAATACTGGGCTTTGGAAATTGGGAGCTGCTTGCTTTTTCCTTCGTGCCACGGCCATCTCTCAGGAGGCGCCTGCAAAAGCCGCAACGACTCAGGGGGCGTTTGCAGACGCAGAGGCTTTCCTTCTCCACTGGACCAACTGGCAGGCACACACTAGCAAGCGCGCGACTGTCTCATCCTGCCAGTTGGAATCCCTGGGCAGACGTTGCTTGGAAACCGCAGCGCACGCCCCCTTCCTCTCCTCAACTCCGCCCATGGCGCAGTCCTGTATCACCCCTTCCTTCCAAGAGACCCATTGGATTAGAAGGGGCGATACAGGACTGCGCCGTGGGCAGAATTGAGAGGAAGGGGGCACGTCCTGCGGTTTCCAGGCAGCGCCTGTAGGGGTTTCCAACTGGCAGGTGTACACTCACGTGTTGGAGAGTTGGAATCCCGCCCCTTGCAGGGCTTCAGTGCCCCCCAAATTCTCCCGAGCCTCCCACCGCCCCCTTGGATTGCCTCACCACCCACTAGGGCAGTGTTTCTCAACCTTCCTAATGCTGCGACCCCTTAATACAGTTCCTCATGTTGTGGTGACCCCTAACCATTATTTTCATTGTTACTTCATAACTGTATTTTTGAAGGGGGGGGGTTGATTTTGTCATTTGGAAGTTGTAGTTGCTGGGATTTATAGTTCACCCACAATCAAAGAACATTCTGAACTCACTAACAATGGAATTGAACCAAACTTGGCACAAAAAACGCCCATGGCCAACAGCAAATACTGGAAGTGTTTGGTGGGCATTGACCTTGAGTTTGGGAGTTGTAGTTCACCTACATCCGGAGAGCACTATAGACTCAACAATGATGGATCTGGGCCACACTTGACACTAATCCTCAATATACCCAAATGTGAACACTGGTGGAGTTTGGGGAAAATAGATCTTGACATTGGGGAGTTGTAGTTGCTGGGATTTATAGTTCACCTACAATCAAAGAGCCCCTTGCACCCCATCAATGATAGAATTGGGTCAAACTTCCTACACAGAACCCTCATGCCTTGAAGGGACTAGCTGGCGTGAGCCTCCGTCCCACCTCACTTACTCTCCCTCACCCCACACATGTGCATCATGTTGCCATGCGCCAAGCATGCCTGCTCTCCCCACTTAGAGTCTCAGAAACAGCCCTCCCCTTGGCTGGGAGCCCTGCAATCTGTTTCCAAAAAGAAAGAGAAGGACAAGCGGAGAGATCTTCAATTTTCTCTGCCAAAGGGCTTCCTAAGACCACCATAAATATTTGTTTTCTAATGGTCTTTGGCGACCCCTCTGAAACTCTCTCGCGACCCCCCTGGGGGTCCCGATCCCCAGGTTGAGAAACACTGCACTAGGGGGTGGTACCGCCCACTTTGGAAACCACAGGAATAGATGGAACAAAATCTTTTCAGGAATGAAAAGTTAAGTGTACAAATGTGGGATAGGTGACACCTAGCTTGACTACAGTATTCGTTCGGATTGTCTAGGTGTCTATGTAAACCACAGGCTAAACAAGAGCCAGTAGTGTGATGCAACACCAAAAAAAAAGTCAATGCAGTTCTAGGCTGCACCAACAGAATGATAGTGTAATTTGGACAGCTACATCAGTACTTCCCAAACTTTGGACCTCCAGGTGTTTTGGATTATAGCTCCCAGTATTTGTGACTGTTGGCCAAGCTGGCTAGGGCTTCTGGAAGCTGAACTCTTTGAAGACCAAGGAATCAATTGAGGGTTGGTTAAAATATATTGAAGCTGGTGTGCTATTTTCAGCTTGTCACAATTAGTGGCAGCTGCATTTTTAATCAGTTATGTCAGATAACTTTTTGAAGCCAAATGAATATGAAAGAAAGCAGCTGGTCTGAAAATGACTGAAGTGTGAACAGCAGTGTACAGGGAGCGGCTCATGTACCAGCCTAATCTGGTAAAAGAAACACTTGGTCACATCCACCATTTGCTTATAGAGCAGTGTTTCCCAACCTTTTTTGAGCCGCGGCACACTTTTTCCATTTCCAAAATCCTGGGGCACACCACCAACCAAAATGACACAAAATGACACTCTAACACAGTCATACATATAGTTACTATGTTTTTAAAATGTATTTATACACTCAGTGCGAAACCTGGGTCTGTTCCGATGAACGCAACATAGATATCCTGGCAGGAATGGCAGAAAGACACAAACTTCCCACACAGAACTCCCATAACCAAGAGAAAATACTATAAGAGTTTGGTGGGCATTGACCTTGGGTTTTGGAGTTGTAGTTCACCTAGATCCAGAGAGCACTGTGGACTCAAACAATGTTGGATCAGGACCAAACTTGGCATGAATACTCAATATGCCCAAATATGAACGCAGATGGAGTTCAGGGGAAAGTGATCTTGCCATTTGGGAGCTGTAGTTGCTGGGATTTATAGTTCCCCTACAATCAAAGAGCCTTCTGAACCCCACCAATGATAGAACTGGGCCAAACTTCCCACACAGAACCCCCAGGAGGCAAGAGGAGGTCTCTACTTGGGTAAAGGGAGGCGGGACTTCCCAATGCATGGAGAGGGAGAGACCAAATAACCAATGGGTGGGGTGGGGGGGTGTTTGTAATTTTGTGCCTTTATCGAGGTAGGTTTCTTAGAGTTTTTATACTTCAACACACTAGACTCTTCCCCCCCCCCCCTTCCTGGAGGTTCCAATTTCCCACGGCACACCTGATGATTGCTCACGGCACACTAGTGTGCCCCGGCACACTGGTTGGGAAACACTGTTATAGAGAAACATCAGGGTCTGCCCAAGGCACTTCAGGCAAAGGGCTAGGTGGTGTGACTTCCCATTCAATGTACAGAATTCAGATGGACTGAGTAGTAATAGGAGGGCTCTCCAACGTACTTGAGGAGTTCAGAAGAAGTTGTGAAGCAGAACAGAATAGTTGTGAAGCCCAGGAGAGTCAACTGACAAAACTGCCATCACTGCCCTTTGCACATGCCACATGAAGCATCCGCCTTATTCTGTCTCATGGTAAAGCCTGGCTAAGAAATAAGATAATTTCACTGAGCGCAACCTCTTCACAAATCTAGTCATTTGTAAGGAGAACAACCTGAGTAAACTATTACCACCAGCCAGCTGTGATAACCACAGCACCTATCTAAGTAGGAGTAGGGCAGGGGTCACCACACTTTTTCATCATGCAAGCTACTATATGAACAATCAAGTTGAAAAGATCACCTGTTGTGCATGTGAGCGTACACGCGTGCGCGCTCCTACTGCAGCCTTTTGTCCGCACGGGGCTTCTTTCTTGCCTGCCCACGAACTCACCGCCATGCGCACCCGGGAAGGGGATCCTCCTTGCCTGCGCGTGCTCTCTCTCTTAATGTCTTTGTTGCCTTCCTCCTTCCTGCTGCGTGCTTTCGCGAAGCAGGGAGTCCCCATCCCGTCCTGCTTCTTGCGTGCACAGCAGGCCCCTCCCATGCACGCAGCAGGAGGGTATTTATAGGCGCACCTACCAGCGCTCCGGCCAGATATGGTTTCAGCGGCGGCTCGGAAGGTGCAGGGCTGGGAAGAGGGGCCTATCCGTGCGCATGCCTTCGCCTTGCTCCCGCCCCCCCCCCCCAGCAGCAACCAATGGGCAGTCACGTCACCACACCGTGCGTGGCAAGACGAGCGCCAGGGCCCGCCCACTAAAGCCTCATTTTGGCAAAAGAAGCCCCGCAAAGGCGGCGGCGGGAGCGCATGTGCGCGCGCATGGCAGGAGCACGCCATCCAGCTGGTGAGGCCTGAAGATCACCTGGAAGAGGGCCAAAGATTACCTAGGTGCTCCCGATCACTGTAATGAGCACCCCTGGAGTAGGGCATACTCCGCGGCAGTGAAGGCTGCAAGTAAATCTCACACTGCGGCCAACATTGTGTCTGTGAGGAACCATCCAACTGAGTTGTTTCGAACTGTCAGAGGCTTGTTGAACCCCACACCACTTGTGACGGGGTCCCTGGCCCTTCAACAGCTCGCCGTGAGGCATTTGATCGGTTCTTCGCAGATAAAGTCACTCTTATTCGCTCCGACCTGGATGCTACAGTTACTGCAGTCTCTGAAGAAGTATCAAGAGCACCTGCTTGTCTGGTTTTAATGGATTCATTTTGATTTGTACAACCCGAAGACGTTGACAAGATTGTTGGAGAGGCGAGGGTGACCACATGCATTCCGGACCCCTGCCCATCCTGGCTGATAAAGGAAGTCAGAGGGGATTTGGCTCAGTGGGTAAAGGTAGTAGTTAATACCTCCCTTCGGGACGGCAAAATTCCAGCGAGCTTAAAAGAAGCTGTGATAAAACCGCTTTTGAAAATCCATCACTGGACTCCACTGATTTGAACAACTTTCGGACAGTCTCCAATCTCCCGTTTTTGGGCAAAGTCTTGGGACATGTGGTTGCCTCGTAGCTCCAGGGGTTCTTGGAGCAAACTGACTATCTGGATCCGGCATAGGCTGGTTTCACTCTGGTATCCTTCTGTACTCCTCATGAGGACAGGCCTTGGGGGTACTGTTCTGCAGTGGCTCCAGTCCTGGAGGATTACATCCTGAAGGTGTTGTTGGGGGACACCTGCTCGGCTCTGCAGACCTTATTCTGTGGGGTCCGGCAGGGCTCAGTATTGTCCTCCATGTTGTTTAACATCTGCATGAAGCCGTTGGGTGAGATCATCCATAGTTTTTGGACTTTGATGCCATCTGTACGGAGATGACATCCAACAATTACTACTCCTTTCTACCAGATGCTAAGGAGGCTGCCCATGTCGTGAACTGGTGCCTGGCCACCAGGGCCGGCCTTTACCATTAAGCGACTTACCATTAAGCGCCGCCCCGCCGCCGTGCCGCCGCAGCCAGCCGGCGGCGCAGAGGAACGGGGGGAGAGGGGACTCACGGCGCGGGCGCCCGGACCCGAGGAGGAGCAGGAGGAGTGGGGGAGGCCACGAGGGCGGCCCCCACGGAGACTCCCCGGCAGCAGCAGCAGCAGCGCCCCCGGAAGGGCCCGGAGCCAGAGGCGCATCTTCCTGACGTCACTTCGTCGCCACCTCTGCCGAGGCGGAAGGGCAGGAAGGCCTCGCCGGCCGCGCGCTGCAATGACGCCCGGAAGGAGAGACGCCGGAGGGAGGGAGCCCTGCGGAGGCGCGGCGGAGGGAGGGAGGGAAGGAGGAAGGGTCCGCCTTTTTGGAGTTTCCCCAAACTCCACCTGTGTTCACATTTGGCAATATTGAGTATTCCTACCAAGTTTGGTCCAGATCCATCATTATTTGAGTCCACAGTGCTCCCTGGATATAGGTGAACTACAACTCCAAAACCCAAGGTCAATGCCCACCAAACTCTTATAGTATTTTCTCTTGGTTATGGGAGTTCTGTGTGGGAAGTTTGTGTCTTTCCGTCATTCCTGCCAGGATATCTATGTTGTGTTCATCCAAACAGGCCCAGGTTTCACACTGAGTGTATAAATACATTTAAAGACATATTAACTATATGTATTACCGTATTAGAGTGTCATTTTGTGTCATTTTGGTTGGTGGTGTGCCCCAGGATTTGGTAAATGTAAAAAGTGTGCCGTGGCTCAAAAAAGGTTGGGATCTACACTGTTTTAATGTATATAAATAGAGCTTTTTTTCTGTCGGTGGTGCTGAAATTTATGTGTGCCATACAATCAATGGTGTCGTGGAATTGAAGAAATATGGTAAGGCCACATTTGTGTATTTTGCTTAAAATAGCCAGAGCTTTTTCTGGAAATTTTATTTTTATAGATTTGAGGTGAGGTGGGAAAGGTTTTCATTTCCCTATTATATAAGAATTACGTTTATGTTATTTCCAATATTGTTGTAGGTCAGCACTGGTTGCTAAAAGCGACATTGTGTGTTTTCTTCGCTAGTTCTGATCGGTGGTTTTATTGCTTGCTTGCATCGTGTAGAAAGGGCTTGAAGAAAAATTGACCGAGGAGGGATGTGGGAGAAGACACCTTACCCATAGTAGTCTCCACACTTGTGTTGTGTTGACCCTTCCTATTTGTCATACCCAAAACCCTTTGCCAGTCTTTTACTCGGTGCCCCTCAGAATCAGCGCCATGTTTTAGTTTTCCCCCCAGTATGTAATAGATTCAAGTGTTGTTGTTTTTTGTTAAGTGTTTATGTACATATGTTATGTGGCACATACATGTCAAACTCTGGTTTCTTCGGTGTTGTTGATGTGCTATTGCAATATATTCAAATTCTTTATATGTGTGGAATGAGATTGGCTTCTCTGTCCGTACTGTTATTGTACTTTATTTTTCAGCTAACACAATACTGAGAGAGAGAGAGAGACTGAGGGCTCTATAATGATCTATCTATCTATTTATCTATGTATATAATAAAAGTCAGTGTTTGCGGGCGGTGGTGCAGAGGGAGGAATATGTGCCAGCGTTTCGATTGGCTGCCACTGTGGGATTATTTGCATAAAGAGCTCCGATTGGCCACCCACATTCCAACATTCTAAAGTGACTCAGAGGGAAAAGGAAAGGCCTCAGGCAGTCAGCCACTGCAGCCCACAGCAATGGCGGATCAGGACCAAACTTGGCAAACGGGCCCGATGGCCCACTTCACAACCTGGTGTGGTTTAGGGCAGGATGGGCCACGAATGATGGGATTTGCAGTACCTTCACCTCATTCACTTCCCAAACAACACTGTAGCCCCTATAAATCACAGACCAGGCCCAAAATTGACAGCAAGGATTCCTTAACCTGATTTTTCTGACTAGGCCTCAGCTCATGGGATATTGTTAGGCTTCCTCAACTTGAATTTCCTGACTAGGCCCCCAACAATGACAGAACAAGACCAAACTTGGCACACAGACCCCCCCCCCCCAAGATGCACCCTACATCCTGGTGCAGTTTGAGGGAGGATGGACTTGCAGTAATTTAATTCACTTCCTTAGAGCACTGTGGCCCACACCAATGACGAATCAGGACCAAACTTGGCACACAGAGGCCTAATGGCCCACTTTACAATTTCTGAGACTGCTGCGACCCTCATCCAATGACTGATCAAGACCACACTTGGCACACAGAGCCCCCATGACCCACTCTACATCCTGGTGCAGTTTGGAGAAGGGCGGACCATGGATGATGGGACTTCCAGTACCTTCCCTCACTTCCAGAGACAGCTGCAACCCTCATCCAGAGAATGACCAAGACCAAATGTGACAGACAGAGCCCCTATGACCCACTACATTCTGGTGCTGTTTGGAGGGGGGTGGACCATGGCCAATGGGAGTCGCAGTACCTTCACTAAGTTCCTGAGACCACTGCAAGTCACATAAGCATCTAATAGGAACCAACCTTGGCACACAATGCCTTCCTCAAATAACCCGGGCACCGCCGGGTCCTCAGCTAGTATAATATAAAGGACAACTATAGATTGTAAAACTTGCTATATGGCAGGGGAAATGGAAAAGGGATGGCGAAGTATGGCAACAGCTTCAGATGGAAAATGCCGCAGAGCAGAAGTTACATCTAATCAGCTGTTGGCATTTAGTTTTTCTCACTCCTAGGCTATCTACTCTCTTGAAGAACAGGGCTGAGTGGCACCTTCTCTCAAAATTTTCATATGGTTTTCTTAGGCAAGGAATACTCAGAAGTGGTCTTACCAGTTCTCTCTTCGGAAATATAGCCGACAGCACTTGGTATTCATTGGTAGTCTCCCACTGAAGTACTAGCCGTGTCTGACCCTGCTTAACTTCCAAGAATCTGGTGCCTTTAGGGTTCCGCTGAATTAGCTAGATGCTCTTTGAGGTGACGGAGAGTATTGTCAGGCCCGGATCAGGCCCTTTTGGCGCCCTAGGCCAAAGGCTCTGCCCCCTGGCTCCGCGCCGCCCCACCCCCGGCTCCTCCCCACTCCGCCCCAGCCCTGCCCCCGGGTCCTCCTCGCCCCGCCCCCAGCTCCGTCCCCGCCTCCTCGATGGCTCCTCCCTCCTAAAGCCACTATGCCGGCCTGAGAAGCGGCCGAAATCGCAGCTTTAGGAGGGAGGGAGGAGCCGTGGGGAGGTCCCGCATCGGCTCCGGTGGTGGGGCTTTCCTTCCTCCTCGCGCCAGTGAGGAGGCGGGGGCGGAGCTGGGGGTGGGGCGGAGCCAAGGGCAGGGGCAGAGCTGAGGGGAGCAGAGCAAAGGAGGGGGGCGGCCGTGGATGGCGCTTATGCCACCGCGCACATGTGCCCTTTAAAAGAAAATTTTTGAATTTTTTTGAATTTTTTTGTATTTTTAAAAAAACTTTTTTGGGGGGGTCCGGACCTGCTGCCCCCACAAAGGTGCTGCCCTAGGCCATGGCCTAGGGTGGCCTTATGGGTAATCGGGGCCTGAGTATTGTCCTGCATAGAGTGCTGAAGCTAAGTTTGCTTTTGTGTTTCAAATCAAGAGTTGATGTCTTGCCTTTTGGTCAGGCAGAAACTTCAAGGCCTTAAGTGGAAGTACATTATTTGAACTGTTATGTTTATTCATATCATGATCTGATCACCATGCTCATTATATCCCACCTTCATGGGGTTTATTCATATCATGGGATAACAATACAAAAGGTTTGCTAGGGTAAACCCTCTTCCACCCAGTCTCAGCCCCCCGAACCAAACAGCCCCCTGAACCAAAATCCTGGCTACGGCCCTGAGCCTCACCAAAGGCCAGGCATGGGATTGGACAGGAAGGAGATGTTGTCCTAATAGGTAGTGATACAGAAGGGCAAAAAAACCCCATACAAACAATGTTCTTTCATGAGCATAATCTTACCATGCAGTGACACATGACATGGAGATTTTAATGCATGACAATACATTCACATCTGCTCAGTTGAGCACACTTCCAATCTAGGATCTTGGTTAGTTTTCAAAGATGAGTGGCAGGGATATTTCTTTTAAATGTTTTAGAACTGTAGAACTGGATTATCCTATCTGTTGTCTAAATCAGAGAGCGATTTTAACAGTCGTATGGATTAGAATGAATTGATCTGTAACGTACCGTTAAGTGGAAACAAAGCCAGTCATGTTGGATGAAGATCTCCAAAGTTTCCAGCCTTCTCCTGTGCAATTCGCAATTTGTGTTTACATTTGTATGTGTGTTAACAGACCAGACAGCAAGTTATAATTATTCACGGAGAACATATTCCTTATTCCAGAGCTCTTGCCAAGGGTTGATATAGTTGATATACTCTCAAAAAGTTCAACCCCACCCCCCAAATTGCGTGTGCAGTATATATGGGGGTATTTTTTTCTAACTTTTGGGGACCTCTGAGCCACTATAGGCTCAGGAGATGCCTGTTTTATCAACAGGAAATATTCTTGTTTACTTCCTGTTTTTTTTTAAAAAAAGATTTATACTGGGACTGAAACGGCATAGCATGGTGACAATACTCTCCATGACTCAGAGGACATTTTGGGGTAATTTGTTTTTTGGGGGGGAATTGTTCTGTGGGGCCACAAAAATGACCCTGGGCCCATATTTAGCATGAGCCACACTTTTGTCATCCATTATACCCCATCTGACAGACCCAGGATAGTGGGAGGTTGGAAAGATGCTAATACACTATTTTATCTGTGCTTATTGTACATTCTAGGACAGGGGCGGGCAACCTACGGCCCGCGGGCTGGATGCGGCCCAGCAGCCGTTTCTGTCCGGCCCGGGAAGAAGGGCGTCGGGGGCGGGGCCAAGAGGAAGGGGTGCCGCCGCCATCCCATCGCGGGCTCTGTGGGGTCTGTGTCGGCAGACAGGCAGGAGGAGCAGTGGCTTTGAAGTGCCTGCCATCCCTGGAGGCGATCCGGGCCTGCAGCGGGAGCAGTCGCCAACCTGTAGCGGCTGATTGCCATGGCGACCCGGAAGACTTGATCGTCTTCTGGGTCGCCAGGGTGATCAGCCACCTCAGATCGCTGACTGCTACCCCTGCAGGCCCAGATCACCTCCAGGGATGGCAGGCACTCCAAAACAGGGCGATCAGCTGGGGAACGGCTGGGGACGAGAGCGGGCGGAGGCCTGCAGCCTCCGATTGCCTGCTGCTCTGCTCTGCTCTGCTCTGGCGGTGGCTGGGTCCGCTTTGCCATCCTCTGGGCTGGGGCAATTGGGCCATTCCATCTTGGGATCCTTCCTCTCTTGAGGATGTCAGCCTTCATCTTGGTTCGCACCTTGTCTTCTTGAATTTTATTTTATTTTATTATAGTGGTTTTTATTATTATTTTATA
This sequence comes from Anolis apletophallus, assembly GCA_030556195.1. NCBI lineage: Eukaryota > Metazoa > Chordata > Lepidosauria > Squamata > Anolidae > Anolis > Anolis apletophallus. Next base: position 135,430,069 of record JARBWK010000010.1, read on the forward strand.
ATAATTTTGTAATAAATATAATAATATAATATAATGTTATATTATAATTTCAATATATTATAATGTCTATATATACTATAATATAATAATTATAATATTAATACTAATAATATATGAATATTTCTTGATATATTAATACGTTAATATTAATGATGTGTAATATATAGTAAATATAGTAAATAAATAAATAAATTATGTAGATTAGGACGTAGTTCAGCCTTTAGGTGCGGCCCCCCATAATATTTTTTGGCTCTCGTGTGGCCCCTTGGAAAAAATAATTGCCCACCCCTCTTCTAGGGAGATAAAAATCATCCTTATATTCTGGCTAGAGCAAGTTCCCTATTTGAGCTGAAAATACAAGTAACTTAATGAGCCAATTCAAGCAAGCAGAAATGAAGAAATGGTCTGGTTATTCTTGGACTGTGTTATTTTAGTCTCCAGATGGTATAGATCATATGCTTGCACGCTCCCCTGAATTAAAAACAAAATACAGACATCGGCAGGCATGTGAGACATTAGTGTCCCCGCTTGTCAGGCCTTTTCTCTAATGTATAGAAATCATTTAATGCCTTGATTTTTTTTTCTCAGCCAGCTACACCACCTAAATTATGTATTTCAGGAAAGCCTGTGCCATATATTGTCTCTGCTCATTTGAAATTCTCTTAAAATTTCTTTTTAACGCTTTTAACGGTCTGCTAAAAAGAGTGTGCTGAATGTAATCATTGCGAATGAGAGCCGGAAAGCCTCTCCTGCCTCTCCCATCCATTTTTACTGACCCCGACCTTTCTCTATGACAGGGGTGGGCAATTATTTTTTCCAAGGGGCCACACGAGAGCCAAAAAATATTATGGAGGGCTGCACCTAAAGGCGGAACTGCATTCTAATCTACAAATTTATTTATTTATTTACTATATTTACTATATATTAAACATAATTAATATTAACATATTAATATATTAAGAAATATTAATATATTATTAGTATTAATATCATAATTATTATAGTATAGTATATATATAGACATTATAATATATTGAAATTATAATATAATATAACATTATATTATATTATTTATTATATTATTATAAAATTATTATAAAATAATAATGAAAAGCACCAAAATTAAATTAAATTAAATTCAAGAAGACAAGGTGCGAACCAAGAAGGAATGGCCCAATGGACCCAGCCCAGAGGATGGCAAAGTGGACCAACCGCCACCGCAGCAGAGCAGAGCAGCAGGCGATCGGAGGCTGCAGGCCTCCGCCCGCTCTCGCCCCCAGCTGTTCCCCAGCTGATCGCCCTGCTATGGAGTGCCTGCCATCTCTGGAAGTGATCTGGGCCTGTAGGGGGAGCAGTTGGCGATCTGAGGCGGCTGATCGCCCAGGCGACCCAGAAGACGATAAAGACGATTAAGTCGTCAGGGTCCCCAGGGCGATCAGCCGCCGTAGGTTGCCGAATGCTCCCGCTGCAGGCCTGGATCGCCTCCAGGGATGACAGGCACTCCAAAGCCGCTACTCCTCCGGCCTGTCTGCCGACACAGGCCTCACAGAGCCCACGATGGGATGGCGGCAGCGGCACCCCTTCCTCTTGGCCCCGCCCCCCACGCCCTTCTCCCCGGGCCGGACAGAATCAGCTGCCGAGCCGCATCCGGCCCGCAGGCCATAGGTTGCCCACCCCTGCTCTATGCAGTCACCCTTCAGGTCAGAAATTAACAGTTTCAGAAGCTTCAAGGGTAGGCCAAAATGACCAAACATTTCTTGAATCAAGAGTGAAGTTTATTTTAGGCTTACAGAAAGGCAAAAGGGGGCAAAATGGTGCCAGCCTACCTTGTATAGGAAGGACCCTGGCTGACCTTATTTGTTTGTGTGTTTGTTTATGAAATTTAGACCCTGCTTTTCCCCAGTCAAGGGCCCAAGGCGGCTTACAATAAGTGAGGGAACACTGTATTGCAACATGGATGTCTCTCTCAGAGACGTTTCTCACACAAATCTCCAGCACACACTCTTGAAATTGCTGTTATTATACTACCAAGACTTGGTGAGCGCAACTACCAAATACGCAGGAAAGCAGTACCTTGGTTGGGTCTCTTTTCATGCTCCCTCCATTCAAAACTAAAACAGCTCCTTAGGACGCTGTTGTCTTGCTTGCTTTATACCCCATCTGCATTATTCTCCTCACATAATATGCCTATGAGTGTGTGTGTGTGTCTATATATATATATATATATATATATATATATATATAAACCTTTCAAATATATAAGGGCTTGCATATAGGTTTGTTTTGTGAGTTCTTTCAGTACTGGTACTGTTATTTAAGAAATGTGTTGGCCAAGTATTCTTCAACAAGCCAGTCAGTCAGTCAGTCAGTAGCCTTTATTTCGGTCAACAAACCATCGGCTAAGTCAGGTGAAAATAGAACAATAGAATACAACATTTAAGAAATTAATAACATTGCATTTTGGGTTATGATTAATAAGAACAAGTGTCACAGTTCGCTATCGGTTGAATGACTGTCTTTATAATTTAAAACAGGAACTGATTGCCAATTAATAGGAAGTGTTCTGAGTACCCTTGTTACACTCTTAGTGTTTCCAGGTTATTAATGAAGCACTTGCGGCTTTTTTTGCCGCTGCAAAGAGAAATTTGGCCGCCTGTTCCGTTACCCTTTGTCAAGATCAGACAGTAAATAAGTACAGTACCAATGTAGGGTTCTTCCTGGCCATTTGGTGAGTAGAGGGGATATTAACCTTAGTCTATCATCCCTGTAAATTGTGCAAACAAAAAGTACATGTATTACCGTTTCTATGTTACCCTCCCCGCAAGGGCAAACTCTGTGTTCATAATCAGTCCCTTTGTATCTACCTTCTAGTATGGTTGATTTGAGGGCATTAAATCTGCCCCAACTGAAAGCAAGACGAAATTTTGGGATATTTAAATTTTCTAAGTATTTGGCACATCCCAAAGGATTAAATGTTAGGCCTAAATTTAGTGGAGAGCATGTGGAGCATGCCAGAGTCATTGAGGCCTGTTTGTCTATGTCACTGATTCGTCTGCTAAGGTCTGCATTGTCTTTGATGCTCAAGACTGCTCAGAATGTTCTCTGAGAGGCCCATCTGCCTAAGTTTCTGAATTAATGCTTTGATTCGGTGGGATTTAAAGAGGTCTTCTTGAATCAAATATGTGTAGCCCGCTTCCGGCCCTTTGTACATACTCTCCACCCAGTATCCTAGGGCCCTTCTCCAAGCTGGTGATTCGAGAGAGGCTGTTCCTGATTCCAATCTTAAGGCCGCAGATGGAACGCAATTGGGGACAGCAAATAGTTTTCTGAGAAACCCTGATTGAACTTGTTCTACTTTAGATGTGAAGCCTGTGATCCATACTGGAATTGCATATAGTAATTGGGCTGTTACCTTTGCTTGGAAGACCTTTGTTGCAGCTGGGATATACTGACCACCTTTTGGTATAGAAAAGCGAATTATTGCTTTACTACTGGATAGAGCGTTTTGTACAGCTATTTTTTGGTGGCATCCCCAGGAAGCTGTGGCCTGAAAGGTAACCCCTAAATATTTAAAACTGGAGACTTGTTCTATTAAGTTCTTTCCTATGTACCAGTTATGCCTGGCCCGCTTATTTGAGAAGATCATAATTTTGGTTTTACTATAGTTGATCTTTAGCAGGTTTTTCTCACAGTATTGGTTGAATGCACTCAGCACTCGCTTGAGTCCTACCTTGGTGTAGGATATGAGGGCAGCATCATCTGCATAGAGCAAAAGGGGTATATTGGTGGATGAGATTTTTGGGAGGATGTCCATTTGGTAGTGAGACATGAGTGGCCAGGTCGTTCAGGTATAGATTAAACAGGATAGGGCCAGGATGCACCCTGGCGTACCCCTCTATTTACTGCTATTGGTTTTGAGAGATTGCCTTGTACACCACATCTTACTTGTGTTGAAGTGTTTGAATATAGGCTCTTAATCAGCCAGAGCAATCTTTTTGTCCATTGTGGTCTTCTGCAATTTTTGCCATAGCAAATTCCTTGGAATTGAATCAAAGGCAGCTTTTAGATCGATAAAAGCGGTGAATAGTCCTTTGTATGGAGGAGTTTGGTATTTAACAGCTTCAGAAGCTTCAAGGATAGGCCAAAATGTCCAAACATTTCTTGAATCAAGAGTGAGGTTTATTTTATGCTTACAGAAAGGCAAAAAGGGGCAAAATGGTGCCAGCCTACCTTGTATAGGAAGGACCCTGGCTGACCTTATTTGTTTGTGTGTTTGTTTATGAAATTTAGACCCTGCTTTTCCCCAGTCAAGGGCCCAAGGCGGCTTACAATAAGTGATGGAACACTGTATTGCAACATGGATGTCTCTCTCAGAGATGTTTCTCGCACAAATCTCCAGCACACACTCTTGAAATTGCTGTTATTATAGTACCAAGACTTTGTGAGCGCAACTACCAAATACGCAGGAAAGCAGTACCTTGGTTGGGTCTCTTTTCATGCTCCCTCCATTCAAAACTAAAACAGCTCCGTAGGAAGCTGTTGTCTTGCTTGCTTTATACCCCATCTGCATTGCATATAGGTTTGTTTTGTGAGTTCTTTCAGTACTGGTACTGTTATTTAAGAAATGTGTTGGCCAAGTATTCTTCAACAAGCTGCTTCTTTTGGTTAAAACAGCTGCTCTGAGATGTACATGTCTTTGCGAAGAACAGATTCTTGTGTCTCATTTATTCTCCTCTTTCCTCTCCAGCCCTAACCATTGCATATTCCTCTTCCCTCGTTGCATCACTCCTGGTCAGTCGTAAGGCCGAACAGGGCATAGAGTTACAGCCTGTGCTTGACGGGGTCACACTCCCCCTGAAGGCGCAGGTTCGCAGTCTGGGAGTGATCCTGGACTCATCGCTAAGCCTGGAGCCCCAAGTCTCGGCAGTGGCCACGAGAGCTTTTGCACAGTTAAAGCTTGTGCGCCAGCTGCGCCCGTACCTTGGGAAGTCTGACTTGGCCACAGTGGTCCACGCTCTGGTTACATCCCAAATAGACTACTGCAACACTCTCTACGTGGGGTTGCCTCTGAAGACTGCTCGGAAGCTGCAATTAGTCCAACGTTCGGCAGCCAGGTTACTAACAGGAGCGGGGCACAGAGAGCGCACAGCCCCCTTGCTGCGCCAGCTCCACTGGCTGCCAATTAGCTTCCGGGCACAATTCAAAGTGCTGGTTTTAACCTACAAAACCCTATACGGTTCTGGCCCAGTTTACCTGTCCGAACGGATTCTCCCCTACGAACCATCAAGAACATTAAGATCCTCCAGAGAGGCCCTGCTCTGGCTTCGCAAGCGCGGCTGGTGGGGGCGAGAGACAGGGCCTTCTCTGTGGTGGCCCCTCAGCTGTGGAACTCTCTCCCAAGTGATGCTAGATCTGCCCCCTCCCTGTTGTCCTTTAGGAGGCTGGTGAAGACCTGGATATGGAACCAAGCCTTCCCAGAATAGGCTGAGATGGGCTATTGTCTGAACGTATGACCACGTTTACAGATTGAGTGGAATTGTTTTGATGGTGATGTGGTTTTGCGATGGGTTTTTATGCATTTGAATATGTTGTTGTACTTGTTTTTAAATTGTATAGCATCGAATCTTTGCTGTTATGCCGGTCTGAGTCCCTCGAGAGAGAGAGGTGAGAAGGTCGGGGGGCAAAAGTTTTAAATAAAGAAATAAATAAATTTGGCCATGACTTAATGTGGAACCTCATACTAACACAACAGTGGGTTATGCTAGTCATGGTGCCACTCAATTGGAGTAGATTTACCCCCAGTTCTGGATTTATGCTCTGATTAAATCACATAAGCAATTAAAAAACAGCTTTCTAGATAAGTAACTACTCCTCTGTTTTGCCTGCCAGTGATCTATTCTTTTGACCTGTAGGTCTTGCCCCTGTGTAGCCCACCTGTTTTAATTGCTATCTGTGGTGACGTGTCGCACCACAGATTCTTAACTGTTGTGTTGTTTTATATGCTGATCTGCTGTTGTTTTTAACTACTGTTGTGTTTTTATTGTGCCTTGCACGGCTCTTGTGAGCCGCCCCGAGTCCCCCGGGAGTGGCGGCATAGAAGCCTGAGTAATAAATAAATAAATAAATAAAAGTGGATATAAGCCTGTGGTATTTTTCTTAGTTCTTTTTCAAGTGGTGTTCAGTTCTGGATTTGTAGCACAGCAGTTCTCGTTTGTGCCTGGGGGCCAGGGGCCAGGACCGGGGGTCCCATTGGCATTGGGGCCTGCAGCAGCAGAGCTAGATTCTGAAGAAGATTTAGGAGGGTTAGCAGAAGGAGAGTTTCCCATCAGCGGGCCTCCTTCGCCCACAGAAAGTTTGGCATGGGAAGGAGGTTGGCTTGACCCTTACGAAGAGACAGATAACCAGGTGCAAATGGAAAGCAGTGATAGCGAAACTTATGAACGGCCGGGGGGGGGGGGAGGTTCACAGGATCCTTTGAGTGAAAAAATGGAATAGAGCTGCGGGGAAGATTCGAGGGAGGAGAGCTCTCATGGAGATAGAGACCCAGCTGCTGGGAGACAAGGCCGAACCTTTGATAGGAGACGAAGCATCGAGTCTAGCAGAAGGGGATGGTACCATAGCCTAGACAGGCCGAGGTCGATCAGTAAAGATTGGAGACGACGAAGCCTAGAGCGTCGGGGACCTCGTCCGAAAGATTAAGTATAGGATCCGTGAGAACGAATCCCCAGTACTTCGCCACGTCTCTTCTGGGTAGACGTGTAGCGAAGTTGGTCCACGGAGCTAAGTTGGCTAGTGGCCACCAAGTCTTGCCTTGCATCCTGTATTTTGCCTTGTTCCTGAATCCGCATTGTTGTGCGGAGCTTTGCCAAGCTTTTTGGATTATTCACCAAGCTGCTTTTGGACAATTGATTGCTTACTGCCTTTGGATTGCTTTTGCTATTTTTATGGACAATATTCCTTTTGAACTGTTTCTATATATTCAATAAAGTAGTTGGCCTTCAGTCCGTCTCTGTGTGTGTGATTAAGGGGCCGGTCAAGTCCGTGCATCGTGACAGGATTTGGGATTTCTTTCAAAAAAGGTTGTAAGATGCTGTCCCATTAATCTTGTTAATTCACAAGCTATGCAGAATGAGCCCGAGGCCCATGAATCAAGGAATCCTCTCACACCAGAGCCCAGTTTTTTCTTTATAATTCAGCAGGAGAGACAGGTTTCTTATATGCTTTTATGTGTCTCCCTTTGAACATCGAATTAATGCTCATGAGAATATAGTATGCATATTTGTTAGTTATTACTTCATTATAGATGTGGATGTATTTCTGAGTTTCGGTTGGGTTGTCTGTCTGTTTTTGTTTAGTTAATTACGGCAGTGTTTCCCAACCAGTGTGCCGGGGCACACTAGTGTGCCGTGAGCGCTCATCAGGTGTGCTGTGGGAAATTGGAACCTCCAGGAGGGGAGTGGGGAGAGTCTAGTGTGTTGAAGTGTAAAAACCCTAAGAAACCTACCTCGATAAAGGCACAAAATTACAAACACCCCCCTCCCCACCCGTTGTCTACTTGGTCTCTCCCTCTCCATGCATTGGGAAGGCCCACCTCCCTTTCCCCAAGTAGAGACCTCCTCTTGCCTCCTGCGGGTTCTGTATGAGAGGTTTGACCCAGTTCTATCATTGGTGGGGTTCAGAATGCTCTTTGATTGTAGGGGAACTATAAATCCCAGCAACTACAACTCCCAAATGTCAAGGTCTATTTCCCCTGAACTCCATCTGCGTTCATATTTGGGCATATTGAGTATTCATGCCAAGTTTGGTCCTGATCCAACATTGTTTGAGTCCACAGTGCTCTCTGGATATAGGTGAACTACAACTCCAAAACTCAAGGTCAATGCCCATCAAACTCTTATAGCATTTTCTCTTGGTTATGGGAGTTCTGTGTGGGAAGTTTGTGTCTTTCTGCCATTTCTGCCAGGATATCTATGTTGTGTTCATCGAAACAGGCCCAGGTTTCACACTGAGTGTATAAATACATTTAAAGACATATAAATACATTTAGGATATCTATGTTGTGTTCATATTTCACACTGAGTGTATAAATACATTTAAAAACATATTAACTATATGTATGACTATGTTAAAGTGCCATTTTGTGTCATTTTGGTTGGTCGTGTGCCCCAGGGTTTTGTAAATGGAAAAAGTGTGCCGCGGCTCAAAACAGGTTGGGAAACACTGAATTATGGCATTGAATGTCTGCGGGTTTTTGCTGGAAACTGCCGAGTCCCCTCGGGGAGATAGGGCAGGATATACATAAATAAATGATAATGATGATGATTATTATATCCAACTTTTACCTTTTGAATATGAGTCGTAATTAGCAGGTACAGGGTGTTTGGGGAAAAAAAAAGGACCTGATTTGAAATCACTATCTCTGCAACCATGAGCCACCCATGAATTAAACTCTCGCCCCTTGAAAAGGTGGGGCATGGAATTTGAAATCATTACTGCTAGAGTAGACTAGACGCCTCTTCCAGCGCACAAACAATCCTTAGCCCCAGTCATTTGCAAGATGACTTAAGGCCTAATGAGTTATTCTCAATTTGCTGAGTTGTTTTTTAGATTTGTTTCTGGGCTCAAAATGGTTAGCAAAACTCGATAACTTGATAATACATTAAACCATTTGTAACCTCAAAATTTTGATTATATGGCTCATAGAAACATGCAGGAGAAATAAGTGAAAATTGGGTTTATTTGAATGTCCAGCCTTTAGGTTTTATCTGTATACAATGGTTAAAATTATTTATTTATTATTTATTTATTTATTATTCAATTTTATATTCCGCTCCTCCCTGCAGGCTCGGGGCGGATCACAGCACATAAAACATACAATAAAAACATACAATAAAAACATACAGTAAAAACATACAGTAAAAACATAATAAGAATTACACTGAAAAAGCCAATACCAAGCCATCATACAAAACTCCAGGTTCAGAGACTGTAAGAATTGCGCATTGTGGTGAAGTCATATTTCTTTATTACAGGTTTTAAATATGGTTGGGGTATATATATATATATATACTAGCTGAACCCGGCACGCGTTGCTGTGCCCAATTTAGGAGATGTGAGAAAGTATGAGTTTGTAAGGGTTGGAGTTGATGTTACTTATGGTCTTGGTGGGTGTGTGCATGTGTATATATGTGTGTGCATGTTTATATGTGTGTATGTATATATGTGTGTATGTATGTGTATATAGGTATATGTGTTTATGTGTGTTTGTGTGTGCATATATGTATATGTGTGTTTGTGTCTGTATGTTTGTGAATGTGTCTATATGTATAGATGTGTGTATGTGTATGTGTGTTTATGTATGTGTATGTATGTATTTATGTGTGTGAAAGGGGGAAGAATGACATGGGAAAGAGAGGATGGGACGTGGGGAAGGGTGGTATTGGGAAGTGGAGGGAGAGGGGCTGTAGAATGGGGGAAGTTTAGATTGGGAGAGGGAGGAGGAATCTACAGAAAGGGAAGAGTGGGGTGGGGAATGAGTGGCAGAGAAGTGTGTGTGTCTGTGGGGGGGTGGGGGAGTGAGACGGGAAGGGAGGAAGAGGTTTGCCCTGGCCAAGGAGAGAGAAGCCTCCCTCTCCTTTCCCCATTCCTCGAAGGGAGAAAGCATTGAGGGAATGGAAGCAGGAGGCGAAGAAGATCTTGGAGGGGAAGGAGAAGCTGCAGCGCACCTCTTCCCTGGCCGGAGCCTCGCAACTCTGCCTGGGGAATTCCGCGTCTCCTGTTCCTGGGAAGGGCTGGAAGCGGCTGCCGTGTGGAGCGCCTCCTGCATGCCTGCCTCTCTCTAAGGTGAGGGGCTACCGGCGGGGGACCAAGCGGGCCTGGCCACGGGACTACATTTCCCAGAAGGCCCCGCACGGCGACTTCCTGTTCCTGCGCCCTTCTTTGCCATGGAGCCGTGCGGTGCCTTCTGAGAACGGTAGTTCCGTGGCCATGCCCGCTTGGTCTCGTTCCCGGCAAGCGGAAGAGAGGCGGCGGAGGAGAGCGAGAAGGGGGCGGAAGAGCCGGTCACGGCGCCGTCGCCGCCCGTGTAATGGAGGCTCACCCTTCGGCCCCACCTCCCTTTGGCTTCTGCTGATGGGATGTGCTTCCCCGCTGTATCCTCCGTCGCCGGATGTGGAGTGGCCGCTCGTGTTCGGCAGTGTCGAGGCGGTGAAGGAGGTCTAGAAGGCTGCGGAAGAGGTGTGTGTGCGTGTTGTTGTTTATGTGGGGTATTGGGTAGTCATGGAGGGGGGTTGTGGATTGTGTTCTGCGGGGATGTGGTTTGAAGTAGCGCATGCGTGGTTCTGTGATGTTTTGTTGGCGGCCATTTTGTGTGTGCGGTGTGTTGCGCATGCGTAGTTATGTTGTGTTTCGGTGGATGTTTTGGGGGTGTTGTGTGTTGTTTAGGGGTGGTTTCGTGGGTGGATGATGTACCTAGTGGTATGGATGAGTGGCCCTGTGATTTTCGTGTGTGTGGGGAATGTAGTTTTGGCGTGCATTTGCCCCGTTGCACGACCACTTCCCTTTTATATATATATATATATATATATATATATATACATATACATATATATATATATATATATATACACACACACACACAACACACTGTATGTATATATGTTGAAGGGGTAAAAACTTAGCAAACCCTAAAGGGTTAACAGAGATATTAGCGTGCAGAACCTCCAAGGGGTTTCCGTTACCATGGAAACAGGAGGCGGAACCTGCAACTGGCCTTAGAATCTTCGAATTCAAATTGGCAGTTGGCAATGAAAGTCGAAGGAGAGAGGGTGTGTGGAGAGTTAGAGAGTCCATTTTAGCCAGCCGTCAGCCGGTTTTAAAGAGGACTCTGACTCTACTCTGAGAGAGAGTAGAGGAAAAGCTGTGTTTGAGCTGCTAGGAAAGCAGTTGGGTTTAAAGGACAAGCAGTTAGTGTAAAGACTGCTGAGCTATTGGTTCTGGGAGTACAGTTATATAGTATCAAGTTGCATCTCCATAGTTAGTGTATTGTAATCTTAAGATACGTGCCTCTAAGAAGGTACTGCAACCACCTAAGCTCTGAACTCTGAAACCTCCACGCTTAGAACATTGTTTGAATAAACTTTGCCATTTATTCAAAGATATCTCCCCGCGTAGTTACTTCACACTCAAGCCTCGAAAACAAATTCTTCCTAGTGGGTAGCCAAGTATAGTGAATAGTAGCAGTAAAAGTTAACAAATAGTGCCAGTGGGAGTTTGTGTTAGAGGGATACCCTGCCCTGACACAGTAATCTAAAGGTCAGTGGAAAATCTGACCTGTTTGAATACTTATTACATTATATGGTGGCAGCAAGTGGAAATAAAAGAAGTATTTATATAAATTGGTGGTCAGGGTGGAATAAGAAAACTACCCTGCCACAGTTGAAAGTGAAATATAGAGAATCCTCACATATTTTGGTGGCAGCGGTGGGATAGCCGACCCTGTCACAGTTTTGAGTTCGAATCTTCACAAATTGACGCCAGCTGTAAGCTGTGTCCTCACACGCATGAGGTACATTTACATTGTGGAGCTCACCATTTCTTTCATTTGAGTGATTAACTAAAGAGCATGTTAGAAACATTAGTTGCCAAAATTACAAGTAAATAAAATGATTGTACTAATGTTACTATCCTAATATAACTATCCTTAAAAGGAATCCAGGGGTTTTGTAAATAAACAAATAGCATTTTTGTATTTATTTGTTTAACTTTTTTCTGAGTTAGGGACCTCAAACTCCGTGATGGAGAGGCATTAGGATCTTCTATTCATTCTCACTGATCTACAAACAGCTCAATTTAACTTGCAGGTGATACGAAGAAGCAGTGAGGAGGAGAAGCTGCTGTGCTTGGTTCGTCAGCGAGCAGGACACCACTGCCAAACGGCTGTCATTGTGATTCTCATTTTGGCTTGGGAAGGGATCCCCCATCTTCTGGCGGACACTCTCTACAAGGAACTGACCCAGAGTCTCCGAAAATACGGCTGTCCAACCAGCCGTAGGTGTGCGTTAAATGAGGAGTAAGTTCACCGTGATATAATAACAGTGATTGCCCTGTCTAATTACCACTTGGACTCTAATTAGCCTTTTAGATTTCAGGTTATAGTCATCTATTATATAAAGGGGTTCCCGTCATGGAACGACAGTTCCAAACAGAGAAACCTTACAACGCAGAAACACCAAACTTGCCAACAGAAATAGGATTCAAGCAAGGTATGTTTGTAGCAAAGAAATTTCCCCCAAACCTAAAAGGCCCCCAAAACAACGAGTAAAAAAACTACATTTCCCAGCATCCTCCGGGGCTGCCAACGACTCTCCCAGCCTCTACATTCTGACAACATGATTGGCTGCCAATAAGGGCGGATTTGCATAACTCCTGTACTGGCCAGCCAACATGAACATTCCAACCCATAATAAACTGTCAGAGGAGGATAAGGCAAAGGGCTGAGGCACAAACACAAACACCCAATTCACTACCCACAGAAAATTTACACCCCTACAAATCACAGACCACGCCCAAAATTGACAGTAAGGCTTCATTAACTTAATTTCCCTGACTAGGCCTCACTTAATGGAATGCTGTTTACGCTCTGAATTGACAGTAAGGCTTCATTAACTTGATTCCCCCGACTACGCCTCAGCTCATTGGACATTGTGTATGGCCTGAATTGACAGTAAGGCTTCATTAACTTCCTGTTCTTGACTAGGCCTCAGCTCATGGGACATTGTGTATGGCCTGAATTTACAGTAACCTACCTTGTCACACAGAGCCCCTATGACCCACGCTACATTCTACTACAGTTTGGAGGAGGGTGGACCATGGATTATGGGACTTGAAGTACCTCCATGGATAATGGGATTTGTATTACTTCAAAACCCATCATTCCTCACAGACCACTGTGGCCCAGAACCAAGACCGATAAAGACCAAACTTGGTACACAATGCCCCCCATGACCCACACTCCATCCGACTGCAGTTCAGAGGAGGACACACCATGGATAATGGGATTTCAAGTACCTCCACTCACTTCCAAAGTTAACTTCCAAGCATCAACCTCTACATCAACACAGCAGACGGAAAGACAAAAAACATTGTATATCCACAAGCTCTGCAGAACGCCAGCAACACCACACAACAACAACTCCCCAGGACTCCAACATCCCACCCACCAGAACAACCCACAACGACACAGCCAGGGCCCCACCAAGACCATAAGTAACATCAATTCCAACCCTTACATACTCAGACTTTCTCGCATCTCCTAAATAGGGCACAGCAACGCGTGCCGGGTACAGCTAGTAATACATAAACCTGAAGAAACATAATGTGACATTATGTTCCTGATACTCAGTAGGTTATAGACATTGAATTGCTGTTCTCAGTGGCGTGTGTAGGAGGACCAAAATGAGCTTCTTGCTGTTTCACTGTCTATCCTTTGCCTTAATGGAATTACCTGAAAGCAAGGTTTTTTGTTCTCATTGTTGTTTAAGAGCATGCTTTTTATTTGGATCACAGTTAGTTATGCAGTATGGTATGTTGTTGTTAAGAGGTCACAACCAAACTTCTTAAACTTCCTAATCAAGATGGGGAGGATCTTTATTTAGCTCGTTCCAAACGCGGCATATTTTAGCCATTAGGTCAGCTGACTAGAAAATCTCTCAAGAAGTGCGTGTGGCCAACTGGCACTGCTTTCATGCGGCCTAAGAAATCAGCCAAGTCCAAATAATGTTTCAGATTCTATTTTTATGTTCCTTTTTATTCTACTGCATCAGCATGCTTTTGTTTCAAAATGCTTGTTTCCCCATGCCTTAGAGTGGCTTACATATGCGCATATATTTACTGGGGTTCAAGCAACATAAAGAGAAAGTATGGTATATAACACCGGGAATGTGGCGCAGCTGGCTGGATATAAACAAACACAAGGTATAGCAGCAAGGAAGGGAAACACTATAGCTGGGTGCAATGGGGTAAAAGAACACAAGATGGTGCTGTGGTCCAGCAATGCTGTATCAATGGCAGCTATGTAGATGGTGAAAACCCTGTGTGCAGCGTGGGGAAAGTATCTAACCCAGACTCATATCTTCAAAAGGCCAACAGAAAATAACCCATTAACATGCAGCCAGACAGGTAGGGTACAACATGGGGAACCCACAAAGATATAAACACACAGTCAACTACAATTCCCAGAAGAGATGGCGATAACGGAAGTGGCGTATCAGTCTGGCCGCTTCCTGTCGGATCCCGGCAGTGAAATGATGACGCAACCGCAGCCTACAGTTCCCAGGGGCCCTGGCGGTACGGAGGAGGAGCCTCGCGATGCGAAGTATACTGTGCTGGGCTCCTAGGTTACCCATTGGTAACCTTCCACTGTGAATGGGTTACCAAGCTGTATTGCTACATGATGTATCTTTCGCACTCTCTATGCTGATGTGGTTATATGTGTCATGAGAGCCCTGAAGAAGCATCTACCACGTAATTGTGGCCTTTGGCAAAACGGGCTGGTGCCTCTTATTGCCTAAAGAGACTATTGTCAGGCTATACCCGTTGGCTCACATCATGCTGTTTACCTACATCTGAAGGATGATGCAAATGATGCTATTCAAATGATCAATATAATATTATTTTCACGGAGAACCATTGTGTTTTGTTTGATTACCTTGAATCTGGGAGACACTACTGCTTACTGGATATATAGGGTGCATCCCTATATGATCAACTACTGGGATAATTAATAGATGCCATTGGGACACCGTGATTGTCGGATCCCAGCCCAGCAATGCATGGCCCCTGCAGCTGATCGGCTCTGAACTACAGGAGCAGCACCCGGCCCGGTTTCACCCACCTGCAGCCTCAGCACAGTTTATTTTGCATTTTGATACTGCCAGCTATCATTTACCATTGGCATTTGCAAGGCAAATTCTTTATTTGGGGCATTTGTTTACACTGGGAGCCCGCTTCAAACTCCCGCGAGACTACGATACTCCAGTCTCGCCTCCTGAGCAGACGCTGGCTCGCCGCGATATCGCGAGACCTCCTAGGGATTCACCTAGGAGCCCAGCACAGTATACTTCGCATCGCGAGACTCCTCCTCCGCACCGCCAGGGCCCCTGGGAACTGTAGGCCGCGGTTGCGTCATCATTTCACTGCCGGGATCCGACAGGAAGCGGCCAGACTGATACCCCACTTCCGTTATCGCCATCTCTTCTGGGAATTGTAGTTGACTGTGTGTTTATATCTTTGTGGGTTCCCCATGTTGTACCCTACCTGTCTGGCTGCATGTTAATGGGTTATTTTCTGTTGGCCTTTTGAAGATATAAGAGTCTGGGTTAGATACTTTCCCCACGCTGCACACAGGGTTTTCACCATCTACATAGCTGCCATTGATACAGCGTTGCTGGACCACAGCACCATCTTGTGTTCTTTTACCCCATTGCACCCAGCTATAGTGTTTCCCTTCCTTGCTGCTATACCTTGTGTTTGTTTATATTTACTCTTAGGAGATACCTGTTTTCTTTAGCAGCTGGCTGGATGTCAGCTGCATAATATCTCTACTGACCAGAAGGTCATGAGTTCGAGGCCTGCCCGGGTCGAGGTGGGCTCTCGACCTATTGTGTAGCCTGTTGTTGACCTTTGCAACCCAAAAGAAAGTTGCATCTGTCAAGTAGGAAATTAAGGTACCACTTAGTGGGGAGGCTAAATTTAACTGATTTACGAGGCCATAAAAAAAGATCTCCAGAAAACACACTGAGAAATGAAGGAATGTGACAGCTCCCCCTGGTGACCGGATGTTAAATGGCCTCTGTCTGTCTTGTGTGTTTGTGTGTCTAAATGTAATCTGTACACTAATCCGCCCTGAGTCCCCTGTGGGGTGAGAAGGGCGGAATATAAACGAAGTAAATAAATAAATAAATAAATTATCTTATATTTAATGAATCTGACTTCGGCCTGTGGATACATCCATGGTGAAGTTACAACATTTCGTCATGACTTGTAAGTGAGATGGCTCTGTCCTTTGTCATTCCGGGATTTAGTGAAATGTTTTAAATTCTCTAACCCACTCCTCGAGCTACAACACTAGAGCTGACTCGGTTGGATGTGTCCTTCGCGTCTGTGCAATGGATTTTTCTGGTGGAGCGCAGCATGCACAGAACTGGCCTCACCCTTTAAACCAGGGCTGTCCAACTTCTACCGGCCCAGGGGCCTGAATTCCGGTCACTGATGACCTGGGGGGCCGAAGGGTCTGCCCCCGCCCCCAGCCTGCTCCCGGCCCCGGATACAGGAGTATCGCGAGACTACAGAAGCCACACGGGATTTCGCTCTCAACGCAGGCGTGATCTCGCATTGAGAGCGAAATCCCGTGTGGCTTCCCGTAGTCTTGTGATACTTGCTCGAAAAAGTGGGTAATTTTTAAAAAATATTATTTAATTTATTTTATTTTTTTATTAAAAGCTTAGGGGGCCGAGGGAGGGGGTGGGGCGTATACGGCCCGGCCGCCAGTTGGACAGCCCTGCTTTAAACCAAAGGCTCATCTGCTGGGGCCTAGCAAGCTTAGGACAGTGGCAGTGAGGTCCTCAGGTCGTAGGTTTGGTTTGAGTTACCTTCTCTAGATCAGGGCTGTCCAACAGGCGGCCCGCGGGCCGTACACGGCCCCCCAGCCTGTTGGACACGGCCCCCGCTCCCCTCCTGAAAGATTTTTAAATTTTTTTTTAAAAAAATATTTTTAAAAAAATAGCGGCCGGGAGGAGGAGGAGGGGGCAGGGAGAAGGAAGGGGAGCCAGCTCCTCCTCCCTGCACCGCCCCTCCGTCCCTCTCTCCGCGCCGCCCTTCCTAGGGAGGGAACCGCCGAAAAGGAGCAGTAGGCGGCGCCAAGGGCAGCGCGTCAGAGGCCTGGTGTGGCGCAGCCCGCCCCGCCGCCGCTCCCTTTTCGGGCGACTAGGAAGGGCGGGGGAGCCGCCGAAAAAGGAGCAGTAGGCGGCGCCAGGCGGCGCGTCAGAGGCCTAGCGTGATGCGCCACCCTTGGCGCCGCCTACTGCTAGGAAGGGCGGGGGAGCCGGCTGCCTTCTTCCTCCGTAGCCCCTCCTCCTTCTCCCCGCTCCTCCTTCTTGCCACTCTGTACACTAATCCGCCCTGAGTCCCCTGTGGGGTGAGAAGGGCGGAATATAAATGAAGTAAATAAATAAATAAATAATCTTATATTTAATGAATCTGACTTCGGCGCGCCCGGGGAGAAGGAGGAGGGGCTATGTGAGCAAGCGGCCCTACCCGGCCCCCCGCGAGCGGCCCCGTCCCCTGCTCACTGATCACCTACGGCCCTCCAGATGATCAGTGACACTTCTTCCGGCCCTTGGGCCGGAAGAAGTTGGACAGCCCTTCTCTAGATGGTTGACCTTACAGGGTTAGATGAGCACCATCTGCCCGGGCTTGAAATTAGAGTTTTCCTTCTCTTAGGGATGGTTGCCAAAAGGCTAGAGAGCCCGTCCTGCCCTTTGACGCTCTTTGCCAGACCCTTCGGTTCTGACCTGTCTGGCATGGGAGGCCCTACCGGTGGCTATTATGTCACCGCCAGCATAGCTCACAACTTTTCTCCCTATGAGCCATAGCTCACAGTCACTTCAAGTCCCTGATCTCAAGGGCTGTTCAGCAATGGAACAAGCTCCCTCAGAAGATAGTGAACTTCCCATCATGGAAAGAGATTATATGACTACCTGTAAATAATGCTTCAGCTCTGGATAGCTGCACTTCCAAGAGACTGGACAGGTGGCCTTTGAGTCCCTTCCAGTGCTATGAGTGGGTCAGGCCCGGATCATCCATAAGGCCACCCTAGGTCACGGCCTAGGGGCGTAGCCATGGGGGGGGGGCGCCAGGTCCGGATCCCCCAATGTTTTTTTTTAAAAAAGGTCGATCTTCGGGCGTTTCTGCGCCTGTGTGCAGAGCGCCATACGCCCCTAGGGCCTCTGATGCGGCTTCGCTCTGTCACTTCCTCGCTCGCGCCGGGCGCCGCTCCTTCCTTGAGTGACGGAAGGAGGGGCGCCCGACACGAGCGACGAAGAGGCGAAGTCCCGCCCCTAGCGCCTCTGATGCAGCTTCGCTCCGCCTCTTCCTCGCTCGCGTCAGCCTCCATCCTTCACTCAAGGAAGGAACGGCGCCCGGACTGGCGCAAGCGACGAAGAGGGGGAGCAAAGTTAAAAATGTAACAACTTAGTGAGTGCATAAATGAGTCACTTTGTGCAACTATTTAGGCAATGGTTTAACATTAATGAATAAAGTTGTATTTCCATGTCGTCTGCAATGCCATTTTCTCCTTTCTCGTCACATCTAATTGTGATGCCACTTATATATTATCTGAGAGTATTTTATAGACTGGATTTCTCCAACTCGGTCATGTAGTGTAGCATAGATTTAACCCTTTTCACTGATGGCAGTAGCTTTGTGGAGAGTGGGGTGAGACATGCCGGCTATGCAGTGGTGACGGGGGAGGGAGAGACGCTGGAAGCAGGGTCTCTTCGTCCGGGAACTTCTGCTCAGTTGACAGAACTTTTGGCTCTCACCCAAGCGCTGCTTTTGGCGAAAGGGAAAAGGGTTAATATGGTTTCCTGACCTCAGCTGGAAAGGCCATCAAGCATGCTGATGAAATAGTCGCTCTTTTAGAAGCTGTTTGGAAATGCATTGTAAGGGGCACCAAAGGGGAAATGATCCGGTGGTTCAGGGAAACAGGCAGGCTGATCTGGCCGCTAGGAAAGCAGCACTCCAAAGCTCATTTCCCATAATGTTGGAAGTCATAAGCTCAGGCCCACAGGTAAAGAAATGCCATTACACAAAGGATGAGGAGAGATGGGCTCTGAGAGAGGGAGGGCATTTGCCATGCGCATCTCCTAACCCAATTGCTAACTTTGTAAACAAACGCACATGGTGAATGCTAAGCCAATCAAGACTGTTTCTTATCTAGTGGGACATGATATTCTCTGGGCTAATCACAGCCTGTGCTTATGTGGACCAATCAGAGTGGATTATTTTCGTCACTGTTGCTGGCAAGCTGACTCCACTATTTAGAGCCTATGCTAAGCAGTACTTTCTCCTGGCGTTTCTTCTGTTAAAGCATCAATTTCCCCTTCATTAGAGCAGTGGTTCTCAACTTGTGGATCCCCAGGTGTTTTGGCCTATAAGATTTTATGATCGTTTATGTATGTATTGTGAACCACCATGAGCCACTGGGAATGCTGGTATATAAATTTGAATAAATAAATAAATAACTCTCAGAAATCCCAGCCAGTTTACCAGCTGTTAGGATTCCTGGGAGTTGAAGGCCAAAACATCTGGCGACCCAGAGGTCGAGAAGGGTCGTGTCTCATTTTTAAAAACTCCTGATCTGCAGACAGGTCCTGAGCTCTCCGAGCCCATGTGGGAGAGTTTTATTATGTCTTACGTGTACATTTAAGCTGGACTTCATCAAAACACCTGGCCAATTGTATTATGCAAATTGTCTTTGTGCAAGGCATGCATTCTGTGCAGAATCTTGCTAGTTTAATACAACGTCCTTACGTTTCTTTCCCACAGCCGCACCTGTGCCTGCCAAGGCCTTGATCCAGAAACATGTGGAGCATCATTCTCATTTGGCTGTTCATGGAGCATGTATTACAATGGCTGCAAGTTTGCCAGAAGCAAAATCCCAAGGAAATTTAGACTTCTCACAGATGATCATACGCAAGTAAGTGTCCCACCTTTGCATATCTATCTATCTATCTATGTATATATAATAAAAGTCAGTGTTTGCGGAGGGTGGGAGGTGCGGAGGAATATGTGCCAGCGTTTCGACTGGTTGCCACTGTGGGATTATTTACATTAAGGACTCTGATTGGCCAGTCTCAGAACTCCAACACTCTTAAGAAACAAGATTATTTGCACAAAGGACTCTGATTGGCCAGCCACAGAACTCCAACATTCTAAGGCACCAGACAGTTTTTCCTTTGGAAATGGAGTGTTCATTTTCTGATAGGATTTCACTACAGAGAGAGGGTTTCCTGATGTACTGAGAGCACTACTAGCATTACAAGCTAGGCCCCAAAATAGTTGACAACAGCACTTTTCCCTACAGGCTTCAGCCTGAATTGACAGTAAGGCTTCCTAGGCCTCAGCCTGCACTGACAGTAAGGCTTCCTAGGCCTCAGCCTGCATTGATAGTAAGGCTTCCTAGGCCTCAGCCTGAATTGACAGTAAGGCTTCCTAGGCCTCAGCCTGCATTGACAGTATGGCTGCCTAGGCCTCAGTCTGCATTGACAGTAATGCTTCCTAGGCCTCAGCCTGCATTGACAGTAAGGCTTCCTAGGCCTCAGTCTGAATTGACAGTAAGGCTTCCTAGGCCGCAGCCTGCATTGACAGTAAGGCTTCCTAGGCCTCAGCCTGAATTGACAGTAAGGCTTCCTAGGCCTCAGCCTGCATTGACAGTATGGCTGCCTAGGCCGCAGTCTGCATTGACAGTAAGGCTTCTAAGACCTCAGCCTGAACTGACAGTAAGGCTTCCTAGGCCTCCGCCTTAATTGACAGTAAGGCTTCCTAGGCCTCAGCCTTAATTGACAGTAAGGCTTCCTAGGCCTCAGCCTGAATTGACAGTAAGGCTTCCTAGGCCTCAGTCTGAATTGATAGTAATGCTTCCTAGGCCTCATCCTGCATTGACAGTAAGGCTTCCTAGGCCTCAGCCTGAATTGACAGTAAGGCTTCCTAGGCCTCAGTCTGAATTGACAGTAAGGCTTCCTAGGCCTCAGCCTGCATTGACAGTAAGGCTTCCTAGGCCTCAGCCTGAATTGACAGTAAGGCTTCCTAGGCCTCAGCCTGCATTGACAGTATGGCTGCCTAGGCCGCAGTCTGCAGTGACAGTAATGCTTCCTAGGCCTCAGCCTGCATTGACAGTAAGGCTTCCTAGGCCTCATCCTGCATTGACAGTAAGGCTTCCTAGGCCTCAGCCTGAATGGACAGTAAGGCTTCCTAGGCCTCAGTCTGAATTGACAGTAAGGCTTCCTAGGCCTCAGCCTGCATTGACAGTAAAGCTTTCTAGGCCTCAGCCTGAATGGACAGTAAGGCTTCCAAGACCTCAGCCTGAATGGACATTAAAGCTTCCTAGGCCTCAGCCCTTTTCAAATAACCTGGGCACCGCCGTTTCCCCAAGCTACTGTGTTTCCCCGATAGTAAGACACCCCCGATTGTAAGACGTATCGGGGGTGTCAGAGGGGTCGGCTAATATAAGCTGTACCCCCCCGGCCGCGCGTCAGTAAGCCGTACCCCGGCCGCCGCGTCACTCGGTCCGCCTCCTCCTCCGCCCTCCCTGCGGCCTCCTCGTTGGGGAACGGAAGAGAGGCGGCTGAGAGAGGCCTGAGGGGCTGCCGCTTCTCTTCCGTTCCCGAAGAGGAGGCTGCAGGGAGGAAGAGAGGCGATGAGGGCTCTCTGGTTTCCGTTCTGCAGCCCCAGCCCCCTTCGGGAATGGAAGAGGCGGCTGAGGGCGGCCTTCCATTCCCGAAGAGGGGCAAGGGGGCGGCTTACCGTCGCCCAATGTAAGCCCGTACCCGAAAGTAAGGCGTAGTGGGACTTTTCGGGAAAAGAAAGTAAGACGCTGTCTTACTTTCGGGGAACACGGTCGTTATTAATATTAAAGACTAAGTGCAGACAGTGTATTCTTTGAACCATCACTTTAGTGTACCTATAGTCTGTAAGCACACGCACATGTCAACTTGTTATCTGAAATATGTTCAAAGTATTCCCTCTCCTCGCCCCAGCAGAGCTTAGAAGTTATTTTTTTTGGACCGTTCCTCATGCTAGCTTTGAAATTTGAGGCTCTGTGGTCTCAAAAGTCATTTTTCCGTGTGTTGTTCCCAAGCCATGACAACATGGTTCATATCTCCTAATTGAATGCCACTGTGTGAGAATGGCCTTCATAATAAAAACTATTTCATTGGGCTTTTTTGTCATATTATTTTTCCTTTTGCAATTGGATGACTTACTGATTGTCAAAAATGAATATTTTATGCCTCCAGTAACCCATAGCCTGTCAGCATAGTTTACATACACGAGTGGACTGTATTCCCTCCTTTAAGATAGAACAGGGCTGTCCAACTTCTACCAGCCCAGGGGCCTGAATTCCGGTCACTGATGACCTAGGGGGCCGTAGGGTCTGCCCCCGCCCCCGGCTCCGCCTTCTCCCCCGGCGCCCTCTCCCCTTATTTTTATTTAATATTAAATATATTTAATTCCATCCTCCCCTCTCCCCTTATTTTTATTTAATATTAAATATATTTAATTCCATCCTCCCTTATTTTTATTTAATATTAAATATATTTAATTCCCTCCCCTCTCCCCTTATTTTTATTTAATATTAAATATATTTAATTCCGTCCTCCCCTCCCCCCTTATTTTTATTTAATATTAAATATATTTAATTCCATCCTCCCCTCCCCCTTATTTTTATTTAATATTAAATATATTTAATTAAATCCTTTTTATTTTTAAATATTAAGTATATTTAATTCCTCCCTCTCCCTTATTTTTATTTAATATTAAATATATTTAATTCCATCCTCCCCTCTCCCCTTATTTTTATTTAATTTAATATTAAATATATTTTATTTCATCCTCCCCTCCCCCCCTTATTTTAATTTAATATTAAATATATTTAATTCCATCCTCCCCTCTCCCCTTATTTTTATTTAATATTAAATATATTTAATTCCATCCTCCCCCCCCCCCTTATTTTAATTTAATATTAAATATATATTTTTAATTCCATCCTCCCCTCTCCCCCTCCCCTATTTTTATTTTATATTAAATATATTTAATTCCATCCTCCCCTCCCCCCCTTATTTTAATTTAATATTAAATATATTTAATTCCATCCTCCCCTCTCCCCTTATTTTAATTTAATATTAAATATATTTAATTCCATCCTCCCCTCTCCCCTTATTTTAATGTATCCCATTTAATATTTAATACATGAGGGGAGATGGGGGGAGGGAATGAGGAGCCCCCTGCTTCGGCCTACCTTTTCCAAACGCTCAGGATCCAGGAGTACCCGGACGACGAGAGAGGCGACGACTGACTGAGTCGAAGAAGGTCCTAATCGCGTCTGTGGGCCTCAGAGATCCAGTAGTAGAGTAGCCGAAGAGTATCGCGAGAATACGCAATCCACACGGGATTTCGCTGTCAACGCCGGCGTGATCTCGCGTTGACAGCAAAATCCCGTGTGGATTGCGTATTCTCGCGATACTTGCTCCAAACCCGGAAGTAGGTATTTTTTTAAAAAAAATATTTATTTTATTTTTCAATTTTTATTAATTTAAAAAGCTTAGGGGCCGTAGTAGGGAAGGGGCGGGGCCCTGAGATAGAGCTTCAACTTCAAGATGTCAGTTGAAAATATGTTCACCAGCTGTAAATTGGGAACACGTCACAGATTGTATGTCATACTTGCTAGACTGTATCCTCCCAATTTATGTGCTAAAAGAAGGAATCTAACAACTCTTACTTAATTCATAGGCAAATAAAACCAGTGTCTTCATAAGCTGTGTTTTGTCACTGTTTTTATTAGGTGTCTTTTTATTTTAGCTAAATATTGAATATTGATCATTTTGCAGATGACAGGAAGCTAGGATGTGTAGCAATGCAAATGCAGAAGAAGATAGATTCAAAGTAAAGACAGATATGGATCATTTGAACAACTGGACGGAGTGAGATGAGGTTAAATGTAAAGAAGTGTAAGATTGTGCTTTTAGGTAAGAATAGCATATAGTACATAGGTAGAGAAGTTTGTTGTCTAGAAAGCACTCACGGTAGTAGTGTCATCTACACCACAGAGTTTTGGGTATATGAAAGTCGATAGGGTTGCACTGACACCGAGTCTCAGGGTCATAGTGACCGACTCGACTTTGCCCTTTCTCATGGATATGAGGGTGACTTTGGAGGTTGTTCAAACCTGCCAAATTATTGTTAATTTTAACTATAGTTTGTGGTGTAATGCAGTGTTTTCCAACCGCTGTGACGCGGCACAGTAGTGTGCCGTGATGGACCTCCTGCTGTGCCGCGGGAAAAGCTCTCTGCCCCCCTTCCTTCCCCCCTCCGCCTGCCGAACCCCTGCTGCTTTGGGGAGGAGGAGGAAGGGCTCGCTGAAGCCACGCGGAGGAGGAAGCAGGGGGAGGGGAGGGGCATGGCACGGCCTGGCTCCGCCCCCTCCCCTCGGCTTCCGCTTTCCCACAGCTTCTCCAACCTTGAGGGGACAGTGCCAAGCCAGCATTGTGCTGGCTTTGCCACCGCCGGCTTGGCATTGCCCCCTCAAGGCTGGAGAAGCTGTGGGAGAGCTGATGGCAGGGGGAGGGGACAGGGCATGGCACGGCCTGGCTCTGCCCCCTCCCCCCCAGCTTCCGCTCTCCCACAGCTTCTCCAGCCTTGAGGGAGCAGTTCCAAGCCAGCAGTGTGCTGACACTGCCCCCTCAAGGCTGGAGAAGCTGTGGGAGAGCGGAAGCCGGGGGAGGGGGCAGGGCATGGCATGGCCTGGCTCCTCCCCCTCCCCCGGCTTCAGCACTCCCAGCAGCTGCTCCCAGCAGGCCACCATCCTCCAGCTGTCCTTTACTGTGTTAGCATGTCATTTTGTGTCATTTTGGTTGGTGGTGTGCCCCCGGATTTTTTTAATGTTAAAAGTGTGCTGCGGCTCAAAAAAGGTTGGGAAACACTGGTGTAATGCAAAATAAGGTTCTAGTCCTTAAGTCAGGGGTGCCCAGGACGGTGATCGCAATCACCCGGGTGATCTTTGGGCCTCATCTGGGTGATCTTCAGGGCCTGACCAGGTCAATTTACCTGTTGCCGCTGCCGCGCGCACGCTCCCAGCGCCACCTTCCTCCGCTCGCGCGGCTTTGGAGACTGCTTCGAGCGTTGGCGCATGCGCGCTGGGCGGAAGCGGAAGGAGGCAGAGCGTGAAGCTCTTGAGGTGCAGGCTGGGAAGGGCAGAGTGGCGACAGAGGAGGAGGAGGCCGAAGCAGCCCGAGGGGGGGGAAAGAGCCAGGCCCGGCTTGGTCTCGGAGGGCTCAGCCTCCTGAGGGGTGATGCGATTGACAGCCGGCGAAGAAGGAAGAAGCTGCGCTGGCGGAAGAAGGCTGCGGCGGGAGAGTCCGCGGGGCCCCCACCCTGCCTCTCGTCCGGAAGCTGCGGTGAGAGAGGCAGGAAGCCCACGGCGCTCTCCTGCCGCAGCCTTCTTCTGCCAGCGCAGCTTCTTCCTTCTTCGCCGGCTGTCAATCGCATCACCCCTCAGGAGGCTGAGCCCTCCGAGGCTGAGCCGGGCCTGGCTCTTTCCCCCCTCGGGCTGCTTCGCCGGTGGTTCTTCCCCTTCGGGCTGCTTCGGCCTCCTCCTCCTCTGTCGCCGCCCTTCCCTTCCCAGCCCGCACCCCAAGAGCTCCACGCTCTGCCTCCATCCGCTTCCGCCCAGCGCGCATGCGCCAATGCTCAAAGCGGCCTCCAAAGCTGCGCAAGCGGAGGAAGGTGGCGCTGGGAGTGTGTGTGCGCGCGTGCAGAAGCGTGTGCGCGCCGGCAACAACACATGATCTTTAGACTTTGTTCTTTTTAAAGTAGCTCGCAGGCTGAAAAAGTGTGGGCACCCCTGCCTTAAGTGATATGCAATGGACAGTTGCAACTTTTGCCTGTTTGATGTGAAACTGTCCATTGCATATCACTTAAGGACCAGAACCTTGTTTCCTTAGATTTGTTTTCCATAGCTGTGTTTTGCTAGTAATGCAAAATAAACCATGTTTAGCTCACGTTTGATCAGCCTACACACTGCCTTGCCCGAGAAAGAAAATATGCCGTGCAGGTAAACAGTAAAGAACAAGCAGTTTACTCCTCGTAAATCCAGAACAACTTACGTACAGTGTGATCAGTTGCACTAACTCAGATAATATCCTTTTATGAGAGATTTAAAATAGTCTTTCTTTTCTCCATGTGGATAATCTCTTTCAGCAGCTCATGAAGCGAGCGCACACTCCAAGCTCGGTCTCTCTCTGCTTTTCTCTTCTTCTCCCTCTGCACCTCCATAGCTCAAGCCTGAACAAAAATGTAACCGTATCCCAAAGCTCCAGGCTCAGCCATCTCCCCGAGAGAGATGCATCTTATTTTACAGTTGACACACACACACACACACACTGATTCCGTGCATGCTCCAACATAGTTTGTTTGGAACAGCTCAGATTCAGACTATACCTTGTGATGCTGTATTTTTGTAACAAATCATAGTCGTGGTTAACCAATGGTATAGGGCAGGGCAGTCCAACTTCTGCCGGCTCAGGGGCCGGACTTCTGGTGAGTGATCACCTGGGGGGCCACTCGGCCATGCCCCGGCCACGCCCCCAGCCACGCGGCTCCGCCCCATCTCCCAAAGCGTCAAAACAGCTGTTTTGACGCTTTGGGAGAGAGGGAGGCGCCGTGGGGGACCCCCCCTCCCTTCCAAGGAATCACGGCAGCCGCGGAAGCCAGTGGTTTCGCCGGCTTGAGCGGCTGCCATGACACTTTGGGAGAGACGGAGGCGCCGCGGGGGACCACCCTCCCTTCCAAGGCATCACGGCAGCCGCGGAAGCCGGCGATTTCGCCGGCTTCTGCGGCTGGCGTAACTCTTTGGGAGAGAGGGAGGAGCCACTGGGGGCTCCCCATGGCTCCGCCCTCCCTCCCAAAGCGTCATGCCAGCGTCAGAAGCAGGCGAAACTGCGCGCATGCGCACTTTTTAAAAATATTTTTTCGGGAAATTTTTTTTTACGGAGGAGAGAAGGGCAAGGGGCTCGGGGGCCGTGTATGGCCTGCGGGCCGCCTGTTGGACAGCCCTGATATAGGGAGAACCTTTCCTAACATTTCATATTGGTAGCACACTCTTTAGATGTGCATCATTTTGCAACACAGCAATTCAGTTTTATTAGCAAACTGGAAGTTAAACCAACCCCTTATAGGAGATACGGACAAATACATACATTGCAATAGCAAAATGTGTGAGGACACAACATATCTCATGATAACTGTTTATATATATATATTTTAAAAATTATTTATGGCTTATTTCACATAGACTCAGAGGTTTCTCGTTACATTCCTGCAAAACACCTACGCACTGCAGCTGTCACAACTTTAACATGTCACAACATAGTTAGGAAAGGTCTGATACAGGGTTTGGATGGCATACTAAAGCTGTGCTTAAGTCTATAGAGAAGGCAAAAACTTACGAATTTTTAAACTACAGTGTCCCCTCACTTATCGTGGGTGTAACGTTCCAGGACAACCTGCAAAAAGTGAAAATCTGCGAAGTAGGAACGGTATAGATAGTAGAGCCGATGCTTATCTGACACTCCGTATCAGGCATGTAGCCAGGGGGGGGCTAAGGGGGCTTCAGCCCCGAAATTCTAAGGGTGGTCCGTGAAAAGGCCTTACTGGTACATTATTTAAATTGTTATGTTTATTTATATCATGATCTGATCACCATACTCATTATATCCCACATTAATGGGGTTATTGGGATAACAATACAAATGGTTTGCTAGGGTAGACCCTCTTCCCCCCAGTCTCAGCCCCCCCCCCCCCGAACGGGAGCTTTCCACACCCTGGGGGGGGGGGGCGTCTTGGCCTCGGCCGGCCGAAGACCTTAATCCGGGCCTGGGTTTACATATGTATCATCAGTACAAATATATAACGCGGCAGCTGCCTGCGGGTCGGTAGAACAGACAAGGAAGCGGCGCAAACACACATCTTTTAAAGGTAACAGTGATTAGCCACAAATGGTGTTAATTAGATAAGGAGTTCAGAGAGGGATAATTTATCATTTAATCCGAATGGTGACTCATATTTTAGATTAATTATCCATTTATTTTCGAGTAGCAACAGTTTCTTTTTCAAATCCATGTGGGGAGATGGTTCAACCCTTTCCAATACAGTCACATTGAAATCTTCACATCCATGTTTTTGATTAATAAAATGTGCATATAATCTCGAATTATCACATTTAATTCTAAAACGAGAACTATGTTCCTGGATCCTGACCCTCAGTTCTCTTCCCGTTTCCCCCACGTGATAGGCTCAGCTTCTCCTTTTTCCAGACTATTGCAATGTTTGTGTAATAATTAAAATATTTCAAACCACTACGTATTATGTTGTTGTTGTTATGCTTGCGTATTGCTCATAGATTGTTTTCATTTATGTTTTGGTAATATATAGAAGATTACCAAACACAATATTCAATATACATAACCCAATATACCTTTTATTGGTAACCTTGATGTTCTCTCGTACAGACTTAATGTATACACTGTTGGAAAAGCAGTGTATACATGGAAATAGTCCTTGGTTTTTTTTGTTAAATTATGCTTGTGTAAGTCAGATAATGAATTTATTGACTTGCTTCTCATTTCTTTGACAAACTCATGAAAAATATTGCCAGGTTTCGTTACTATGATAGCAAGCTTACAAGTGAAGTAAATATAAACCGCAGGCATCTGAATAAGTATGATACTGCGGCTTTACAGATGTCGCTTTCACAGTTTTGCTAGTCTCACAACTTTAAAAATTACAAGATTTCTCTTTATCTGTTTAGGAAGAAAATCTGGAAAACAATTTGCAAACCTTAGCTACTGATGTAGCTCCACTGTATCAGAAACTTGCCCCTGATGCTTTCCAGAATCAGGTACGTCCAAGAAAAAATCACGATTTAAATATATACCGCTTGTCGTGATGCAGGTGCCAATTAAAGCCAAACCCAAGAGTAAAAAGGAATAACAAAAAGAGTTTATTGTACAAGAAATGGGAATGGGACTAACAAAAACTAGCCTAACTGGCCAAAACCCAAAAGAAACCCACAGAGAAGCCCAAAAATTGCTGAAGGAATGATCAAACGCAAACTAAAGATGTTATCTGCGACGTCCTCAGAGGGTTGAGACAATAGCGTAGTCAATAACCGGTCCGGAGTCATGGGCAGGAGAAAGACGGAGAAATGAGGAGACAATCCAAGGTCCACAGGAGAGAAAGTCCAGCGGAGTTCAAACCCCGCCACAAGGAACACGCGGCTATAGGAGTAAGCTGGATCAGGAACACGATGCAAGATATCAGGATACAACACAGGATACCAAGAACAACTCCTTGCTCGCCGCAAGGAAATTCCCCAAAATGCCCACATTAAATAGACCTAGAGATCAGACTCGCCCGAAGAGGACAACTCCCCCTAATTAGGCGTTGCGGCTGCTTCTCTTTCTGGAGCTGAAACCTTTTGTGAGTCCCTGCAAGATCCCCAGCGTCTTTCAAAACTTAGCATATCCCAATCATTCCCTGAGGTTTCAGAGGGCCACTCATTATCACTATCAAAACCCAGAAAAGTATCACTACTGGTGGCTGCATCACACACATCCTGAATCTCCTTTACTTGAGTCCAGTCCAATTCAGTATCACTGTCTTCTGACGAGCTTTCCCCGTCCCTGGGAAAAACCCTCAAAGGACTCAGAGTCAGTAGGGGTCATAAGTATTTGCCGTACTCTCTTCCTTTGTGCCAAACTTTCCCTGCTGGAATCACTTGCAGCCCTCTTTCTGCCTTCTCCAGAGTTTAGCTTACTCTCAGCCCCACCCAGTTCCATACTACACTCAGACGCTGTAGATTCAGCATCCTCCTCAGCCCTACTCACAGGCAGAGCCGCGGGCTCAATCACAACACCACTCCTGTATGATAGTTCGTTGTTTTTAAGAAAGAGAAGAAAGAGAAAATCACCCTCAGTTTTAACATGGCAGCTGATACGAATTCTTATGCATCAGCAGTTGTAGAAGGCTTTCTACTACCTGCACAGACAAACTGAAAGGGGCAGCCGTACTGCACAGACTCAGCTGAGAATAAATCCTGTTGAATACAGTGAGGTTTGCTTCTGTATTGCATGCAGAGTATGGGTTTATTAAAAGCATTAGCACTCACAACTCCCTGTTTTTGATGTCCCTTATTTGCTAACCTTTAGTTGCCCATGAAGTAGCATATACATTTGAAATGTAATTGTCATCCCACTGTATGACAAAAGTTTGTATCTCCATAATTCTTCTAAAACAGGGCTCTCCAACTGGCGGCCCGGGGGCCATATATGCCCCCCCCAGCCCCTTCCCTACGGCCCCCGCCTACCCTGCAAAAAATATTTTTTTAAAAAAATTCGATCTCCGGGGGGCGGGGCTGGGTGATGTCAGACGTGGCACCGGCGCCGAGCCTGACCTCACCCAGCCACGCTCGCTCCCTTCCTCCTCCTCCGTCCCGCCTCTCCCCCCGGTGCACCAATCGGGAACGCCGGGGGCCTAAAGGCAGGCCTAAAGAGAAGGAAGGGAGGCTCCCTCCTCCTCTGTCCCGCCTCTCCCCCCGGCGCACCAATCGGGAACGCCGGGGGCCTAAAGGCAGGCCTAAAGAGAAGGAAGGGAGGCTCCCTCCTCCTCCGTCCCGCCTCTCCCCCCGGTGCACCAATCGGGAACGCCGGGGGCCTAAAGGCAGGCCTAAAGAGAAGGAAGGGAGGCTCCCTCCTCCGTCCCGCCTCTCCCCCCCCGCACCAATCGGGAACGCCGGGGCCTAAAAAGGCAGGCCTAAAGAGAAGGAAGGGAGGCTCCCTCCTCCTCCGTCCCGCCTCTCCCCCCGGCGCACCAATCGGGAACGCCGGGGGCCTAAAGGCAGGCGTAAAGAGAAGGAAGGGAGGCTCCCTCCTCCGTCCCGCCTCTCCCCCCGGTGCACCAATCGGGAACGCCGGGGGCCTAAAGGCAGGCCTAAAGAGAAGGAAGGGAGGCTCCCTCCTCCTCCGTCCCGCCTCTCCCCCCGGCACACCAATCGGGAACGCCGGGGGCCTAAAGGCAGGCCTAAAGAGAAGGAAGGGAGGCTCCTCCTCCTCCGTCCCGCCTCTCCCCCCGGCGCACCAATCGGGAACGCCAGGGGGGAGGGAGGGAGCGAGTGGACGTGCCTAAAGAGGTGGGAGGGAAGCGCTTCCCTTCCTCCTCTTTAGGCACGCCTTCTCCATTCTGCCTCTCCTCCCGGCGCACTGATCGATGCGCCGGAGGGAGAGGCAGAACAGAGGAGGAGGCTGTCGTGACACTTTAGGAAGGAGGGCGAAGCCATGGAGGGCTCCCCTTGGCTTTGCCCTCCCTCCTAAAGGGTCACGCCAGCCTCAGAAACGAAACCGCCGCTTCTGAGGGTGGCGTGACTCTTTAGGAGGAGGGGGCAGGGGCGGGGCGGAGTGGCGCAGAGCGGCCCCCCAGGTCATCAGTGACTGGAAGTCCGGCCCTAGGTCCGGTAGAAGTTGGACAGCACTGTTCTAAAACATAGTTTTAATTAGATGTTAAGATATAAATTCTGGATTTTGCTATAACAATGATTAGCAAACAGTTCCAACAACAAGGCATGGGGAAGTGGGAGACAGTATGTTTTCTATCCAGATATTTTCTTCAAGCTGGTGCTGAGGATGGACGGCCAGCTGGACTCTGTACCCGATTGTTTCCAACTATGCCTTGAAGCCGTGACTGGTTGGCTACAAGTCAGTTGTTTGAGAGTGAACCCATCAAAGACGGATATCCTTTGGCTGGCTCCGGCTGCCTACACTGGACGGTGAGGCACTACGCCCGTCGTCCTTAGTAGTCTGGGGATCCAGTTGGACCCACTGCTGACAGTGGAGGCTCAGGTCTCGGCTGTCAGCAGATCCGCTTTTCTCCACCTGCGACAGGCTAGGCGGCTGGCACCCTATCTCTCTGGCCACGGTGATCCAGGCGACGGTCATCTCAAGGCTAGACTACTGTAACACCCTTTACATTGGTCTTCCTTTGTCGGTCATCCGGAAGCTTAAACTGGTGCAGAACGCAGCAGCGAAACTCCTGGCTAGAGTGCCGGCCAGGGCTCACATTACTCCAACTATGCAGCGACTGCACTGGTTGCCAATTGAGCACCGGATCATCTTCCAAGTGTTGGTTTTGACCTTTAAGGCCTTACACGGTCTGGGGCCGGTGTACTTCAGGGACCGCCTATTCCCATATGTTCCCCAGAGATCCCTTCGATCTCAGGATCAAAACCTCTTGCAGAGTCCTTCCCTACGAACCATTCACCTGTCGTCAACCAGACGTAGCACCAAGCCTATGGAATGCATTACCACCGGAAGTTTGAGCAATTAGCGAGCTGTTGGCTTTTCGGAAAGCTTGCAAAACTGTGCTTTTCCGACAGGCTTTTCGCCTTTATAGATTAACATTGTCTTAACTGTTTTATATTTCATTGTTTTATTGTGTTGCTGTTGTAGTTCGATATGCCGTAAACCGTCCTGAGCCAATTTGGAAGGACGGTATACAAATCGAAATAAATAAATAAATAAAATGAAAGCTGGTCGAATCTGAAATGACCCAGTCTTCACTCTAAATAAGATCTAATTGTCTTGGTTTTAGGTGGAAAATGAACACTTTGGGCCTGACTGTCGACTTGGGGTCAAGAGTGGACGGCCTTTTTCTGGTGTCACTGCCTGCATTGACTTTTGTGCTCACGCCCATAAGGACACACACAACATGCACAACGGAAGCACTGTGGTATGTCATGTTTGGGAGAGTCTATTTCTTACTTGTGACTTTTATTCTGCAATCGTAGCTTGCATATTGCGCATGGACTACTTTCACTTTCTATTTTGTTTTGTTTTTGTTTTCCTCTCTACATTTTTGTGCTGTTTAATTTGTGGTGTTTCATACACAAGCTACATTTATTACATTTCACCACATAATGGTCACATTTAATGCCGCCGCCCCCCCAAAAATTAAAGGAGAATTGTGTTGTCTGAAGTCAGAGCAGTGATGTAGTTAATGCTCATTAATTTCACTAGGTAGATACTGTATTTTCTGGCGTATAAGACTACTTTTTAACCCAAGAACATCTCAAAAGTCAGGGGTTGTCTTATATGCGGGAGTCGTCTTATACGCCGGGAGTCGTCTTATAGAGCGGGTGCTGAAACTACCGATCCGGATTGAAGAGTCTGTGGTTGCCACATCTGGTGGGGAGAGCTCAAAAACGGCAGTGGCCACGTCCCTGCCGTATGCAGCGACTGTATGAAAGCATTAAGGGTGACGCTGTACAAGGACGGTAGAAGAAAATCCATTCATCAGGATTCGTGGACTTAATGCAGTCCTGATGGTGGCTCTGGGCCCAGAAAAGCACACCTCTTTTACCTGCCTGGCCCGCCTTGTATCCTATTACCGTACCGCCTCCTCTGCCTCTCAGATCTCGCTCCTGAATACGGCAGTGAAGCGGTGCAGGTGCGCAGGTGCGAGATCTGGGAGGCAGAGAAAGAGGTACAGTAATAGGAAAATTACCATATTGAAATCAAATCTGATGCTTTTAAAAATTTTATTTGGTGTGCGTTGGAAGAAAGGGGTAGACCTATACGGCGAGTATATCCCAAACTCTATATTTAACTGGAAAAGTTGGGGGTTGTCTTATACGCCGGAAAATATGGTAGTTGTGAAGGCTCCATAATTAAAAATGCAAGGTCATGCATGCTACCTGCTCTCACTCCCATATCCGTCTTCAAAAATATCATTTCTGCTAGGAAGCACTCTTTAAGTAGATTGACAGGTTTTGGTGGCCATAGTAAGTTTGCAAGAGTTTTTATAGGTTTATTATCTTAACTGTTCATAAATATTTGTCATCAGGAAAATTGTATGTTTTCTTTTCCTTTCTACTGGTGTTAAAAGCAGAAATGCACTAATAATTACATAAATGTCTTCAGAAAGTTAAAGCACACCTCAGGTGGTCCCTTTGAGCGTTTGGGCCGGCTCTAAGACCTTGCTTCTCTCGGAGCTCCCGAGAGCCGTGTCAGGTCGCCATTGGAGCGCACCGGAAGTCCCATTGGAGCGCACCGGGCTGCATTAGTTGCCAGCTAGGCAGGCCACCTCTATCCACCCTCACTGAGGGAAAGCAGAGACACTTTGCTACGATGACTATCTGGAATGAAACAATGACGTACACGAAGTTCTCCGTGGAGGAGGTGACTGTCCATTCCATCACCAAGAAACGTCACACAACCCAGGCAACACAATACAACTCAAAGTTCAAATCACAGGATTTGGCAGCCAGCAGGGGGGTAATCCTTGGGAAATGTGATTGAGAGGGCAGTGGCGGGTCAGCTGCAACAGTATTTAAATGACACAGTGGACTCAATCCCTTCCAGTCCGGCTTCCGTATTGGGCATGGGACGGAGACCGTGCTTGTCTCCATTACAGACCAACTTCGCTGCCAGTTGGACCATGGCGGGTCAGCGCTGCTGGTGTTGTTAGATCTCACGGCAGCTTTTGACACGGTAGATCACGCCTTATTGACCAACCGTTTAGCCGCGACAGGAGTTAGGGGACTGCCCTTAAATGGGTGTCCTCTAGGCATGAGAAAAAGTTATGAAAATGATCCGTTTCGTAAGAAATTCGTAAGAAATGCTACTTTCGAGTATTTCCGCACCTGGAACGCCAACCAGGAAGTGGACTTTCTTTTCGAACGGGGGCCAGGATTTTCTTAAGTGTCGTTATTAGGTCGTAAGGGGGGGGGCACCCTCCTTCTCTCTCACCACCCTCCCGCCTCCCTTGCCAATAAGTATTATGGCATGGCAAGCCCTAAACTCGCTCCTTCTTTCGGCTGGAAGCCTGGAAAAATGTAAACAGAGAGGTTTACTCAGAAGTAAATCTGCAAAGGAGGGCACTTTGGATGAAGGGCCCTCCTTTGTGGATTTAGTTCTGAGTAAACCTCTCTGTTTACATTTTTTCCAGGCTTCCCTGCCTCTCCTGCCTGCCAGGATCTAAAGCATCAAAGAGTATTGGGGTGAGAAACCAACCTAATGTATAATAGAATGAATGCTACTGTAAGTGCCTAATATTATAAGTAATCCAACTGGTCATACCTACATTCCATGCACATGCAATAATACAGCAGTAATAACAATAACAAGAGGTAAAATTCAAACCGAAGTATTCTGACTGGTCTCTCCTCATGCGGTGCAAACGGGCTCTTCTCTATTAGCCCAGGAAATTAGCCCGGGAAAAGCCAGCGTTTGCTGCTTGGGAGCACACACATACATATTCTTGGGGGGGGGGGATTTGCTGCAGAATCCCGGGCTCATAGAGGAGATTCTGCAGCAAATCCCCCACCCCCAAGAATATGTATGTGTGTGCACCCAGGCAGCAAACGCTGGCTTTTCCCGGCTAATTCCCGGGCTCACAGAGAAGAGCCCGTTTGCACCGCATGAGGCAGAGACCAGTCAGAATACTTCGGTTTGAATTTTACCTCTTCTTATACCCATTGTTATTACTGCTGTATTATTGCATGTGCATAGAATGTAGGTATATGACCAGCCTGGGCAAACTTGGGCCCTCGCTCCCTCGGGATCGGGGTGAGAGAGAGGCAGCGAGGAGCGAGGAGGGGCTCCTCCTTTTTTTTGCTGCTTCCAAGAATAGAATACCCCCTCCCTCCCTCCTTCCCTCCCTCCTTCCTATTTGGAGAGTCCCATCTAGAATTCAGTGTGATTTATTCAAGTTTTGGCCTACAACTCCCAGAAATCCCAGCCAATTTACCAGCTGTTAGGATTTCTGGGAGTTGTAAACAAAAACCATCTGAATGCGCATGCGCTGGCATACTAACTACTAACGAATTTCGTTATAAATTAAGTTACATTTTAGAAATTTTTGGAAATTTTTTGTAAGTCTTCCTATTACTAATAAAAAAAAATCCCCCCCCCCATTAGATTTTCGATTTGCTATTTTTGGGTTCTAAACCATGCCTAGTGTCCTCCTTCCTTCAAGACCGGGGACAATGAGTGGGGGGGGGGGGGGTTGGCCTCTGGGAGACTCCCATTAAGTTGCGGGGTCCCCCAGGGAGCTATCCTTTCCCCTTTATTGTTTAACATCTACATGCGTCTGCTCGCCCGACTGGTTTGTGATTTTAACTGTATGTATTACTGTGTTAGAGTGTCATTTTGGTTGGTGGTGTGCCCCCGGATTTTTTAAATGTTAAAAATGTGCCGCGGCTCAAAAAAGGTTGGGAAACACTGTAATAGAGGATACATATGCCTCAATAAGATAACATTGTCATTTCTTATTAAAACATAAAAGAGCAGATATTCTTCACCAAAGTTGCACAGAATTTGTATATTTTCTCTCTCCTTTTGGGCTAGGTTTGTACTTTAACAAAAGAAGATAATCGCACGATAGGGGTGATACCAAATGATGAACAGCTGCATGTGTTACCTCTTTACAAAATTTCACAAACAGATGAATTTGGCACAGAGGAGGGCCTGGAAGCCAAGATAAAAGCCGGGGCAATACAGGTGCTCACGGCTTTTCCGCGAGAAGTCAGGATGTTAGCGGAGCCACGCAGGGCGACCAAGAAGAAGAAGTCTGAAAGCAGGAGGCAGACTTCAGCAGAGAAAAAGCACTCTGCTCCCCTCAAGGGAAGAGAAGAGGGATGGCTGGAAGTAGCAACAAAGCTTCACAGAAGTTAGGTAGGTAAACACACACATTTTAAAAGTTCCTGGATGCTGATAAAAATGCGCTAAGGTAAGGATAAACTCAATTCTAAAAACTTGGAAGCCGTTCAGTTCCTGCGGGCACAGAATCCAGTGTAATTGATATGTTAAGTGTGACGAGGGAACCAGGCCCGGATTACCCGTAAGGCCGCCCTAGGCCATGGCCTATAGGCGTAGGTCTAGGGGGCGGCAGATCAAGCAAAATTTTTTTTTTAAAAAAACCCGCCCCCTTGCAGCGCTCTCCCTCCCTCTCCCGAGAGAGAGAGGGGTCATCATACCTCGGGAGAGGGCGGGGGGAGAGCGCTGCGAGGGGGCGGGGAGGAGGGAATGGCGCCCTCCCCTCGCCATCGCCCGCCTGGGCCGCCCCCTTGTAAAGGAAGGAGGCGGCGAGGAGGAGGAGGAAGGGAAGCCCCGCCCCATGCGCGCATGGCAGGAGGAGGGTGCCTCTGCCTCCTCCGCCGTGGTGGAAAAGGCAGAGGCGCCCTTCTCCTGCCGTGCGTACGTGCCCGCCAGCGGGCTTCCCTTCCTCCTCGCCGCCTCCTTCCTTTGCAAGGGGGCGGGCCAGGAGGCGAGGAGGAGGAGGCGGACGGAAGCCACACAGCCAGGGCAGCAGCGCCCTGGGGGCGGAACTTCCCTTCCTCCTCTCGCCCTCCTTTCGGTCGCGGGAGGAGGAGGCGACGGAAGCCACACGGCCCCGGATGTGGGGCTTCCGTCCGCCTCCTTCTCCCGCGACCGGCAGGAGGGCGAGAGGAGGAGGTGGACAGAAGCCGCACGGCCCCGGCCCCGGATGTGGGGCTTCCGTCTGCCTCCTTCTCCTGCGACCGGAAGGAGGGCGAGAGGAGGAGGTGGACAGAAGCCGCACGGCCCCGGCCCCGGAGGTGGGGCTTCCGTCCGCCTCCTTCTCCCGCGACCGGAAGGAGGGCGAGAGGAGGAGGTGGACAGAAGCCGCACGGCCCGGCCCCGGATGTGGGGCTTCCGTCCGCCTCCTTCTCCCGCGACCGGAAGGAGGGCGAGAGGAGGAGGTGGACGGAAGCCGCACGGCCCCGGCCCCGGATGTGGGGCTTCCGTCTGCCTCCTTCTCCCGCGACCGGAAGGAGGGCGAGAGGAGGAGGTGGACGGAAGCCGCACGGCCCCGGCTCCGGATGTGGGGCTTCCGTCTGCCTCCTTCTCCCGCGACCGGAAGGAGGGCGAGAGGAGGAGGTGGACGGAAGCCGCACGGCCCCGGCTCCGGCCGTGGGGCTTCCGTCCACCTCCTCCTCCCGCGACAGGAAGAAGGGCACGAGGAGGAGGTGGATGGGAGCCCCACGCCCGGGGCTGGTGCCGCGCATAAGCAGCAGCACCCTGGGGGCGGGGTGTCTTTTGGCCTAGGGCGGCAAAAGACGTTAATCTGGGCCTGGGTGGAACAAAGGTCGGCTGTTAGGAATTGTGGGAGTTGGAGTCCAAAACACCTGGAGGGCCGAAGTTTGCCCAGGCCTGCCATAGAGGCATTTTGTATTTTGCCTACCCATCTCTCCTTTTTCATGACACTCCTTTTGTATTGGTTGTCGCCAATTAACTCTGTTAATTAGCCCATGTTTCTCTGACATTTCTGCTCATTTGTAATAATAGGAAAACATCACCTCTTTTATATCTCCACATTTGACTGTGGTCCGTCACTGACGGAGCCCCCGGTGGCTGCGCAGTGGGTTAAACCCTTGTGCCAGCAGGACTGGAAGACCGACAGGTCAGAGGTTCAAATCCGGGGAGAGTGCGGATGAGCTCCCTCTGTCAGCTCCAGCTCCCCATGCGGGGACATGAGAGAAGCGTCCTACAAGGATGGTAAAATCTTCAAAACATCCGGGCATCCACTGGGCAACATCCTTGCAGTCGGCCAATTCTCTCACACCAGAAGTGACTTGCAGTTTCTCAAGTAGCTCCTGACATTTGGGGGAGAAAGCTACATTGACATGCTTCGTGTGTAGAGATTATCTCAATTTAGAGGAAGAAAAATACTGTGCAGAAACATATGTATTCATGGCTCTGACTATAGTAATTATTCCTCCTCTTACTTGACAACTATTATCATCTTCTTAGCTTCACCTTAACCTCTTTCTTTCCACTTGTTATGCTCCTGTTTACATACCTCCACAAGGTTTGCCCAAAGTTTATGACATCTGAACAGGGGCAATATCACCTGTGTGTTTCCCGTTTAACATATGTCTTCCGTATTCTCCTCTCAATTATTTTTATTACCTATTTGAGACTTAAAAGTCAAGCAAGTGCTATTATATTTTGCGTGTATATAATTTATAATTATAATTTATAATGTGAGGTTATATGTTTATCCTTTATTTTCAGGAAATATGGAGAATTGCCTAAGCCAGATACAATCATGTGGTTGCTTACATGTAACACGTGTGTGCAACCTATAAGACCGTGTTAGAATGTTGCGAATTCTATTTTTGAGGATTCTTTATGACTTGGATTGCTTAGAGCAGTGTTTCTCAACCAGTGTGCCGGGGCACACTAGTGTGCCGTGAGCGATCATCAGGTGTGCCGTGGGAAATTGGGACCTCAAGGAGGGGGGGGGGAGTCTAGTGTGTTGAAGTATAAAAACCCTAAGAAACCTACCTCTATAAAGGCACAAAATTACAACCACCCCCTCCCCACCCGTTGTCTACTTGGTCTCTCCCTCTCTATGCATTCGGAAGGCCCACCTCCCTTTCCCCAAGAAGAGACCTCCTCTTGCCTCCTGGGGGTTCTGTGTGGGAAGTTTGGCCCAGTTCTATCATTGGTGGGGTTCAGAATGCTCTTTGATTGTAGGGGAACTATCAATCCCAGCAACTACAACTCCCACATGTCAACGTCTATTTCCCTGGACTCCATCTGCATTCACATTTGGGCATATTGAGTATTCATGCCAAGTTTGGTCCTGATCCAACATTGTTTGAGTCCACAGTGCTCTCTGGATATAGGTGAACTACAACTCCAAAATTCAAGGTCACTGCCCACCAAACTCTTATAGTATTTTCTCTTGGTTATGGGAGTTCTGTTTGGGATGTTTGTGTCTTTCTGCCATTCCTGCCAGGAAATCTATGTTGTGTTCATCAAAACAGGCCCAGGTTTCAGACTGAATTATATTATAAATACATTTAAAAACTCAAAAGGTTGGGAAACACTGGCTAGACTGATTTTCAACCTGAGCCGCGGCACATTTTTTACATTTGACTGTGTTGACACTCTAACACAGTAATGTAGTCATTTTTTCAATGTGTTATTTTGTGAATGAAAGATAGGTGATGCCTCGAGCTCACCGTCTTTTGTTTTCTTTTTGTCCACCACTCATATGTGGCCTTCATCTGTCAAAATTTTGTCCCGGAAACACTGTTCAGCATTTGCATTGATTTTCAACCTTTTTTGATCACTGTCACATTTTTTGTCTTTACAAATCCCAAATTGCCAACTGTCACAAAATGACACAGCTGCAGCACTCACTCTAACTTTGTTTACTTAGCCGCGTCTGAGCGAATCCAAGATTTAAGAACATAAGAACATAAGAAGAGCCATGCTGAATCGGACCTCAGCCCATCTTTCCAGCATTTTTTATCACTTTTGTCCACCACTCATATTGGGGCCTTCATCTGTGAATAAGGGCAAAAGGGCCCTGTTCCCGACCTTTGCATGTTTTCTTCTCAAAAACTTCTCCATCACTGTCACTTGAATGTCTTGCTGTGATCCCAAATTGCCACTGTCACTTGACGGCTCACAAATGCCAAACAAACAGCATAAAAACAACATTTAAAATTAAAAACTGAGCAAAGGTAACAGATAACATGCAGGCGGCACTAGTCACACTTCTTAGGTGATACGAGAGTGCTATGGTTCCATTTTAAAGGGACAGACGCGCCTTATAGTTTATATATGAATGAAGCTCGAAAATAATTTCCCACGGCACACCTGATGATCTCTCACGGCACACTAGTGTTCCGCGGCACACTGGTTGAAAATCACTGGCTTAGAGGAATCACTTTTCAAAAATGTGATAGCAATTTAGAAAGAATAAGCCGGCGCTAAGTAGAAATTCAATTTACTCTGTGATGCATATTTTGTTTAAGACATTTATGAACAAATAAACTTGAAACCTTTTAATGTTTTGCCCCCTTAGGTAGGAAAGCTAACACATTGCAACCTGGGACAAAAATGGAGACCGGTGATCATCTTTCTGCCATAAAACATAACTCAGACGCTACTAAAAATTGCTCTGTATTAAAGCAATATCCTTCCTCCTCCCCTTTAAAGCTGGATAGTTTACGCTCTTGCTCTCCATTAACTCACACGGCGGGTGGTGTAATGTCAGTGACTAACGGTCAACAAGATTTTTCGACTCCCTACGGGTATTTGCAATGCAGCAGTAACAAACCTCAAGTGACACCCAAAGGCAAGAGTTTTGATGTGTCCAAGAGTGAACAGACGGGAGCTTCCTTGGATGAGAAGAACGACAGCCTGTCCCCAAGTCTTCAAGATCCGACTGTTACGAAGGCCGCAGGCAACAGGGAGAGCCTGCCGCACACACTCGAACAACAAGCAGCCAACAAGCCAAATCGTGAAATTAAAGAAAATTCTCCGGTCTCACAGTTGATTAATTCTTGTGAGTCATTATTGCTATCCAATGCTTCCGAAAACGTAGCCAGAAACGAAATCCATTCTTCCCAGGAGCATCCGGTGCCGCAAGATGGTTTCACCCAAACTCCAAATTGTGCTTCTGCCGTTGTGGATTCACAACCAAATATTGAGCGGCTAAAGCACGCAGATTCTGAAGAAAAAGCGGAAGAGATGTGGTCCGACAGTGAACATAACTTTTTGGATAATGACATTGGTGGCGTAGCTGTGGCGCCGTCGCACGGCTCCATCCTCATTGAGTGTGCGCGCCGAGAACTCCATGCGACGACTCCGATTAAAAAGCCAAACAGGAACCACCCCACGCGGATCTCTCTCGTCTTCTACCAACACAAAAACCTGAATGAGCCAAAACATGGAATCGCGTTGTGGGAGGCCAAAATGGCCGAGAAGGCGAAAGAGAAAGCCGCGGAGAAACTAGGCATTGAAAATGCCAACCTCCAAGCCAACGACAGGAGCGGGCCGCAGCCGCCCAATGCCTCTAGGGAGGTTTTCTGTGAAGACAGTGAATTCAACCAAATCCCATCCCGCCGAGCATTAACAGTAACTCATGACAAAGTCATCACGGTGTCTACTTACGCCCTCACGCGGGTCGCAGGGCCCTATCACCAATGGGCATAGGTCTTTATAGCAACCGTGCCGCTTTTGCATTGGAGCAGTGTTGCACAACGATTCCTCAAGGTGCTCTTCGAGAACAAAGTCTTCTATGGTTTACTGTTTCTTCATCTCAACCATTTTGAAGGCTGAGGTTTAAAAAAATGTGTGTTTTTTTTTTCTTTCTTAAACTGTGACTTTGTATATTTTAACATCTGGCGATTCTCAAGCACATTTTAAGCAAAAAAAAAGAAGAAGAAGAAGAGAGGATATATTGTATAATTACAGGATTTTGACTAGGTTATTAACCCTGATTGAACTTATTCAGTTTATTACCTTTTTAGAATTTATACTTTGGTGCTTTGAATCGTCTGTTTACTACAAAATGGGCTTTTTATAACAGATTTTACCAGATTTCATCATCTTTTATGAAGTAAAATCAAGTTAGACAGTATTAGCGATACACGGTTCTTGGTGCTTAATCACGTTAATAATCAGTTCGAGATAAGCTGGTTTGATTTCCTCATGGTGCCATTGCTCGGATAGGCTTCCAGGCGTTGCTGTGAAGCCCAATTCAAGGTCAAAGAAACCAATGATAATTTTATCTATGTATAGATTTTTCATATATGTATGGTTTGTGTGCGAATGTGTGATAGAGGACCGCACACACGGATTCACATACAAACAATATCACTCGTGGTGGTTGGAGGTCGTAAGCTGTAAATAGATATATTTAAAAGCACTTTCTATTTTTAAAGTTAACTTGAAATAGTATAAGGATTACATTTGTCTAAGGTTTGTGCATTCTCTACCAAGGAATTTATTTTTTTTTTACTGTGTAGAGTTCCATATTGCTACAACAACAGTGCGTATACATATATATAAATAGATATATTAAAAAAAAAATAGCTGGTTTTTACGCTCCCTTCCCTTTCCACAACAGACTATTTGGTTTGTTTTTAAACAAAATTTTAGACAATTCAATATTTACAAATATAAATTAAGCAGCATTTTCTCCATACCTGTATTGCTATGATATTTTGTTGTAAGAAAGTATTTGCTATAGGTTGTTGTTTTTGGGGTGGTTTTTTAGCAATAAGGGCATCAATCCCTTTCTCTATCTCTCTTAAGTGGAGGATCGCAAGTTACATATGGCAACCAAATGTTCCTAGAGCCTCAGGAGTAGGACTGTTATGGCATCGGAAACAGCCTGCCTCTAGAGCAGTGATTTTCAACCTTTTTTGAGCCGCGGCACATTTTTTA
This sequence comes from Anolis apletophallus, assembly GCA_030556195.1. Taxonomy (NCBI): domain Eukaryota; kingdom Metazoa; phylum Chordata; class Lepidosauria; order Squamata; family Anolidae; genus Anolis; species Anolis apletophallus. The sequence continues at coordinate 135,473,160 of JARBWK010000010.1, forward strand.
CATTTACAAAATCCTGGGGCACACCACCAACCAAAATGACACAAAATGACACTGTCATTTTACTAACTGTCACCCTCCCCCCCTCGTGATGCCGCTGCTTCCACTAAACCCCCCTCCCCCGGGAGGCCCACACGCAGGGCGCCCATCACCGTCCCGCAGGGGAGGGCTGCGCTGAGTGGCCGAAGCGCACACGGGCTCGGCTGAGCAGGACGAATAGGAATTGAGCACACGGGGTGGCTCCGAGCCTTGGAACAAACTGCGGCGGAGGCTCGCAGCCGTTGCCACCCCCAGCTCTCCTTCCCGGAGGTGTCCAGCCCCCCCAGGGAGTGCCTCCCCCGTGTCCCTTCGGCTTCACTGCTGTTGCCTTGGGGCCAGATCGGGAAGGAACCAAGCTGGGCTGTGGAGCTGTGCATCCCGGCCTCTGCTCTGCAGTGAACCCAGAGCCCAGCCAGGAGAGGCCAGGAGATGAGGGGTTGCTCTCCTTCCCCGGCGCGGAGGGGCTAGAGGGCAGAAAGCCTCGCCTCGAGCCTCCGAGAGCGGGGCCGGACGGGGGCAGCTCCCGCGGACTCCTCCTCCCTCTCTTCCTCCTTGCTGCAGGAGTAGAGGAAGGTAGAAGAGCGCCCAGGAGCTAGGAAGCAAGAGGAGCCGCAGCCCGGCCAGGTAGCCCTTGGCGCACAGAGGGAGGGAAGGAAGGAAGGGAAGGAGAGAGAGAGGAGGGAGGGAGGAAAGTTCTGGGTGCCGAGGGCTCTCCCTGACTGCAGCCAGGCTGGCTGGCATTGCTGCTTCGGCCAGGAAACCCTCCTTTCCGCTCCCTTAAGTTTCCTGCTAGGATCTCTCTCTCTACACTGTAATTTCCCACGGCACACCTGATGATCGTTCACGGCACACTGGTTGGGAAACACTGCTCTAGAGATGCCTTACTAATACTCTGGGTTTGAAGAGAGGGACTTGCTGTATCAGCAGTTTTGTGGGGTATTTGAGTTCATTAAAACTTCCAGAGTTTTCATCAACTGTTGTCAATTAAGAAGAATTTATTAACATGCAGCCCAATCCTATGCATGCATGTTTAAGACTGCCCCACTGTTTGTTCCCAAGTGAGTGAGTATAGGATTGCAGCCTTAATCTATAATTTTCCCATCCCATATTAAAAGTGAGGCAATAGTATCTAAGTGGCTTGCGAAGGCGTTGGTTCCCATGAAATGCCTGTCAGAGAAACTAGAACAAGGAGAAAGTCCTATACTCTGTCCTTGACATCTCCAGTTTTAAAAAAAATAAGAGGAATGAATAGGCAGAGGTTCACGTTGCGTTATGTCTCTAAATGTGGTTCAGCTGCATCTTAACTTGTGAATTTCGTGAGGCACAGTTGCATGATGCGCACATTCCTCTTACTATGGTCTTCTCTCCCTCACTATTTCCCCAAGAATTACGGTTGTAACTTTTTAGAAGAAATATTTTAATCAAACTGGGATATGGCGGGCACTTTGATCTCCAAACACATTTCCAATGTGTACTTTGTATCAGAGTGTGCTAGCTTCCTCCTAGAGCCGTGGTTCTCAACCCGTGGGCCCCCAGGTGTTGTGGCCTACAACTCCCAGAAGTCCCAGCCAGTTTACCAGCTGTTCAGATTTCTATAAGTTGAAGGTCAAAACACCTGGGGACTCAATACAAACACAACGGGGATGGTTGCGTACAGATTAGCAAAACATAAAAGAACCAAGACACAGTAGCCAATGTCGTTCAATCCATCATATTGTAAAGCCTATAGTAATAGTAGAACCCCCAGGTGTATTAAATAATCACATAAATAGCCCTGAATGGGCTTCTACCCATTGTAGGAACACAAAATCTGGAATACATCCATAAACGAATAATTCAAAATACATGGGGAGGTTCAATGTTGTCAGCCGCACTATATGGCTACGGAGTCAAGACCACAGAGGTGTAGAGGCGCGTGGGTCCGGAAAAAAGTTTCCAAATGAAATAATTCCAAGCGTCAATGGTAATCCAAATAGGCAAGTATCCAGGAACCAATCCGGGCGGATTGGCAAGTATCCAGGAACCAATGCGGCAAAGCGAGACTTTTGTTAGACTCGCTTTGCCGCATCCACACATAATACGGACTACAGCCACGAGGACATTCCCACTGTGGTGGCCTTGAAAAAGACCTCTGTCCGGTCGAAACGAGGAAGGAGACTCCTCAGCAGTGACTATCTCGTCGGCCTTGTGTGATCCGCACCATTGGGTGTTTATTACTATTTGTGGAGTGCGCCGCCCGGATTGGTTCCTCGATACTTGCCTATTTGGATTACCATTGGCGCTTGGAATTATTCCATTTGGAAACTTTTTTCCGGACCCACGTGCCTCTACACCTCTGTGGTCTTGACTCCTTAGCCATATAGTGCAGCTATTTATGTGATTATTTAATACACCTGGGGGTTCTACTATTACTATATGCTTTACAATATGATGGATTGAACGACATTGACTACTCAAAACACCTGGGGACCCACAGGTTGAGAACCACTGTCCTAGAGCTTGGAATATTTCCCTTTTTTGACTGGAACTATCGGAAATCCCTATGTCAGCATGACAATTGCGTGCCACTGGGAAACTGGTGGAGCTGCCTCTCAAAAAGGAAAAAAAATCCAAACTCCATCTAGGTCGCTTGGGCTTTTGAAAAACTGATCAGACCTCCATCATGGCAAACTAACATGGGTTAGTACAGATATTGTATTTTAGTACTTGTGGTAGGACAAGGTGCTCCACCTGACCTGTGGATAGATTAGATTAGAACAGGGCTGTCCAACTTCTACTGGCCCAGGGGCCTGAATTCCGGTCACTGATGACCTGGGGGGCCGAAGGGTCTGCCCCCACCCCTGCCCCTCCCCCGGCTCCAATTTTCTTATAATTCATAAGAGGCATCCATACAATCAAATATAATCTTTTACTAAAGGGAAATGCAGGGTGGGAATTCATAAGGGGCATCCATACACAATTACATAATAATAACATAAAGGTTAGCCTACCTTCCCAAACGCGGAGGATCCAGGAGTAGCCGGACCACGAGCAGAGGCGACGACCGACCGAGGTAGCAGCCGAGGAGGTCCAAATCGCGTCTGCGTGGGCCGCAGGGATTAAATAGCCGAGATTTCGGCAACAGGAGTATCGCGAGACTACGGAAGCCACATGGGATTTCGCTCTCAACGCAGGCGTGATCTTGTGTTGAGAGCAAAATCCCGTGTGGCTTCCGTAGTCTCGCGATACTTGCGAACCCGGAAGTGGGTATTTTTTTAAAATATTATTTTTTAATTTTTTATTAAAAAGCTTAGGGGGCCACAGGGAAGGGGCTGGGGGGCCGCATGCAGCCCCCGGGACGCCAGTTGGACAGCCCTGGATTAGAAGACATAGGGCAAGATGGGGGGCACACAGAGGGATGCCCTCTCACTTTGCCACAACTACCCACTTTACACCTGAAATTCGATGCAGCAGTGCGGGTACGATGCCTCTCCCTGCTGCTGTTGTGTGAAGAGAAGTAAAGCCAGGGAAATGTTTCGGATTTGTAGGTGGCCACTGACGGTGGGAATCCAGATTTTAGTTGATTAGATGCTTTCGGTTTTAGCTAGCCTGATAATGTAAACGCGACATGGAGATACTAACAGATTCCAGTACTTGAGTGCCACGGCCCAGTAAATGGCCTAGAAGCAACTGTGCCCCATTTGGCTTAAGTCAAAGGGATGGAACTGATTAAACCTGAGTTAAGAGGGCAGTTGGGATCGTGTGGGAGAGAAAAAAAACCAAACAGATGGCATGGATCAAACTGTAATTTCAGATGCTGCATTAACCAATGTACCTTGATGGGATAGTGGCATTCTGAACATCAGAAGATAAACTGGCCTTTTCAGAAGTACTGTAGTGTTTCCACTTCTTTTCTCCTCCTTTTTGTACAGTTTGGTGATTTAAACAAACCGAACATAACCGCCGTACTAACATTTGATAATAATTGTGCATTTCAGTTAATATGCAGACGGGGGAATTCATGGACGTTGACAAGTTCAGCTTCAATCACTGAGCTCCGAATGTGACTAATCGTTGTCATCCATAGGGTCAATGCGCTCTGTGGTAAATACAGAGCCAGAAGCTTTACCAATAACATACTTGATCATATATTGTAGTGGTGCTGTAATGAATACTGTCTAGATCTGCTCTTCTGCAAAACCTAGACACGGTGCTTTTATTTTTCTTTCTTTTTTTAAAAAAAGCTATCTAACACAGTTGTGTGTTCGACCTGAAAATACTTTGGTTGACGAGGGAGTGGAAATATGGGAGCTCTTTTGTGTACCTAGAAGGGTCAATTCCTTGTTGTGTACAAATGCCAATGGTGAACTGGTGTGACGCCAGCTTCCTGGGCCCCAATCCAGGGCCTTGGGGACACTCCACAGGAGACTGCAATCCTGTACGCAGAGCTCCTTATGCTCTAGAACAGGGGTGCCCAGGACGGTGATCGCGATCACCCGGGTGATCTTTGGGCCTCATCTGGGTGATCTTCAGGCCCTGACCAGGTCAATTTACCTGTTGCCGCTGCCACGCGCACGCTCCCAGTGCCACCTTCCTCTGCTCGCGTGGCTTTGGAGACTGCTTCGAGCGTTGGCGCATGCGCACTGGGCGGAAGCGGATGGAGGCAGAGCGTGGAGCTCTTGAGGTGCGGGAAGGGAAGGGCAGGGTGGTAACAGAGGAGGCCGAAGCAGCCCGAGGGGGAAAAGAGCCAGGCCCGGCTCAGCCTCGGAGGGCTCAGCCTCCTGAGGGGTGATGCGATTGACAGCCGGCGAAAAAAGGAAGAAGCCGCGCTGGCGGACGAAGGCTGCGGCGGGAGAGCGCGCGGGGCCTCCACCCTGCCTCTCGTCCGGAAGCCGCGGTGAGAGAGGCAGGAAGCCCAGCGCGCTCCCCGCGCAGCCTTCTTCCGCCAGCGGCTTCTTCCTTCTTCGCTGGCTGTCAATCGCATCACCCTCAGGAGGCCGAGCCCTCCGAGGCTGAGCCGGGCCTGGCTCTTTTCCCCCTCGGGCTGCTTCGGCCTCCTCCTCCTCCTCCGTCGCCGCCCTGCCCTTCCCAGCCCGCACCCCAAGAGCTCCACGCTCTGCCTCCATCCGCTTCCACCCAGCGCGCATGTGCCAATGCTCAAACCGGTCTCCAAAGCCGCGCGAGCGGAGGAAGGCGGCGCTGGAGGTGCGGCGTGCGTCTTGGCGCAGGAGAGCGCGTCGCGCCGGCAACAACACATGATCTTTAGACTTTTTTTTTAAAGTAGCTCGCAGGCTGAAAAAGTGTGGGCACCCCTGCTCTAGAACAACTAAACACAATTGTGCTCTCGGACAGTACAGATGCCTTGTTGGGCAAAGCAAAGAGATGGACCAGAGCTTTGAAAAGTTGGTTGGCAGTTCCCGGAATTCCCCAGCCAGCGTGACTAGCGGACATATTGGTGTGTCCAGCCGGAATTCCAGGAGCCATCGCCCCAAAACCAACTTTTCAAAGTGTTGCCATGGGATAAGGTGATACTCTGAATTCACCTTCATTTCTGACCAGAGTTTACACCAATTCCTTGAGATGGAAAGAATTTGGTTTTTATTTATTTAAAGAAATAATTTGGAAGAGCCAAAATTGAAAGGTTTGTTTATTTACAGCCAAGACTTCAAGACTGCAGGATCTTAATTTGAATCTGTGTGTACACATCTATATTTGAACTAAGTTAGGATTGCCAACTCTTTTTTTCCTTCAAGCTCATTTTTATTCCTATGTGGGAGACAGGTACAATCTAAGTCCTCACCTTTGTGGGAATAGCTCTACCTTTTGCATCTGGCTGGTGCAAATGGCAGGCGATTCTATTGCGTTTGGGTTTGAAAAAAACTAAAATCCACAGTTTTTTCAAATATTTTTGTGGGAAGAACCTGACATTAAAACCATTGAATGCAGGAGAAAGTAAAACTGTCAAATTCTTCCATCTCTGGTGTGGACAGTCGTTCCCTGGCACCTGCTTCTCCTTCAATGTCCTAACAAGTGATGGGTGCTGTCGGAGGTCAAGGATACTATGTGTTTTAGGAGCTAATGTACACCTGAAGTCTGGTGCTAGATTCAGGACCCCCTCTCCAACCCATGAAAAAGCCCCTTGCACTCCCAACTCGGATACCTGTACAATGTTTGTTTGCAAAGAGGTCTCGGAGAATCTTGCATGTCTCAGAATACGTTGGATCTATTTTTAAGTACCGCTGGAATCAGTGATATGTAAGCATACAAGTCTAATTGATTTCTATAAGCAGTAAGGCTGCTTGTTCTCACTTGTGGCTCTGAGCTGTGATCCTACAGTCAGGGGCGGTCTAAGGTAATTTTAAATGGTAAGCGAACATTATTTTGGTGCCCCCCCCCCAAAAAAAATTCCACCACCACTCCTAAATAGCCTCAGGCCTTTTCCACAAGGCCTTACACCAGGCATGGGCAGACCTCGGCCTTCCCTTCAAGGGTTTTGGACTCCAACTCCCACCATTCCTAACAGGCGCCTTCCATTTCCCCCCTCAGCCGAGTTTTGCCCATGCCTGTTGTAAGGCCTTGTGGAACTACAGCTCCCAGGATCCCCCACCCAGCCTTGAGTGGGGCCAGCCTGCCCCCCCCCTCTACCTGCGGGGCGAGAGCGAGCCCCCGCCTTCCCTGCCTCCGAGCAGGAGCAGCGCCTCCTTGGAACCGGGGCTTCCCTGCGCGGCCCCCGAGGCGAGCCTAATAGCCTCAGGGGGGCCCTTTCCTTTTCCCCAGCTGAGGGAATGGTGGAAGTTCAAAACCCCTGGAGGGAAGGCCGAGGTTTGCCCATGCCTGCTGTAAGGCCTTGTGGAACTACAGCTCCCAGGTTCCCCCACCCAGCCTTGAGCGGTGCTAGCCTGCCCTCCCCCCTTCGGCGAGCTCGTTTACCTGCGGGGCGAGAGGGAGTTCCCGCCGTCCCTGCCGCCTTGGAGCAGGAGCTTTCCTGAGCGGCCGGACGCTGTCTGGCGGGCGGGGGAATGCGCCCTTTACCCAGATGGCGCGCCCCACGCAGCGGCGTCCTTTGCCTACCGGTAGGACCGCCCCTGCCTACAGCTTTGAGCTTGATGAGAGTTACAAAACTCACCTGGTCTGATTGAATTTAAAGGTCCACCCATGGCCATACCTGTCAGCCAGTCTCCAAGCAGCGCTATGGAGATGGTTACTACAATCTTTAGGAAACAGCTGGCTGAATCAAGCCAAGTCCCAACATCCTAATACATAAAACATATAAGGAGAGAAAGAGGTTAACGTGTTCTATTTTTAAATCAAACTTTATTTGAAAAAAAAACCAACAACCCTTACCACATGCTGCATTTTTCTGAGTTCAAATATATTGATTAGCTGAAACGGAGTAATATGTAGATTGTAAATAATCTAGAAGTCAATATTATTATACCATCATTTTGTACCAGCGGCTTTCTGCTTTTTTGAGTATCTATATAGAGTAAATGGTTATGAGATTTTTTGTGTGCCTTAGATTTCCATTGTAAAATTTGTATATTTTGTGACCCTGAAAGTTATTAAAAGTAACAGCTGCCGATACAGCGAGTAGGGCTGCGTATTCCTTCAGTTCCTCATTACGTGGAGATGCGTTTTCTAGTTGCCAATTCCACTCTTCTGTGGAAAGATTACTTTTCAGAAAAGATCACAGAGAAATAATCACACTTGCATCATTTTATTTAGTACAGGAGTGGATTTTCCCCTCAACGGGTTTTACTATCTGCATAATAGGAGTCTTGTTGTTCCGTTGTGAATTTCATTTGCAACCCTGTCCGTATTTACCTGTGCTTAACCCTTAATTGAAATCCTTAGAGCTCACTTTTGAGTTGCCACGTGCAGGTTTCCACTGTTAACATGTTTGTGAAGCACAACTTTGTAATGAAAGCAGCAGTTGTGAATTACACGTATTTTGTCCTTTCCTACAGATACCGACCATCATGGTATTTTTATGTGAATCTAAGACAGGCCTTGAAAAGATTTGCTTACGCCGCCTAAAAGCTAGCGTCGAAACCTCTTGTAGATTTAAACGGATCCCTGCCCACTTCGTGGAGACACAGCCTAAAGCGCGCCTTGAAGGTTTCAAACAACATAACACTGGGGTATAACTTCCCCTGACACTAGGGTATAACTTCCCCTGACACAGCCACAGAGGCACCAGCAGTTCTACTAGTTAACTGCTTACTACCGGGTTACTCTCAACCCTAACTAAGACTAAACTTGTCCCACACTTGGGTTTCCCTAAACCCCACACACAGAACTGAACTGCACACCGACAGCTGCTTCTTCACCAACTGCCAAATCCAACTGAACAAATTCAAACCTCTTCAGCATTCCAAGATAGCCTTCTGGCTGGCTCCGCCCACCGTCACCATGGCAACTCAATCTCCATGCAGAGGGTGGTCTTTAATATCACCTCACTACAGGCCTGGGCAAACTTCTGCCTTTCAGGTGTTTTGGACTTCAACTCCCACAATTTCTCACAGCCTACCGCTGCTTGGGTGGTAATGGCAAGATTGTCAGCGTAGATTAAACTCTGTAGGCCAGGCCTGGGAAAACTTCTGCCTTTCAGGTGTTTTGGACTTCAACTCCCACAATTCCTCACAGCTTACCGCTGCTTGGGTGGTAATGGCAAGATCGTCAGCGTAGATTAAACTCTCTAGGCCAGGCCTGGGCAAACTTCTGCCTTTCAGGTGTTTTGGACTTCAACTCCCACAATTCCTCACAGCCTACCGCTGCTTGGGTGGTGATGGCAAGATCGTCAGCGTAGATTAAACTCTCTAGGCCAGGCCTGGGCAAACTTGGGCCTTTCAGGTGTTTTGGATTTCAACTCCCACAATTCCTCACAGCCTACCGCTGCTTGGGTGGTGATGGCAAGATCGTCAGCGTAGATTAAACTCTCTAGGCTAGGCCTGGGCAAACTTCTGCCTTTCAGGTGTTTTGGACATCAACTCCCACAATTCCTCACAGCCTCAGGCCCCTTCCTTTGGAAGGGACCTGAGGCCGTGAGGAATTGTGGGAGTTGAAGTCCAAAACACCTGAAAGGCAGAAGTTTGCCCAGGCCTGATCTAAGATCTTGAATTTTTTTTAGCATCATCGAAAACCTAAGGACCAAGAGAGGCATATCTAATTGATAGTCAATAAAAGAGTAAACCGTGAAATGCACATTCCTGTTGACTTACATTTGGTTCAGCAACTTTAACTGGGATTACCCATTAGATTTGGGGCAGCTGTTTTCTGTGTACTACAGTATTTACACAGAGGTACTTCTATTCTTCTATTTGCAAAAGAAAGCCAAGTTTTAAAATGACAATGCCAAATGGAGACATATTGGCAGCCTGACCTCCCCATTCATGTCATCAATGTGTTTCCGCATTACAAAGTTTGGACATATTTTCATGGCCTATGTGCTTCCGTGGAACGTACAAAGTGGGAACAAAGAAAGGCAAAAACAGCCAAGATAATCCAATAATATATATTATATATAATCTTCAATAAATCAGGTGAAACGGATAAGTACCAATGTTTCAATATTTGGAAATAATCAGTTAGCAACGATAGAGTCTCTAGAGTGCTGCGCAATTCAGTCCAAAAATAATAATATAATCCAAAGTATTTGTAATCTGTGTGGAAAGGCGTTTTCAGGCGTTGGACTTTGCAGGTCGACGATCACGGGCCAAGTCGTTTCGCCTATACTGGCTTCCTCAGGACCCGGCGACTGCTAACGTGAATAATCCGGTTTCACTGGTCTGGAAATCAATATTCAGATAAAGGTAATCATATGTGGACGCAGCCACTCAAGCAGAGTTTCCGAACCGTCCTTTATCTGAATATTGATTTCCGGACCAGTGAAACCGGATTATTCACAACATTAGCAGTCACCGGGTCCCGAGGAAGCCAGTATAGGCGAAACGGCTTGGTCCCTGACCGTCGACCTGCAAAGTGCAACGCCTGAAAACGCCTTTCCATACGAATTACAAATACTTTAGATTACAAATACTTTGAAGTATATTATTTTTGGACTGAATTTGCGTGGGACTCTAGAGACTCTATCGTTGCTAATTGATTATTTCCAAATATTGAAACTTTGGTACTTATCCGTTTCACCTGATTTATTGAAGATTATATATAACTAGCTGAGGACCCGGTGGTGCCCGGGTTATTTGAGGAAGGCATTGTATGCCAAGGTTGGTTCCTATTAGATGTTTATGTGGCTTGCAGTGGTCTCCAGAACTTAGTGAAGGTACTGTGAGTCCTGGGGGATTAGTCAGGAAAATCAAGTTGAGGGAGCCTGACAATATCCCATGTGCTGAGGCCTAGTCAGGAAAATCAAGTTAAGGATGCCTTGTTGTCTATTTTGGGCCTGGTCTGTGATGTATAGGGGCTACAGTGTTGTTTTGGAAGTGTATGAGGTGAATGTACTGCAAATGAAGGTACTTCATATCCCATCATTCGTGGCCCATCCTGCCCTAAACCACACCAGGTTGTGAAGTGGGCCATTGTTCCCCTGTTTGCCAAGTTTGGTCGTGATCTGTCATTGCTGTGGGCCGCAGTTGGTGACTGCCTGAGGCCTTTCCTTTTCCCTCTTGAGTCACCTTAGAAGGTTGGAATGTGGTTGGCCTGTTGGTGTCCGTTATGCAAATACAATTTCAGTGGCAACCAATCCCCTCTGTCTGGGGCCATAGAACGTTGGAGTTCTGAGGCTGGCCAGTCAGTGCCCATTATGCAAATAATCCCACCGTGGCAGCCAATCGAAACGCTGGCACATATTCCTCCCTCCGCTCGGCCGCACCACCTCCCCCAAACACTGTCTTTTATTATATGTAATAGATTTTTGGACTGAATTGCGTGGCACTCTAGAGACTCTATCGTTGCTAATTGATTATTTCCAAATATTGAAACTTTGATCCTTATCCGTTTCACCTGATTTATTGAAGATTATAATATAATATACAGTACATTATTGGATTACAATTCTTGGCTTTTTGGGCCTTTCTTTGTTCCCGCTTTGTGCCTTCTACAGTTTGAAGAACTACCTACCCTGTTTTCGTTGTGACTGTGCTTCCGTGGCCATGCATTGCTTTGGATTTGAATTCATTTTTTCAAAGTGTGTTTCACATTTTTATTCTTTTCAGTGTCTAACTGCTCTGGTCCCTAACCCAGTGTTTTTCAACCTTTTTTGAGCCATGGCACACTTTTTACATTTACAAAATCCTGGGGCACACCCCCAGGCTGTTAGGAATTGTGGGAGTTGGAGTCCAAAACACCTGGAGGGCCGAAGTTTGCCCAGGTCTGGTTTAGAACTACACACATATTTTACTGTGTTCATTTTACCCCATCTGCCATAAGAAATACCCATTGATGTGATTATCAGATGCCTTCAGCTCGGCTTTTGGCATATAATTCATTTTTGTCTTCCAGGAGAGGCATCATATTCTGTTAGGTTCTTAGCTCCGCTGACACGTTTCTGGGAAATTTGTAGGTGGACTGTAGGTAGCTTGGTTTAATTTAAAGAAGTGCTTGTGAGGTTTCTGTGTTGTAGCCTTCACTAGTTCAGACGGAGAAGTGCTTTAGTAGGCCTGGGCAATCATGGTTCTAAATGTTTCTGAAGTACTTACAAAACTAAAAATCTGGTGGTGAGCACTAGATGGCGCTGGTGCTTTGCTTCTTTGCTAAAGGTCTGGTGGTGAACACAGTGTTGTGTTGCTAAAATTAGGTGGCGGTGGTGAACACTACTAGGTGGCACTGGTGCTTTGCTTCTACAGTGTTGCTAAAGTTCTGGTGGTGAGCACTAGATGGCGCTGGTGCTTTGCTTCTAGTGTTGCACTAACAGTGTCTGGTGGTGAACACTAGGTGGCGCTGGTGCTTTGCTTCTACAGTGTTGCTAGAACACTAGTGGCACTCTGGTGGTGAACACTAGGTGGCGCTGGTGCTTTGCTTCTACAGTGTTGCTGCAGTTCTGGTGGTGAACACTAGGTGGCACTGGTGCTTTGCTTCTACAGTGTTGCTGCAGTTCTGGTGGTGAACACTAGGTGGCACTGGTGCTTTGCTTCTACAGTGTTGCTAAAGTTCTGGTGGTGAACACTAGGTGGCGCTGGTGCTTTGCTTCTACAGTGTTGCTAAAGTTCTGGTGATGGGTCAAAGCAACGAGGAGAGTAACGAAATAGTAGCAGATATAATTTTATCTTCTGATTTCAATACTTCATATTAAACAATATACACAAATTATGTTGCTTCACAGTAAAGCAGTAATTATGCACAAATATCCAGGTAAGTACCACACATAAATTGAAAATACGCCTAAACATTAATGGACTATTCCGAATAATTCGATCTCTGAGTAGAGAGTCCCAACAAGAGCACCTTATTGCATATATTGTTTAGAATAACTCGCTACGTTGTTTGGAAACGCCGAAGATTGTCCCCGGTCTTGGAAAAAGCTCATGAAAGGCGAAACGGTCAGGCGCAAGTATCCACAGGATCGTCGACTGATTTGGACACTCACCGCATCTATGCTGATAAGCATTATTCATGCATTCTTGTTTATTTGAAAGACTTTTATAGCTACTTCATTGTTTGCGGGGGTGCTCTTGTTGGGACTCTCTACTCAGAGATCAAATTATTCGGAATAGTCCATTAATGTTTAGGCATATTTTCAATTTATGTGTGGTACTTACCTGGATATTTGTGCATAATTACTGCTTTACTGTGTAGCAACATAATTTGTGTATATTGTTTAATACGAAGTATTGAAATCAGAAGATAAAATTATATCTGTTACTATTTCGTTACTCTCCTCGTTGCTTTGACCCATCACCAGAACTTTAGCAACACTGTAGAAGCAAAGCACCAGTGCCACCTAGTGTTCACCACCAGAATTTTAGCAACACTGTAGAAGCAAAGCACCAGCGCCATCTAGTGTTCACCACCAGAATTTTAGCAACACTGTAGAAGCAAAGCACCAGCGCCATCTAGTGCTCACCACCAGAATTTTAGCAACACTGTAGAAGCAAAGCACCAGCGCCACCTAGTGTTCACCACCAGAACTTTAGCAACACTGTAGAAGCAAAGCACCAGCGCCACCTAGTGTTCACCACCAGAATTTTAGCAACACTGTAGAAGCAAAGCACCAGTGCCACCTAGTGTTCACCACCAGAATTTTAGCAACACTGTAGAAGCAAAGCACCAGCGCCATCTAGTGCTCACCACCAGAATTTTAGTTTTGTAAGTACTTCAGAAACTGTGTAGCAACATAATTTGTGTATATTGTTTAATACGAAGTATTGAAATCAGAAGATAAAATTATATGTTACTATTTCGTTACTCTCCTCGTTGCTTTGACTTATTCAAGCAACCCCGTACACCTGTTTCTATATATGAAGTTCTGGTGATGATCATTTCACCACCAGAACTTTAGCAACACTATAGAAACAACGTACCAGCGCCATCTAGTGTTCACCACCAGAATTTTAGTTTTGTAAATATTTAGAAACATTTAGAAGCATGATTTAACAGGCCTAGCTGTGCTTTATTCTGCTTTTCAAAGCACCACAGTTCTATATTGTCGTAATTCACTATTCACTTCACTTTGACATTATCTGTGGCTTCCTCCTGAAATATGCTTTCTAGACTCAAGTTTCTTAAAATGACCCAATTCACCTGAATGTTATGGGGGGTGACAAATGTTCTTGGGATATTGAAAGTCAGCCTTGGAGACTTGTTTCTTTTTCTAACCTCTTGGGCCAGGAACGGCTCGGAGGGTCTTCAGTATGGTTTTTAGATCCCGAAGAAGCATTATAGAATCACAAACAAAAAATTAGGCAACTCTTTGCAGTTTTAACTACGGTTAGTTTGACCTCCATGACCCCAGTTAGGAAAAAAAATGTACTTAAATTCCATGGACATTAATGAAGCTTACATTAACCATCTTGTTGAATTCATTGGGACTTAAGCACAATTAGCACTTTTTGCACCGGGGCCCAAATTTCAATACAGGTTGAATATCCCGTACCTGAAATAATTAGGACAATATGTTGGGGGGGGACTGATTTTTAAATAATTATCTAAACACAAAATTAATTAATGTTTCATATATACTCCATGATGCATATACTTGAAGGTATATGCATAATTTTACACAGATTTTTAATTTTAATTATTCTGTGCAGGAGACAAGGTTTGTGTAATTTGAACCATCAGAAAGCAAATGGGTTACAATCCCAGCCACACATGTGGACAGCCAATGTTGGAATATTCCAGTATTTCTCCTCCCCCCCCCCACCACCACTGTAAATGTGATAAATCCTACTTAAAGGTAAACGAAATGCTTTACTTCATATTGGCAGTCATTTACTTGGTATGTTATCATTGTTCTGGTTACTTGCAAAGGGACAACTAATAAAAACTTCATTTGAATCCACATCCATTACATGAATTTACAAACATGGGATAAATCATGAACTGATAGCAAAGGGTCACAGTGTTTTACTTCCTGCTTGTACAAAAGGCTTTCCCATATATACTTCTAAGGCCCCCCATAATCAGGCCCGGATTAGCGGACTGTGCTGCCCAAGGCCGCCTGTCTAAATGCCGTCCCCCAGGGAGTGGGGCCAGTGAGAAGGCGCCACCGGAAGTCCCGCCCCTAGGGCGACTCACGCGGCTTCCCCCGCCGCCGCCCAGCTCGCACCCGCGCCCCTCCTCCCTTCACTGAAGGAAGGAGTGGCGGCCACCCGCGAGCGGGCGGCAGCGGGGAAGCTGCGTTACCGCCCTAGGGGCGGCGGGACTTCCCCTCACCCCTTCCTTCAGGCCCGGAAATGCCGCCCCCCAAAATCTGCCGCCCGAGGCCATGGCCTCTGATGGCCTTATGGGTAATCCGGGCCTGCCCATAATTTAGGTATGATGCATTGGGCAGAGCCCCTTTTGTACTTCAGTACTGGATACAAGAGACTGAGAGCTAAAGTAGGACTCTGAAAACCTAGATACATGGGTAAAAATTACAATAGGAAAACAATACGAGGGCAACTTTCACATTCTAGAAGTAATGAATAGTAAAATATATCATGACCCTCACATGGGTCAGATACATAACTTTTTATTTATGCACATATACATCTTAAGGGGGTTTGTGTTCATCGTACTTACTAGGGCTGGTTGATCCAAGAAAAAAACGTTTCGAAACTCGTTTCGGATCTAATTGTAGCTGCCGTTTCAAATTATATGAACCTCCGAAAAAAATTTGAAAAATTTTGAAATTGATTCGGAAGTATTTCCGAAATTCGGAAGTCTTCAAAAATACCCACTCCCTCCTTCAGGTGTGAGTATCCCTTATCCAAAATTCTTGGGACCACAAGTTTTCTGTATTTCAGGTTGACTTTTTGTTTGGATTTTGGAATACCTATATTTGCATATAGATACATAATTGGAGCTGAGATCCAAGACTAAACACAAAATTCACTTATATTTCATAAATAATAATAATAACACTTTATTTATATTCCGCCCTTCTCACCCCGAAGGGGACTCAGGGTGGATCACAAGTACACATAGAAGGCAAACATTCAATGCCATTTTGTAGACGTACACAGGAGGTTTTTGTGTTGTCGACAGGGGGCGCTGTTGCTCCATCCTCTATGGCGAAGAGCTGTCAGGACTTCCGCATTCCAACATTTTTCAGATCTTCTCTTTTTTCTTTACGGCATTGTAAAAACCTCCCCTGCTTTTCAGCGGTACCTAATTATCTACTTACAGCTACAGCTGTTTTCGAACTGCTTAGGTCAACAGTGGTCAGGGCTGACGGTTGGCTGCCCACGCCAACCCGGGGTTCGAACTTGCAACCTTTCGGTTGATAGATCTTTCAGCTGCTGATGATTTAACAGCTGTGGAAAAACCTCCAGCCTTATAAACACCTTATACGCTTGGACCTGAAGATAATTTTGTACTATATTTCCAACAGTTCTGTGCATGAAAAAAAAGTGTGTTTATATTGAACCACTGAAAAGCAAAGATGTCACTATCTCACCAGTTACACAAAATTTTGGATTTTGTGTAAGGGATCCTTGACCTGTAATTATTTATAATGTAATTGATACTACATGGAGGTTGGAAAGGGCTAGTGCTAAATAAAATGGTTCTTGGGTTGTCTTTTACAGAACCGGGCAGTTGTGGAACAAATATAGGAGACAGTTGTCTCCTATAGGACATCAGTGTTTCCCAACCTTTTTTGAGCCGCGGCACACTTTTTACATTTACAAAATCCTGGGGCACACCACCAACCAAAATGACACAAAATGGCACTCTAACACAGTAATACATATAGTTAATATGTTTTTAAATGTGTTTATACACTCAGTGTGAAACCTTGGCCTGTTTCGATGAACACAACATAGATATCCTGGGCAGGCATGGCAGAAAGACACACACTTCCCACACAGAACTCCCAAAACCAAGAGAAAATGCTATAAGAGTTTGGTGGGCATTGACCTTGAGTTTTGGAGTTGTAGTTCACCTATATCCAGAGAGCACTGTGGACTCAAACAATGTGGGATCAGGACCAAACTTGGCATGAATACTCAATATGCCCAAATATGAACACAGATGCAGTTTGGGAAAAATACACTTTGGGAGTTACAGTTTCTGGGATTTATAGTTAACACACAAAGAGCATCCTGAACTCTTGCAACAATGGAATTGAACCAAACTTCCTTTTCCCAAGGCTCACCTGTAGTGTGCCAGGGCACAGGGGTTGGGAAACACTGGTCTACATCGTCATTGAAAGAAGTGGAAGGTTGGTTTTCACTGTCAAGATCTGTGGTGAGAATAATGGGACCTCTAGATTTTGCTCAACAGCTACTTGCCATCATGATGAACATTAACAAATAGTGTGAACTGTAGTTCAGCAACATCTGTAGGACAACATGATTTCCACCCCAGCTCTGTACTTTCCAAAAACTGGAGATTTTACCCTTTGGAATTGGCATATCTCTATCTGAATCCTTTTGTAAGAGGAAGCAACCAAGTACTTCTAGCGTATTCCACAAACATGATTAACCACATATAAAAAAATGGTGCTGTTGTAAATTTTTTCATGGCTGTGTGATAATAATCCTAAGTACTTGAGTTGCTGGACGAACAAGGCAACATCAGATGCAATGAACTACAGTTTAATAAACATAGATGTCTTTGGTGCTGAAAAACGAGGCAGGTTTTGATCAGTCCTTTATATCCATCTTGCAGGGTAAACAGGTACTGGGGTGGAAATGGGCAGCATTCCTCCAGACAGGGAGGTCATGTACTCCATGCTAAATTCCACGAGCTCCTTGTGAGTTGCTGGGAAAAAGGTGAACTGCCATCAGATCTCCGAGATGCAGTTATCATCACCCTGTATAAGAAAAAAGGAACGAAATCCGATTGCTCAAACTATCGAGGAATAACACTGCTCTCCATTGCTGGAAAAATCCTTGCAAGGATACTCCTGAACAGATTAGTTCCTGCTATTGAAATGTGCAGCATTCCTCCAGAATAAGTTATGTTTAGTGTGGAGATTTGCACCTTCAGTGGTGGAGGGATGTACAGAAAGCCTTACTATAAAAAAAAAAAAAAAAAAGGTCAATTGTGCAACCAATAAAGGATTATTTTTCTTATGTTTCCCCCCTTTTTTTTTACTGTACGCAGGCCCTAAAAATCAAACCAGTACAATTTGTCTTTAACTTTGAAAAATCAAAATTTAGATTAGTTTTGGAGTTTTATACATATTTTACCGACAGAAGGAATGTGGTTGCTGATTTGTACCATGAAATGGTTTGCCAAGCCATGATATCGGTAGAATGCGGTAGATAAGACTGTGGGCCATTTCTGCATCTGGGCAATATTTAATACGTTTCTGTGGTCTAGCCTCTTTGGTCCTTTAAGATAGAATTGATATACTTTTTCTTCAATTTCATTCCGTTATAGTAAATGGAAATCATTTGTAGTAAGTAACTCTTTCATACTGGTTACAGATTGATTGCTATTGAACCGGATAGTTGTAGTGGGTAGTGTATGGTCACCGATCTCTGTAGGACTGACACTTGAATGTAGTGATGCTAGGAAAGCAAAAGAACGATTGACCCAACCCCAATGTTGAAGAGTTACTCTGGACACCTTAGGAGTGGCATATGTATGACTCTCCAGACATTTTGAACAGTAGATCCCAAGGCTGGAGCTGATGGTATTTGCAATTCACAGCCATACATCCCTCACTGCTGGTGTAAACATTCAGTGAAACTACTGAGCAATGGGTTGCGTAAACGCTGAACTCATGAGTTCGGTGTAAACATTCAAACATCAGCAAGACCTTTTTTCAAATTAAGCTCCTTTGAGTCCGAATGGCTGGATTCTGGGAAGTTTCCCAACCTTTTTTGAGCCGTGACACACTTTTTACATTTGCAAAATCCTGGGGCACACCACCAACCAAAATGACACAAAATGACACTCTAACACTGCAATACATATAGTTAAGATGTTTTTAAATGTATCTATACACTCAGTGTGAATCCTGGGCCTGTTTCACTGAACTCAACATAGAAATCCTGGCAGGAATGGCAGAAAGACACACACTTCCCACACAGAACTCCCAAAACCAAGAGAAAATGCTATAAGAGTTTGGTGGTCATTGACCTTGAGTTTTGGAGTTGTAGTTCACCTATATCCAGAGAGCACTGTGGACTCAAACAATGTGGGATCAGGACCAAACTTGGCATGAATACTCAATATGCCCAAATATGAACACAGATGGAGTTTGGGAAAAATACACCTTGACATTTGGGAGTTACAGTTTCTGGGATTTATAGTTCCCCTACAATCAAAGAGCATTCTGAACCCCACCAATGATAGAACTGGGCCAAACTTCCCACACAAAACCCCCAGGAGGCAAGAGGGGGTCTCTACTTGGGGAAAGGGAGGCGGGCCTTCCCCCCCCTCCTGGAGGTTCCAATTTCCCACGGCACACCTGATGATCGCTCACGGCACACTAGTGTGCCCGGCACACTGGTTGGGAAACACTGGTTTACAGAATTGTCTATGAACAAATTGGACATAATAATCATTCACATAACAGCATGGTTGTTCACGCAGCTGTTTTGATATGCAGATACATTATTCCACTACTAAAAATTAGTTGTGAAACAGAGAAGGTTTTTCTGTGGTCAATAGAAGTATCACTTTAGCAAACATTTTATTGCTTAAAAAAAATATGAATTACCGTAAATATTATAGAAACTCATTTAGTTACGCTTTCAAATAAATATTAGGTTACATTGGTACAGTGCAATTTAGAGACGCGCGTTCTAATCATGCAATTCAGATAATCGGGTTCCTGCGATACATAATGTGCACATTTAACCAGTGATTGAAGTCATGGCAGGAATTCCCTCGGCTTTTGTGAATGGCAATTTATAGTCCTAGCAAGCCTGGCAGCTTTGAGGTTCTGTGCGTTGTGTCCGTCACGGCTGAATGTAGCTATTCCTCAAGATTTCAAGGCCAGATATACATTAGAAACGCTTTTGTAAAATATAACCGATCTAATATCCGCAGTAGTTGCAGACACATATGGTATTAAGTATTTTAAGACCTTGTATTTCCCGTTTGGAAGAACCATTCATTTTTAATCTTTGCTTTGAAAAGTAGAAAAAAATTGTTCCAGAGACGTATGATGGGTGTCAACATCTCCTCTCTTGCTTGAAAAGTAGACGATGTTTGGGAAAGAACTGCTGTTGAGCACATCAAGAGGCTTCCTGGATCATGGCCATGGGGATCGGAAAAGGGAGCAAAATGGGAATAGCTACCGTGTTTCCCGAAAGTAAGACAGTGTCTTACTTTCTTTTTACCCCCAAAAGCCCCACTACGCCTTACTTTCGGGGTATGTCTTACATTGGGCGACGGTAAGCCGTACCCCGAAAGTAAGCCGTACCCCCGGCTGCCGCGTCACTCGGTCCCGCCACCTCCGCCGCCACCTCCTGCGGCACGCCTCCCAAAGAACAGCCGTTTCTGCGCCTGCGCCAGGCGCGCTCAGGTCCCAAGCACGGACGTTTCTGCGCATGCGCGAATGTCCGTGCATGGGCACTAGGTCGCGAGCGCCTGGCGCAGGCGCAGAAACGGCTGTTCTTTGGGAGGCGTGCCGCGCGTCTCGTGGGGCCGGCTGTGCGGCGGAGGAGGCGGGACCGAGTGACGCGGCGGCCGGGTGACGGCTGACTTTCGGGGTACGGCTTATATTAGCCGACCCCTCTGACACCCCCGATACGTCTTACAATCGGGGGTGTCTTACTATCGGGGAAACACGGTAGCATCGGCATGTTGTTGATACAATCTGATCCAGGGCAGATTTACTCAAAAGTAAATACTACTCCAGTTAGTGTGGCTTATGCTGATGGATTTGTGAACTAAATCAATCTCGGTATCTTCTGCTCAAGAGTAAAATCACAGTTCAGTGGGGTCTTTCACCAGGTAAGTATGTGTCAATGTATACCTACAAGATGTTTACTTTCAAAAATACGGGGCCATCTTTCCCCCCCTCTTCACCCCTACCCTTTAAAATCTACTCATGGGTGCTATCTGAACTGATTCCTGTACTTAGTAGGTTAACATTTAAATGTTTGCTACCTCCACCTCCAGTTTGTACCTACCTTCGAGTTGTAACTCCATAACTTCTGTGCATGCCAATCTTTTTTCTCCTCCTCCTCCTCCTCCTCTCACTTGCGTTGCTTACAATTTAGGCTGATGGCAAAGTTTGCATGCTGCTGTGTGACGTTTTTGTTGGTATCATGCAAGTATTGCTCTAATGTGGATTTTGAAAAGCCTTAAAGCATCTTTGTTTGGAAGTATTTGGGGGGGAATATGTTTCCATTACGCTCACTTTCTTCTGAGTAAAAATGCATTGGGTCAGGCTGCATGTACCCCGGTTTCATTTGGAGTAGCTTAGACCGACCGTCACTGGTTGATGTCCAAATGGCAAAGCTATATCCCAACAACATGTTTAGTGAATTGATTTTATGTAACTTTTGAAAACAAGACGATAGGAAAATAAGTTATGGTAAATCAGAAGAAACTTGAGCTTTGTTGTTGATTAATAGTCCCTGTACTTTTTTCCTTTGTGTGATGTATATGTGTTTTTTTTAATTAAAAAAAATCTGAAGTGCATACAATATTTATTTTTCAACATTTAACTTTGATTTTGGTGGGTTTTTCCTTTAATCATCTACTGTATTTAGAGGATCAGATGGTGGGAATATTAAAAGGCAAAATTCTACAATTTACCACAATTTTTAGTTACGAATAAATGGGAGGAAAGCACTTCACTATTTCACAATACTTACAGGAAAAATGGAAAGCTACTTCATTTCTTTGAGGAGAAATACATTTGAAATTACCTGCAGATAAGGGAACGCTTACCAGCAGTACTTGAAGACTTGTGGGTTTCGACTGCATGTTACTTGAAAGATCTTACTAAGCTACTCTTTTTGGTGCACAGCAGTTATTGTACATGATTTCTTGTTTATGTAGCAAGATGCATTGAAATTGTATTGATACATACGTGTAAAGATTGTTGTTGTGAAGATGGTTTGTTCTGTTTCTCCCCCCCCCTTGTTATGTGTCCTTATCTGTTTAAACCTTAAATGTCCTTTTTTTAAAGTCCTAAAAAGGCAAGAAAAATTTACTGTCATTGAAAATATATTTTACATTTTTGTCATGATTTTTTTCCGAAAAAAAATTATTACAAAGTGTATCATTCCTGATAACACAGAACATTGTGGATGGTTTCAAATAAATTTTATACTTCTATTTTGCACTCAGTTGTTTTAATTTTTCTTTCGTGTACTTTCCATCCCAGATTAATTCTATTTTTCTAGAACAGGGCTGTCCAACTTCTACCGGCCCAGGGGCCTGGATTCCAGTCACTTATGACCTGGGGGGCCATAGGGTCTGCCCCCGGCTCCGCCCCCGGCTCTGCCCCGGCTCCGCCCCCGCCCCGGCTCCAATTTACTTACAATTCCTAGTTGCATTATTAATTATAAATAAATATAATATTTTACTAACATTAAATACAGGGGACATTAAAAGGGGCATGCATACAATTAAATATAATATTTTACTAACATTAAATGCAGGGGGGGCATTCAAAAGGGGCATGCATACAATTAAATATAACAAAAATATAATATTTTATTCACATTAAATGGGGCATGCATACAATTAAATATAATATTTTACTAACATTAAATGCAGGGGGCATGCATACAATTCTAACATTAAATGCTGGGGCATTCAAAAGCATACAATTAAATAAATGCCTTTTACTAACATTAAATGCAGGGGGCATTCAAAAGGGGCATGCATACAATTAAATATAATATTTTACTAACATTAAATGCAGGGGGGCATTCAAAAGGGGCATTCATACAATTAAATATAATATTTTACTAACATTAAATGCAGGGGGACATTCAAAAGGGGCATGCATACAATTAAATATAATATTTTACTAACATTAAATGCAGGGGGCATTCAAAAGGGGCATGCATACAATTAAATATAATATTTTACTAACATTAAATGCAGGGGGGGGCATTCAAAAGGGGCATGCATACAATTAAATATAATATTTTACTAACATTAAATGCAGGGGGCATTCAAAAGGGGCATGCATACAATTAAATATAATATTTTACTAACATTAAATGCAGGGGGCATTCAAAACCATGTTGATTTTCCTTCAGCATGCATACAATTAAATATAATATTTTACTAACATTAAATGGAGTTCACATTTGGGGGCATTCAATAGGGCCATCCATACAATTAACTATAATATTTTACTAACATTAAATGCAAAAAAACATGGGGGCATTCAAAAGGGGCATGCATGCTCGGCAATACTAACATTAAATGCCATTAAATATAATATTTTAAATATAATCTTTTACTAACATTAAATGCATTTTAGGGGCTTGTGTTAACATTAAATCTGGGGGGCATTCAGCATTCAAATAAGGGGCATTCAAAAGCATATACAATTAAATATAATATTTTACTAACATTAAATGCAGGGGGCATTCAAAAGGGCATGCATACAATTAAATATAATATTTTACTAACATTAAATGCAGGGGCATTCAAAAGGGGCATGCATACAATTAAATATAATATTTTACTAACATTAAATGCAGGTGGCATTCAAAAGGGGCATGCATACAATTAAATATAATATTTTACTAACATTAAATGCAGGGGGCATTCAAAAGGGGCATCCATACAATCAAATGTAATATTTTACTAACATTAAATGCAGGGGGGCATTCAAAAGGGGCATGCATACAATTAAATATAATATTTTACTAACATTAAATGCAGGGGGGCATTCAAATACACAATTACATACTAATAACATAAAGGTTAGCCTACCTTCCCCGGAGCAGCCGGACCACGAGCAGAGGCGACGCCCGAGCGAGGCAGCAGCCGGGAAGGTACAAATCACGTCTGCGTGGGCGCGCAGGGATTAAGTAGCCGAGATTTCGGCAACAGGAATATCGCGAAACTACAGAAGCCACACGGGATTTCGCTCTCAACGCAGGCGAGATTTCGCGTTGAGAGCAAAATCCCGTGTGGCCTCCGTAGTCTTGCGATACTTGCTCCGAAACCCGGAAGTGGGTAATTTTTAAAAATATTTTAATTTAATTTTTTTAATTTTTATTAAAAAGCTTAGGGGGGCGTAGGGAAGGGGCTGGGGGGCCGTATACGGCCCCCGGGCCGCCAGTTGGACAGCCCTGTTCTAGAACACCTTTGAGTCTCTATTGCTTCCCACTCACGTAAGCTCATGTGCCTGCAAGGTGCATGCTATCCATGGAGGTGTGAACCTTTGTCATATTTCTCAGTACCCAAACCGAGTGTGCTTCAACACTAAGCCTTTCATATTTATTTATTTATTATTTGGACTTGTACGCGGCCACTCCCCGAGGGCTCGGAGCGGCTTACAATCAGGTAAAACACACACAGGTAAAAGAATACATATTAAACTAGCTTAAAAGGAGATTTCTGGCCTAGCAATCAAAGGCTAGCCGGGAAAGGTGAGTCTTGCAGGCCTTGCGGAAGGAGAGAATGTCCTGCATGGCCCGTACATCACTAGGAAGAGTGTTCCATATTGATGGCGCCACTACAGAAAAGGCTCTGCGCTGGGTCGATGTGAGACAGATTGCTTTGAAGGTCGGTACTTCAAGGAGGTTCAATTGTTCGGAACAAAGTGACCTTTGGGGTTGGTAGGGGAAAAGACGGTCCCTCAGATACAGCGGCCCCAGACCAGGCAAGGCCTTGAAAGTTAACACCATCACCTTGAAGGTGATCCGGCGCTCGACCGGAAGTCAGTGGAGCTGCTGGAGGATGGGTGTTATGTGACATCTCACTGGAGCCCCTGTGAGAAGTCGGGCAGTGGCATTCTGGATGAGCTTAAGTTTCCAGATCACTGACAAGGGCAGGCTGATGTAAAGGGTGTTACAGTAGTCCAGTCTCGAGATGACCTTGGCTTGGAGCACCGTGGCCAGGTCGTCTCTGGGTAGGCCAGACACCTAGCTTGCCACAGGTGGAAAAAGGTGGTTTAGCTGACGGTGGAGACCTGGGCCTCCATCAACAACAACGAATCAAAAACGACCCCAAGGCTCTTTACTGAGGATGTCGGGCATAATGCCTCGCCATCCAAGCTAGACAGGCGGGCCTCCCTACCAACCGGGCGGCCCAGCCACAGTATCTCCGTCTTTGCTGGATTCACCCTCAATCTACTGGCACGCAGCCAACCAGTAAAGGCTTCAAGACACTGTTGGAAACAAGAGGATACGGAGTCTGGCCGGCCTTCCATTTTCAGAAAGAGCTGGGTGTCGTCAGCGTACTGATAACATTGCAGCCCAAAGCTTCAAACCAGACCAGCAAGTGGTTGCATATAGATGTTAAATAATAAAGGGGAGAGAATGGCACCTTGAGGGACCCCACAGGTAAGTGGAGCCCTTTCGGAAACCAAACCTCCCCTTTCCACTCGTTGTCCCCGGTTGTGGAGGAAGGACAACAGCCATTTCAGGGCCGTTCCCCTGACTCCAGCAACGGCAAGGCGGTGGGCCAAAAGATTGTGATCGACCGTATCAAAAGCTGCTGTGAGGTCCAATAACACAAGCAGTGCTGAACCGTCCTTGTCCAGTTGGCATCGAAGCTTATCTGAAATGGCGACCAACACAGCCTCTGTCCCGTGCCCCAAGCGGAAGCTAGACTGGAAGGGATCTAAGCCGGCTGTGTCCTCAAGGAACTGCTGCAGTTGCCCCGCTACTCAATATGCTATTCAGGACATTAGACTTGTATACCTGTAATATTGGCTAATGATACTAAGACAGTTTTTGCAGTTGTGCTTCTTTAGTTAACTCTTTGGGGAAATGAAACAGGGTTAGCCAAATATTTTAAAGACATCAGTTCAAGTGTGCTTGAGGGAGTGAAGCAAGGATGTATTTGTTTAGTACTTGGATGGGAGGCCACAAATGAATACCAGGTGCTGTACGCTGTATTTCAGATGAAAAAACTGGCCAAGGCACCTCTAGGGGATACGGTCCAAGACCACCTCCCGCTCCCCTGGATATGGCAGATAATAGTGAAAAATAGGTTTTTACTCTACATGGCTGGAAATTTATTTCCAACATTTCTACCCCGTTCTTCTCTATTCCCGAAGGGGGACTCAGAGCGGCCTAACAAAAGGCACAATTCGATGCCAACATAATATATCTATTATATAAAGGGGTTCCCGTCATGGAACGACCGTCCCAAACAGAGAAACCTTACAACGCAGAAACACCAAACTTGCCAACAGAAATAGGCCTCAAGCAAGGTATGTTTGTAGCAAAGAAACTCCCCCCCCCCAAAACCTAAAAGGCCCCCAAAACAACGAGTAAAAAAACTACTTCCCAGCATCCTCCGGGGCTGCCAACAACTCTCCCAGCCTCTACATTCTGACAACATGATTGGCTGCCAATAAGGGCGGTTTGCATAACTCCTGTACTGGCCAGCCAACATCAACATTCCGACCCATAATAAACTGTCAGAGGAGGATAAGGCAAAGGGCTGAGCCACAAACACAAACACCCAATTCACTTCCCACAGAAAATTTACACCCTACAAATCACAGACCACGCCCAAAATTGACAGTAAGGCTTCATTAACTTAATTTCCCTGACTAGGCCTCACTTAATGGAATGCTGTTTACACTCTGAATTGACAGTAAGGCTTCATTAACTTGATTCTCCCGACTACGCCTCAGCTCACTGGACATTGTGTATGGCCTGAATTGACAGTAAGGCTTCATTAACTTGCTGTTCCTGACTAGGCCTCAGCTCATGGGACATTGTGTATGGCCTGAATTTACAGTAACCTACCTTGGCACACAAAGCCCCTATGACCCACGCTACATTCTACTACAGTTTGGAGGAGGGTGGACCATGGATTATGGGACTTGAAGTACCTCCATGGATAATGGGATTTGTACTGCATCAAAACCCATCATTCCCCACAGACCACTGTGGCCCAGAACCAAGACCGATAAAGACCAAACTTGGCACACAATGCCCCCCATGACCCACACTCCATCAGACTGCAGTTCAGAGGAGGACACACCATGGATAATGGGATTTCAAGTACCTCCACTCACTTCCAAAGTACCCCACCCACACAAGCATCAACCTCTACATCAACACAGCAGACGGAAAGACAAAAAAACATTGTATATCCACAAGCTATGCAGAACGCCAGCAACACCACACAACAAAAACTCCCCAGGACTTCAACATCCCACCCACCAAAACAACCCACAACGACACAGCCATGGCCCCAACAACACCATAACTAACAACAATTCCAACCCTTACATACTTTCTCGCATCTCCTAAATAGGGCACAGCAACGCGTGCCGGGTACAGCTAGTACAATATAAAACTAAAAACATACAGCATTAAAATACATTAAAATACAATTAACATTAATACATCATACACATTCTCTTAAGTTAAGACAGTATTTTGTCCATAACAGGAGCATTGATTGAGCCATATCCATCAACTTGCTATTACAAATCCAGTCCAAAGTGCTGTATTGTGCTAATGTGCAAACGCCTGGTCCCACAGCCAAGATTTCACTTTTTTTCCTGAATGCCAAGAGGGATGGGGTTGATCGTATGTCGCTTGGAAGCGTGTTCCACAGGCGGGGAGCCACTACCGAGAAGGCCCTCTCTCTCGTCCCCACCAACCGCGTTTGCGAAGTTGGCAGGAGCGAGAGCAGGGCCTCCCCGGATGATGTTAAATTACGAGGTGGGACGTAGCAGCAGATGCGTTTGGACAAGTAAGCTAGGCCAGAACCGTATAGAGCTTTAAGGGTCAAAACCAGCACTTTGAATTGAGCTTGGAAGTGGACAGGCAGCCAGTGGAGCTGACACAACAGGGGGGTGGCATGCTCCCTGTATGTCGCTCCAGTTAGTAATCTGGCTGCCGCCCGTTGGACTAACTGCAATTTCCGAACTGTCTTCAAAGGCAGCCCCACGTAGAGTGCGTTGCAGTAGTCTATTCAGGATGTGACCAGAGCGTGGACGACCGTAGCCAGATCAGACTTCCCAAAGTACGGGCCACATACCATATAGAACAGGATTGTCAAACTAATTTTCATTGAGGTCCACATCGGCCTTATGGTTGCCTTGAAAGGGCCGATAAATCCCTAGAGACTTCGTGGATACAGCAGGCCAACTATAACTTTTCTACATAATGGGGCTCTTTAGTTTTTACCCAGTTTGGGTCCCCAGATGTAATTGAACGACAATTCCCATCACTTTTGAGGATTCCTCGTGCAGACTGGGGGAAGGCCAGAGGGCATTTTGAAGCCAGATATATCCACAAGCCTGGTATTTGAACCCAAATCCCACTCTCCGAAACCAGGAACCAAAATTGGGAGTGGCAACTGTTATGTAAGGGTGACTCTTATATGGTGAAATACGGTATTTGTTTCTGAGTGTGGGTAAGTGAAGCGGTGGGTCGTATCAAGTCCATGGATAATAAGAGGGTGTATGTTATGCTGTGAAATTAATAGGTTGTCATAAGTTGGCAGGCAACTTGAAAGTACACATATGGCCGAGGAAAGTAGGACACGGAAACTAGTGAAGCCATCTGGAACTACATTGGATATATTCATATATTTAGTTTTTAAAACAAAAACAGCACAGCATTATAATTTTATTTTATTTTTTTTTATACCTTTTGTACCCCGACCTTCTCACCTCTCTCGAGGGACTCAGACCGGCATAACAGCAAAAAAATCCATGCTAAACAATTTAAAAACAACTACAACAACATATTAAAATACATAAAAACCCAGCATAAAACCACATGGCCATTCAAACAATTCCACTCAATCTGTAAACGTGGTCATACGTTCAGACAATAGCCCATCTCAGCCTATTCTGGGAAGGCTTGGTTCCACATCCAGGTCTTCACCAGCCTCCCAAAGGACAACAGAGAGGGGACAGACCTAGCATCACTTGGGAGAGAGTTCCACAGCCGAGGGGCCACCACAGAGAAGGCCCTGTCTCTCGCCCCCACCAGCCGCGCTTGCGAAGAAAGTGGGACCGAGAGCAGGGCCTCTCCGGAGGATCTTAATGTTCTTGATGGTTCGTAGGGGAGAATCCATTCGGACAGGTAAACTGGGCCGGAACCGTATAGGGTTTTTGTGGGTTAAAACCAGCACTTTGAATAGTGCCCGGAAGCTAATTGGCAGCCAGTGGAGCTGGCACGGCAAGGGGGTTGTGTGCTCCCTGTGCCCCGCTCCTGTTAGTAACCTGGCTGCCGAACGTTGGACTAATTGCAGCTTCTGAGCAGTCTTCAGAGGCAGCCCCACGTAGAGAGCGTTGCAGTAGTCTATTCCGGATGTAACCAGAGCGTGGACCACCGTGGCCAAGTCAGACTTCCCAAGGTACGGGCGCAGCTGGCGCACGAGTTTTAACTGCAAAAGCTCTTTCCCAGTCACTTCAATAGCGTTTTGAACAGCTTTTACAAGGAGACCTCATACCTCTGTGGTACTTTTTTCCAACTGGATGATTTCCTGGGAGGCCAAAGTCCTGGCCACAAGCGTACGCGCTGGGATAACACTGGGCTGGACAGCTGCAATTTCTCTACATGGGGCTGCCACTGGAGAGTGTTTAAAAAACTCAATACAGTTAGTGTAAGATTTACTCACAAGCTAGAACTATTCTGTAGCTACTAAAAATTGTGTTGCGCTCATAGGCACCTACTTCTGGAATTCAAGGCCGCTTCCAGTTATACCATCACTCCTTCGGGGCCTTCCCTTCATGTGGAGTCCCTGGAAATGCACAATATTAGAATGTAAACATCACATGCCGGTCATTAGAGCGCATTGTGGCCCCTATTGAGAGGTTTTGAGGCTGGTCTTGGTGAGGCCTCCCCTCCTTGGGAGATGCGGTTTCCAGTTGATCCAGGACAGGCCTGGGCAAGCTTGGGCTTTTCAGGTGTTTTGGACTTCAACTCCCACAATTCCTCAGCCTGCCCTTTCCTTTGGAAGGGGCCCGAGGCTGAGAGGGAAATTGTGGGAGTTGAAGTCCAAACACCTGAAAGGCCCAAGTTTGCCCAGGCCTGGCCTGAAGGCTTAGGCCTCAGGCTGTGAGGAATTGTGGGAGTTGGAGTCCAAAACACCTGAAAGGCCCAAGTTTGCCCAGGCCTGCCTTAGGCCTGAGGCTGAGAGGAATTGTGGGAGCTGAAGTCCAAAACACCTGAAAGGCCCAAGTTTGCCCAGGCCTGCCTTAGGCCTGAGGCTGAGAGGAATTGTGGGAGTTGAAGTCCAAAACACCTGAAAGGCCCAAGTTTGCCCAGGCCTGCCTTAGCCCTGAGGCTGAGAGGAATTGTGGGAGTTGGAGTCCAAAACACCTCAAAGGCCCAAGTTTGCCCAGGCCTGCCTTAGGCCTGAGGCTGAGAGGAAGTGTGGGAGTTGGAGTCCAAAACACCTCAAAGGCCCAAGTTTGCCCAGGCCTGCCTTAGGCCTGAGGCTGAGAGGAATTGTGGGGGTTGGAGTCCAAAACACCTCAAAGGTCCAAGTTTGCCCAGGCCTGCCTTAGGCCTGAGGCTGAGAGGAATTGTGGGGGTTGGAGTCCAAAACACCTGAAAGGCCCAAGTTTGCCCAGGCCTGCCTTAGGCCTGAGGCTGTGAGTTGTGGGAGTTGAAGTCCAAAACACCCGAAAGGCCCAAGTTTGCCCAGACCTGCCTTAGGCCTGAGGCTGTGAGTTGTGGGAGTTGAAGTCCAAAACACCTGAAAGGCCCAAGTTTGCCCAGGCCTGCCTTAGGCCTGAGGCTGAGAGGAATTGTGGGAGTTGAAGTCCAAAACACCTGAAAGGCCCAAGTTTGCCCAGGCCTGCCTTAGGCCTGAGGCTGAGAGGAATTGTGGGAGTTGGAGTCCAAAACACCTCAAAGGCCCAAGTTAGCCCAGGCCTCTGAGAGGAATTGTGGGAGCTGGAGTCCAAAACACCTGAAAGGCCCTAGTTTGCCCAGGCCTGCCTTAGGCCTGAGGCTGAGGGGAATTGTGGGAGCTGAAGTCCAAAATCAACCTAAAGGCCCAAGTTTGCCCAGGCCTGCCTTAGGCCTGAGGCTGTGAGGAATTGTGGGAGCTGAAGTCCAAAACACCTGAAAGGCCCAAGTTTGCCCAGGCCTGCCTTAGGCCTGAGGCTGAGAGGAATTGGGGAGTTGAAGTCAAAACACCTGAAAGGCCCAAGTTTGCCCAGGCCTGCCTTAGTCCTGAGGCTGAGAGGAATTGTGGGAGTTGAAGTCCAAAACACCTGAAAGGCCCAAGTTTGCCCAGGCATGCCTTAGGCCGGAGGCTGAGAGGAATTGTGGGGGTTGGAGTCCAAAACACCTCAAAGGTCCAAGTTTGCCCAGGCCTGCCTTAGGCCTGAGGCTGTGAGTTGTGGGAGTTGAAGTCCAAAACACCTGAAAGGCCCAAGTTTGCCCAGACCTGCCTTAGGCCTGAGGCTGTGAGTTGTGGGAGTTGAAGTCCAAAACACCCGAAAGGCCCAAGTTTGCCCAGGCCTGCCTTAGGCCTGAGGCTGTGAGTTGTGGGAGTTGAAGTCCAAAACACCCGAAAGGCCCAAGTTTGCCCAGACCTGCCTTAGGCCTGAGGCTGAGAGGAATTGTGGAGGTTGGAGTCCAAAACACCTCAAAGGCCCAAGTTAGCCCAGGCCTGCCTTAGGCCTGAGGCTGAGAGGAATTGTGGGGGTTGGAGTCCTAAACACCTCAAAGGTCCAAGTTTGCCCAGGCCTGCCTTAGGCCTGAGGCTGAGAGGAATTGTGGGAGTTGAAGTCCAAAACACCCGAAAGGCCCAAGTTTGCCCAGGCCTGCTCTACTGAGTGTGGCTGAAGTTTGGGTTCCAGGCCTGCTGCCCGAAAGTAAAATGGCGCCCACGCAGACCGAGAGAGAGAGCGCGAGGCAGGAAGCCCTTCTTCTGGCGCATGCGCATTGCCGGCGCCTACCCTTGTTTTGTCTCTCCGCACCACGTGCGGGCTGCGAGGGAAGAAGGCCGCTCGAGGGGAGCGTCGTCATCAGAGCGCGCGAGGACGCGCCGCGCCGACCTCGCGCGCGCTCTCTTTCCGCACGCGCATGCGCCGAGGAGTCCCTCCGTGGCTCAGGGCCGAAGAAGGAGCGCCTGGAAATGGCTGCGGCCAGGAGGCCCCTCCGCCCGGCCCGTGGCTTCAGGTGAGCGCGGGAGGAAAGGAGGAGGGCCTGAGAGGCCTCTCCGTGGGCGGCAGGGCGGCCTCGGGCCCTCTTGGTTCCCTCCCTCCGCGGGAAGCGGGAGAGCGCGGCGCCGGCCTTCCCTCGCGGTGGCCTTGGAGGCGACGGAAGGTGGTAGGCCTCTCCCGGCCCTCGGCGCTTCCCCCTCCCCTCCCTCAAACAGGAGGGGCCTCTCCTTGGCTTCACCCCGGCCTCCTTTGGTACTTTCGGGTCCTCCTTCCGGCCTCGCTCGCCGCCACTTTCTCTTGTCGCCCCGCCAAGGCAGCGGCGCCTCAGGCCCCTTCCCCCTTCCTTTTCCTTCCTTCCTCTTCCTTCTTTCCTTTCCTTTTCCTTCTTTCCTTTTCCTTCCTTCCTCTTCCTTCTTTCCTTTTCCTTTCCTTTTCCTTCTTTCCTTTTCCTTCCTTCCTCTTCCTTCCTTTTCCTTCCTTCCTCTTCCTTCTTTCCTTTTCATTCCTTCCTTTTCCTTCCTTGTTCTTCCTTCTTTCCTTTTCCTTCCTTCCTTTTCCTTCCTTCCTTCCTCTTCGTTCCTTCTTTCCTTTTCCTTCCTTCCTCTTCCTTCCTTTCCTTTTCCTTCCTCTTCCTTCTTTCCTTTTCCTTCTTTCCTTTTCCTTCCTTCCTTCCTCTTCCTTCTTTCCTTTTCCTTCCTTCCTTTTCCTTCCTCTTCCTTCTTTCCTTTTCCTTCCTTCCTCTTCCTTCCTTTCCTTTTCCTTCCTTCCTTCCTCTTCCTTCCTTCTTTCCTTTTCCTTCCTTCCTTTTCCTTCCTTCCTCTTCCTTCTTTCCTTTTCCTTCCTTCCTTCCTTTTCCTTCCTTCCTTCCTTTTCCTTCCTTCCTTCCTTTTCCTTCCTTCCTCTTCCTTTCTCCATTCTCCCTTTTCCTTCCTTCCTCTTCCTTTCTCCATTCTCCCTTTTCCTTCCTTCCTCTTCCTTTCTCCATTCTCCCTTTTCCTTCCTTCCTCTTCCTTCTTCCTTTTCCTTCCTTCCTTCCTTTTCCTTCCTTCCTTCCTTTTCCTTCCTTTTCCTTCCTTCCTCTTCCTTCCTTTTCCTTCCTTCCTCTTCCTTCCTTCTTTCCTTTTCCTTCCTTCCTTTTCCTTCCTTCCTCTTCCTTCCTTCCTCTTCCTTCCTTCTTTCCTTTTCCTTCCTTCCTTTTCCTTCCTTCCTCTTCCTTCCTTCCTCTTCCTTCTTTCCTTTCCTTTGCCTTCTTTCCTTTTCCTTCCTTCCTCTTCCTTCTTTCCTTTTCCTTTCCTTTTCCTTCTTTCCTTTTCCTTCCTTCCTCTTCCTTCCTTTTCCTTCCTTCCTCTTCCTTCTTTCCTTTTCATTCCTTCCTTTTCCTTCCTTGTTCTTCCTTCTTTCCTTTTCCTTCCTTCCTTTTCCTTCCTTCCTTCCTCTTTGTTCCTTCTTTCCTTTTCCTTCCTTCCTCTTCCTTCCTTTCCTTTTCCTTCCTCTTCCTTCTTTCCTTTTCCTTCTTTCCTTTTCCTTCCTTCCTCTTCCTTCTTTCCTTTTCCTTCCTTCCTTTTCCTTCCTTCCTCTTCCTTCTTTCCTTTTCCTTCCTTCCTCTTCCTTCCTTTCCTTTTCCTTCCTTCCTTCCTCTTCCTTCCTTCTTTCCTTTTCCTTCCTTCCTTTTCCTTCCTTCCTCTTCCTTCTTTCCTTTTCCTTCCTTCCTTCCTTTTCCTTCCTTCCTTCCTTTTCCTTCCTTCCTTTTCCTTCCTTCCTCTTCCTTCCTTCCTTCATTTTCCTTCCTTCCTCTTCCTTCCTTCTTTCCTTTTCCTTCCTTCCTTTTCCTTCCTTCCTCTTCCTTCCTTCCTTCCTTTTCCTTCCTTCCTCTTCCTTCTTTCCTTTTCCTTCCTTCCTTCCTTTTCCTTCCTTCCTTCCTTTTCCTTCCTTCCTTTTCCTTCCTTCCTCTTCCTTCCTTCCTTCCTTCCTTTTCCTTCCTTCCTCTTCCTTCCTTCCTTCCTTTTCCTTCCTTCCTTTTCCTTCCTTCCTCTTCCTTCCTCTTCCTTCCTTCTTTCCTTTTCCTTCCTTCCTTTTCCTTCCTTCCTCTTCCTTCCTTCCTTTTCCTTCCTTCCTTTTCCTTCCTTCCTCTTCCTTCCTTCCTCTTCCTTCCTTCTTTACTTTTCCTTCCTTCCTTTTCCTTCCTTCCTCTTCCTTCCTTCCTTCCTTTTCCTTCCTTCCTTTTCCTTCCTTCCTTCCTCTTCCTTCCTTCTTTCCTTTTCCTTCCTTCCTCTTCCTTCCTTCCTCTTCCTTCCTTCTTTCCTTTTCCTTCCTTCCTTTTCCTTCCTTCTTTCCTTTTCCTTCCTTCCTTTTCCTTCCTTCCTCTTCCTTCTTTCCTTTTCCTTCCTTCCTTTTTCTTCTTTCCT
This sequence comes from Anolis apletophallus, assembly GCA_030556195.1. NCBI lineage: Eukaryota > Metazoa > Chordata > Lepidosauria > Squamata > Anolidae > Anolis > Anolis apletophallus. The sequence goes on from JARBWK010000010.1 coordinate 135,507,390, forward strand.
CTTCCTTCTTTCCTTTTCCTTCCTTCCTACTTTCCTTCATTTTCCTTCTTTCCTTTTCCTTCCTTCCTTCCTTTTCCTTCCTTCTTTCCTTTTCCTTCCTTCCTTCTACGCGGGCCATTCCGTGTGCCTCGAAGGCAGCTCCCAAGCATCGCAGCTGGGCAAGACACCACCAGGAGAGAAAGAAAGCCCTCCTTCTTGCCCCTCGGCCCTTTGGAGCCCCTTCCACACAGCTGCATGCACCCCAGATTGGACTGCTCTATCTGGTCGTGTGGACCCCGTTCCAAGCAGATACTGCGGATTACCTGCCTTGATACCTTCTGGGTTACAGGGCTGTGTGGAAGGGCCCAAAGCCGCCGCCCGCCTGGGCTTCAGCCGGCCTCCAGGTTCTCCTGTGGGATCACCTGCCCCCGAAAGCCCTTTCTTCAATCATAATAATAATAATGATCTGTATTTATTCCCCGCCCCATCTCCCTCCCTTCCCGGCGGGGACTCCGGGCGGCTCACATGAGACCTAGCCCGAACAGCAATTACAATAAAATAAAAAATCAATACGTCAACAATAAACACAATAAAAATACATACATATAAACAAAATAACAATATGCAAATAGCCATCTAAAATCGCCAATAACAGGGCAGGACGCAGGCACGGTATAAAATGTTAAAAACTCAGGGTGAGATAAGCGGAGAAGCTTCTTTGCGGAGGAGAGCGCATGTACACATGGGAGGGGAGGAGAGAATTGAGGAGAGCCATAGTAAACATTATACGACTACTCTCCGAAGGCAAAGTGGAAAAGCCAGGTTTTAAGGTGTTTTTTATAGGTCTCCATAGAGTGGTTTGAAACTGCTTCAAATGCTTTGCGTAGATGGGGCCAAAGAGCTGCCCTTCTCCGGTGATTTTTAAATGCACGTTGACCCCGGATTGAGTGGAAATGAGCATCTCCTTAATAGACCTTAAACCAGGGGTGCCCACACTTTTCAGCATGCGAGCTACAGTACTTATATTAAAACCAAGTCAGAAAGATCTACCGAGAGAGAAGCAGGGCGGAGCAGGGGGAGGGGGTGGGGCTTGGTGCACTCTGGCTCCGCCCCCTTTGGCTTTAGCGCTACCACAGCTTCTCCAGGCTAGAAGAGGATAGTGCCAAGCCAGTGGTGGCATAGCTAGCCACCACTGGCACACTACCCTCCTCAAGGCTGAAGAAGCTGTGGTAGAGCTGTAGCTGGGGAGGGGCGGGGCTTTGCACAGAATGGCTCTGCCCCCTCTGGCTTTAGCGCTACCACAGCTTCTCCAGGATAGAGTAGTATAGTGCAACGCCAGTGGTGGCATAGCTACCCACCACTGGCTTGGCACTACCCTCCTCAAGGCTGAAGTGAAGAAGCTGTGGTAGAGCTGTAGCTGGGGAGGGAGCGGGGCTTTGCACAGCATGGCTCCGCCCCCTCCCCCTCTGGCTTTAGCTCTACCACAGCTTCTCCAGGCTAGAGGAGGTTAGTGCCAAGTCAGTGGTGGCATAGCTAGCCACTACTGGCTTGGCACTACCCTCCTCTAGCTTGTAGAAGCTGTGGTAGTGCTGAAGCTGGGGGAGGGGGCGGGGCTTGGCGCGGCATGGCTCCGCCCCCTCTAGACGTGCTCCATCTGGCTGGGATCGACCTCCTTTGGTCCTGGGATCGACCAGTCGATCGCGATCGGCTTCCTGGGCAGCCCTGCCTTAAAGGTTTCACCGGTCTATTTCAGAGGACACAATGCCCCAAGTAACCTGGACCTGTGGTGGACAGCTTTGTTTCATGCACACAATGTCAGTATTAAAGAAAATGTATAAAGTTAGCTTCAAGCAGTGTGTGTGAGTGAAATGTAAGAAAATTTAGTGTTTAGGCTTGGGTCCCGTCTTCCAAGATTTCTCACTCTGCATGCCTGTGTCAATCCAAATATTCCAAAATGCAATAGTACGTCTGGTCTCAAGACATTTCACATAAGCAGCGCTCAACCTGTATGGATAATGCTGAAGTTGTGGAACCGTGTAAGTTGAACAGAGGTGGCAGCAGCCGCCTGTGTGTTTCCTCCACAACAGAGGTTCTTAACTTTTTTGGCTCCCCAAACCCCTTCTTCGCCAGTCAGGTGAAAACCACAGGCCCTTTCTCAGCATGTAGTTGCAGGTAGTTTTTTGACATTCAACATCAGCATGCTGCACAATAGTGTGAACACAGCAGGACTGAGATCACATAGGGTTCAGGCCTGGGCAAACTTCAGCCCTCCAGGTGTTTTGGACGTCAACTCCCACAATTCCTAACAGCCGATAGGCTGTTAGGAATTGTGGGAGTTGACGTCCAAAACACCTGGAAGGCTGAAGTCTGCCCAGGCCTGGCATAGATTAATATAAGCGATTTTTCAAGCTTATTAATAAACATCATGTTCCAGGGCCTAGTGTCTGAGGCTGTTGCAACTCTTGTGTGTATTCCTTTTTCCTGCCCAGACTGTTGTTTAATCCAGTGTTTCTCAACCAGTGTGCCGGGGCACACTAGTGTGCCGTGAGAGATCATCAGGTGTGCTGTGGGAAATTGGAACCTCCAGGGGGAGAGGAGAGTCTAGTGTGTTGAAGTATAAAAACGCTAAGAAACCTACCTCGATAAAGGCACAACATTACAAACACCCCCCCCTCCCCCACCCGTTGTCTACTTGGTTTCTCCCTCTCCATGAATTGGGTAGACCTGCCTCCCTTTCCCCAAGTAGAGACCTCCTCTTGCCTCCTGGGGGTTCTGTGTGGGAAGTTTGGCCCAGTTCTATCATTGGTGGGGTTCAGAATACTCTTTGATTGTAGGGGAACTATAAATCCCAGCAACTACAACTCCCAAATGTCAAGGTGTATTTCCCCTGAACTCCATCTGCGTTCATATTTGGGCATATTGAGCATTCATGCCAAGTTTGGTCCTGATCCAACATTGTTTGAGTCCACAGTGCTCTCTGGATATAGGTGATCTACAACTCCAAAACTCAAGGTCAATGCCCACCAAACTCTTATAGCATTTTCTCTTGGTTATGAGAGTTCTGTGTGGGAAGTTTGTGTCTTTCTGCCATGCCTGCCAGGATATCTATGTTGTGTTCATCGAAATAGGCCCAGGTTTCACACTGAGTGTATAAATACATTTTAAAAACGTCTTAACTATATGTATTACTGTGTTAGAGTGTCATTTTGTGTCATTTTGGTCGGTGGTGTGCCCCAGGATTTTGCAAATGTAAAAAGTGTGCCGCGGTTCAAAAAAGGTTGGGAAACACTGGTTTAATCCCATCTCTTTGTATCTCACACCTATAATCTTTTCTGTTTATGTTTGGAATATTATTTTATTGCAGAACTATTTTAAAATATGAAAGTTCGCTTTATTTTCGTGACTTGAATTTCTGCTTTAGTTTTGATACCTGTGTGTGATAAAAAAATTAATTTCCTGAACTTCTTGACACTTATATTACTTTTTGGAGTTTTGTCCGCCTCTTTATATTTTTATCACATGTCAAGTTTTCTTAAGCATTTACTTTCCCATGTGTTTACCTGGGAAAAAAAGTCCTCAAAACCAATTAGTTTAATTACATTTTTCATCTACTGTGGCATTTAATTATTACGCTTGTTTTGTCAAGGCACATGTTCTTTTTTTCCCAGTAAGATCAATTTGTCCGAACTCTGTGTTACATATGGAAAACATTTGCTTTATGACTCAGGGGTGTTAGCATAACTTGTATTCCTCTTTTAAAACAGATCACAGTAGTAGAAGACTCGAGTAGCAAACCTATTTCGCATCGCTATGGCTCAGTTTGGAGGACAGAAGAATCCCCCGTGGGCCACCCAGTTTACAGCCACTGCTGTTTCTCAGCCAGGTCAGCTTTCAATTTCTCTTTAACAGTCAACTGCTCATTCAGCTTCAGTCTTCTCATCTCACTGTTTCTCTTTTCCAAAACTGAAACAAAAAGTAAATAAATAGTTTTGAAACATATACCGTGTTTCCCTGAAAGTAAGACAGCGTCTTACTTTCTTTTGACCCCCAAAATCCCCCCTACGGCTTACTTTCGGGGTAGGGCTTACATTAGCCGACGGTACCTGCCATACCCCGAAAGTAACCCTTTCCCCTTGGCCGCCTCCTCGGTCCCGCCTCCGCCTCCCTCCGCCGCCGCCTCCCCCCGCTTGCCGCCGCCGTTTCCCGCCGCCTACCTCCGCCGCACAGCCAGCCCCACGCCTGCGGCAGGAGCACCGGCGTCAGCGCCAGGAGCGCCCGGCGTCAGGCGCCGCTGGGTCCTACTGCCCATGCGCATGGGCAGTAGGACCAGCGTGCCTGACGAGGCGCTCCTGGCGCAGGCGTGGGTGAGCGGGTGGCGGCAAGCAAGCGGCGGCGGGAGGCGGCGGAGGGGGGAAGCGGCGGAGGAGGAGGCAGCGGGGGAGGCGGGACCGAGGAGGAGGCGGGACTGAGTGACGCGGCGGCCGGGGGTACGTCTTATTTTCAGGGTACGGCTTACATTAGCCGACCCCCCTGACACCCCCGATACGTCTTACAATCGGGGGTGTCATACTTTCGGGGAAACACGGTAGTAACTTTGTCTGACTAGAAAGATACTTTTGTGAGATCTAACTGTGTTTTTTGTGTGCGGATTTATGAGGGGAATACTTCTAAGATGGGCTACAACATAAGCATCTCTCATGTAGAATTTTTAAAAATATATAAAACTTCGTTTCTTCTCATATGTAGACATGTACAAATTGGATCATTTTAATCAGATAGGCATATTGCAACTTAGTTAATGCAAAAAATAAAAAAAATCCTTTGTGTTTGCATTAGAAAAAGGCATGAAACTATCAACTTCTTTCTTGCACAGAGCATATTGCGAAGAAACAGTTGATTTACAGATCACTAATATTAATACATTACATTACATTATGTGTGAAGGGTATTATACACATACATACATCACTTTATTAAGATTAATTCTTTATTTCTGCTACTTATGGTTTACAGCAGGGGTGCCCACACTTTTTCAGCACGCGAGCTACTTATGATAAAACCAAGTCAGAAAGATCTACCAAGAGAGAAGCAGGGCGGAGCAGGGGGAGGGGGCGGGGCCTGGCCACTACTGGCTTGGCATACCCTCCTCAAGGCTGAAGAAGGTGTGGTACTGCTGTAGCCAGGGGAGGGGGTGGGGCCTGGCACGGCATGGCTCCGCCCCCTCCCCACTCTGGCTACAGTGCTGCCACAGCTTCCAGGCAAGAGGCCCTCCCCAAGAGGTATGCCATGCCAGTAGTGCCATAGCTAGCCACTACTGGCTTGGCATACCCTCCTCAAGGCTGAAGAAGGTGTGGTACTGCTGTAGCCTGGGGTGGGGGGGTGGGGCCTGGCACGGCATGGCTCCGCCCCCTCCCCACTCTGGCTACAGTGCTGCCACAGCTTCTCCAGGCAAGAGGAGGGTATGCCAAGCCAGTAGTGCCATAGCTAGCCACTACTGGCTTGGCATACCCTCCTCAAGGCTGAAGAAGCTGTGGTACTGCTGTAGCCAGGGGAGGGGTGGGGCCTGGCACGGCATGGCTCCGCCCCCTCCCCACTCTGGCTACAGTGCTACCACAGCTTCTCCAGGCAAGAGGAGGGTATGCCAAGCCAGTAGTGCCATAGCTAGCCACTACTGGCTTGGCATACCCTCCTCAAGGCTGAAGAAGTTGTGGTACTGCTGCAGCCAGGGGAGGGGGTGGGCCCTGGCACGGCATGGCTCCGCCCCCTCCCCACTCTGGCTACAGTGCTACCACAGCTTCTCCAGGCAAGAGGAGGGTATGCCAAGCCAGTAGTGCCATAGCTAGCCACTACTGGCTTGGCATACCCTCCTCAAGGCTGAAGAAGGTGTGGTACTGCTGTAGCCAGGGGAGGGGGTGGGGCCTGGCACGGCATGGCTCCGCCCCTCCCCACTCTGGCTACAGTGCTACCACAGCTTCTCCAGGCAAGAAGGGGGTATGCCAAGCCAGTAGTGCCATAGCTAGCCACTACTGGCTTGGCATACCCTCCTCAAGCCTGGAGAAGCTGTGGTAGCGCTGAAGCTGGGGGAGGGGGCGGGGCTTGGTGCTGCATGGCTCCGCCCCCTCAAAAGCGCCCCATCCAGCTCGGATCGACCTCCTAAGGTCCCAGTATCGACCAGTCGATCGCGAGCCACCTAATGAGCACCCTTGGTTTACAGTATGCACTCATATGTAAGAGAGGGCATCATATTTTCAGTACAAATTCTTTTAAGTTAGATGCATTGGCTGGAGCTCACTAAGAGAGTTTGTGATAGGTTCATTTTCACAATCTCTACATATTCACTAGTTTAAGAAATAGTAGACCATAAACATTCCCCAGTCCTAACTTACCAGACAACAGAATTCCAGCCATAATTTATTACATTTATTTACATATTCTTAGACCCTTTTTTCTTTATTCTAAGAGTTTGTTTTTCCAGAGTAGCCTGTGTATTTTTAGGAATTAAGCATCAAGTTAAGCTAGGCATTTCCAATCATTTTACCCAGTTTAAATATTTGTGTGACAGGGTTTTCATAGGATCATAAGCGTTAGATGAGACAACAAGGGCCCCCAGTTCAACCTCCTGCCATGCAGGAATTCACAATCAAAGCACCCCCAAATGTTGGCCATCCAGTTTCTGTTTGAAAAGTTATATTCTCTAGTGCAGGGGTGCCCACACTTTTTCAGCATGCGAGCTACTTAAACTAAAACCAAGTCAGAAAGATCTACCAAGAGAGAAGTAGGGCGGAGCTGGGGAAGGGGCGGGGCTTGGCGGGGTTTGGCTCCGCCCCTCCTCCCTCTGGCTTCAGCATTCCCACAGCTTCTCCTGGGTAGAAGAGGGTAATGCAAGCCAGTGGTGGCATAGATAGCCACCACTGGCTTGGCATTACCCCCTCTACTCTTGAGAAGCTGTGGAAATACTGAAGCTGGCGGAGGGGCGGAGCTTGGTGGGGCATAGCTCCGCCCCCCCCACTCTGGCTTCAGCATTTCCACAGCTTCTCCAGGGTACAGAAGAGTTATGCCAAGCCAGTGGTGGCTATCTATGCCACCACTGGCTTGGCATTACCCTCTTCTACCCAGGAGAAGCAGTGGAAATGCTGAAGCCGGTGGAGGGGGCGGGGCTTGGCGGGGCTTGGCTCCGCCCCCTCCCCCTCTGGCTTTAGCATTTCCACTGCTTCTCCTGGGTAGAAGAGGATAATGCCAAGCCAGTGGTGGCATAGATAGCCACCACTGGCTTGGCATTATCCTCTTCTACCCAGGAGAAGCTGTGGAACTGCTGAGCCAGGGGGAGGGGCGGGGCTTGGCAGGGCTTGGCTCCGCCCCTCCCCTCTGGCTTTTAGCATTTCCACTGCTTCTCCTGGATAGAAGAGGGTAATGCCAAGCCAGTGGTGGCATAGATAGCCACAACTGGCTTGGCATTATCCTCTTCTACCCAGGAGAAGCTGTGGAAATGCTGAAGCCGGGCGGAGGGGCGGGGCTGGCGCGGCATGGCTCCGCCCCTCAGAAGCGTCCCATCCAGCTGGGATCGACCTCCCTGGGTCCCAAGATCGACCAGTCGATCGCGATCGACTTTCTGTGCACCCCTGCTCTAGTGAGTCGAATGTTAGTGAGTTGACTGAAGAAGTTACAGCGTGATCTGCCTGTTTTACTAGCTTGCCACTTTACAAATGAGATGTTTGCTCTTGTTTTTGTTCCTGGTGAAAATGAAATGAAACTGATCTAAAGTTCTAGAAGCACAAATTACTAGTAAAATGGGTGGATGAGCAATTGTGTTGTGTTGGTGATTGTGTGCCTTCCTCTTTGTACTCTTGGGAAGCATTTTGATCAATTTGTGTTCACCCAGTGAATGTAACCACTCATATCCGGAACCAGTTATTGATGCATTCGGTCCCAAGGGTCGTTGAGTTCGTGTTCCTGCCCCATCTCCAGATCAAAGAGCCTCCCATGATGTCATTTGGATACAGTCTCATACATTTATTTAAAACATTTTATCTCACTTTTGTTAGAGAGATCAAAGTAGTTTCCAAACACCACAATTCACATTCAAAATGAAAACAGTTAGTTTTATTTTTATCCCATCTTTCGCCTGATGATTGTAAAATAGTTAATAACATATTTTTGAAAGATAAAAACAATTCAAAACTTGAGTAAAACAAAAAATATACAATTTATTTAAAATTAATTTATGAATTTGAATACATCCATTTCCAAAAATGTATAGAAACCATTTAAAAAACCACATGTTTTGTATTTTTATAGTCATACAATTATAGCCTATTTTTATTTCCATAAGATCAGAGTGGTGTATACAGCTATCCTCCTGTCAACTTTGTCTTCACCTCACAACAACCCTGTCAGATAGTTCAGACTAAGAGAATATAACTGCTGGATCAGACAGTACAAGAATTTGGGTCCATTAAGTCACAGAATAACCACAAGCTTGAGTCATTGACAGTGTTTCCTCACTTATCACAGGTGTTACGCTCCAGGACCATCCGCAAAAAGTGAAAATCCGCAAAGTAGGGATGCTATATATGTATATCATGTTCCGAGGGTGAGGCAGAAGCAAGGAGAGATTTAAAGACATCGCATACCTTTTTTTTTTGCTAGCTATAAGGAAGGGGCTATAAGACCGTGATTTACATCCTGCTTTGGCTGCCTCTTTCCTGAGAGGGAGGGTGAAACCCCCTTCCACATTCCATCATTGTCAGGAGGCGGGATTAGAACACCGCTCTGGGCAAAGGCAACCATTCATAAACTGGGAGGCAAAGGCTCGTGAAACAGCAAGTCAGTGAAAAGCTAACCGCAAAGTAGCGAGGAAACACTGTAATTTCATTTGCATAATACATATCATTTTGAGAAACTAGTGTTTGAGATTTTCTTCTAGCCAGTGTGTAGGGCCCTTAATTAGTTTTTCTAGATGGTTCAGAATGCTGCAAGTTACAGAAGTGCCAGAGGGAGAGAGAGCACACGAAAGCACACAGGCATATCAATATCAATACAAACATTAAGAGTTTGGCAATTATTTTGCAAGTGTTCAAATAATCAGTCCTGGGTAAATTGTTGTATTGTGCTGCTGCCATAATATCCCTAAAGGTTCCAAATGTTTTCTTTGCCTAAAGTTTCAGGCACACTTTGCCTTTGTCAGAAGTATTCTCACAAACAACCAAGTGCTGTTAATGTAGATAAGGGTTGACAAAATATTGTCATTCGGATGTACAGTATGTATTCATTTGAGGCTATTTATGCACCCCTTGACCTCTGAAATTCCCAGTGTGGACCTTTTTATGGCCAAAAATGATAAATGGTAAATTCCTTTTTTGAATCCTCCAAAAATTGCAATCAACTATTAGACTAGATTGCAGAACCCCTCTCCTCTGCACATTATACATTATAAATACCCAATTTGAGTTTTGGTTTGATTTTAAGCATCTATACAAGGCCATTTGGTTACTGGAGGATCCCTGCCCCGGGGGGGGGGGGCAGGGGGTGTCAATCCTTGGACCTACTAGAGTTGCCTGCCGCAACTTACACAAACACTTTATTTATTTATTTGTCACGTTTCTATCCCGCCCCTCTCAGCCCGAAGGCGACTCGGGATGGTTTACACAGGCAGTCTCTGCCCTCAATACAACACAAGCAACAAGGCAACCCCCCCCCCCCCAAACCATATAACAACAAATTAACAATTAAAAACATACAATTGCAGTCTCAGCGTCATGTTGAAATCAGTTTCCATCGCATCGTCGTCATTCCATATATCTAATTAAGCCTTATATTTCATCAGCAAATGCCTGCTCAAATAGCCATTTCTTGACTTTCTTGCGAAATGTCAGGAGGGAGGGGCCGATCTGATGTCTCTAGGGAGAGCGTTCCAAATTCGAGGAGCCACCACTGAAAAGGCCCTGTCTCTCGTCCCCGCCAGTCGCGCCTGCGAAGAAGGCGGGACCGAGAGCAGGGCCTCTCCAGATGATCTTAAACATCTCGATGGTTCATAGGGAGAGATGCGTTCGGACAGGTAAGCTGGACCCGAACCGTTTAGGGCAGGGTTGCTCACACTTTTTCAGCATGGGAGCTACTGATTAAAAAAACCAAGTCCCAAAGATCACCTACCCAGAAATGTAAAACGTATAACTAATTTCTTATTCATTTATTTATTTATTTATTTACATTTATTATTCATTTTTATGTACCGCTCCTTCCAGCAGGCTCGGGGCAGTTTACATAAAATGAAGTTATAAAACATCAACATTTCAATTTAATAACAACAATATAAAACAGAGCATAAAAATACATCCAACCACCCCATTTCTCCCACACTGCCATATTACCACACATATTATCAGCCAGAAAGTAAGAAGAGAGGCTTTGGAACTGCAAGGCCATTTAATACTCAGCAAGGTAAACAAAGGGGCATGCATAAATGTATCCAACCACCCCATTTCTCCCACATTTCCATATTCCCGAACATATATTCCTCAAGGAACAAAGCAAGCAGAGAGGCTTTGGAGCTAAAAGGCAATTTTTAAACATTAAAAATAAACAAAGAGACATGCCACAGAACAATCAAGCACCCACCCCAAAGTAAAAAGACCGACCTTTGAGATGCGGTAAAGAAATGACCCCCAAAGTGTCCTTCTCCTCCTCCTCCGTCGTTGCTCCTATTTCCACGCCGCCAGCATGCGTGCCGCCTCCAAGAACTCACGAGAAGTCCGAGAGGCAGAATGGGCGCTTCTGTGCATGTGCACTGGGCCAGCCATGCATCGCGTCATCCAGGCCCACCCCCTTTGATCTCCTATGACTCTGAGTGGCTGGAGAAGGACGGAGGGAGGAGGAGGAATCTAAAAGAGGGGCCCCATTCTGCCTCTTGGACGCTTTCGGAGGCTGTGCGCGAGCAGGGAGAGGGGAGGAGCCACGACGGAGGACTTCTTTGCAGCTTGCAGGGGCGCGTGAAGAGGGCCAACAGCAAAAAAACCTGGTCCGGGGCCTGAAGATCACCAGGATGAGGCCCAAAGATCACCCTGGTGATCCCGATGACCATTCTGAGCACCCCTGGTTTAGGGCTTTAAAGGCTAAAGCCAGCACTTTGAATTGTGCCCGGTAGCAAACTGGCAGCCAGTGGAGCTGGCGCAACAGGGGAGTTGTACGCTCTCTGAATGCCCCTCCTGTTATCAACCTGGCTGCTGTCCGTTGGACTAGTTGCAGCTTCCGAACAGTCTTCAAAGGCAGCCCCACGTAGAGAGCATTGCAGTAATCTATACGGGATGTAACCAGAGCGTGGACCACCCTGGCATATATTGATTGTATTGTTGTATTATTTGCTGTTGCATTGTTATTATGTGTCTTTGGGCTTGGCCTCCGCTTTCAACAATTGAACTGAATTAGTTCTTGAAACTAAAATTATAATTATGTGGAACAGAAACAAACCCTAATTATATTTATGAGCATCAGTTGTAGGACAGATGATTTAGTAAAATTACCTTTCTTGTCAGCTATGCAAGTTCAGCTCTTTATATGTAAATGTGCTGCAAGATTATTTTTGCTTCTGGCAACGGCAAAACCAAAATATTACATGTTCAAACAGCAGCTCTTAGTCAAAAGCATGAGTGCTATATATTAAGTTATTCATATATATTAATGGCTTAAAATGAAGAAATTCATACTATTGTTGAGATTTGTGATAATCCATTATGAAATTCTGTCATTCCAAATTAAGGCATACTAATGTCCAGCTCTTATACTTTCAGCTGCGCTTGGTGTTCAGCAGCCTTCTTTACTTGGAGCATCTCCCACAATATATACACAGCAAACCGCATTAGCAGCAGGTCTCAGTACTCAGGCACCAACAAACTATCAACTCTCCCAGACAGCTGCTTTACAACAGCAAGCAGCCGCCGCAGCTGCCGCATTACAGCAGGTAATAAAACGGCATTGGCATTTCTGTTGATACCATTAGCAAAATGGAAATGTTGCACTGAGTTCACATACACTTAATCTGTTTGAAATATTTCTATGAAGTCACTTTCCTTGTTGTTTTAATAACAGTCTAAGCAGTTGTGATTATAGTACCGTGTTTCCCCGAAAGTATGACACCCCCGATTGTAAGACGTATCGGGGGTGTCAGAGGGGTCGGCTTATATAAGCCGTACCCCTCTCCAAGAGGCGGCTGCAAGGAGATCTCGCGGTTTCCTGCAGCCGCCTCTTCGGAGAAGGGAAGACAGGCGCAAGAGGGCTCCCTTGCGGGCGAGCCGGGCGGCGGCGAAACGCCTGAGCCGCCGTGCGGGGGCGGGACTCTCCGCCGCGCCTCTCCCTCTCCGCGCGGCGGCTCGCCTCCTCCCTTCACTGAAGGGAGGGGCGGAACTGGCGAGAGGGAGAAGGCGCTGCTGGGAGGAAGAGGAGGAGGATGGAAGGCGCCGCTGGAAAGAAGAGGAGGAGGATTCCGGCCCCTTTTGAGCCCCCCTCTGGGAGCCTCTCATCGCCCAGCCAAGAAGCCACGCCATGCCGCCCGCGGTAGTCTTACTTTACCTTACTTTTCGGGTACCGTCGGCTAATGTGCCGTACTCGAAAGTAAGGCGTAGTGGGGATTTTGGGGGTCAAAAGAAAGTAAGACGCTGTCTTACTTTCGGGGAAACACGGTAGTAGTCCTCTGTGTCTAGGGATGCCTTCATAGTCATCTAGCTACTATTAAGCTTCTTTATTATTCTCAGATGTAGTGTAAGCCCATTAATCTGGCAATATAGGAAACATTTAATTTGCTTTTTCTTATCATGGGTTTGCAAAGTGGCAAGAATTTAAGAGAAATTAAACAGTAAAACAAAAAAGAGAAATATGGAGAAATTTAATGCTGTCGTTTTACCAAATGTTCATACTTGGAACATCTTGGAGGAGATAAGTCAAGGAATGTGCAAAGTCCCTATCACTTTCATACAGGGCCTTACTGTTTTCCCATGGCTATGGTATGCTGCGGTGCCATTTTTAGAACTTTCTCATGGGATAGGATTCTAGTTTTTTGTGCATCATGTATCGTGTGAAAACTTCTTGGCTGCACTCTGTTTTGTCATCATATCCTCTTCTGCAACATTGCATTTTCCTCACTCTGAATGAATGTTAATGTTGTTTTTAGACCCACCTGTGCTGTTGTGTGTTTACAGATGTATTTTATTGTGTTTATTGCTTTTATTGTGTTTATTCTTTTTTATGTTGTTGATATCTTGTGATGTGTTGTTCGGGCTCGGCCCCATGTAAGCCGCTCCGAGTCCCCTCCAGGGAGATGGATGCGGGTTAGAAATAAATTATTATTATTATTATTAATTATTAAGAGGAGACATCGACTGTCAAGTCTGTTTCTCAGTGTTCCCCCATACTGTACTTGTGATTTCATCGATACTGTGCCCATCAGTGCTTTGTAGTAAATTTTGCCCTGGTCTAGTACTACCTGGGTAGAGTTACAGTTTACTTAATTTAAATGAGAATATGCATTTATATGCACATCGTGCTTATGCAGGTGCCATTTGTTTACACTGCCCTTTTCAATGACATATACTTGTGAGTATATATTACTTGGTACATTCTGCTGTCGATCTCTCATTGCAGCTAGGTCTTGGCAAAGGAATATTGACCTGGGTTCCTTCTTCCCTTCAGCACCTACCATATTTTTCGCACCATAAGACGCACCTGCTGATAAGACGCACCTAGATTTTAGAAGAGGAAAATTGGAAAAAAATATTTTGAGCCAAAAAGTGGGCCCCAGCGCTTGCCTGCTTGAAGCGCGGCCTGCCCACCTGGAAGGGTGGACCCTCCTCGGCGCCCTCCGCCATACCTAAGCCTTTCCCTTGGCCGCCTCCTCCGTCGCCGCCCGCCGCCGCCTACCTCTGCCTCCCTCGCCGCCGCCACCCGCCGCCGCCACCTACCTCTGCCTCCCTCCCTCGCCGCCATCACGCATGGGCATTAGGTCCCAAGCGCGTCTGACGCGTCTGGCGTCTGACGCAGGCGCGCGCCTGGCGCGCTCTAGACCTACTGCCCATTCGCGCATGGGCAGTAGGTCCCGAGCGCGCCAGGCGTGCCTGCGTGAGCGCGCCAGGCGTGCCTGCGTGCCTGCGTCAGCGCGCCAGGCGTGCCTGCGTGCCTGCGTCAGCGCGCCAGGCACGCCTGCGTCAGGCGTCAGACGCGTCAGACGTGCTTGGGACCTAATGCCCATGCGCGACGGCGGCGAGGGAGGGAGGCAGAGGTAGGCGGCGGCGGCGGGCGGCGGCGAGGGAGGGAGGCAGAGGTAGGCGGCGGGCGGCGACGGAGGAGGAGGAGGAGGCGGGACCGAGGAGGAGGCGGCCAAGGGCAAGGCTTACTATCGCCTCCCCCTCTTCGCTCCCATAAGACACGGCTGATTTTTCCTCCTACTTTGGGAGGAAAAAACTGCGTCTTATGGTGCGGAAAAAATTGGTATATCTTTACGGAGAATGGTGTCGCCACATCAGAAAGTTTGGGCTCTTTTCATAGGCAGCAAAAGGACCCCCCTCACCCCAATGTTGTCTCAGCATTAGTGAAACAATTACACCATTGTCTCTTTAATTGTATAGCCTGAATTAGGTATATTAGGATGTCCTGTTGAACAAAAATGTGCAATGGGATACTGACATAACCCACTGGGAGACTGGACTCCTCTGCAGCTCCCGTCCCATTTCATTGGTTAGAATATTTTGCAGTAATACTTATTGCATCCATTTGTCTTCTGAGAAAGTTGTTTTTTGTAAGTAGCTGTGCTTTTTGATTAGTGTATCATTTTTGTATGTTTTTCAGCAATATTCACAGCCCCAGCAGACCCTTTATAGTGTACAGCAACAGGTTTGTGTAATTCTTTGTATACATCGTTTTTCTTCTATAATGTTTGGTTATTGTGACTGAATAAAACTAAATCTTCTAGTTTTGGATAAAACAATAAATTGGACTAGACGGCCTCTGTGATCACTGCAAATTTTATGATTCCATGTTTCTAAATATATTTTATACGTATGAGGGTTGAATGAAAAGTAATGCCTTCACCTTCATAACTCCTCAACAGATGGCAGTAATGGTATGCGGCAGGTACTGGCTTGTTCAGTAGACTTTCCTCTACAGTCCCATTTTGGCGGGAAGCCTTAGCATTGAATGGTTGTGTTGTTAAAGTGCGAATTATGGAACCCTGTGCAGATGGTCAGTCAATGTGACTTAAGCTCCTGCCGAACTCCTGCTGCTTGGGAGAGGAGGAAGAAGGGCTGAGCGCGGCAAAGAAAAAGAAGGGGCTGGGGCGCCGCCTCCTTGGCCGTTCCCAGCCAACCTCAATCTGCCATGACTCCCGCCCGACTCTCACCCTCGCTCGCTGAAGCCGCGCAGAGGCCCCGCCTACTGAAGCCCGTCCACCGCTCATGCTTCTCCTCTGCGGGAGAACTGAAGCCGGGAGAGGGGGCGGGGCATGGCGTGGCCTGGCTCCGCCCCCTCCCCCTGGCTTCAGTGCTCCCACAGCTTCGCCAACCTTGTGGGGGCAGTGTCAAGCCAGCATTGTGCTGGCTCTGCCACCGCTGGCTTGGCACTGCCCCCTCAAGGCTGGCAAAGCTGTGGGAGAACTGAAGCCGTGGAGGGAGCAGGGCATGGCTTCTCCCCTCCCTGGCTTCAGCACTCCCAGCAGCTGCTCCCAGCAGGTCACCCATCCCCAGCCGTTCTTTACTGTGTTAGTGTCATTTTGGTTGGTGGTGTGCCCCGGATTTTTTTAATGTTAAAAGTGTGCCGAAGCAACGCAGTCATTGAATTCTGGACAGTAGAAGCTGTCACCTCAAAGGAGATTCATCAGAGAATGCAAGCTGTTCATGGTGATTGTTGTGATGTGAGTACTATTCCTCGTTGGGCGAGTAAGTTTAATGATGTTGAGGTGGGAACATCTGACTTGCGTGACAAAGAGTTGGACGTCCTGTGACAGCAACCACCAAGTTTCACAAGCAAAAGGTTGACAGATTGATTCAGGATTATTGTTGTATCACTCAGAGAGAAATTTCAAGCATATTTGGCATTTCACAAGAATGTGACAGGAGATGAAACATACTGTAGGTACACCATTATGACCCGGAGACGAAGCGTCAGTCTGTGGAATATCAACACAAAGACTCGCCCCAGAAAAAGAAATTCAAGACACAGCTTTGAGCTGGAAAAATCATGGCAACAGTGTTCTGGGATGCAGATGGTGTTATCCATGTTGATTTTCTTGAACGTGGAACAACAATAAATCCAGAGCATTAAATCACAGCGCTGCGATCTTTGAAACGACGGCTAACAAGGGTCCGAAAAGAAAAGAGTAATGTTTTCCTGCAGCCTGGCAATGCGAGACCACACACTTCACATGCCACCACAGCAGAGCTTCAGAGACTGGATCTCACCACCCTACGGCATCCTCCATACAATCCAGATTTAGCACCGTCTGACTTCCATCTGTTCCCGATAATGAAAGAAGATCTGCGGGGAGATCATTATGCTTCTGATGAAGACGCTGAGAGAACTGTGAGACGATGGTTGTGGAAACAGAGTGTCGACTTCTTCCGTGACGGCTTCAGAAAACTTGTTCATCATTGGCAGAAATGTCTCCAATTGTCTGGTGATTATGAGAAAAAGTGAATAGTGGTCGTTAAAGAGCACATTCTCAGGATCGTTTCTGCGTTTGATTTATTAAAATATTCCCATCCAAACCCAAGTAACGAAGGTAGAGGCATTACTTTTCATTCAACCCTCGTGTGTGTGTGTGTGTGTGTGTAGTTATATAAGAGAATTATTGATAACTTACAGTATGCAGCATGTAAAACTATTAGGCCAAGGTACTTACTTATCTAACAAAACAGGTACATGTACTATTTACTTAACTGTAAGTTGATGTCATTTTATTTATTTATTTATTTATTTGGACCATTTATGCCCGCCCTTTCTTGACCTCCAAGGAGGGACTGAGGACGGCTACCAACAGGCAACAATTTGATGCCAAGCAATAAAACACATAATAAAACACAATCAAATGTGTTAAAAATCAATATAGATATACATTAAAACAGCCAGGTTAAAAACATCGTCCAAATCCATCCAAATTGCGGTCCAATAAAATCTCATTGCCAGTAAAAATAGTCTAGTCTGCAAACCCTTGCTCCCACAACCAGAATGTAAGCTTCTTCCGGAAGGTCAGGAGGGAGGGGGTAGATCTAACCTCCTTAGGGAAGAAGTTCCACAGCCGAGGAGCTACCATGGAGAAGACCCTGTCTCTCATCCCCACCAAACACGACTCCCACCATCACTGCGATGATGGTGGGACCGAGAGCAGGGCCTCCCAGGATGATCTTAAAGTCCTTGGTGATTTGTAGGGGGAGACACGGTCGAACAGGTAAACTGGGCCAGAACCATTTAGAATGTGTTGCAGTAGTCTATTCGTGATGTCATGGACTTTATTGAGAACATTTTTGCAGATGACCAAGACGGTTTTAAACGGTGTATTTTAATATTGAGATAAATGTTTTTAATGTTCATGTATGCTTATATGAATTATTGTCCCGGCATTGAATGTTTGCCGTATATACGCTGTCCTCCGCCCTGAGTCCCCTTCGGGGTGAGAAGGGCGGAATATAAATGTTTTATATAAATAAATAAAAAATAAATTTCTTTGTATTAAACTTCTTTTTGATCTGCAGTGGCTAGGGCATCTTAGTAGCAAATGGAGTGGCATTGTACAAGTTGATATGGTTAGAAATAGGAGTGTTGGAAAGGGGATTTTTAAGGAAGCCTTGTTTTGACAAGTTGGGACAATACAATTTGCCTGTTACTGATGTAAAACAAATTGATTGTTACCTCTAAGTAAGTAAAGCTGTAGACCACTGATTCTCAAAGTGGGCGGTACCACCCCCTGGTGGGTGGTGAGGCGATCCAAGGGGGCGGTGGGAGGCTCAGGGGAATTTGGGGGGCGGTGAATCCTTTTTAAGGGGGTGGTGAACGATTGGCCATTTAGGAGGGGTCGCGCGGCCATCTTCTTTGGCCTCGCCCTGCCCCCTTCGCTTTGACCTCCATATTAGATATTTGGATTAGAATTCGTAAGAGTAGCAAAATTATTTATGAAGTAGCAACGAAAATATTGTTGGGGGTCACCACAACATGAGGAACCTTATTTAGGGGTCATGGCATTAAAAAGGTTGAGAATTACTGTATTAATAAAAATATATTTCTGTTTTATTGCTATTAAAGTTTTTTTTAAATAATTTCTAGGGGGGCGATGAGTAAATTTTTTTCTGGAAAGGGGGCGGTAGGCCAAAAAAGTTTGGGAACCACTGCTGTAAACTAAAACTTGAGAAAAACTGCAGATAGTGTTATCACTGCATAGATAAGTAGCATACTAGTGTGAAGGCACAACATTTTGCAAAAACCTAATTCAGGTTATTTATCTTTTTAAGTTGCAGCAGCCTCAGCAAACACTTTTGACTCAGGTTAGTTTGCCTTTTATTATTATCACTGCATAAATATCATGTGTTTCTTTAATACAGTTGTGCCTATTGTGTATGGCTTGTTATACAATATGTGGACTTAATGCTGTGCAGCTTATTTCAGACTTATCTAAGTAAACAAAAACACCTATTTTTATATTCAGGCTTTTTTTATTAACAGGCTTTTAATATAGTTCACACATAGAAAGCATTAACATCTTAAACAGTATACCTTAGCCAGTTATCCATTAAGAATACCATCTCATCAATTGAGGAACTTTATATCTAAACTAGCATCTGTGATCACAAAAATACAGTCAAGAGTTAAGTCTCCTTGATTTGATGACTTTAGGGCAGGCCTGGGCAAACTTCGGCCCTCCAGGTGTTTCGGACTCCAAACTGGAGCCTGGAGAAGCTGCTGGTAGAGCGGAAGCCAGAGGGGGCCGAGCTAGGCCCCGCCAAGCCCCGCCCCCTCCCCTCTGGCTTTGGAGCTCCCAGCAGCTTTTCCAGGCTAGAGGATGGCAATGCCAAGCCAGGGGTGACATAGCTAGCACGAGGCTGGCTTGGCACTGCTCTCCTCAAGGCTGAAGCAGCTGCTGGGAGTGTCGAAGCCGGGGAGGGGGCGGGGCTTGGTGCAACCTGGCTCTGTCCCCCCTGAGAAACGCCCCATCCGGCTGCGACCGACCTCCTTCGGTCCTGCGATTGACTGGTCGATCGCGATCGACTTCCTGTGCAGCCCTGGTTTAGAAGGACATGAATGTTTCCATAATCTCTTTCATAATTTTCCATTCAGCCACCTGTAGCACTTCCAACCAGCCTCAGTTTATCTACTCCGCAACCAGCAGCACAGATTACTGTTTCTTATCCAGCACCACGGTCAAGTCAACAGCAGACCCAGCCACAGAAGCAGCGTGTCTTCACTGGGGTGGTTACCAAGCTACATGATACATTTGGTTTTGTGGATGAAGATGTATTCTTTCAGCTCAAGTAAGTTAATTCTGCTGCTGTTGAATAGTTTGTGGTAGTAACACTTAGTAACACTTGTAGAAAGTCTTCCATCCATATGTGTTAGAGTTCATTTTTTTGTATTGTTGTATTTTATCAATTATGAAATGCACTTTTTCCTATAAACATTATTGAAAAGCCAGATGCTCTTATAATTGCAGGTGTTTTATATATGAATAAAGCCTTTTTCTGTTGGTGGTACTAAAATTAGTGTGTGTCGTAGAATCAATAAAATATGGTATATCTCATGTATTTGCAACTTAATTTTAATGGAACCCATTATAAGTGTATCACTTATAAGTGTATAAGGTATCATCACAGTACGCTGATGATACCCAGCTCATTCTGAGGTTGGACCCCGGGGTAGTCTCTGTACCCGATAATTTCCACCTTTGCCTTGAAGCCGTTACTGGATGGCTGCGAGCCAGTAAGTTGAAGGTGAACCCGACGAAGACGGAGATCTTGTGGCTGGGCTGCCTGGGGGTAGCGACCCAGCTGCCAACGCTCGATGGTGTGGCCCTCTGCCCTCAGCCATCGGTAAAAAGCCTAGGGGTCCGGCTGGACGCCCACCTGTCCATGGAGGAGCAGATCGGCTGCACCTGCAGGACAGCATTTTACCACCTACGGTTGGCTAAGCGCCTGGCTCCCTACCTCTCCCAATGCGACCTTGCTACGGTGATCCAAGCCACGGTCATCTCGAGGCTCGATTACTGTAATGCGCTCTACATTGGCCTTCCCTTGTCGATGATCCGGAAGCTTAAGCTAGTGCAGAATGCCGCAGCCCGCCTCCTCCTGGGCGCTGCAAGGTCTGACCGCGCGACTCCACTCTTGCGCGAGCTGCACTGGCTCCCGATTGAATTCCGGGTCCTCTTCAAGGTGTTAGTTCTCACCTTCAAGGCCATCTATGGTTTGGGGCCAGTGTACCTGAGGGAGCGACTTACCCCTTATGTGCCCGCGAGATCACTGCGCTCTGAGGAGCTTAACCTCCTCGAGGTACCTTCCCTCGGAACCTGCAGACTGGCCTCTACACAGCGGAGGGCATTCTCTGTAGCTGCCCCAAGTCTCTGGAACGGCCTCCCGGAGGAGATCCGTGCCATCCGCGCGCTTCTGCCCTTCCGCAAGGCCTTGAAGACTTGGCTCTTTAGGATGGCGTTCGGCCCTTAACCCAACTACATTGTGCTCCATGCCGCCTATGACTCCCCTAGATTCTCACCTTGTCCCCCAGCCGTTGCTGAGGGCTAGTGTTTTTAACTTGTTTTAATTTCTTTGATGTCTAATGTGTTTTAACCGTTTAATTTGTTTTACTACTCTCGATGTTTATGCTTCTTCTGTAAACCGCTCTGAGCTCCGGAGTGAGCGGTATACTAAATCGAAGTTAATAAATAAATAAATAAATCACAAGCCTAGGTAGATTTTATAAAATCTGCAGTGTTTTTTTCTTAATTTCTCAAAGGTTTTCATGTTACTCATACCTATTAGAAGCCTATAAGGGACATTTGTATTACAGGCAGTCCCTGGGTTGCGAACAAGATTGGTTCTGTAGGTTTGCTCTTAAGTTTATTTATTTTTTTATTGGGCTTGTATACCGCCACTCCCAGAGGCTCGGGGCGGTTTACAACACAGAAAATAAAATACAATGCAGAAAACACAATAAAAGAATAACATCCAGTAAAACACAATAGGGCATGACGGATTTTTCACCGGCAGTCGAAAGCCTGCTTAAACAGAAATGTCTTGCATGCCCTGCGAAATGCATTTAGATCTCAGAGAGCACGAGTCTCCGGGGGCAGTGTTTTCCACAAGGTTGGAGCAATGATGGTAAAAGTTTGCCGCCTAGTTGAGGTGAGGCAGAAGGACTTAACAGAGGGAATGGTCAGGTCTTCTGATCGTAGTGATCTCCGGGAAGGGGGGGGGGGTGTAAGGAACCAGGCGATCCCATAAGTACACTGGCCCTGGACCATACAAGGCCTTGAAAGTAAGAACTAACACCTTGAAAGTGATCCGGCATTCAATCGGAAGCCAATGCAAATCATGCAGGATTGGATTAATACGGCACGTCGCGGGCTCCCCCGCGAGCAGCCGAGCTGCAGCATGCTGCACAAGCTTAAGTTTCCGGATCACAGACAAAGGTAGGCCAATGTAAAGAGCGTTACAGTAGTCTAACCTTCAGATGACTGTGGCTTGGATTACCGTGGCTAGATCGTTCCGGGACAGATAGGGGGCCAGACGCTTCGCCTGTCGCATGTGGAGGAACGCGGTTCTGCTGACAGTGGAGATTTGAGCCTCCATTGACAGCAGAGGGTCCAATTGGACACCCAGGCTTTTTACAGATGATGACGGGCATAAGGCCTTGCCATCCAGGGTTGGCAGTTGGATGTCCCTATCGCCCGGACGACCCAGCCAAAGGATCTCCGTCTTTGCCGGATTCACCTTCAACCTGCTGGCTCGCAGTCATCCAGTAATGGCCTCAAGGCACAGATGGAAATTATTGGGTACAGAGCCTTCCATCCTCAGAATGAGCTGAGTGTCATCAGCGTACTGATAACACTCAGGCCCAAAGCTACGTACCAGTTGAGCGAGTGGTCGCATGTAGATGTTAAATAACAAGGAGGAGAGGATGTAGGACCCCACAAAGTAAAGCGGATCCCCCGGAAACCAGCCCTCCCCTCTGCACTCGTTGCTTCCGATTGTGGAGAAAGGAGGACAGCCAGTTCAGAGCTGTCCCCCTCACTCCAGCCACGGCAAGACAATAGATCATAATCGACTGTATAGGTCCAATAACACAAGCAGTGCCGATCCGCCCTGGTCAAGCTGCCAACGTAGCTGATCTGTGATCCGTCTCTGTCCCGTGCCCCGAACGGAAGCCGGACTGGAAGGGATCTAGTCTGGCTGTGTCGTCTAGGAAAGCCTGTAACTGCTCCATTGCCGTCCTCTCAATTACCATGCCCAGGAATGAAAGGTTCGAAACTGGGCGGTAATTGGAGGGTTGAATTTGTATGGAAGTTAGAACAGGTGACATGTTAAAGTGTAACTCCCAACCATTTTTTTTAAAAAGTTTTGGATCTCGTAGGGTAGTGTTTACACCTCTGTGATGTTGGTTTTGTTGTCTGTGCCCCTGTTCGGAAGATGCCATCTCACTTTCCGTCCCTTTGACAATTGGATCTTGATAATTTGGGCTTACAGTGGAAACAAGGATTGGTGATAAAGCTTCATCAGAGACACCTTTTCCCCGTGATAACTCTCACTTCCTGTTGTCTCACCCTCATTTGTAACCAGGAGTCTGATGGAAGTTCAGTGTAAGCTGGGAACATTTCCTTGATTTAGCATGACAAAAATAAAATGACTCCATCCTTGTTTAGTAATTTTGAGATCTGTTTCATAAAACATATCTGGAATGTTAAATCAGATATCTTCTTTGTAAGCATAAGATCTGAGAGAGTGATTATTATTTCAGTGCTGTTAAAGGGAAGACTCCCCAAGTGGGTGACCGAGTTCTAGTAGAAGCAACATATAATCCGAATATGCCTTTCAAATGGAATGCGCAACGGATTCAGACCCTACCAAATCAGGTACGTTTGAATATTTTGTGTGACTATTGTTGGCATGCTTGGCATTAAGCCCATTTACAAGGCATTCCCTTTCCCCCTCATTAGAACCAGGCTCAAACCCAGCCTTTACTCAAGACTCCTCCGCCTGTACTTCAGCCCATTGCACAGCAGACTGCATTCAGTGTTCAGGCACCACCGCAGCCACAGTCGCTGTTGCAGGCACAAATGACAGCCGCTTCCATTACGCCTTTGCTTCAGACGCAGCCACAGCCTTTGTTACAACAGCCACAGCAGAAAGGTATTCTCTCAGAATGTGACATTTCTTCTTTTGCATTTAACATTAGATGTTGATCTTATTTTAATGTTGAAGGAATTGCTGGCTGAAGGTAGGAAGGCTGTATTATCTTCAGCTCACTTCATAGCTGTATTCAGACAGCGAGGCTGCCTTCAGAAATTACATAAAACCGTGCTTTGATCTTCTGCATTCCCTTGGCCAGGAGGGAAGGAGACCTCCAGCTTTGTTCATACTTGGGAAACGACAGTTTGTATAAACCGGGGCTGTCCAACTTCTACCAGACCAGGGGCCGGAATTCCGGTCACTGATCACCTGAGGGGCCTAAGGGTCTGCCTCCACCCCCGGCTCCGCCCCCTCCCCGGCTCCGCCCCCTCCCTGGCTCCGCCCCCTCCCCCTCCTCCAATTTCACCCACATCTATGACAGGCATCCTCAGAGGTTGTGGTGTCTTTTGGAAACTAGACAAGTGGGGTTTATATGTCTGTGGAAGGTCCAGGATTGGAGAAAGAACTCTGGCCTGTTTGAGGAAAGTGTGAATGTTGCAATTGACTACCTTGGTTAGCTTTGAATAGCCTTGCAGCTTTAAAGCTTGGGTAGCTGTGGCCCATCCAGTTACTAAAGGTGACTCAAATTTCCAGCAATCCCATCTTCCCCATAGGCTCCTGTGCCAGAGCTCATCCCATTCCAGAGGGTCTTACGTACATTGAAAGAACCCTTTTCAGGAGTAGAAGAGACTAACAAGGAGCTGCAAAGGCACCTTCCCCCACCCCTCATGTTGCTGTGTTTCAGATTTAAACATGTTTAAATAGAATCATAGAGTTGGAAGAGACCTCATGGGCCATCCAGTCCAACCCCTGCCAAGAAGCAGGAAAATCGCATTCAAACATCCCTGACAGATGGCCATTCAGCCTCGGTTTAAAAGCCTCCAAATAAGGTGCCTCCACCACAGTCCTGGGCAGAGAGTTCCACTGCTTTTTATTGCTTCCCCCTTTTTAATTATATTTAATTATATTTTTTAACATCAATTACAATACAATTATACAGTAATAATATTAAAATAAAAGAATGAAAGAGAGGAAGGAAGGAAGGAAGGAAGGATGGATGGAGGAAGGGAATACATAAGGAAGGGAAATAAATATAAATACATAACAGAAACACAAAGAAATATGGATGGAGGAAGGGGAATACATAAGGGAGGGAAATAAATATAAATACATAACAGAAACACAAAGAAATATGGATGGAGGAAGGGAATACATAAGGAAGGGAAATAAATATAAATACATAACAGAAACACAAAGAAATATGGATGGAGGAAGGGAATACATAAGGAAGGGAAATAAATATAAATACATAACAGAAACACAAAGAAATATGGATGGAGGAAGGAAATACATAAGGAAGGGAAATAAATATAAATACATAAAAGAAACCCAAAAGAATGGATTGAGGAAGGGAATATATATGGGAGGGAAATAAATATAAATAAATAACATAAAAGCAAGAATTAAACCAAGGAAGAAAGGCCCACCCCAGCAAAACAGCCCTCTGCTTCAGCCTACCTTCCAGTAGCCGGAGCACAAGAGACCACGAGAGACGTGACGACCGACCGAGCCAGGAGCCGAAGAAGGTCTAAATTGCGTCTGTGTGGGCCGCAGGGATTCTGTAGCCGAGATTTCGGCAACTGGAGCAAGTCTCGCGAGACTACGCCAGCCACACGAGTTTCGCTCGCAATGCAGGCGTGATCTTGCAATGAGATCAAAATCCGTGTGTAGCTGGCGTAGTCTCGCGAGACTTGCTCCGGAACCCGGAAGTGGGTAATTTTATTATTATTATTATTTTACTTTATTTTCTATTTTTATTTTTAATTCAAAAGCTTGGGGGGCCGCAGGAAAGGAGCTGGGGGCCGTGTATGACCCGCGGGCCGGCTGTTGGGCCGGCCCGGTATGAACCATAGTTGGATAACCAGATTCATTTTGGTTTATTTGTGGTTTCCCCTGAACATATTTGTGGTTTCCCCTGGGGCTGCCTTTGAAGACAGTTCGGAAATCGCAATTAGTCCAACGGGCGGCAGCCAGATTACTAACGGGAGCTACATACAGGGAGCATACCACCCCCCTGTTGTGTCAGCTCCACTGGCTGCCTGTCCAATTCAAGCTCAATTCAAAGTGCTGGTTTTGACCTTTAAAGCTCTATACGGTTCTGGCCCAGCTTACTTGTCCGAACGCATCAGCCGCTACGTCCCACCCCGTAATCTAAGATCATCCGGGGGGGTCTGCTCTCGCTCCCGCCTACTTCTCAAATGTGGCTGGTGGGGGCGAGGGAGAGGGCTGTCTCGGTGGTGGCTCCCCGCCTGTGGAATGCGCTCCCTATCGATGTACGATCCACCTCATCCCTCCTGGCATTCAGGAAAAAAGTAAAATCCTGGCTGTGGGACCAGGCATTTGCACACCAGCACAAGGCAGCACTTTAGATGGGATTTTAACGGAAAGTGGATGATCAGGGCCAATGCTTTTATGGCCAGAACATTGTTTTAATCTGGAATGAATGCGTATGATGTTTGGATGGTTGTATTTTGATGTATTTTAATTGTATTTTGGTTGTTGAGGGGTTCTGGGTCTTGTATTGTTACTGTGTGGGCATCGGATTGTGCCTTACTGTAAGCCGCTCTGAGTCCCCCCTCGGGGGTTGAGAAGAGCGGGGTAAAATCCTGAAATAAATTAATAAACATAGCTTCTTTTGTTTAGATCAGATAGAACAGTGGTCTATTACACAATCTGAATAGAAACTTTGGATGTCTGCTTGTATATGAAGGAAAAGAGACTCATCAGCTAACTGCAGTGAAGCCTAATAATGCTAAACTACAGTTAAACTCTATATCAGGGGTGCCCACACTTTTTCAGCATTCGAGCTACTTATAATAAAACCAAGTCTGAAAGATCTACCGAGAGAGAAGCAGGGCAGAGCAGGGGGAAGGGGGTGGGGCTTCACACAGCCTGGCTCCGCCCCCTCTGGCTTTAGCACTTCCACAGCTTCTGCAGGCTGCTAGAGGAGGGTAATGCCAAGCCAGTGGTGGCATAGATAGCCACTACTGGCTTGGCATTACCCTCCTCTAGCCTGCAGAAGCTGTGGAAGCGCCTGAAGAGGAAGGGCGGGGCTTCACACGGCCTGGCTCCGCCCCCTCTGGCTTTAGCACTTCCACAGCTTCTGCAGGCTAGAGGAGGGTAATGCCAAAGCAGTGGTGGCATAGATAGCCACTACTGGCTTGGCATTACTATCTCCTCTAGCCTGCAGAAGCTGTGGAAGCACTGAAGCCGGGGAAGGGGGCGGGGCTTGGCGCAGCATGGCTCGCCCCCTCAGAAGCGCCCCAGCCAGCTGGGATCGACCTCCTTCGGTCCCAGGATTGACCAGTCGATCGCGATCTACCTAATGAGCACCCCTGCTCTATATGAACATGCTCAGAAAGAAAACAAAACTTTTCAATAGGACCGAAACAAATAAAGAAGGTTTTACATTGAGATGTGTTATCTTACCCACCCCCCAATCATTCTGTTGCGGCTTCAGTGGAGCGCGTGCAGCCTGATATGCATATTGGGAAGCATCTTATGCTTTTTAATATTACCTCGAAAGCTGCATGGTTTCCAGACCTGAATGAAATTTGTAGACATTAGTGGGCAATGTTCTAGTCTGCATACAAAACGTTGAGCATTTGTAGTCAGTTCCCACACTTTACCCCTTCTGAGGGATACAGTCAAGCCCTTCTAAAGAGTATATATTAGGAGAAGCAGCTCTCACTGGAAAATCCTGGTCACAGTAAGCTTTAGGAAGCTCCCAGACACATTTGTTTAAATGTTAATGGTTCTGAAAAACTTGGGATCCTCATAATTAAATAAAATCCACAAAATAATGATTGTCCATTCAAAATGCATAAAACACTTCTTGAGGGAAAAAATGTAAAAATTCATAAAGAAGAAAAGTAAAGTGATAGTGTTGGAGTCACTGGCCTACATTTTGTATCATGTTTGATTCCCCCCAAATGATTTGGAGTTGGTTTTATGTGCCTCTAATGCTTTTGCATGCTGTTATCTGTTCTGGTAGATATGCTCTTGAATATATTCATGGCCTTTCCACCGTAATCTAGACCCCTTTCGTACTGCTGCCAGATAACTTTGGATTGCACAGTTAATAGAAACATTTTATGTATGTGAATTAGTTTGTGACAAGTCTTTGGATATTTGCTGGAACACAGGATGTCGTTCTTTTGCATAGCAAATTGAAACTTAATCCAGACAAGACAGAGGTCCTCCTGGTCAGTCGAAAGGCCGAAAAGGGCATAGGGTTACAGCCTGTGTTGGATGGGGTGACACTCCCCCTGAAGACGCAGGTTCGCAGCCTGGGAGTGATCCTGGACCCATCGCTGAGCCTGGAACCCCAGGTCTCAGCGGTGGCCAGGGGAGCTTTTGCACAGTTGAGACTCGTGCGCCAGCTGCACCCGCTCTGGTCACATCCCGAATAGATTACTGCAACGCGCTCTACGTGGGGCTGCCTTTGAAGACAGTTCGGAAATTACAACTAGTCCAATGGGTGGCAGCCAGACTACTAACTGGAGCTACATAGAGGGAGCATACCACCCCCCTGTTGTGTCGGCTCCACTGGCTGCCGGCTCATTTCAAAGTTGGACGCAGCAGCTGTCGATAGGTTACTCGCTGCAGCTAGACCAATTACCTGCTCCCTCGACCCGTGCCCCTCCTGGCTTATTAGATCTTGCCGGGAGGGGCTACGAGGCCCCCTGGGAAAGATCATAAATAGCTCCCTTGAGCAAGGAGTCTTCCCAGGGGGATTAAAAGAGGCTATGGTAAAACCGCTGCTGAAGAAGCCGAATTTAGATCTTTCGGCTCCCTCCAATTACAGGCCTGTTTCCAACTTGCCTTTTCTAGGCAAAGTAATTGAGAGGGCAGCAGCGGATCAGCTGCAGCAGTTCTAGACGACACAGCTGGACTTGATCCCTTCCAGTCCGGCTTCCGTGGGCATGGGACGGGAGACCGTGCTTGTCGCCATTACAGACCAACTTCGCCACCAGGGTGGATCAGCCCTGCTTGTCTTGTTAGATCTGACAGCAGCGTTTGATACTGTAGATCACGCACTGTTGACCCACCGTTTAGCCGGCTCTGGGGTCAGGGGGACTGCCCTTAAATGGGTGGCCTCCTTCCTCCAGGACCGGGGACAACGTGTGGAGCGGGGCGGGGAGGTCTCCGGAAGACTCCCACTTAATTGTGGGGTCCCCCAGGGGGCCATCCTCTTCCCCTTATTATTCAACATTTATATGCGCCCCCTGGCCCAGCTGGCCAAAACTTTGGTCTGGAGTGTTATCAGTACGCTGATGACACCCAGCTTCTGCTGAGAATGGACGGCAGGCCGGACTCCGTACCCAATTGTTTCCATCTATGCCTTGAGGCCGTGACTGGTCGGCTGCGTGCCAGCCGGCTGAAGGTGATTCTGCCGAAGACGGAGAGCCTGTGGCCCGGTCGGCCTGGGCTGGGTGGGTGCCGGTTGCCTACTCTGGACGGCGGCGGCAGCCCATCGCCATCGGTTAAGAGCTTGGGGTTCAGATGGACTCCTCGCTGACCATGGAGGCTCAGGTCTCCGTGGTCAGCAGGACATCATTCTTTCACCTCCGACAGGCTAGGCGACTGGCACCCTACCTGTCCAGGGACGACCTGGCCACGGTAATCCAAGCGACGGTCATCTCGAGGCTAGACTACTGTAATGCCCTCTATGTTAGCCTTCCCTTGTCGACAATTTGGAAACTCAAGCTGGTGCAGAATGCCGCTGCTGTCTTGCTGGCGGGATCGCCAATGAGAACATATTACACCTATTCTCCGGCAACTGCACTGGCTTCCTATTGAGTACTGAATTGCCTTCAAGGTGTTGGTTTTGACCTTTAAGGCCTTACACGGCCTAGGGCCTGCGTACCTGAGGGACCGCCTTACCCCGTATTCTCCCCCGAGATCACTGCGTTCAGATGAACAAAATCTGTTGTTAGTACCATCAATCCGCTCCTGCCATCTATCCACAACCAGACAGAGAACATTTTCTGTAGCTGCACCGGTGCTCTGGAACTCCCTCCCGGACAGTACCCGACCCATCTCGGAGTTGGCTCCCTTCCGAAGGGCATGTAAGACCGCCCTCTTTGGCCTAGCCTTTAACTAGGCACATTGAACTAAGAACTGCGCCGTATGTCATCCCATACCCTGTGTTTGTGATGTAATGTGTTTTTATGTGTTTTTATGCTTTTATTGTAGGGCCACATGTCGACATGTTGTGACATGCTGCCCACCTATTTTACTGTCACCCGCCCCGAGCCTGCTGGGAGGAGCGGAATATAAAATTGAACAATAAATAAATAAATAAATAAAAGTGCTGGTCTTGACCTTTAAAGCTCTATACGTTTCTGGCCCAGCTTACTTGTCCGAACACATCTGCCGCTACGTCCCACCTCGTACTTTAAGAGGCCCTGCTCTCGCTCCCGCCAGCTTCCCAGGTGCGGCTGGTGGGGATGAGGGAGAGGGCCTTCTCGATGGTGGCTCCCCGTCTGTGGAATGCGCTCCCTAGCGACATACGATCAATTCCATCCCTCCTGACATTTAGGAAAAAAGTGAAAGCCTGGATGTGGGACCAGGCGTTCGCATAGTAGCACAGGACAGCACTTTAGTAGTTTAATGGAAAGTTGGTGAATAGGGCTCAATGCTTGTATGGACGGAACACTGTTTTTAACATAGGTGAATGCATAGGATGTGCGAATATAATTGTATTTTAATGTATTTCAGTGTCGAATGCTGGAGGGTTTTATATTGTGTTTTTATACTGCGATTGTGATGTCGGCATCAAATTGTGCCTTTTGGAAGCCGCTCTGAGTCCCCCCTCGGGGGTTGAGAAGAGCGGGGTAAAATGCCGTAAATAAATAAATAAATTGCTTAGTGGGAAAATTGTATTGTTAATATTAAAAATAATAAAAATTCAGTAGCTATAGTAAACTTTTCCATTGCTAAAAGAATATTAAATTGGTCATTTGATGACTACATTACTGTTTGTTTGTTTTTAGCACTCTTACGGATATGAAAAGAATTAAAAACATGTGGGATTTTCCCCCCTAGCAGGTTTGCTACAGCCTCCTGTTCGAATAGTTTCACAGCCTCAGCCGGCACGAAGACTAGATCCGCCACCCAGATTTTCGGGGCGAAATGACAGAGGAGACCCCATGGCTAACAGAAAAGATGACAGAAGGTGTGATACAATAACTCTACTCAAATCTTCCTGGCATATTACAGAGAATTCATTATTTATTTATTTATTTATTTATTGAATTTTGGATGTAAATAATATGCAGATTGGTCACAAAAGGGTGCTTTCAAAAGGGTGGTCTTGCATTAATTGGAGTGTCTCACTGTTACTTCTAGCGTAACGTGTTTGTCATCTAAAATACATTCTTAATGCCAAGCTAAAATGAAACATTTATATTTCATGTATGTTTAAGTCGTGAAAGGGAGCGTGAAAGGCGTAGGTCACGGGAAAGATCACCACAGAGGAAACGTTCTAGAGAGAGGTCTCCTCGCCGAGAAAGGGAACGGTCACCTCGAAGGCCGCGGCGTGTTGTTCCCCGTTATACTGTCCAGTTTTCCAAGTTCTCACTAGACTGGTATGTTGCTTGGATGTCACACTGCATTTTATTTCTGTTTATGGAAAGAATCTTATAGCCTGAACGTAAGTACCTGCTTTATAAACCTAAGAGGCAGAGTCCTAAGTTCCTTGGACTTTAAGACCTGGGTGGCCACAAGTGTTGGTTTCCCTATGTTTTGATTTTTAACTAGAATTCTGTAATCAACACAAGGTATACAGAAATAAAGCCAATAACAATCCCCTTTTGAGTTTAAAATGTACTAGAACAGGGCTGTCCAACTTCTACCGGACCTGTGGCCGGAATTCCGGTCCCTGATGACCTGGGGGGCCGAAGGGTCTGCCTCCGCCCCCGACTCCGCCCCACCCCGACTCCGCCCCCGGCTCCACCCCCTCCCCTTAACATAAGGGGAGAGGGAGAGAATGGAACACAATGGGAGCATAAATAAACAATTCCATATATTTAATCTATTATATAAATGGGTTCACGTCATGTGATGTATACCTCAAATAAAGAAACCATACAACGCAGAAACACAATACTTGCCAACAGAAATAGGCCTCAAGCAAGGTACGTTTGTAGCAAAGAAACTTTCCCCCCCAAAACCTAAAAGGCCCCCAAAACAACGAGTAAAAATAAAACTACATTTACCAGCATCCTCCGGGGCAGCCAAAGACTCACCCAGCCTCTGCATTCTGAACAACATGATTGGCTGCCAATAAGGGCGGATTTGCATAACTGCTGTAACCATAGCAACGCTGGCAAGAGCCATCCAAGGCTAGGATAGAATGCTAAGAGATTTCAGTTGGTGTTTGAGGGTTAAACTGCCAAAACCAAACTCTGAGGGAGCAATTCTCCAGCAAATACAACCCACAGCGACACAGCCATGACCCCACCAAGTAACATCATTTCCAACCCTTACATACTCAGACTTTCTCGCATCTCCTAAATAGGGCACAGCAACGCGTGCCGGGTACAGCTAGTATTAACATAAGGGGAGCCCCCTGATTCAGCCTACCTTCCCAAACGCGCAGGATCCAGAAGAAGCCGATCCACGAGACAGGCCACGACCGACCGAGCCAGGTGCCGAAGAAGGTCTGTGTGGGCCGCAGGGATTCAGTAGCCGAGATTTCGGCAACAGGAGGAGTATCGCGAGACTAGGCGAGCCACACAGGATTTCGCTCTCAACGCAGGCGTGATTTCGCGTTGAGTGCGAAATCCCGTGTGGCTCGCGTAGTCTCGCGATACTTGCTCCGAAACCCGGAAGTGGGTAATTTTTAAATTATATTTTTTTTTTTTCTATTTTTTTTTTTATTAAAATGCTGAGGGGGCCGGAGGAAAGGGGCTAGGGGGCTGTGTACGGCCCTGGGGCCGCCTGTTGGACAGCCCCTAGAATATACTCATTACAGACACACACATACGCTTTTTCATGTGAATTTGGCCCCCACCCACCAAAAAGTCTGTACAGTAAGAAGATTAGGTTCCTTTTAAAAATGGATTCATGTATTGTGCATTTTTACAATGATTTTGCATATTTCTGTAGTGGGAGCATTGTATCCCTTCTCTCCAAACTGCAATGTGCAGTATTAGAACAGGAAAGGCAGAGCCAAACTTGCTTAAAATGGAGTTGCTTTTTAGTAATGCCGAAAGTTCTAGTTTTATTTATTGCTGGTGTTGAACTGTTTAAGCCCCAGACCCTTTTACCATTGTGAAGTATGTGTTCTTACTGTTTGAAGTCTTAGTTGTGATATGATGGAATTGAGACGACGCTACCAGAACTTGTACATACCAAGCGACTTCTTTGATGCTCAGTTTTCCTGGGTGGATGCTTTTCCCATGTCAAGACCATTTCAGCTGGGAAACTATTGCAACTTCTATGTAATGCATAGAGAGGTGGATCCTTTGGATAAGAACATCGCTGTACTGGACCCCCCAGATGCAGATCATCTTTATAGTGCAAAGGTAGGCATCGCTTTCTAAATATCACACAGACATCCACACCTTCAATATAGGTGATGTTTCATAGGTACAATTGTTGCTTGATTGTATGACGACCTGTAGGAGGGGGGCATGTTCATGTGTAAATATCCCTTGTCCATGTGTGTGTACCTTTTAGGCACTATAAGTGCTGGTATTCCCTTCCTCCTGGCTCAGCATCCACCCACCTCTATCCCCATTTACTAAACAGTCTCTGAAGCCCCCACACACAGCCATTTCATGCTTCATAGAAAGTGGGAAGGATTGCAAGAGCCAGGTGTGAAATAATGACATCAGCAATAAGAGGCTTCGGAAGCTTTAACATTAAGTTATTGGGCGGTGGGTATATGGTTTAGAGCAGTGTTTCCCAATCGCTGTGACGGACCTCCTGCTGTGACGCGAGAAAAGCTCTCTGCACCCCTTCCTCCCCCCTCCTCCTGCCGAACTCCTGCTGCTTGGGGGGGGGGGAGGAAGGGCCGGGCAGCGGCGAAGAAAAATAAGGGGCGGGGCGCCGCCTCCTTCGGCCGTTTCCCCAGCCAGATTCCAATCCACCATGACTCCTGCCCCTCGCTTGCTGAAGCCGCACGGAGGAGGAGCCCTGCCCACTTAATCCCATCCACCGCTCATACTCCTCCTCCGTGCGGCTTCAGCGAGCGAAGAGCAGGAGTCATGGCGGAGAGCGTCGCCGGGGACGGGTCCCCTTGCTTGCACTGTCCCCTCAAGGCTGGAGAAGCTGTGGGAGAGCTGAAGCCAGGGAGAGGGGGAGGGGCATGGCGCGGCCTGCCTCCGCCCCCTCCCCCCGGCTTCAGCTCTCCCACAGCTTCACCAGTCTTGAGGGGACAGTACCAAGCCAGCATTGTGCTGACTCTGCCACCGCTGGCTTGGCACTGCCCCCTCAAGGCTGGAGCAGCTGTGGGAGAGCTGAAAGCTGGGGGAGGGCATGATGGCGCAGCCCCTGGCTCCTCCCTCCACAGCTTTGGCACTCCCAGCAGCTGCTCCCAGCAGGCCACCATCCCCCAGCCGTTCTTTACTGTGTTAGAGTGTCATTTTGGTTGGTGGTGTGCCCCCGGATTTTTTTAATGTTAAAAGTGTGCCGCGGCTCAAAAAAGGTTGGGAAACACTGGTTTAGCGTAAGTCTGCATGCGAACCTGCTTTGCTACATTGAGGTGCATGGGATTGCAGTCAATGTCTATTTGCACTGCTTTGATGCGCATTTTGTCAGCATGTCTCACATGTCCCTAATATTTCAAAACAAAAACTGGGGCTTACTCTCATAAACTGGATATGTTAAATCACATCCCAGTGTTTCTTCATGATGCTGTGTATGTTTTTGGTAACATGGTTGAATGTCAAACTGCAGTTGAAATGGTTAGATGGCATCTACCGTGTTTCCCGAAAGTATGACACCCCGATTGTAAGACGTGTCAGGGGGTCGGCTAATGTAAGTCGTACCCCGAAAATAAGACGTACCCCCCGGCCGCCGCGTCACTCGGTCCCGCCTCCTCCTCGGTCCCGCCTCCTCCTCCGCGGCCTCCGCCCGCCGCCGCCTGCTGCCACCTGCCTCCTCCGCCGCCTCCTACCTCCGCCTCCGGTGCCGCCCGCCGCCTCCTCCGCCCGCCGCTGCGCCCCACGCCTGCCGCGCGGGCGCGCTGGCGCATTTCCGACCTTCTGCCCATGCGCGAATGTCTGTGCATGGGCAGAAGGTACCGAGCGCGTCTGGCGCTGGCGCTAGCGCGCTGACGCAGGCGCGCGAGCGCTGCTCGGTTCCTTCTGCCCATGCGCGAACATTCGCGCATGGGCAGAAGGTTTGGAGCGTGCCAGCGCAGCCGCCTGGCGCGTGGGGCGTGGTCGCTGTGCGGCGCGGAGGAGGCAGGCGGCAGGCGGCACCGGAGGCGGAGGTAGGCGGCGCGGGCGGAGGCGGCGGAGGAGGCAGGCAGCGCGGGCAGCGACGGAGGCGGAGGGAGGCGGCGGAGGAGGCGGGGACCGAGGAGGAGGCGGGACCGTGTGACGGCGGCCAAGGGGAAAGGCTTACTGGGTACGGGCAGGTACCGTCGGCTAATGTATGCCATACCCCGAAAGTTAGCCGTAGTGGTGATTTTGGGGGTCAAAAGAAAGTAAGAGGCTGTCTTTCGGGAAACACGGTATGTCATGTCCTCAAAAGATATTTGGGTTGAAAGGCTTTAGAGCAGAGCTTTCATGGCTCTTCTTAACTTGCAATATCCATGAACAACCTTTCCAAACGTATTGGTTATTTTTTGACTTCACACCTTGACCAAGACTGCTTTGAACTCGGCAAATCCTTCCGGAATGTCTGGTTATGTTTAATAGCGTCTGCACCCTATCTTATTAGTTGTTTCACTGGCTGTTTTAACAGGTGATGCTTATGGCCAGTCCTAGCATGGAAGATCTATACCATAAATCTTGTGCCCTTGCTGAAGATCCCCAAGAGGTCCGGGATGGTTTTCAACACCCCGCTAGACTTATCAAGGTAAACCCTCTAGTTTCTATCAACGTTTTGTACAAGGAAGCTTTTTGAAAAGTGAATATCCCGATTCCTTAGAAGAGGATGCACAGAGCTCTTGCAAAATGAATGAGTAATGATGCTTCAACCTATTCCATTACTGAAATAATCTGAGGAAAACAAAAACTGAACTCATTCCGGTGCAAGACAATTCACATGACATAAATTGCGATATCATATCGAAATATGAAAACAATATTAAAATCAGTAACTGTTTTTAGACTGTTTGGAGAAATGTCTTTAAATGAATTGCCCTCTATTTTCTAGTTTTTAGTGGGCATGAAGGGTAAAGATGAAGCGATGGCTATTGGTGGACATTGGTCTCCCTCACTGGACGGACCTGACCCAGAAAAAGACCCGTCTGTGCTGATTAAAACTGCCATCCGTTGTTGCAGGGCTCTAACAGGGATAGATTTAAGTGTGTGCACGCAATGGTAAGTCCTGTATTCTTAAAAGGTTTTGGAGAAATCAAAGCATGCTTCTGGTTCCCTTGAAATGTATTTCGATACAACCAGTATTTTCCTTTCCTTATCAGCACCCGGCAGCTGCGCAGGTAAATTACTCAGAGTGATGCCCTAGTTATAATAATACAAAAGTGATTTGGTGCCAAGGCGTTTGAAGAACAGTGGATTTGGAAATTATGCCTTTGTTGTGTGACCTTTGCAGTGCTTCAATGTTCAAATATTTTTCATTTCACGCGTAGCTGGAGGAGATCTTCAAGGAAGCTTCATTTCATTATTCTCGTGTTATGGACAATTAGATGTTCGGGGCAGCCATATCTTCTCTTGGCGGATTTGCTATTTCTGCGTCAAATCAGAGGCGGTCCATTTTGTCAGGGGATTCCTGCCAGAAAGAAAATTCAAGAAGGAATTCCACTGTTTTCAGATTGAGACCGCAATTTAAGCTAATTTAATTGCCGTTTAGCATTTGATATTAGATGTGTTCCTTCACAGATGCTTGGACTAATTTGGACACGTCTCAAAGAGAACATATGGCTTTCATATATATATTTTTTTCTTTAGAAGAAATTCAGGTTGTCGCGGCAAAGTTTCTTTGCTTGATGTGCGACAGCGATCTAGGCTCTGTGAAACGAATTGTAGAAT
Source organism: Anolis apletophallus (assembly GCA_030556195.1). Lineage (NCBI taxonomy): Eukaryota > Metazoa > Chordata > Lepidosauria > Squamata > Anolidae > Anolis > Anolis apletophallus. The sequence continues at coordinate 135,544,000 of JARBWK010000010.1, forward strand.
TTTCTTTCCAACATGCTTCTTCCCTTGCAACAGGTACCGTTTTGCAGAGATTCGCTACCATCGCCCTGAGGAGACCCACAAGGGGCGTACGGTTCCAGCTCATGTGGAGACAGTGGTTTTATTTTTCCCGGATGTTTGGCATTGCCTTCCCACCCGCTCAGAGTGGGAAACCCTTTCCCGAGGATACAAGCAGCAGCTGGCCGAGAAGCTTCAGGGGGAACGCAAGGAGGCTGATGGAGAACAGGCACTGAACGCTAATCCCTTTTTCTATTTCTGCTTCTCACAGGCACAGGAACACAGGCACAAAATGCACATCACACACTACACCGCAAACATACCTAGGAGGAACACAACTGGTAACAATGACTGGTAAACCAGCTTTCAGCAGTGTAGCGTCTTTCTCGTTGATTTATTTAATTGCAGCTAGTGTACTAACTTACAAGTGTGTGTTGATAAAACAAAACTGTTCACCCAATATACAAATCTCTGTACTACTAGAATTAGTTGCTGGAATCTGGGACCAGTTGTTGAGTGAGATTCATTCAGTTTTTAATGTTGTATTAAGCATTTTTCTATTTTACCCCCCAAAAAAACCAAACCACTGAGGTTTCTCTTGTATGTTAGCCTCTAAAAATAGGCAAGATATTGAAATAACATACTTATTTGTGGCCGATTGGCATCTCGGCAAATGTCAAAAAAACGAGGACTATTTTGGGTGGTTTGAAAATGGGGGGAGATCACATGCTGTGTGGTTAGTGGCGGCCAACAGTGTCTGCGTGTCCCTGTTGTTCTTTGTGTTGTTGTTTTTTTTATCACCCTTTTGTGTTTCACAGAGATGGCTCTTGATTGGCTCGTGAGAGAGACACTGACCATTATAAAGTAGTAGAATGTGTGTATGTGGCTTTGTTGAAATGATAACTTTAGGAGAAGACTGTCTGATGAACAGTTGTGGCCTTGCCCAGATCAGCTGCAGAATTTAAGAAACAAAGACGCTTTGCTTTTAAATTTTTTGAAGAATGACGTCGGTATTTCATTCTTTAGGATGAAGAGGAAAAGGATGACGGGGAGGCCAAAGAGATTTCTACTCCTACTCATTGGTCTAAACTTGATCCAAAGGCAATGAAGGTAACCACCGCTGCAGACCTCGGCATGTTTAGGTTCCATTACAAAGTCCCATTTTAAAGGTTTGACTAGATCAGGGCTGTCCAACTGGCGGCCCTGGGGCCGTACACGGCCCCCAAGCCCCTTCCCCATGGCCCCCTAACCCCCTGCAAGACATCAGGGTTTTTTTTTTAAAAAAAAAATTGAAAAAAATTCAAGGAGGGGGGGCCACGCAAGTGAGGAGGAGGCGGAGGGAAGCCACGTCAGATGCCCTAGGGGCGGGACTTCCCCCCCGCCTCTTCCCCGCTCGCGCAGGGCCGCTCGCGGGCTTGCGCGCCAGGGCAAGATCGGCGAGCCGCCCTCCGCTGTGTCCTTGACTCTTGCAGCGGCCGCGCCTGACGGAAGGTAAGCTTCAGGCGCGGCCGCTGCAAGGGCTAGGGGCACGGCGGAGGGCGCCTCTCCGATCCCCCAGCCCGCCTCCCGCCCTGGCGTGCATGCCCGGCTTCTTGCGCGACCCACCCCTTTTCGGCGCCTGACGTCCCCTCTTCCCTTCCGGGTCAAGATGCGCAGCCGCTGCAAGAGTCAAGGACACGGGCGGAGGGCGGCTCGCCGTCTCTGCCCTGGCGCGCAAGCCCGGTAAGCCGGGAGCTTACCTTCCTTCAGCCCCGCTTTTCGGGCAGGGGCTGGCCGACGTCAGGCGTGGCCCTGTATCGCCACCCCCCCGACGGGGCTGGTGGCGTCAGGGGTGGCGCTGGGCATGCGCCCCAGGGCAGGAGCGGGCCACGCCCCCCGAGCAGCCACGCCCCCACTGCAGCCACGCCCCTGCGAGCAGCCACACCCTCTGCTCCGGCCCCCAAGGTGATCCGTCACCTGCATTCCGGCCCTTGGGCCCGAAGATGTTGGACAGCCCTGGACTAGATAGTGTAGTATGTTTTTCCCCTTTGTTCTCTTCTACTGGATATGATCCCGTGTTTTCTTTGGGGAAAAAATGCTGCCTCTTCATTCTTGCTAAAAGAAGTCTTTGATTGTATTATGGGATGCTATTTTATTTATTTATTTATTTTTGACTTCTTAGTCGCCACTCCCGTCAGGCTCGGGGCGACTTACACATGTTAAAAACACTGTAAAAACAACTAAAACATCAAGATTAACATCCACAATTAAAATTATACAATAGTGCACGCGCACCAGAATTACTCCCATGGCCTACGGCTACATCGTAGAAGGCCTGGAGTTATTTACTGACCAAATGCCTGTACAAACAGAAAGGTCTTACAAGCCTTCCGGAAGGCTAGTAAGTTAGGCAACGCGCAAATTTCGGGAGGAAGAGCGTTCCAAAGTACTGGAGCGATTACAGCAGTGCTTCTCAACCTGGGGGTCGGGACCCCTGCAGGGGTCGCAAGGGGGTGTCAGAGGGGTCGCTAAAGACCATCAGAAAACACATTATTTTGTTTGGTCATGGGGATTCTGTATGGGAAGTTTGGCTGAATTCCATTGGTGGTGGGATTCAGAATGCTGTTTCATTGTAAGTGAAGTATAAATTCCAGCAAGTACAACTCCCAAATGTCAAGTCTCTTTTCTTCAAACTCCACCAGTGTTCACATTTGGTCATATTGAGGATTCGTGCCAAGTTTGGCCCAAATTTATCATTGTTTGAGTCCACAGTGCTCTCTGGATGTAGGTCAACTACAACTCCCAAACTCAAGGTCAATGCCCACCAAACAATTGCAGTATTTTATTTATTTATTTTATTTATTTATTTATTCGGTTTTATATTCCGCTCCTCCCTGCAGGCTCGGGGCGGATCACAACAACATTCGATAAAAACATCGAAATACAACAATGTTAAAAAGACCACAGTTCAGTTGGCCATGGGAGTTCAGTGTGCTAAGTTTGGTTTAATTCCATCGTTGGTGGAGTTCGGAATGCGCTTCTATTGAACAATAAATCCCAGCAACTACAACTCCCAAATGACAAAATCAATCCCCTCACCAACCCCAGCAGTATTTAAATTTGGGCGTATGGGGCCTTTGTGCCAAATTTGGCCCAGTTAATGAAAATACATCTTGCATATTGGATATTTACAATTCATAACTGTAGAAATATTACAGTTATGAAGTAGCATCTAAAATAATTTTATGATTGGGGGTCACCACAACATGAGGAACTGTAATTAAGGGGTCACGGCATTAGAAAGGTTGAGAACCACTGCTCTAAAGGCTTTTAGGTCGGGTGAGGGGTTTTACAGCTTGGCACCGCAAGAAGGTTAAGGGACTCTGATCGCAGTGGTCTTGCGGGACAACATACCGTGTTTCCCCGAAAGTAAGACAGCGTCTTACTTTCTTTCCCCCCCAAAAAGTCCCCTACGTACCTTTTGTTTGGGTACGTCTTATATAAACTAAGACGTACCCCATCGCCACGCCCACGCCGTCACGCCGCCGCGGCACACCTCCGCGGCGCAGCTTTCTGGACAAAGGAAGGGAGGGCGAAGAAAGCCAGAAGCATGGCAAAGCGCCGCTGCGTCAGAGTGACGCATCGTCGCTCTGCCCCCGCCCCCTCCCTTCTCCCTCCCTTTCTTGGAGAAAGAAAGAGGGGGAAGCGAGCCGGGCGGGGCAAAGCGACGACGCGTCAGAGTGACGCGTCATCGCCTGCCCCGCCCCGGCTCCCTTCTCCCTCCCTTTCTTGGAGAAGGAAAGGAGGGAGAAGGGAGCCGGGGGCGGGGCAAAGCGACGACGCGTCAGAGTGACGCGTCATCGCTCTGCCCCGCCCCCGGCTCCCTTCTCCCTCCCTTTCTGGGAGAAAGGAACGGAGGGAGAAGGGAGCCGGGCGGGGCAAGCGACGGCGCGTCAGAGTGACGCGTCATCGCTCTGCCCCACCCCCGGCTCCCTTCTCCCTCCCTTTCTTGGAGAAAGGAAAGGAGGGGAAGGAGCCGGGAGGCGGGGCAAGCGACGACGCGTCAGAGTGACGCGTCATCGCTCTGCCCCCCCGGCTCCCTTCTCCCTCCCCTTGGAGAAAGGAAAGGAGGGAGAAGGGAGCCGGGCGGGGCAAGCGACGACGCGTCAGAGTGACGCGTCATCGCTCTGCCCCGCCCGGCTCCTTCTCCTCCCTTTCTTGGAGAAAATGTGCCGCGGCCGATGGGCCGGTCGCGGCGGCGGCGGCGTGGCGACGAAGTACGGCTTACATTCGGGGTACGGCTTACATTAGCCGACCCCCCTGACACCCCCGATACGTCTTACAATCGGGGGTGTCTTATTTTCGGGGAAACACGGTAGTGAGAGGCGGTCCCTTAGGTACACTGGCCCCAGACCATTCAAGGACTTAAAGGTTAAAACCAGCACTTTGAAGGTGATCCGGTGCTTTATTGGAAGATGGTAAGCCTGCCAACAGCCGAGCTGCAGCGTTCTGCACCAGCTTAAGCTCCCGGATCACCGACAAAGATGTTTGAAGGAAGATGTTTAGGTTTATGATATTCTTCTAATTTTGCTTGCCTTATGTTATGTAATTGACAAGGATATCTATCTGTGTTCATTTGATTATGTAAATCCTAAATCATTGGCTGAAATATTTACTAGGTTAATGACCTGCGAAAGGAGTTAGAAAGCCGAACTCTCAGCTCAAAGGGCCTGAAATCCCAGTTGATAGCCCGTCTGACAAAACAGCTAAAAGTGGAAGAACAGAAAGAAGAACAGAAAGAACTGGAAAAGTCTGAAAAGGAAGATGAGGAGGAAGAAGAGCGGAAATCGGAAGATGACAAAGAGGTGTCTATCTTAACATGTTTGACTAGATATAAAGCATTTAGAAAATATTTTATTCATTCATTTAAGTCAGTGATTTTCAACCTTTTTTGAGCCGCGGCACATTTTTTACATTTACAAAATCCTGGGGCACACCACCAACCAAAATGACACAAACTGACACTCTTGTCATTTTACTACCTGTCACTCTCCCCCCTCGTGACGCCGCTGCTTCCGCCAAACCCCCTCCCACCCCTTGGGAGGCCCACGCGTAGAAGGCCCGTCACCGTCCCGCGGGGGAGGGCTGCGCTGAGTGGCCGAAGTACACGCGGGCTCGGCTGAGCAGGACGAATAGGAATTGAGCACACGGGGTGGCTTCAAGCCTTGGAACAAACTGCTGCGGAGGCTAGCAGCCGTTGCCACCCCCAGCTCTCCTTCCCAAGGGGGTTCAGCCCCCCTAGGAGTGCCCCCGGCGTCCCTTCGGCTTCCCTGCTGTCGCCTTGGGGCCAGATCGGGAAGGAACCAAGCTGGGCTGTGGAGCTGCATATCCCAGCCTCTGCTCTGCTCTGCAGCAAACCCAGAGCCCAGCCAGGAGAGGCCAGGAGGGGCTAGAGGAGCTAGAGGGCAGAAAGACTCGCCTAGAGCCTCCGGGAGTGGGGCAGCTCCCGCGGACTCCTCCTCCCTCTCCTCCTCCTTGCTGCCGGAGGGGAGAAGGACAGTAGAGTGCCCGAGGAGCCAGGAAGCAGGAGCAGCCACAGCCTGGCCAGGTAGCCCTTGGCACGCAGAGGGAGGGAAGAAAGGAAGGGAAGGAGGGAGGGAGGAAAGTTCTGGACACCGAGGGCTCTCCCTGACTGCAGCCAGGCTGGCTGCCATTGCTGCTTCGGCCAGGAAAGCCTCATTTCTGCTGCCTGAAGTTTCCTGCTAGGCCCTCTCTCTCTTTCTCTACACTGTAATTTCCCATGGCACACGTGATGATCGCTCACAGCACACTTGTGTGCTGCGGCACACTGGTTGGGAAACACCGATTTAAGTAGTTGATTTAAATTGTGTGCATCCTGTTTGTAACAGGCTCGAGGCCTTGACCTTTCTATTTCATCCCACCGCTGACGCCCAAATGTAAAAGATCAGGGCCCTTTGCGTTATAAACTTTGAGAGAATTTTGTATTAACCAGCTTGTGCCCTAATAAAAGTTCTTCTTCAAGGTAACGCTGCCACCAACCTTGATAAAATAATCAAGGATTTTCAGGATGTAAGATAAGTACTTCTACCCAAACCCTTTGTAGCTCCTAGGGAAGTATCAGCTTTGTGGAGGGCTGAGGTAAAATATCTCTTTAGACCAGTGTTTCCCAACCAGTGTGCCGTGGGCAATCATCAGGTGTGCCGTGGGAAATTGGAACCTCCAATCCCCTTTCTTCCCCCTCCTGCCGAACACTTCTTCTTCTCCACTCAGGCTCCTTTCTTCCCAGCCTCGCTATGCTCTCTTTGCCTCGCTTTGCTCACGCTGCCGCTTCTGCGGGAGGGGGGAGGGAGGAAGACGTGACCCGTGCGGGCGCTACTGCGCAGACTCACCCCATGTCTTCCTCCCTCCCCTCCACAGTGCTCTCTGGATATAGGTGAACTACAACTCCAAAACTCAAGGTCAATGCCCACCACACTCTTATAGTATTTTCTCTTGGTTATGGGAGTTCTGTGTGGGAAGTTTGATTCCATTCCATCATTGGTGGAGTTCAGAATGCTCTTTGATTGCGGGTGAACTATAACTCCCAGCTGTTGAGCAAGACCTTCGTGTGTGCCTTTCTGCCATTCCTGCCAGGATATCTATGTTGTGTTCATCGAAACAGGCCCAGGTTTCACACTGAGTGTATAAATACATTTAAAAACATATTAACTATATGTATTACTGTGTTAGAGTGTCATTTTGGTTGGTGGTGTGCCTCAGGATTTTGTCAATGTAAAAAATGTGCCACAGCTCAAAAAAGGTCGAAAAACACTGCTTTAGACTGCTGGCACTGTTTAAACCAGTGTTTCCCAACCAGTGTGCCGTGGCACACTACTGTGCCGTGAGCAATCATCTGGTGTGCCATGTGAAAAAGGAACCTCCAATACCCTTTCTTCCCCCTCCTGCCGAACACCTTTTCTTCTCCACTCGGGCTCCCTTCTTCCCAGCCTCGCTCAGTTCGCTTTGCCTTGCTTTGCTCACTCTTGATCCGAGGGGCTTCTGCCAATATTTTGATATATATATATATATATATATATATATAAACACACACTGTATATACTGTATATATATATATATATATATAGAGAGAGAGAGAGAGAGAGAGAGAGAGAGAGAGAGAGCAACAGAGCAGGCAGAAAAGCAAACATCACAGGGAAGCATGTCTGTGTAGGAGGGTAAACATTAGGAAGAACTTCCCGACTGAGAGAGCTGTTCAGCAGTGGCACTCTCTGCCTCAGAGTGTGCTTCCGTCTGGCTGCTCTCTTTCCAGCCGGCTTCCCTGAGGACCGGGTACGTTTTTGTTTACCAACTATTACTACATTTGGCCTTTCTAGTGACTGTGTATCAACTCTCCTGTTCATTGGTCACCAGTTATATACTAAGTGTATAAATACATTTAAAAACATATTAACTGTATGTATTACTGTGTTAGAGTGTCATTTTGTGTCATTTTGGTTGGTGGTGTGCCCCAGGAGTTTGTAAACCTAAAAAAATGTGCCGCGGCTCAAAAATGGTTGGGAAACACTGGTTTAAGGGACTTCTTGTGAAAAAAGGCACACACAAGGCTTGACTTTTAAATTGAACAGAATAATACTTATTGTTCAAACTACTGTCTTAGAAAGGCACAAAAGCATATTGGTTACTTGAGAATACAGTCTCGTAAATAATTTCAGTAACAAAGTTCTTTAAATCTTAGGTGGTAAATCTTCTTTAAAAAATATTAAACAGGTTTCACTATTTCAATGTTGTTGCGTTGAAATGGTTCTTATACTTCAAGGTACAGATTAGTTTAGGGCCAAACCAAACCTAACCTTTCCCTTACACTAACCCAGGCCTGGGCAAACTTTGGCCCTCCAGGTGTTTTGGGCTTCAACTCCCACAGTTCCTAACAGCCTCAGGCCCCTTCCTTTTGCCCCTCAGCCGCTTAAGCGGCTGAGAGGCAAAAGGAAAGGGCCTGGGGCTGTTAGGAACTGTGGGAGTTGAAGTCCAAAACACCTGGAGGGCCAAAGTGTGCCCAGGCCTGCACTAACCCAATCTGTTTAGCTGTGAGAAGTTACCACTAACTCTCAGCTAGCTAGGGTAAGGATTCCTTACACTGTCTCTTGAGAATCAGCTGATATTTATCAGGAATACCAGTTTTCACCATGTTTTGGGTTTGCATGATGTATTATTTATATACTCCATACAAATATCCTGTTCGGTAGGATGTGGTTATTATTTCCTTGTTTCAGATACAAACTTGAAACGTAGAAGTAGGTTTCTTATGTAACCATACTTGTTCAGTTTATGAATCTGAGAAGATAGCCATAAATTAAAAAAGGTTTCCCCAGGCATTAAGTCTAGTCGTGTCCGACTCTGGGGGGTGATGCTCATCTGCTCACAAGCCAGCGCTGTCCATAGATACCTCCAAGGCAGACCTGGGCAATTGCCGGCCCTCCAGGTGTTTTGGACTTCAAATCCCAGAAATCCTAACAGCTGGTAAACTGGCAGGATTTCTGGGAGTTGAAGTCCAAAACACCTGCCATTGCCCAGGTCTGCTCCAAGGTCATGTGGCCAACATGACTGCATGGAGCGCTGTTACCGCTTCTTGTAGAAGTGGTAGCTATTGATCTATTCACATTTGCATGTTTTCGAACTGCTAGGTTGGCAGAAGCTGGGCCTAACAGTGGGAGCTCACTCCACTCCCTGGATTTTAACCACCAACGTTTCAGTCAGCAAGTTCGGCAGCTCAGCAGTTTAACCCGCTGCACCACCAGGGGTCCCATAAACAAAACAGCCACAATCCTCTTGAAAAGAATCGAAACGCCGCTGAAAGCTGGCGTCGATCTTTGCGGTGTAACAAGGATTTGTACTGTTTTAAGTGAAAAGAATATCGCTGCCACCATTTGTCAATGTTTGACCACTGGATGTGAGGGTCTTTGTGTACAAACGACTTCCACAGATGTTTTTGTTGAAAGTGTCTAACAGTTTATTTTACACAAATGGGCTAATAGCTTAGGTGGTTTCAAAGGTGCTCCGAAGAGGTACAAACTTGCAATATTAAACAATGTAACACTGGGGGTTTTCCCTGGTACAGTTACACACAAGTAACTACTTAATACTGGGTTACTCTCAACCCTGGGACTAAACTCTGTCCCACACACTTGGGTTTCCCTCAAACCCACACACAGAACTGAACTGCACACTTCAGTTCCTACAGACAGCTTGCTGCTTCAGCAACTCTTAATTCCTAACTAACTCTGCCCACAGCAGCTGGCCAACTGACATTCTTCAACTGTCAGATTCAAACTCAACATTCTAAAGCTAGCCTTGGCTGGCTCCGCCCACTGTTACTATGACAACACATTCCCCCAGGAGGGAAATGCCTTTACTATCATAGTTAACCCTTTAGGGTCTGTCTAACATTCAACCCCATTTCAAATACAAATGTCCCTTCTAAACCATATAAACAAACATGTGATCAACATACAGCACATGTATTTACACATAAATAACCACCTCATCACACCTCTCCTTTTCTTTTTTCTTTGTGCACTCCTTTTGTTGCAGTGAGGATTGTTGCCCCAATTGACGATCATGTCATAGTTAAACAAATTTCCTAGCTATTCAATTGCCCCACTTCAAATCTTCAATGAGACCTTCAAAGGGACTTTCTCCACTTCACCTAAATGCCTTACGACTCGTGTCTCCAATCCTTTAAGGTTCTTTTTGTACCATTTCTTTTCCAGGGAACTATGCACGTGTTCCTCTTCCTTGTCTCTGTCAACAATTAGGGTGAAAGTAATAAACACAAGAAGTGTTATGACTAAAGATTTGGAATAAACAAATAAACAACAACAAATGCCAGACTCTGTTCTCTAGTCCAGTGATTTTCAACCAGTGTGCCGTGGAACACTAGTGTGCCGTGAGAGATCATCAGGTGTGCTGTGGGAAATTATTTTCGAACTTCATTCCTATATAAACTATAAGGCGCATCTGTCTCTTTAAGAAATGGAAACCATAGCACTCTCGCGTCACCTAAGAAGTGACGCGAGAGTGCTATGGTTGCGCCATCTTGGATTCGCTCAGGCGCGGCTAAGTAAACAAAGTTAGAGTTAGTGCTGCAGCTGCGCGTCAAGTGACAGTTGCAATTTGGGATCACAGCAAGACAAGCGAGTGACAGGGACGGAGAAGTTTCTGAGAAGGAAAAATGCAAATGCCAAACAGGGCCCTGGACAAAATTATGACACAGATGAAGGCCCTAATATGAGTGGTGGACAAAAGAAAAAAGAAAAGATGAAACAGGCCCAGTGAGTGTATAAATACATCTAAAAGTGAATGTATAAATACATTTAAAAACATATTAACTATATGTATTACTGTGTTAGAGTGTCATTTTTTGTCATTTTGGTTGGTGGTGTGCCCCAGGATTTTGTAAATGTAAAAAGTGTGCCACGGCTCAAAAAAGGTTGAAAATCAGTGCTCTGGTCAGTGGGACATGCCTCACTTCCATATGATGTCCTCTGCATTGAGGAAGAGACTAAAAAGTCCAGTATATAATTGTCTCCATGTGTCTTCTCACATTTGCAGGAGGAAGAAAGGAAACGTTTAGAGGAAGTGGAGCGCCAGCGTCGAGAGAGACGCTACATCTTGCCTGATGAGCCAGCAATCATTGTGCACCCCAACTGGGCAGCCAAAAGTGGAAAGTTTGACTGTAGTATCATGTCCCTTAGTGTGCTTTTGGATTACAGGCTGGAGGATAACAAAGAACATTCTTTTGAGGTAAGCATTTTATGTATCGCACATCCGCAAAACCCTTCAGTATTTTCAGAGGTTGTGTGAGTGCCTTAGTTTTGTATTGCATTGGATATGAGCCATCAGCTTTGATGGATTGCTGTGAGTTTTAGGGCTATATGGCCATGTTCCAGAAGCATTCTCTCTTGACGTTTCACCCACATCTATGGCAGGCATCCCTCAGAGGTTGTGCGGGCTGTTGGTAACAAGGCAGGTGAGGTTTTTATATCTAGGGTGGGTGAAAGAACTATTGTCTCCTTGAGGCAAGTGTGAATGTTGCAGTTGGCCACCTTGATTAGCATTAAGTGGCCTTGCAGCTTCAAAGCCTGGCTGATTGCTGCGTGAGGGAATCCTTTGTTTGGAGGCGTTAGCTGGCCCTGATTGATTCTTGTCTTGTCTGTTTTTTGAGTGTTGCTTTTCTGATTTTAAAGTTTTTAAAAACTTGTAGCCAGATTTTGTTTGTGTTCATGGTTTCCCCCTTTCTGTTGAAATTGTCCACATGCTTGTCGATTTCAATGGCTTGCCTTTGTAGTCTAATATGGTAGTTGTTAGAGTGGTCCAGCATTTCCATGGTCTGAAATACTATGCTGTGTCCAGGTTGGTTCATCATGTGTTCTGCAATTCTCTGGTTGAATTAGCGCCTTTCATGTTCCTTGATTTGTGTTTGGGCAATGCTGCGTGTGGTAGTCCCTATGTAGACTTGTCCACAGCTGCATGTTATACGGTAGACTCCTGCAGAGGCGAGAGCATCCCTCTTGTTATTTGCTTAACGTAGCTTTGATCTTTCAGTTTTATGCCACAGTTTCACTTTGTGATGAAAAAAATAGGCATTTCACCTAGTGTTGCGCCCCAAGGACCTGGAGGACCCCTCAGTAATCCGCTTGACACTGGCCACGTTTCAAAGCTTTATTTAGAATATAAAATATAGTAAAGAGACTAGGATTATGGTCTAAAGATGTTTAAAGCATCAATAGATAGCAGCAATTGTTCATGGAGGCAGGAAGCAAGGTTATAGTCCTTTAGTATATGCAGGAACCAGCAAAAGAACCTTCGTGCCCCAAACGGGCTAAATCCAGGAAAGGTAAATACTTGGGTTAAAGCAGAGCAAACGAAGTCCTTGGCAAAGAAGTTTTTAGCAAGGCCCCCGCGGCCTGGCGAGGTTTCGTGGATCGTGACTTGGAAAGTTGCAAAGTTTATTTATTTATTTATTCGGTTTAATATACCGCTCTCTCCAGAGCTCAGAGCGGTTTACAGAGGTAAAATCAGATAAAACATATAAAACATCAAAAAACCAATAAAACCCCCAATTAACCCCATTCCTAGTAAAACAACCATATGCAGCATGATGGCATGACGGTGACGTGACGCGGCAGAGTGCAGATTATGGCGGGCACCAGCCAAGGCCGAATGCCTGCCTGAATAGCCAGGTCTTAACGGCTCTGCGGAATGGCATCAGGTCCCGAGTGGGTCGAATCTCCTCAGGCAAGAAGTTCCACAGAGTGGGTGCAGCCACAGTAAACGCCCTCTGCCGCATACTAGATAACCTGTAGATCTTGATACTAGGTACCTCCAATAAGTTGAGCCCCTCTGAGCGCAGTGATCTCGTGGGCACGTAAGGGGTAAGCCGCTCCCTCAGGTACACTGGCCCCAAACCATATAAGGCCTTGAAAGTTAGAACTAACACCTTGAAGGTGACCCGGAATTCAATTGGGAGCCAGTGCAGCTCGCGCAAGAGTGGAGTCGCGTGAGCGGCTCTTGGGGCTCCTAAGAGCAGGCGCGCTGCTGCGTTCTGCACCAGCTTGAGTTTCCGGATCGCCAACGAAGGTAGGCCAATGTACAGCGCATTGCAGTAGTAGAGCCTCGAGATGACCGTGGCTTGGATCACTGTGGCCAGGTCGCAGCGGGAGAGGTAAGGAGCCAGACGTTTTGCCTGTCGCAGGTAGTAAAACGCTGTCTTGCAGGCGCAGGCAATCTGCGCCTCCATAGACAGCTGGGAGTCCAGCCGACCCCTAAGCTCTTTACTGACAGTTGCGGGCGGAGTTCCACGCCGTCAAACGTCGGCAACTGGGTCTCTACCCCCCCCGGGCGGCCCAGCCACAAGATCTCCGTCTTCGCCGGGTTCACCTTCAACTTACTGGCTCGCAGCCATCCAGTTACGGCTTCTAGGCAGAGATGGAAATTATCGGGAAATTAAGTTGACGAAAGATGCCCATGGTCTCTGGAGATGAACCTATATAGTCCTTAAACCTTTGATCCCCTTCGATGCAACTGCGTCGAACATCAATTCCCATAACAAATCCCAGCTGGCTTCTCTTAGGCCTTTCACATGAGAATGGTATGCAGTGCCATTCTGGGGTGTGACACCTAGTAGCACAAGTACCACTACTCTGTTTGAATTGGATTTGCACACGTTGGCTTCTCTGCTCCTCCTGGGGGAATTGTGCGCCTTCTCCTTCGGACAGTTGTGAAAATTCTCTGCCTGCTCTGTATTGTGTTATAGATCTTCCAAGCCCAGTATCCACAAATATTGCTTTAAATACTTATCTTCCAAGTAGAATTCTACTTCAGAGGAAAGTTTAAGCTTGCCATAGAGTTGGGTGATGATGCCTGTTTCTCTGCTTCAGCTTCTCCTTTTCCTAAAACGAGAGTACAGTCGGTCAACTGCATCCTGGAATTCAATCATACCGAGTATGAAAATGTTCCCCCACACATTTGAAAAAAGCAAACTTTGGTTTTGCCATTTTGTATAAGGGGCTCCATTTTCCTACACCATTGTATATTTTATTTATTTATTATTCGGGCTTCTATGCCGCCGACTCCCTGAGGCTCGCGGCGGCTTACAGGAGCCGAAGGGCACAGTAAAATACAGGCAATAAGCAGTTAAAAACAATTAAAAACAACAGCAGTACAGTAATTAATAACACAGTTAACACAATGAACAGCACATCGTCCTCAGAAGAACGAATAGATGGCGGGGCATGGGCAGGACTTACTCACCAAAGGCCTGCTTAAACAGGTATGTTTTACAGGCCCGTCTAAACGGGAGCAAGTCCTTCATAGCCCGAGTTCCGGCCGGGAGGGCGTTCCACAGCGTAGGTGCTATGACAGAGAACGCCCTCCGGCGGGTAGCAGTCAGCCTTGCCAGTTTAGCTGAAGGTATCTCCAGGAGATTGGAGTCCTCAGACCGAAGTGATCTCGGAGGGCAATATGGGGTGAGACGGTCCCTCAGATACGCTGGCCCCAGGCCGTGTAAGGCCTTAAAGGTGAGGACCAACACTTTGAAGGTGATCCGGTGCTCAATTGGCAGCCAGTGCAGATCCTGCAAAACAGGTGTTATGTGGGCGCCAGCTGGCGTGCCAGACAGGAGCCGGGCGGCAGTGTTCTGCACTAGCCTGAGCTTCCGGGTCACCGACAGAGGAAGGCCAACGTAGAGCTGTGTAATGGATGTGGTGTTCCAGCCTGGTTCATCTGAGTTAGCCAGGGATGATGGGTTACCAGATGAGATAGCCAGGGATGAGGGGTTGTCTGGTGAGCCTGCTGCTAATGAGCAGGTGAGGGATGAAGAGGAAATGGATTTTGATTCAGAGTTCGGTAGTGAAAGTCAAGATGGCCTTGGTTCCCAAGAAAGTGTTTTCACTCCCTCGATCTCAAGCGAGAATTCCAGAGATGGGGAGGGTGATGTTTCCCAGCCTGATAGCACCGCACCTGGGAGCTCTAATGAGCAGAGCTTCGACAGGAGGGCAAGCATCAGATCCACCCGAAAGGATTGGAATTTGAAGAGGGGGGTGCGGTGGACACATAGAAGTTAGATTCCTTTATTAGACCAGGCTGGGAAGGGTTTCGCCAGACCTGAAGCTACGTTTAGCTTGGAAGGACTCGGGCTCAAGACTCTTAAGTTCACGTTTGACCGCAGGAGCAGTTTGCCTTGTTTCTCAAGACTCTAAGTTTCACGTTGACCGCAGGAGCGGTTTGCCTTGCCTACGGATGATTGCTTTCCATGGGATTTAAGCCAGTTTGACTTGCCAGTGAGAGCTTTACCGGACTATCGTTGGACTTGCTTTGATTTGCTTCTTCTAACCTTTGGACTATTCCTTTATTCTTTTTTTTTTTTTTTTTTTTTTTTTTTTTTTTTAAAGCTAAATTCCTACTTTTATTTTATTTTAACACACACAAAAAAAAAACATACCAAGCACTCACAGAACATTTGCACTTCCCACCACCAACATGAGGATTGTTCCCTTTTATATATTCATTTCTTATGGAGACATTTTTTTTTATATCTTTATCTTTATACCTTTCCATTCTATATACTATATACTATATAACATTTGTATCCTATTTCTTATGGCTTGATCTCCAGAATGCTTCATAATATGATTCTTTACCCTTGTCCATCTTTCTTCCATTTTTCTCATTCTATTTTCATTGATTTTTGAAGCATTTAATTTCCCATTCATAATTTCAAATTCCATTTGTTCCACCATATAATGATACCATTTGTTTACTGTCCATTTTGATTTATCTTTCCATCCTAATACTATTACTGCTTGTGCACATTCTATTATTGCTTCTTTTATTTCCCTATCATTTTCCGTTTTCACCATTTTTCCTATTACCGCAATTTCCTTTGTTATGATCCACTCATTTCCTAGAATTTGTTTTGCCTGATTTTGTATAGTCTGCCAAAAATGTTGTATATATTCACATTCCCACATCATGTGCATAAATCGCCCTTTCTGTTGGCATCCGTGCCAGCACTGACTACTACCCTTTTATAGTAGTATGCTAATTGACAGGGTGTACGATACCATTTATGCAGTATTTTCCTCCCTCATTTCTCGTACTTTGGTATTTCTTTTTCGTCCCTATAATCTCTACCACATTTCTCATCTCTTGTTCCGTAATTTGTAGCTCCATTTCCCACATACTTTTCAAATCCCGTATTGTACCTCCATCTGCCTCTAATAGCATTATATATATATTGCTGGCCTGTGCCTTCATTCCTTCCCATTTGTCTCTTATTATCTTTTCAAAGGCGGTATCTTCACTCTTAACCATATTAATATTATCTTTTATTCTACAGTATGCACAAATTGCTCTTATCTGTAACCAATTTTCTTGTCAAGCCATTGTTTAATTCTATCCTCACTTACCATTCCCTCTTTGTTATATAATTGTTCTACCCTCTCTATTCCCTTTTCCTTCAATATCTGGATATTTCTATTCATATTTGATTCCTTATCCTTATTAATTGTCCATACTGTTGACATTTTGGATTTTAAGCTACTTATTTTCCCTTGCCATTTTTTCCACACTTGCATAGTTCCTTTCATTGGTCCTATTAATCTATCTACATTTCTTTTATCCCATTTTCTAAAATTATTTCTTCAAGAACTTACTCCATTCATTTCCTTTTCAAATCTCACCCATTTTTATTAGTCGCTTGTAGTTCTATTACTCTTTCAATTTGGAAGGCATCACTATATAGTTCTAGACATGGACATCCCCATCCTCCTTTCATTTCTTTTGCAATTATCAATTTTTTTTCTTACTCTTGGTCTTTCCCCCTTCAACCCAATTATTTAATTTCCTATCCCATTCCTTTAATTTTGTCATCGGAGGAATTCCTGGGAGAGCCTGAAATAGGTACATCATTTTTGGAATTATCAATATTTTCAATGCCCTTATCCTAGACATTTGTCTCAAATTCTTATTCTTCCACCCACTCATTTGTTTTAACATTCTCTTCCATACCATTTTGTAATTTCCGTCTATTATTTTATCAAATGTTTTATATATCCAAATTCCCAGGTACTTCATCTTTTTTATTCCCAATTTTAATCCTGATTCCTTCCTTATCTCTAATTGTTCCCCTTGGGTGTATTGATAAATAATATCTCTGATTTTTCCATATTAACTGATAGCCCTGAATCTTTTTAAACTCCCTCAAGATTATTTGAATTGATTTAATCATTTCCCTTGGCCTCTGTGTTAAAAAATTATTAGTCATCCGCATACAAGTTCAATTTCATCTCCTCCTTCCTCCCAATCTTATACCCTTCCCATGTTTCATCCATCTTTATTTTGTATGCTATTCTATTGCCAGAGCAAATAACATTGGAGATAACGGACACCCTTGTTTGGTTCCATTATCGATTTGAATGTTTTCTGTTCTTTGTCCATTCACTCTAATACAAGCCTTATTCTCCCTATATACATTTTTGATCATTTCACAGAAGTTCCCCAGATTTAGTTCTTTACATAATCTATGCAAATATTCATGATTTACTTTGTCAAAAGCTTTATATACATCTAACTTTAAAATTGACAATTTTCTTTTTGTTTTTTGTCGCATGGCAAATCGCATTAACAACATTTCTTATTGGTTCACTAATTCTACGCCCTTTGACAAACACATATTGGTCTTCTCCTATAATCTTTGGTAAAATAACTTCCAATCTATTTGCTATAATTTTCATGAATATCTTATAATCTTGGTTTACTAAACTAATCGGACGATATGATTCTGGGAGCTCTGGTTGTCTATCTGGCTTCAGAACTGGAATAATCTCTGAAAGTTTCCATGTTTCCGGGACAATCCCTCTCATATATACCTCATTAAACATTGCTGCCATATATGGTGCCAACTCATACATAAATGTCTTATAAAATTCGGCTGTATATCCATCTATACCAGGTGCCTTATATTGTTTCAGCCCTTTAATTACCTGAATTATTTCTTCCTGTGTTATTTCTTCGTTTAGAATGTTTTTTATCCTCCTCATTTATTTTATTCCCAATTTTATTTCTTTCTTATTCACCTGTTCTTTTGATACAGCTCCCTGTAGAATTCTCTCATTATATCTTCTAATTCTTTTCTCCCTTCTTTCACCAATCCATTTTTATCTTTAAGTTTTGTTATACATGCCTTTTCCTTTCTCCTCTTCAAATATCTCACCATTTGTTTCATTGATTTTGTACCCCATCCATTAATTGTTGTCTCACACACTGTCTCATTTGTTCCATTGCACCTCGTCCATTAATTCCAATTCTTTCTTTTTCTGCCTTAAAATACTATTTATATTTTTTTCTCCTCGTTATTCTCAATTGTTCCTGTAGTAATTCAATTTCCTTTATACATTTTTCTCTTTTCTCTCGCCAACTTTTTCTTATATGGGACTCAGTGCTTATGCAATAACCTCGAAATACACTTTTAAATGCGTCCCACACCACAGTTTTAGATAACTCTCCATTATCATTTATTTTATAATATTCTTTTATCTCCTCCTGAAGCTTCAATTTATCTTCCTCTTTTCCTGTTACCACCGAATTATATCTCCATATTCTTTGACTAATCTCATTACTCAATCCCAAGGTTGCAATCAGGGGACTGTGATCTGACAAAAATATTGGTTTCCTTTCTACCTTCTTTATTTGGGCTTTGCTTGCTTTATTTATTAAGATATAGTCTATACAGCTAAATTTATTATGTCTTGCTGAGTAATACGTATCTCTAATACTTTGATTTGCATGTACATCCACCATATTGAGCTTATTTACATTTATTGTTTTTTTATTTTTAGTGGTTAAATCCAAATTGAAATCTCCTGCCCAAATCAATGTCCCTTCAGCAAAATTATCCAGCTTCTTTTTTGTATTCAATATATACTGTTTTTGACTATTCCTTTATTCTAACTAAAAGTACTTATACAGAGACTGCTTGTGTGTGTGATCTAGGGGGGTACAGTCACAATCTGGGGTGCAACAATAGGACCTGAGCACCCACAGATTTTAGTATCCACAAGGGATCCCAGCTGATCCTAAGGGCCCACCGTAATGGCAGTCTCCCTAATTGGATTTTTGTTGTACTTCTGAGAAGTTTTGCATGACAGAGTTTATCATCTTATTTGCTTGTAATTTTAATGACAAGACTTTGATTTTATTGCTGCCCTTGAAATTTAATAGCGTCATTGTTTCGTGCTGTTCATACACTACCGTTCAAAAGTTTGGGGTCACCCAAACAATTTTGTGTTTTCCATGGAAAGTCACACTTATTCACCACCATGCGTTGTGAAATGAATAGAAAATAGAGTCAAGACATTGACAAGGTTAGAAATAATGATTTTTATTTGAAATAACATTGTTTTTACATCAAACTTTGCTTTCGTCAAAGAATCCTCCTTTTGCAGCAATTACAGCATTGCACACCTTTGGCATTCTAGCTGTTAATTTGTTGAGGTAAGCTTGAGAAATTGCACCCCACGCTTCTAGAAGCATCTCCCACAAGTGGGATGGGTTGGATGGGCACTTCTGGCATACCATACGGTCAAGCTGCTTCCACAACAGCTCAATGGGGTTCAGATCTGGTGACTGCGCTGGCCACTCCATTACCAATAGAATACCAGCTGCCTGCTTCTTCTGTAAATAGTTCATGCACAATTTGGAGGTGTGTTTAGGGTCATTGTCCTGTTGTAGGATGAAATTGGCCCCAATCAAGCGCTGCCCACTGGGTATGGCATGGCGTTGCAAAATGGAGTGATAGCCTTCCTTATTCAGAATCCCTTCAACCCTGTACAAATCTCCCACCTTACCAGCACCAAAGCAACCCCAGACCATCACATGACCTCCACCATGCTTAACAGATGGCGTCAGGCATTCTTCCAGCATCTTTTCATTTGTTCTGCGTCTCACAAACGTTCTTCTGTGTGATCCAAAACACCTCAAACTTGGATTCATCCGTCCACAACACTTTTTTCCAGTCTTCCTCTGTCCACTGTCTGTGTTCTTTGCCCATCTTAATCTTTTTTCTTTATTGGCCAGTCAAATATGGCTTTTTTCTTTTGCCACTCTGCCCTGAAGGCCAAAATCCCAGCCGCCTCTTCACTGTAGATGTTGACACTGGTGTTTGGCGGGTACTATGTAATGAAGATGCCAGTTGGGTACCTGTGAGGCGTCTGTTTCTCAAACTAGAGACTCTAATGTGCTTATCTTCTTGCTTAGTTGTGCAACGCGGCCTCCCACTTCTTTTTCTACTCTGATTAGAGCCTGTTTCTGCTGTCCTCTGAAGGGAGTAGTACACACAGTTGTAGGAAATCTTCAATTTCTTAGCAATTTCTCGCATGGAATAGCCTTCATTTCTAAGTACAAGAATAGACTGTCGAGTTTCAGGTGAAAGTTCTCTTTTTCTGGCCATTTTGAGCGTTCTATTGACCCCACAAATGTGATGCTCCAGAAACTCAATCTGCTCACAGGAAGGTCAGTTTTGTAGCTTCTGTAACAAGCTAGACTGTTTTCAGATGTGTGAACATGATTGCACAAGGGTTTTCTAATCATCAATTAGCCTTCTGAGCCAATGAGCAAACACATTGTACCATTAGAACGCTGCAGTGATAGTTGCTGGACATGGGCCTCTAGACACCTATGTAGATCTTGCACCAAAAACCAGACATTTGCAGCTAGAATAGTCATTTACCACATTAGCAATGTATAGAGTGTATTTGTTTAAAGTTAGGACTAGTTTAAAGTGATCTTCATTGAAAAGTACAGTGCTTTTCCATCAAAAATAAGGACATTTCAATGTGACCCCAAACTTTTGAACGGTAGTGTATATCTCGTTAATTCTGTTTTGTTTGTCAATGTTTCGTTATTTCAAATGTATGTTTCAGATTAGGAGCAATACTGCTGGTACATGAAAAGGTTGCCCATTCCTCTTGATACTCCTTTTGCAGGTGTCATTGTTTGCTGAACTTTTCAATGAAATGCTTCAAAGGGACTTCGGTGTTCGAATCTACCGATCGCTCTTGTCTCTTCCGGAAAAAGAAGATAAGAAAGATAAAAAGAACAAAAAAGATGAGAAAAAAGAGAAAAAGGAAGAGCGAGATGATGAAAATGATGATCCAAAGCCAAAGAGAAGAAAATCTGGAGATGAGAAAGATAAAAAAGACGAGAGAGATGACAGGAAGGTTAGTGGTCATTTCAAAAACTCAGTCAGTTACAAGATTTTAAAAAGTCAGAGAAGGAACTGCTTATGAAGTTTTATCACATACTAGCTTGGGGATCCGGCGGTGCCCGGGCTATTTCAGAAACGCATTGTTTGGTCTTTATCGGTTATTTATGTGGCTTGCAGTTGTCTCAGAAAGTTAGTGAAGGCACTGCAAATCCCATAATCCATGCTCCTTCCTCCCCCTAACTGCACCAGGGCATAAAGTGGGTCATGGGGGCTCTGTGTGCTAAGTTTGGTCTTGATCTGTCATTGGTTGAGGGTCACAGCAGTCTCGGGAAGTGAGTGAAGGTACTTCAAGTCCCTTCAGCCATGGTGTGTCCTCCCCCAAACCTCACCAGGATGTAGAGTGGGTCATGGGGGCTCTGTGTGCCAAGTTTGGTCTTGATCTGTCATTGGTTGAGGGTCACAGCAGTCTCGGGAAGTGAGTGAAGGTACTTCAAGTCCCTTCATGCATCCCCTGTCCTCCCCCAAACCTCACCAGGATGTAGAGTGGGTCATGGGGGCTGTGTGTGCCAAGTTTGGTCTTCATCTGTCATTGGTTGAGGGTCACAGCAGTCTCGGGAAGTGAGTGAAGGTACTTCAAGTCCCTTCAGCCATGGTGTGTCCTCCCCCAAACCTCACCAGGATGTAGAGTGGGTCATGGGGGCTCTGTGTGCCAAGTTTGGTCTTCATCTGTCATTGGTTGAGGGTCACAGCAATCTCGGGAAGTGAGTGAAGGTACTTCAAGTCCCTTCATGCATCCTCTGTCCTCCCCCAAACCTCACCAGGATGTAGAGTGGGTCATGGGGGCTGTGTGTGCCAAGTTTGGTCTTGATCTGTCATTTGTGGGGGCCACAGTGGTCTGTGGATGCCCAAGCGTTTTAAAGTACTACAAATCCCATAATCTGTGGTCCACCTCCCGCAAACTGTACCATGACATAAAATGAGTCATGGAGGTTATGTGTACCAAATATGGTCCAGGTTCGTCGCTCGTGCAGGTCACAGTGGCCTATGAAAGTGGCAGCCAATCAGAAAGCTGCCACATACACACAAACATTCACTTTTATTATATACATAGAAGATGATTCAAGATGGACTTACTTGCTATGTTGATGTCAATATTTTCAGAACACCAGTGGTAGTGATTCTGCAGTTGAGTTCCCTCTTTTTTAAAGGGTTCAGGCGTTTGAAACCCTGAAGGTTTGTGAGAAATCAACTGAAGCAAGTTAAATATTCTCCATATTTATCTGCTTACTTTAAATCAAGCTTAAATAAGAACAGCACCCACTTGATGACCTAGGCAAGTTTAAAAATCACATTTCTCTCAGTTGGTTTCTCTTACGACGGGAAAGGGGGGCAAGGGCAGAGTTCCTAGTCTTTGGGGGTGTCAGAACTTTTTTGCATGAACCTAAGTGTTTACATTTCTTTCCTGATTTTTGTTAAGCTTTGCATCATGTTAATATCTAATAATTAATTATAGAGAGAAGATAAGAGAAAAGATGATTCAAAAGATGATGATGAAATGGAAGATGAGAATAACCAGGAGGAATATGATCCAATGGAAGCTGAAGATGCTGAGGATGAAGACGATGGTACGTCGGGGGCTTGAAGGGGGGGTGATCTTGTTAAAAGCAGACAGGTGTAGACTCTTGCTTCACAAGAGCAAAGGTCTAGAACCTTCTGTTGTCTTTACATTCTTTTCACGCAGTAGAATGAAAATCTTTAGTGGAGTACATATCCTATTTCTTGTATCTTTTGATATGAAAGTACAGTGTTCCCTCACTACTTTGCGGTTCGCTTACTGCGGACTCGCTGTTTTGCAGATTTCAAAATATATTAATTTATAAAATACTAGCTGTACCCGGCACGCGTTGCTGTGCCCTTTTTAGGAGATGCGAGAAAGTTCAATCATCCACGGTGTGCCCTCCTCTAAACTGCAGTTGGATGGAGTGTGGGTCATGGAGGGCATGGTGTGCCAAGTTGGGTCTTTATTGGTCTTGGTTCTGGGCCACAGTGGTCTGTGGGGAATGATGAAGCCTTACTGTCAATTCAGGCCATACACAATGTCCAATGAGCTGAGGCCTAGTCGGGAGAATCAAGTTAATGAAGTCTTACTGTCAATTCAGAGCGTAAACAGCTTCCCAGTAAGTGAGGGCTAGTTAGGGAAATCAAGTTAATGAAGCCTTACTGTCAATTCAGAGCGTAAACAGCTTCCCAGTAAGTGAGGGCTAGTTAGGGAAATCAAGTTAATGAAGCCTTACTGTCAATTTTGGGCGTGGTCTGTGATTTTTTGGGGTGTAAATTTTCGGTTGGAAGTGATTTGGGTGTTTGTGTTGGGGATTGGCCTTTTCCTTATTCTGTTTTGGCAGTTTATTATGGTTCGGAATTTTCATGTTGGCTGGCCATTGCAGCAGTTATGCAAATCCGCCCTTATTGGCAGCCAATCATGTTGTTCAGAATGTAGAGGCTGGGTGAGTCTTTGGCTGCCCCGGAGGATGCTGGTAAATGTAGTTTTATTTTTATTCGTTGTTTGGGGGCCTTTTAGGTTTTGGGGGGAAAGTTTCTTTGCTACAAACGTACCTTGCTTGAGGCCTATTTCTGTTGGCAAGTATTGTGTTTCTGCGTTGTATGGTTTCTTTGTTTGAGGTATACATCACATGACGTGAACCCATTTATATAATAGATATATCATGGTATTTTTTTGCTGTTTGTGGGGTTTTGCCGCCGCTGCTCTCCGAGGCGCTTTCCATCCTCAGTCCTCCCTCCAGCCTTGAAGGGCCTTTCCTTCCTTTCCTTCACTTTATTTTAAGTTTGTAAAGACTTAAAATAGTATATAAATATTAAAATAAATAGAGCATCCCTACATCGCGGTTTTTCACTTATTGCGGGAGGTCCTGGAACCTAACCCCAGCCATAAGTGAGGGAACACTGTATTTTGTAAGATGGCAATTCTTCTGAAGATAATTTATCTTTATTTTTTGTATGGTTGTTGGTAGAACTTTCAGTTCATTTCCACAAGGTAAATTTCAATCCACAATTTCATAAAGAATCAGGTCCGGAGGCATTGCAAATTCCAATCACAAGTTCATGAAAATCGTCCAAAGTTCATTACATAACGTGCATATTGCAAAGAAACATAAGTTCATAGTAGAAGTCCCAAAGACATCAACAAAACGTGCATATTATGAGCGAAGTCGCATCAAGTGAAGCCAAACATAATTTCATCCAAAGCCGGGTTGACGGAAGCATAAGAGTTCTTTCTCCGTTTCGCACCAATAGGTGCTTTATCAAAACCAAGATAACAATATGGCTAGTGGGGCATCCACTGATCTACAATAAAGATAAAGGGTCAGGTAATAAACAGCAGGTCCAAACAGACAGTAATAATGAAATATACATAGCAACATATTATATATAACAACACGGCACTTTAGACTGGTCAGTTGGCAAATTGGTGGTTAAGATCTAAGACAGGGGTGCTCAGAATGGTGATCGGGATCACCAGGGTGATCTTCGGGCCTCATCCTGGTGATCTTCAGACCCCTGACCAGGTTTTTTGCTGTTGGTCCTCTTCACGTGCCCCTGCATGCTGCAAAGAAGTCCTCTGTCGTTGCTCCTCCCCGCTCCCTGCTCGCGCGCCGCCTCCAAAAGCTCCAGAGTCCAAGAGGCAGAATGGGCCCCCTCTTTTGGATTCCTCCTCCCTCCGTCCTTCTCCAGCCACTCAGAGTCGTAGGAGACCAAAGGGAGCGGGCCTGGATGACGCGATGCATGGCTGGCCCCGCGCACCTGCGCACAAGCGCCCATTCTGCCTCTCGGACTTCTCGTGAGCTCTTGGAGGTGGCATGCATGCTGGCAGCGTGGAAATAGGAGCAACGACAGAGAAGAAGAAGGATGCTTTGGGGTAATTTCCTTACCGCATCTCAAAGGTCGGTCTTTTTACTTTGGGGTGGGTGCTTGATTGTACTTTGGCATGTCTCTTTGTTTATTTTTAATGTTTAAAAATGACCTTTTAGCTCCAAAGCCTCTCTGCTTGCTTTGTTCCTTGAGAAATATATGTTGGGGAATATGGAAATGTGGGAGAAATGGGGTGGTTGGATGTATTTTTGCATGCCCCTTTGTTTACCTTGCTGAGTATTAAATGGCCTTGCAGTTCAAAAGCCTCTCTTCTTACTTTCTGGCTGATAATATGTGTGGTAATATGGCAGTGTGGGAGAAATGGGGTGGTTGGATGTATTTTTATGCTCTGTTTTATATTGTTGTTATTAAATTGAAATGTTGATGTGTTATAACTTCATTTTATGTAAACTGCCCCGAGCCTGCTGGAAGGAGCAGTACATAAAAATGAATAATAAATATAAATAAATAAATAAGAAAATCGTTATACGTTTTACATTTCTGGGCGGGTGATCTTTGGGACTTGGTTTTCTAATCAGTAGCTCCCATGCTTAAAAAGTGTGAGCACCCCTGATCTAAGACTTTGGATGGAACATTGTTTTAATGGTGATGAATGTATATGATGTTTTTAATATTAACTGTATTTTAATGTATTGAATTCTAGGTGTATTTTAATGTATTTTAATTTTAACTGTGTTTTACTATGTATTGTGTGGCATCGAATTGTTGCCGTCTGTTAGGTCAAGACTGAGTCCCCTCGGGGTTGAGAAGTAGCGGGGTATAAACACTGGAAATAAATAATAATAAATAAATATACATACCACAATCAAGTAGATAGTGAGGCACGGGCCATACTCAAGGGAGTAAGGCATCTAACAGTTGAAACATAATTCATTTAAGCACTAGATCATTAAGCCAATACTCAAAACACCAGGGGGGAGTAGGTTCATTAAAGCAGTAAGGATTGCAGGGATATATTTTTATTTAACCCTTGCGGGTGCTCAGTTGAAAGGGCCGAGATCCACCAATTTTCGGCACGTATGAGTGCTGTGTGCATGTCCGCATGCGAGTCAGTTTTAATAATTTCAATGCAGGAAAATTTTAATTCATCAGGTGAATGTTTAGACGGAAAGCAATGTAATATAAAATCGAATCTTGTTTTCCCAGTCTAACGCAAGATTTATGTTCGGAAATCCTCAAGCGGAGGGCACGATTTGTCTGGCCAATGTACATGAATGGGAGGGGACATGAACACCTTAGGGCGTAAATGAGGCCTGAAGAATTACAGGTGGAGAAGCAATGTATGCGTGCTTCCTTGTTTGCATGTTCATTCCTGATGATTTTATCACGGCATATGTTTTTACAAGAATTGCAATGTCCACACTCTGGTTCCTGGACTTAAAGTGCTTGGGACTGATGGAGTTTTGAACGTTGAGTGAATAATCAAATTTTTGATGTTCTGTGTTCTTTTAAAAGCCACCATTGGCTGTTTTTCCAGTCCAGGGATGTCTGCAACAATTATTATGTGTGATAATAACAATAACATTATTTGACAATTTACAATCTTTGTGGTTATATACTTCTTGTTTAGTTTGGGTCCTTTACTTAGCTCTGTTAAGGTAATATCAGCGTCTGTTGCTTTTGTTGGTGGAACTTCTCTGAGGTCTTCTTAAGTAGCAAGTTGTTGGTACCTCATTGAAAAACATGTGTCTGTTCTGTCAAAGACATTTATAGTAGAAACGCACAGCTCTAATGTACTGGGTTCTGTTTCCATAGATAGAGATGATGAGGAAATGAATAGGCGAGATGACAGAAGAGAAGGAGGCCGCCATTGCAAAGAGAGAGCTTCCAAAGATAAGGTATGATCATTTCATTCAAACTGCGCTGCTATCCCTTTTTGTGTCTCTGTGTATGCAGATGGGCTGACGAATGAAGCTCAGAAGAGGGACTTAAACCAGGCATGGGCAGTTTAGATCTGATTTGTAGTTAAATTGACCACAGATGAAGGAGCCTATTATTTAGAGAAAGAAGTCTTCCTTTCCAAGTAAGAAGAAACTTGGAAAATCATATATTTGAACATTTTCTAATTCTGCAAAATTGAAGAATTACTATCAGAGATAATGTAAAAAAATTGGAACAGAAATTAAAAAAACACCCCACTTTGCAATTCATGTAATAACTAACTTTTGAGAACAATTTAATACCAGGTGCCGATGTAGTTATTTTCCTACACAGTGAAGCAAAACATTTTGAACTGGCACTATCGCAATAAGCTCTTCAGCCATGGAATCAGAGGACAGGTCTTGTCCTGGATTGGAACCTGGCTAAACTGTAGGAAACAAAGGGTGGTAATAAACGGACATTTCTCTGGGTGGAAAGAGGTGAGAAGTGGCGTACCCCAAGGTTCAGTTTTGGGTCCGTTACTTTTTAATTTATTCATTAATGACCTGGATGTAGGAGTGAAAGTTTGCAGACGACACTAAATTGTTCAGGGTAGTTAAAAATGAAACTGACTGTAAAGAGCTCCAGAAAGATCTCTCGAAATTGAGTGAATGGGCAACAAAGTGGCAAATGCATTTTAACCTAAACAAGTGTAAAGTCATGCACACCGGGGCAAAGAACCCCAACGACACCTACCAATTGATGGGGTCAAAGCTTTCCGAGACAAACCAGGAAAGGGATCTTGGGGTTTTGGTGGACAGCTCAATGAAGATGTCAACCCAGTGCGCAGCAGCAGTGAAAAAGCAATTTCTATGCTTGGCATGATCAGGAAGGGAATCGAAAATAGGTCGGCAAATGTTGTATTGCCTCTCTACAAATCTATGGTGAGGCCACATCTGAGTACTGTGTACAATTCTGGTCACCGCACCTCAAGAAGGATATAACGGAACTGGAAAAGGTACAGAAAAGGGCAACAAGAATGATCCAAGGGGATGGAGCGGCTCCCTTATGAAACCAGGTTGCAACGCCTGGTCTTTTCAGCCTTGAAAGACGGCGTCTAAGAGGTGACTTGATCGAAGTGTATAAAATCATGCATGGGATAGAAAAGGTGAATAAAGAAAAATATTTTCTCTGTCACCCAACACTAGGACTAGGGGCACTCCCTGAAGCTCCAAGGTAGGAAAGTTAGGACTAATAAAGGAAATATTTCTTCACCCAGAGGGTCATTGGGTTATGGAACTCACTTCCAGAGGAGGTTGTGACAGCGGTCAGCCTGGACAGCTTCAAGGCAGGATTAGACAGATTCATGGATACCAAGGGAATCAGTAGCTACTGAAATGGACATCCAAGGGCCACCTCTGTGTTGATGGAGGCAGGCAGGATTTTCCCCGGGTACTGGTTGTGGGGGGTCGGGAGCAGGTGAGGGTTTTGCCCTCCTTTCTGCTAGAGATCCCCGTGTACAACTAGTGGGCCACTGTGTGACACAGAACGCTGGACTAGATGGGCTGAGGCCCGATTCAGCATGGCTCTTCTTATGTTCTTATGTTCTAAATATTGTAGCAAATTGATTGGTTAACTTACCTAGCTTTTTATGAAAATGTGTATTATTGTAATATATTTCAAAATTCTTGCATCAAAAATGTATTGGCATTTAAAAAAAACTGCCTATGGTTCTGTGTGTAGTATTTGGCATTAAAATAGAAGATTCTTGAATAGTGTTAGAAATTATCTTTTTATTAATCTAAAAACAATTCACAAATGGCTAACGTATTGATCGCAAAATGTGTTTAGGAGAAAGACAAGATCCAGATGATAACCATTAACCGTGACCTGCTAATGGCATTTGTGTACTTTGATCAATGCCATTGTGGGTACCTTCTGGAAAAGGACTTGGAAGAGATTCTCTACACACTTGGACTGCATCTCTCGCGAGCTCAGGTTCGTTTCTCAAGCTACTATGTGGTCATTAATGTTTTTGTGAATTAACTATATTGTAAATTTATTATTTTCTGTTAAAATTACGTTTGTATCGGCCATATATATCTAGACTTCTTTTGTTATTTTAGGTTAAGAAGATTTTGACTAAAGTAGTTCTTCGTGAATCCTGCTTTTATAGAAAACTAACAGATGCTTCTAAAGATGAAGAAAGCCCAGACGAAATGGAACCTCCACAAGAGGAAATGCTAGGTATGCTTTTGAAATAAATAAGTGTGTGTGTGTGTGTGTGTGTGTATAAACATTGCAGGGGAGGAATCCACAGTCATATTCGTCTTATGGAAGTCCAAAAGCATAAATTGTGTGATATTTGGAATGGGTGAAGGGAGATGAATTGTTTTGCGCCTTGGTGGCCTAAGGCAGTGTTTCACTTAAAGGATATTGTATTCAATAATTACTCCTGAGGAGTTGCAGGCAAATCAACATATCAACCCCAGTTGGGTGCCTTAAATACAACCATGTTTCAATCCCTTATAATTAGAATATCCATGTAAACAAAATAAGTTCCCAGTTCCTGGGTGGGATGAAAAGGTGGAGTAATGCCGCAGAGTAAGTTTTCTAAACCCCAATGGGTATTTATAATCCAACCCCGATGGGTATTTGTAATCCAATGGGAAATGGAAGGCAGGCACACCGTCAAACCCCAATCCTGGGCTTCGTAGCGTCCCCAATGTGGAGAGTTGGTTTCTCAGGTGGTGTCTGCTAAGTCTTCTGGCCGACGAGGACACAAGTGTACAGGGTCCCACCTCGTTTCGACCCCCGGTCTTTTTCAAGGCCAAAGTATTGATTCCCTCTCAGTGCATCACATGGCAAGCGGCGAGAATCTTAGAGAAAGGATCACTGGTGTATTCCACCTCAATAGGTGGGGCAACTCCTCAGGAGTAATTATTGAATACAATATCCTTTAAGTGAATCCAGTGTTTGGATACTTTTTCTTTGGTTCTACAGTGACCACACCCGTTGTGTTATATTGTACTAAGGCAGTGTTTCCCAACCTTTTTTGAGCAGCGGCACATTTTTTACATTGACCAAATCCTGGGGCACACCACCAACCAAAATGACACTCTAACACAGTAATACATATAGTTAATATGTTTTTAAATGTATTTATACACTCAGTGTGAAACCTGGGTCTGTTTCGATGAACACAACATAGATATCCTGGCAGGAATGGCGGAAAGACACAAACGTCCCACACAGAACTCCCATAACCAAGAGAAAATACTAAGAGTTTGGTGGGCATTGTCCTTGAGTTTTGGAGTTGTAGTTCACCTATATCCAGAGAGCACTGTGGACTCAAACAATGTTGGATCAGGACCAAACTTGGCACGAATACTCAATATGCCCAAATGTAAACACAGATGGAGTTTGGGGAAAATAGACCTTGACATTTGGGAGTTGTAGTTTCTGGGATTTATAGTTAACACATAATCAAAGAGCATCCTGAACTCTTGCAACAATGGAATTGAACCAAACTTGGCATATTGAACTCTCATTACCAACAGAAAGTACTGAAAGGGTCCCTAAAACAGGCATGGGAAAACTTCGGCCCTCTGGGTGCTTTGGACTTCAACTCCCACCATTCCTAACAGCCTGAGGCCCTTTCCTGCTTAAGTGGCTGAGGGGGGAAAAGGAAAAGGGCCTGTGGCTGCTAGGAATGGTGGGTGTTGGAGTCCAAAACACCTGGAAGGTCCAAGTTTGCCCATGCCAGCTTTCGACAGAGACGTCTTCCTTCCCCTTCGCGCCCTTTCTTCCCCCTCCTGCCGAACACTTATTTTTTCTTCTACGCTGCCGCTTCTGCCGCCATTTTGATCCGAGGGGGCAGCGTGAGCGTATTCAGGAGGGGAGGGAGGAAGGTGTGACCCGTGCTGGCGCTACTGCGCAGACTCGCCCCAGAGCAAAGCGAGGCAAAGTGAGCAGAGCGAGGCTGGGAAGAAGGGAGCCCGAGTGGAGAAGAAAAAGTGTTCGGCAGGAAGGGAAGGAAATGGGATTGGAGGTTCCCATTTCCCACGGCACACCTGAGGATCGCTCACGGCACACTAGTGTGACACGGCACACTGGTTGGGAAACACTGGCCTAAGGAATTGATCATTATTTTCATTTTAGTTTAAAAGGGGCAAGAGAAGAACTGCTTGTTAGTTTGCAAGATACCTGCATTGGATGGATGAAATTGCTCATTCTTGCTCCAGTTTAGATACTTAGAGCATTCATTATAGACATGTTGTAGCAGCGTGAAACTATATTAATCTTTCCCGATCCATTATAGGAAACAAGATGTTGCTGCCATCCCCTGGTACAATGCAAGAACCTAAAGGAGCAGAAGGAAACGCTGGTCTCGTCGTTTACAATGGAGCTATGGTGGATGTAGGGAGCCTCTTGCAGAAGCTGGAGAAGAGTGAAAAGGCACGGGCTGAAATGGAACAGAAGCTTCAGTCACTGGAAGAAAAGACAGGTGACCAGATGACACTCAGAAACTTTTATTGCAGGAGCAAATACTTAGAAGTTAAATAGTGATGGGTTTGAAAAGTGAAGAAAGCATGGCACATTTTCA
The DNA here is from genome assembly GCA_030556195.1 of Anolis apletophallus. NCBI lineage: Eukaryota > Metazoa > Chordata > Lepidosauria > Squamata > Anolidae > Anolis > Anolis apletophallus. Next base: position 135,575,190 of record JARBWK010000010.1, read on the forward strand.
TGGATGTACTTGCTTTCCTATTCAGAAATCCTATCGTATTATTTCAGATGAGTATGTTGGTAGCAGTGGCACCAGAAGCGACTTGCAATTTCACAAGTTGCTTCTGACACGAAGAAAGGAAAAGAAAAAGTGGCGCCAGCAGCAGATGCACAAGCGACTCGGGCTTTTTTATGCTTCTGTTACATAGATGTCCATGGGGAAGAGAGCGTTCGAAGAAAGCTCAAGTTCTTAGAAGTTGTGCTAGAGCAGGTGTGGGCAAACTTTGGCCCTCCAGGTGTTTTGGGATTTCCAACTCACAATTCCTAACAGCCGGTAGGCTGTTAGGAATTGTGGGAGTTGGAGTCCAAAACTCCTGGAGGGCCAAAGTTTGCCCATGCCTGTGCTAGAGGCATATCTTTCTGTGTTTCATGCTGATCTCACATAGGGACTTTAGTGCCAGGTGTCCCAAACTTTGTGAACAGGTTTTAGTATTGAGCCTACTGAGCACCGGATCGCCTTCAAAGTGTTGGTTCTTACCTTCAAGGCTCTGTACGGCCTGGGGCCAGCGTATCTGAGGGACCGCCTCACTCCCTATTGCCCATCGAGATCACTACGGTCTGAGGATGCCAACTTCCTGGAAATACCATCAGCAAAGTCGGCACACCTGACATCTACCCGCCGGAGGGCGTTCTCCGTCATAGCCTCCACGCTGTGGAACGCCCTCCCGGCCGAAACCAGAGCCCTGAGGGATTTACTCCCATTCAGGCGGGCCTGCAAAACCCATCTGTATAGGCAGGCCTTCGGAGAGTAGGCCCGCGTGCTCTGGGTACTGTGTTGTGGCTCCTGTTGCTGCTCCATTTGTTTTATTGCCTGTTCTGCTATTGCTCTAATTGTTCAATTGTTTTATGTTTTTAATCTTTGTTTTTATGCCCTGGCTCTTGTGAGCCGCCGCGAGCCCCCGGGAGTCGGCGGCATAGAAGCGTCAATAATAATAAAAAAATAAAAGTATAACCAGCCCTGCATGACCTGTAGCCCTCCAGGTGTTTTGGACCTCCGCTTCCAGAACAAGCTAGCCAGAGCCTCTGGGAATTGGAGTCCCAAACACCTGGGTGACAAAGGTTGAAGATACCTGCTATACATGATCTCCTATAGCCCCAACTTGAAAGGCCAATTGGCAAGGATTCCAGGAGACGTAATTCAGGAACAACGGGGGACCGGAAACATAATGTAAATAGCTAGAGATCTGTATAATAATAATAATAATAATAATAATAATAATAATATAAAACTTTATTTATATTCCACTCTATCTCCCCAAAGAGACTCAGGGCAGATTTATAACGAGTATTTTGCTAAAGGCATGGGCCCATCAAAACAGAATGTTGTTTTATCTAATGTAAAGAATGTTGCCTAATGACTCTGACGTCACCGCCATCTTGGCCTGAGCCTTTTGTTGCCTAATGGCTCTTACGTTGCCGCCATCTTGGCATTGGCGAAGGGTGGGAAGAAGAGCCAATGGGGAGAGATGGCGGGAAGAAGAACCAATGGGAAAGGGAGGCAGGGAGGAGGGGCGGGATCAGGGAGTTCAAGGATGCAGATGGGCGGGAAAAGTTCAGCCCGGTCTTTACCTGCTTCGGGTTAAGGCCTATTAAAGTATATTTCCTTCAGTATTATTGGAGTGAGTGTGAATCCTTTGTGGGCCTACCGAGGCCTTACAATTGGTGGAGTTCAGAATGCTCTTTGATTGCGGGTGAACTATAACTCCCAGCTGTTGAGCAAGACCTTCGTGTGTGCCTTTCTGCCATTCCTGCCAGGATATCTATGTTGTGTTCATCGAAACAGGCCCAGGTTTCACACTGAGTGTATAAATACATTTAAAAACATATTAACTATATGTATTACTGTGTTAGAGTGTCATTTTGTGTCATTTTGGTTGGTGGTGTGCCCCAGGAGTTTGTCAATGGAAAAAATGTGCCGCGGCTCAAAAAAGGTTGGGAAACACTGATCTAAAACACAGGAATTGTTTCAAAGTTTGTCGAATGTGTTTCTTCTTCAGATGAAGATGAAAAGACGATCTTGAATTTGGAGAATTTGAATAAAGGCCTCAATGTGGATATTAAGGAAGTAAAAAAAGATCTTGGCCAAGTGCAAGAGAATTTAAAGTCATCCGAAGAGATGAATGTACAGTTTGAGAGTCAGCTGAACAAGACAATCAAAACTTTGGCTACAGTTATGGATGAGATGCACACTGTTCTTAAAAAGGTAATTAAAAAAAAGGTTTTTTCCATTCTGTGAGATTCTCTGTACAGCGGAAGGACGGTGGAACAGACCACCCACTCATTGTGTCCACAGGGAAAGATGGATTGCTCTGCATTTTAAGGGCCTCCAACCAGAGACCCCAAATCAGATATTGTGACATGAAGCCAGTGAACATTAGAAAACAGAATTTCTGTTGTTGAAAGTGTGCCTGCCAGCTAGGCTGCCTTTCAGTATATACCGTGTTTCCCCGATAGTAAGACACCCCCGATTGTAAGACGTATCGGGGGTGTCAGAGGGGTCGGCTAATATAAGCCGTACCCCGAAAGTAAGCCGTACCCCCGGCCGCCGCATCACTCGGTCCCGCCTCCTCCGCCGCCGCCCTCCCTGTGGCCGCCTCTTCTCTGATCGGAAGAGAGCCGGCTGAGGAGAGCCCTCTGCCGCCTCTGTTCCCTTCCCCGAAGAGGAGGCTACAGGGAAACCGCCGATCGCTCTCCTTGCAGCCCCTCTTCGGGAATGGAAGAGAGGTGCAGAAGGCTCTCCTCTGCGCCTGTTCCGTTCCCGAAGAGGGGCTGCAGGGGGCGATCGCGCCCTCTTCGCTCTTGCAGCCCTCTTTCGGGAATGGAAGAGGTGCAGAAGGCTCTCCTCTGCGCCTCTGTTCCGTTCCCGAAGAGGGGCTGCAGGGGGCGATCGCGCTGTTTCCTGCAGCCCCCTCTTCGGGAATGGAAGAGAGGTGCAGAGGGCTCTCCTCTGCGCCTCTGTTCCGTTCCCGAAGAGGGGGCTGCAGGGGGCGATCGGCTGTTTCCTTGCAGCCCCTCTTCGGGAATGGAAGAGAGGTGCAGAGGGCTCTCCTCTGCGCCTCTGTTCCGTTCCCGAAGAGGGGGCTGCAGGGGGCGATCGCGGTTTCCTTGCAGCCCCTCTTCGGGAATGGAAGAGAGGTGCAGAGGGCTCTCCTCTGCGCCTCTGTTCCCTTCCCCAAAGAGGGGGCTGCAGGGGGGCGATCGCGCGCGGTTTCCTTGCAGCCCCCTCTTCGGGGAATGGAAGAGAGGTGCAGAGGGCTCTCCTCTGCGCCTCTGTTCCCTTCCCCGAAGAGGGGGCTGCAGGGGGGGCGATCGCGCGGTTTCCTTGCAGCCCCCTCTTCGGGGAATGGAAGAGAGGTGCAGAGGGCTCTCCTCTGCGCCTCTGTTCCCTTCCCCGAAGAGGGGGCTGCAGGGGGGCGATCGCGCCTCTGGTTTCCTTGCAGCCCCTCTTCGGGAATGGAAGAGAGGTGCAGAGGGCTCTCCTCTGCGCCTCTGTTCCCTTCCCGAAGGGGGGCTGCAGGGGGGGGCTGCAGGGATCGCGCGGTTTCCTTGCAGCCCCTCTTCGGGGAATGGAAGAGAGGTGCAGAGGGCTCTCCTCTGCGCCTCTGTTCCCTTCCCCCAAGAGGGCTGCAGGGGGCGATCGCGCGCCGCTTCCTTGCAGCCCCCCTCTTCGGGAATGGAAGAGAGGTGCAGAGGGCTCTCCTCTGCGCCTCTGTTCTGTTCCGTTTCCGAAGAGGGGGCTGCAGGGGGCGATCGCGCGGGGGCTCCTTGCAGCCCCTCTTCGGGAATGGAAGAGAGGTGCAGAGGGCTCTCCTCTGCGCCTCTGTTCCGTTCCCGAAGAGGGGGCTGCAGGGGGCGATCGCGCGGTTTCCTTGCAGCCCCTTTCGGGAATGGAAGAGAGGTGCAGAGGGCTCTCCTCTGCGCCTCTGTTCCCTCCCGAAGAGGGGGCTGCAGGGGGCGATCGCGCGGTTTCCTTGCAGCCCCTCTTCGGGAATGGAAGAGAGGTGCAGAGGGCCTCCTCTGCGCCTGTTCCGTCCCCCGAAGAGGGGCTGCAGGGGGCGATCGCGCTGTTTCCTTGCAGCCCCCTCTTCGGGAATGGAAGAGAGGTGCAGAGGGCTCTCCTCTGCGCCTCTGTTCCCTCCCGAAGAGGGGCTGCAGGGGGGCGATCAGCGCAGCCCCTCTTCGGGAATGGAAGAGAGGTGCAGAGGGCTCTCCTCTGCGCCTCTGTTCCGTTCCCCGGCTGCAGAGGGGGCTGCAGGGGGCGATCGCGCGCTGTTTCCTTGCAGCCCCTCTTCGGGAATGGAAGAGAGGCAGAGGGCTCCTCTGCGCCTCTGTTCCCTTCCCCCGAAGAGGGGCTGCAGGGGGCTGCAGGGGGGCGAGGGCTCGCGCCTCTGGCCCCTGCAGCCCCTTTCGGGGGAATGGAAGAGAGGTGCAGAGGGCTCTCCTCTGCGCCTCTGTTCCCTTCCCGAAGAGGGGGCTGCAGGGGGCGATCGCGCTGTTTCCTTGCAGCCCCTCTTCGGGGAATGGAAGAGAGGTGCAGAGGCTCTCCTCTGCGCCTCTGTTCCCTCCCAAGAGGGGCTGCAGGGGGCGATCGCGCTTTCCTTGCAGCCCCCTCTTCGGGAATGGAAGAGAGGTGCAGAGGGCTCTCCTCTGCGCCTCTGTTCCCTTCCCCGAAGAGGGGGCTGCAGGGGGCGATCGCGCTGCTCCTTGCAGCCCCTCTTCGGGAATGGAAGAGAGGTGCAGAGGGCTCTCCTCTGCGCCTCTGTTCCCTTCCCCCGAAGAGGGGCTGCAGGGGGGCGATCGCGCTGCCTTGCAGCCCCCTCTTCGGGAATGGAAGAGAGGCAGCCCCCTCTTAGGGCAGAGGGCTCCTCTGCGCCTCTGTTCCCTTCCCGAAGAGGGGCTGCAGGGGGCGATCGCGCTTTTTGCAGCCCCTCTTCGGGAATGGAAGAGAGGTGCAGAGGGCTCTCCTCTGCGCCTCTGTTCCGCTTCCCGAAGAGGGGGCTGCAGGGGGCGATCGCGCGGTTTGCAGCCCCCTTCTGCAGCCCCTCTTCTGTTCCCTTCCCGGGAATGGAAGAGAGGTGCAGAGGGCTCTCCTCTGCGCCTCTGTTCCCTTCCCGAAGAGGGGCTGCAGGGGGGCGATCGCGCGGTTTCCTTGCAGCCCCCTCTTCGGGAATGGAAGAGAGGTGCAGAGGGCCTCCTCTGCGCCTGTTCCGTTCCCGAAGAGGGGGCTGCAGGGGGGCGATCGCGCTGCTGCCCTTGCAGCCCCCTTTCGGGAATGGAAGAGAGGTGCAGAGGGCTCTCCTCTGCGCCTCTGTTCCCTTCCCGAAGAGGGGGCTGCAGGGGGCGATCGCTGTTTCCTTGCAGCCCCCTCTTCGGGGGAATGGAAGAGAGGTGCAGAGGGCTCTCCTCTGCGCCTCTGTTCCCCCGAAGAGGGGGCTGCAGGGGGCGATCGCGGTTTCCTTGCAGCCCCTCTTCGGGAATGGAAGAGAGGTGCAGAGGGCTCTCCTCAGCCGGCTCTCTTCCAATCAGAGAAGAGGCGGCCGCAGGGAGGGCGGAGGAGGAGGCGGGACCGAGTGACGCGGCGGCCGGGGGTACGGCTTACTGTCGCCCAATGTAAGCCGTACCCCGAAAGTAAGGCGTAGTGGGACTTTTCGGGGGGAAAAGAAAGTAAGACGCTGTCTTACTTTCGAGGAAACACGGTATATATTTATTTACACTTTATTTATATTCCGCCCTTCTCGCCCCGAAGGGGACTCAGGGCGGATTACGGTACACATACAAGCAGACAATCCCTGCCGGGTTTTTTGCATTTTGACATACAACATGTATAGTAGGAGGATCTTCCAGCCACAGGTTTTTTCCTGGATCTTCTAATTGTATCACCGGGTGCTGTTGCTCCATTGCGCCACAGGGGGGTGCCGTTGCTTCATCTTCCTATGACGAAGAGCTTGCCAAACCACTGGGAGCTTCCACCTCCGGCAGTCGGTCTTCCTTATTTTTATTGACGTTATAAAAGTCCTCTCCCGCAAGCGGTTTCCAATTTCTCTACTCACAGTTAGGCTTCTGAAATTTGCCCCTTTTTTGAAAATCAGTTTCCAAAGATTTTTAACTTGCTGCCTAAAGGACAGCAAACAAGGACCCCACTCTTATCTTACCCAGAGAGGAATTCCCAAAGGGGGAAGCTCTAGAGCAGGGCTGCCCAGGAAGTAGATCGCGATCGACCAGTCAATCCTGGGACCAAAGGAGGTCGATCCCAGCCAGATGCGGCGCTTCTCAAAGGGGGGTCGGAGCCAGGCCATGCCAAGCCCCTCCCCCGGCTTCGGCACTCCCAGCAGCTGCTCCAGGTTTGTGGACGTCAGGGCCAAGCCAGCCTTGTGCTAGCTATGCCACCACTGGCTTGGCATTGCCATCCTCAAGCCTGGAGAAGCTGCTGGGAGCACCAAAGCCAGGGGGGGTGGGCTTGGCGCGGTCTGGCTCCGCACCCTGTGGCTTCCGCTCTACTAGCAGCTTTTCCAGGTTTGAGGATGGAAGTGCCAAGCCAGCCTTGTGCTAGCTATGCCGCCACTGGCTTGGCATTGCCATCCTCAAGCCTGGAGAAGCTGCTGGGAGCTCCAAAGCCAGAGGGGTGGGGCTTGGCGCTGTCTGGCTCCGCACCCTGTGGCTTCCGCTCTACTAGCAGCTTCTCAGGCTTGAGGATGGAAGTGCCAAGCCAGCCTTGTGCTAGCTATGCCACCACTGGCTTGGCATTGCCATCCTCAAGCCTGGAGAAGCTGCTGGGAGCTCCAAAGCCAGAGGGGTGGGGCTTGGCGCGGTCTGGCTCCGCACCCTGTGGCTTCCGCTCTACTAGCAGCTTCTCCAGGCTTGAGGATGGAAGTGCCAAGCCAGCCTTGTGCTAGCTATGCCACCACTGGCTTGGCATTGCCATCCTCAAGCCTGGAGAAGCTGCTGGGAGCTCCAAAGCCAGAGGGGTGGGGCTTGGCGCTGTCTGGCTCCGCACCCTGTGGCTTCCGCTCTACTAGCAGCTTCTCCAGGCTTGAGGATGGAAGTGCCAAGCCAGCCTTGTGCTAGCTATGCCGCCACTGGCTTGGCATTGCCATCCTCAAGCCTGGAGAAGCTGCTGGGAGCTCCAAGCCAGAGGGGTGGGGCTTGGCGCTGTCTGGCTCCTCAAGACCCTGTGGCTTCCGCTCTACCAGCAGCTTCTCCAAGCTTGAGGATGGAAGTGCCAAGCCAGCCTTGTGCTAGCTATGCCACCACTGGCTTGGCATTGCCATCCTCAAGCCTGGAGAAGCTGCTGGGAGCTCCAAAGCCAGAGGGGTGGGGCTTGGCGCGGTCTGGCTCCGCACCCTGTGGCTTCCGCTCTACTAGCAGCTTTTCCAGGCTTGGGGTGGAGAAGCTGCTGGGAGCTCCAAAGCCAGAGGGGTGGGGCTTGGCGCGGTCTGGCTCCGCACCCTGTGGCTTCCGCTCTACTAGCAGCTTTTCCAGGCTTGGGGATGGCAGTGCCAAGCCAGCCTTGTGCTAGCTATGCCACCACTGGCTTGGCATTGCCATCCTCAACCCTGGGTAATAAATAAATGTTGTTGTTGCTCCCGCTGGTGTGTACAAGTACTTTTCCATTTATGGTGACCAAAAGCAGAATCAATCTCAGGGTTTTCTTGGCAAGATTTGTCTTTCTCAGAGGTGCAGAGAGCCCTCAGGATCCCCCAGTGGGTTTCCATGGCCAAGCAGGGAGTCGAACCCTGATCTTCAGAGTCGTAGTCCAGTGCTCAAGCCACTCATAATGCCAATGTCGCTAATAATGATGTCACGTATTATAATTCTGTTGTGAGACTTGATTAGGGTAGATCAGGGGTGCCCACACTTTTGCAGCATGCGAGCTACTTATAATAAAACCAAGTCAGAAAGATCTACCTACCTCCTCAAGGCTGGAGAGGGGAGGGGCGGGGCTTGGTGCAGCCTGGCTCCGCCCCCCTCTGGCTTCCGCTCTACCAGCAGCTTTTCCAGGCATGAGGATGGCAATGCCAAGCCAGCCTTCTGCTAGCTATGCCACCACTGCCTTGGCATTGTCATGCTCAAGCCTGAAGAAACTGCTGGTAGAGCAGAAGTCAGAGGGGGCGGAGCCAGGCCGCACCAAGCCCCGCCCCCTCCCTTCTGGCTTTGGAGCTCCCAGCAGCTTCTCCAGGCTTGAGGATGGCAGTGCTAAGCCAGTGGTGGCATAGCTAGCACAAGGCTGGCTTGGCATTGCCATCCTCAAGCCCGGAGAAGCTGCTGGTAGAGCGCAAGTCAGAGGGGGCGGAGCCAGGTGCGCCAAGCCCCGCCCTCCCTTATTTATTTATTTATTTATTCAGTTTTATATTCCGCTCCTCCCTGCAGGCTCGGGGCGGATCACAACATACAATAAAAACATCAGAGCATAACAATGATAAGATGACAAGGATTACAACTTCTTAAAACTCAGAGGCATAACCATGCCAGTGCATTTCCAATTTAACTAAAAGCAAGTTGAAAACTAAAAGCAAGTCTTGCACGCCCTTCGAAACGGGACGAGCTCTGGAATCGCGCGGGTGTCGTCTGGAAGTGAATTCCATAACGCAGGGGCCGCAGCCGAAAAGGCACGCTGCCTAGTTGCGGACAAATGGCAGGAGCGGATCGATGGGATGACTAACAAATTCTGTTCCTCTGAGCATAGCGATCTCGGGGGAACGTATGGGGTAAGGCAGTCCCTCAGGTACACAGGCCCTAGACCGTGTAAAGCCTTAAAGGTTAGTACCAGCACCTTGAAGGCAATCCGGTACTCGATGGGAAGCCAGTGCAGTTGCCGTAGGATGGGAGTAATGTGCTCCCTCACTGGTGCTCCCACCAGCAAGCGGGCAGCGGCATTCTGCACTAGCTTGAGTTTCCGGATTGTCGACAAGGGAAGGCCGCCGTAGAGGGCATTACAGTAGTCCAGTCTCGAGATGACCGTCGCTTGGATCACCGTGGCCAGGTCGTCCCTGGACAGGTAGGGTGCCAGTCGCCTAGCCTGTCGTAGATGGTAAAACGACGTTTTGCTGACCATGGAAACCTGAGTCTCCATGGACAGCAAAGGGTCCAATTGGACACCCAAGCTCCTAACAAGGGATGACGGGCTAAGTTGCTCGCCATCCAGGGTAGGCAACCGGCACTCATCCAGCCCAGGGCGACCAGGCCACAAGATCTCTGTCTTCTGGCTTTGGAGCTCCCAGCAGCTTCTCCAGGCTTGAGGACGGCATTGCCAAGCCAGCCTTGTGCTAGCTATGCCACCACTGGCTTGGCATTGCCATCCTCAAGCCTGGAGAAGCTGCTGGGAGCTCCAAAGCCAGAGGGGTGGGGCTTGGCGCGGTCTGGCTCCGCACCCTGTGGCTTCCGCTCTACTAGCAGGTTCTCCAGGCTTGAGGACGGCAGTGCCAAGCCAGCCTTGTGCTAGCTATGCCACCACTGGTTTGGCATTGCCATCCTCAAGCCTGGAGAAGCTGCTGGGAGCTCCAAAGCCAGAGGGGTGGGGCTGGGCGCGGTCTGGCTCCGCACCCTGTGGCTTCCACTCTACTAGCAGCTTTTCCAGGCTTGGGGATGGCAGTGCCAAGCCAGCCTTGTGCTAGCTATGCCACCACTGGCTTGGCACTGCCATCCTCAAGCCTGGAGAAGCTGCTGGGAGTGCCGAAGCCAGAGGGGTGGGGCTTGGCGCGGTCTGGCTCCGCACCCTGTGGCTTCCGCTCTACTAGCAGCTTTTCCAGGCTTGGGGATGGCAGTGCCAAGCCAGCCTTGTGCTAGCTATGCCACCACTGGCTTGGCATTGCCATCCTCAAGCCTGGAGAAGCTGCTGGGAGCTCCAAAGCCAGAGGGGTGGGGCTTGGCGCGGTCTGGCTCCGCACCCTGTGGCTTCCACTCTACTAGCAGCTTTTCCAGGCTTGGGGATGGCAGTGCCAAGCCAGCCTTGTGCTAGCTATGCCACCACTGGCTTGGCATTGCCATCCTCGAGCCTGGAGAAGCTGCTGGGAGTGCCGAAGCCGGGGAAGGGGGCGGGGCTTGGTGCTGCCTGACTCCGCCCCCCTCTGAGAAGTGCCCTATCCTGGGATCGACCTCCTTCGGTCCCGGGATCGACTGGTCGATCGCGATTGACTTCCTGGGCAGCTCTGGGGTAGATCATTAAATCAACGGGATTAAATCAACACCATTAGATTGAATGAGTCTGGCCACCCCTGTGTGTTTACTCACGCCTTGGGAATGATGCTACCGCTGCCCCTCACTGACGGATTCTTCTCTTTTCCGCAGGATATTGTGAAGAGTGAAGAGAAAGATCAAAAGTCCAAAGAGAACGGAGCAAACGTATGACAGACTTGCTGCTGCTGCTGCAAAACACGATGTTATATAATGTAATATAAATCATGAAACTGGAGTGTCTGGAAGTGGTGCATGTTTGATTTCGGTAGTATAAATACTTCGGTCCAAGCAAGGGTGTATAAAGTTTTATAAGCGTGTGAGCCTGCTGCAAAGATTGCTTGTAATTCATCGCTCTCAATTTATTAGACACTCCTTAAGTGAAAATAATAATTTTGCATTTGCAAAATGTTTTAGGGTAAACTTCGTTATAGTTTCGATGCTAACAAACTTCAACTTAATGGGAAGTAGCCAAGTCTTTAATTACCAAATGTTTTCCTTTAAAGTCTAGCGGAAACATATTTTTTTTCTTCATTATTTAAGAAATGCCATTCTTAGGTTTTTATTTCAGTCTTAATTAGTCTGATTAAATTCGGAAGTAAATCATCGCATGCTGCTTAATTTTGCAAGTAAAAAAACTTTTAAAGAAAACTTTGAATTTCTTGTCATAGTTTTTTTCCCTTTAAGTCGTGACTTTCCCCCCGAAACACGTTCCTGTTACGATGCACAGTATTTGGAATTAGAGGAAAACTTACCCATGCATTGATAACTTGGGATTTATATGAAAATAGTAATTTATTATACATATTTTATATTCCTTGAAATGGTCTATCCCTTCATTAATATATTCGCTACTTTTCAGAAGCAGTGTATACATGGAAAATGTTTTGATGACTGTTGATATGCGGCCAGTAGGGGTCAGTATACCACTTTACTTGGAGGAATTGCTACTAAGTTTATATCGGCTTTCATTAAATTGGCTATTTAATTCAAAAGTAACCTCAAATATTACATGAATTTAACCATAGAAGGTCCCAAATTTAAATTGTGACATAGAATTTTTTTTGTAATAGAACTATATTTTGCTATGTATAGTTTTTTGGTAGCAAAGTCCCAACAGGTGCTTAGAATCAGAAATAAAACACAAGCTCCTGTATTAGATTTAATTATGTCGCGACCAGAGTGCCATGAGATGTGGTGTCAGACACTTACCAGCAGGAAACATGAAATGTTTGAAATGGTTCAGAAGTACACTTAATTCTTTTCATTGACTCTTTGAAGCCAAATATCTCTTAACATACTTTGTGAATGCATCTTGAATAAATTCTTCCCATTCCAACCACACCGAACACTGTACATTATTGTCAACTTCATCCATAAAGGGGCTAGCGCTCCGGCAGAAACACAAACGGAAGGAGCCCAAACGGACCAAGTGTACCGTAATTAACTGTGTAATAGCCACACTTTTGATCCCTTTGGAAAAAAGAGGGTGCTGCCATTGCGCAAAGAAAAGAACTCTGCAGAGCTGACGGGGTCTCTGGCTTTCCCTCTCTCACTTCTTACGCGGGGGAAAGGGATGCATTTAACCTAACCCCAACCCAGCCTCCTTATTTATTTATTTACTAGCTGTACCCGGCACGCATTGCTGTGCCCTATTTAGAGATGCGAGGAAGTCTGAGTATGTAAGGGTTGGAGTTGTTGTTAGTTATGGTGTTGTTGGGGCCCTGGCTGTGTTGTTGTGGGTTGTTTTGGTGGGTGGGATGTTGAAGTCCTGGGGAGTTGTTGTTGTGTGGTGTTGCTGCCGTTCTGCATAGCTTGTGGATATGCAATGTTTTTTGTCTTTCCGTCTGCTGTGTTGAGGTAGAGGTTGATGCTTGTGTGGGTGGGGTACTTTGGAAGTGAGTGGAGGTACTTGAAATCCCATTATCCATGGTGTGTCCTCCTCTGAACTGCAGTTGGATGGAGTGTGGGTCATGGGGGGCACTGTGTGCCAAGTTTGGTCTTTATCGGTCTTGGTTCTGGGCCACAGTGGTCTGTGGGGAATGATGGGTTTTGAAGTAGTACAAATCCCATTATCCATGGAGGTACTTCAAGTCACATAATCCATGGTCCACCCTCCTCCAAACTGTAGTAGAATGTAGCGTGGGTCATAGGGGCTCTGTGTGCCAAGGTAGGTTACTGTAAATTCAGGCCATACACAATGTCCCATGAGCTGAGGCCTAGTCAGGAACAGCAAGTTAATGAAGCCTTACTGTCAATTCAGGCCATACACAATGTCCCATGAGCTGAGGCCTAGTCAGGAACAGCAAGTTAATGAAGCCTTACTGTCAATTCAGAGCGTAAACAGCATTCCATTAAGTGAGGCCTAGTCAGGGAAATTACGTTAATGAAGCCTTACTGTCAATTTTGGGCGTGGTCTGTGATTTGTAGGGGTGTAAATTTTCTGTGGGAAGTGAATTGGGTGTTTGTGTTTGTGCCTCAGCCCTTTGCCTTATCCTCCTCTGACAGTTTATTATGGGTCGGAATGTTCATGTTGGCTGGCCAGTACAGGAGTTATGCAAATCCACCCTTATTATCAGCCAATCATGTTCTCAGAATGTAGAGGCTGGGAGAGTCGTTGGCAGCCCCGGAGGATGCTGGGAAATGTAGGTTTTTTTTACTCGTTGTTTTGGGGCCTTTTAGGTTTTGGGGGGGGGAGTTTCTTTGCTACAAACGTACCTTGCTTGAGGCCTATTTCTGTTGGCAAGTTTGGTGTTTCTGCATTAGTTACTGAAAAGGACATTCAAGTGCCATCTCGGAGTTGGTTGAGGTAGGCAGGAATTCCCTGGGTACGGGTTGTGGGGGTCGGGAGCAGGTCAGGGTTTTGCCCTCCCTTCTGCTTGAGATCCCCGTGTACAACTAGTGGGCCACTGTGTGATACAGAATGCTGGACTAGATGGGCTGAGGTCCGATTCAGCATGGCTCTTCTTATGTTCTTATGTTCTTATTGTAAGGTTTCTCTGTTTGGGACGGTCGTTCCATGACAGGAACCCCTTTATGTAATAGTCTAGCTTTGGTACCCAGCGGTGTCCGGGTTATTTGAAATGGGCTGAGGCCTAGGAAGCCTTACTGTCCATTCAGGCTGAGGCCTAGGAAGTCTTACTGTCAATGCAGGCTGAGGCCTAGGAAGTCGTACTCTCAATTTTGGCTGAGGCCTTGGAAACCTTACTGTCAAGGCAGGCTGAGGCCTAGGAAGCCGTACTGTCAATTCAGGCTGAGGCCTAGGAAGCCTTTCTGTCAATTCAGGCTGAGGCCTAGGAAGCTGTACTGTCAATGCAGGCTGAGGCCTAGAAAGCCTTACTGTCAATTCAGGCTGAAGCCTAGGAAGCCTTACTGTCAATTCAGGCTGAGGCCTAGGAAGCTGTACTGTCAATGCAGGCTGAGGCCTAGAAAGCCTTACTGTCAATTCAGGCTGAGACCTAGGAAGTCGTACTGTCCATTCTGGCTGAGGCATAGGAACCCTTACTGTCAATTTAGGCTGAAGCCTAGGAAGCCTTACTGTCAATGCAGGCTGAGGCCTAGGAAGCCGTACTGTCAATGCAGGCTGTGGCCTAGGAAGCCTTACTGTCAATTCAGGCTGAGGCCTAGGAAGCCTTACTGTCAATTCAGGCTGAGGCCTGTTGGGAAAAGTGGTGTTTTCACCTTTGGCTGGAAGGATCTATGTCTATTTTTGGGCCTAGCTTGTTATGCTAGTAGTGCTCTCAGTACATCAGGAAACTCTCTCTCTGTAGTGTAATCTGGGGCCTAGCTTGTAATGCTAGTAGTGCTCTCAGTACATCAGGAAACTCTCTCTCTCTGTAGTGTAATCTGGGGCCTAGCTTGTAATGCTAGTAGTGCTCTCAGTACATCAGGAAACTCTCTCTCTGTAGTGTAATCTGGGGCCTAGCTTGTAATGCTAGTAGTGCTCTCAGTACATCAGGAAACCCTCTCTCTCTGTAGTGTAATCTGGGGCCAGCTTGTAATGCTAGTAGTGCTCTCAGTACATCAGGAAACTCTCTCTCTCTGTAGTGTAATCTGGGGCCTAGCTTGTAATGCTAGTAGTGCCTCAGTACATCAGGAAACTCTCTGTAGTGTAATCTGGGGCCCAGCTTGTAATGCTAGTAGTGCTCTCAGTACATCAGGAAACCCTCTCTCTGTAGTGAAATCTGGGGCCTAGCTTGTAATGCTAGTAGTACTCTCGGTACATCAGGAAACTCTCTCTCTGTAGTGTAATCTGGGGCCTAGCTTGTAATGCTAGTAGTGCTCTCAGTACATCAGGAAACCCTCTCTCTGTAGGGAAATCCTATTAGGAAATGAACATTCCATTTTCAACTGAAAAACTGTCTGGTGCCTTAGAGTGTTGGAGTTTTGTGACTGGCCAATGAGAGTTCTTTATGCAAATTTTCCCACATTGACGACCAATCTAAAAGCTGCCACATATTCCTCCCGCCACACCTCCCGCCGCAAACGGTGACTTTTATTATATACATAGATTATTTATTTATTATTTGGATTTCTACGCCGCCACTCCCCGAGGGCTCGGAGCGGATTACAATCAGGTAAAAACACCACAGAAGTAAAAACAACATATTAAACTAGAAATTAAGAAAAGGAGAAAAAGATTTCCGTCTTGGCAGTCAAAAGCTAGCCGGAAAAGGTGGGTCTTGCAGGCCTTGCGGAAAGAGAGTAAGTCCTGTGAGGCCCGCACATCACTTGGAAGGGTATTCCAAATTGACGGCGCTACTACAGAGAAGGCTCTGCGTCGGGTTGATGTTAGACGGATTGCTTTGAAGGTCGGCACTTCTAGGAGGTTCAGGTGTTCGGAGCGGAGTGATCTCTGGGGTTAATAGGGGAAGAGGCAGTCCCTCAGATACAGCAGCCCCAGACCATGCAAGGCCTTGAAAGTTAACACCATCACCTTGAAGGTGTTCTGGTGCTTGACCGGGAGCCAATGGAGCTGCTGGAGGATGAGTGTTATGTGACATCTCACTGGGATCTCAGTGAGAAGTCGGGCAGCGGCATTCTGGACAAGCCTAAGTTTCTGGATCACTGACAAGAGCAGGCCAATGTAAAGGGCGTTACAGTCGTCCAATCTCGAGATGACCGAGACTGGACTACGTGGAGATCGGACAGTTTTTTCACGTACATACGAATGGACTGGGCTGGGTCCACCCCCTCCTGCCTCCTTGGATGTAAGAGCGGGGAAACCAGGCCCGGATTAGCAGACTGTGCCGCCCAAGGCCCCCCTGTCTAAATGCCGCCCCCCCCCCCGGGGGTGGGGCCTCTTGCGGGGGCGGGGGCGGCGTGACGGACAAGGCGCCGCCGGAAGTCCCGCCTCTAGGAGACTCACGCGGCTTCCCCGCTGCCACTGCGCTCGCACTGGCGCCCCTCCTCCCTTCACTGAAGGAAGGAGTGGCGCCCGTGCGAGCGGGCCGACAGCGGGGAAGCCGCGTCAAGCGCACTACAGGTGGCGGGACTTCCCCCCGGCTCCTTGTTCTTCGCGCGGGTGGGCGCCACTCCTTCCTTCATCCCTTCCTTCAGGCCCAGAAATGCTGCCCCCCCCAAATCCGCCGCCCGCGGCCATGGCCTCGGGTGGCCTTATGGGTACGCGGGCCTGGGGGAAACCCCAGACTCCGTTGTATTTCTTTTTCAAAACTACCTAACTTTTGTGGGGCAGGGAGAGGAAAGAAACCCAGGCAGTTCTATTGCGACAATTATTTATTTTTTATTTATTTATTATTTCGGCTTCTATGCCGCCGAACTCCCGGGGGCTCGCGGCGGCTTACAGTAGCCACAAGGCACAGCAATACACAGTCGAGGGCGATTAAAAACAGTAGTAGCAATAAAAACAGATTGAACAGGATTAATTAAAACAATGGTACAACATGTACTAAAGCTGAGAATTATTGGCGGCGGGTGGACCGGGCCTACCCATTAAAAGCCTGTTTAAAGAGGTGGGTTTTACAGGCCCGTCTAAATGGGAGGAGGTCCCTCATGGCCCATGTTTCAGCCGGGAGGGCGTTCCACAGCACAGGTGCTATGACGAAGAACGCCCGCGAGCTTGATGTCAACCTGGCAAGTTTCACCGCAGGCACCTCTAGGAGGTTAGAATCCTCCGACCGTAGTGATCTCAAAGGGCAATATGGGGTGAGACGTTCCCTTAGATACGCTGGCCCCAGGCCGTGTAAGGCCTTAAAGGTAAGTACCAACACTTTGAAGGTGATCCGGTGCTCAATCGGCAGCCAGTGCAGATCCTGCAAAATGGGTGTTATATGGCAACCTGCTGGGGAACCAGACAGGAGCCGGGCGGCAGTGTTCTGCACCAGCTTGAGCCTCCGGGTCACCGACATAGGAAGGCCAACGTAAAGTGCGTTACAGTAATCTAGCCTCGAGATGACCGTGGCTTGGATCACCGTGGCTTGGATTACACGAGGCAAAATACCGATTTGGGGGGCCAAAACAGGGGCTGCAACTATTCCACTGAGGCGACTATTATGCAGTGAAATTTGGTAACTGGTGTGGTCTTTCAGTTTCGTACAATGGAAGGTTCACATAAACCTATATGTTAAAAATGCTTGCGGCTGTGTGTGCAATCTTGCCCGCTTACAGTGGCCTCCCCCCCCCTCCCCAACAGTTTACGTTGAGAGTGTTTCGCTGCCATCTGTGCCAGTACGGGGAAAATGAATGCACATAAGTAAATGAGGGATCTGACCCAATTACAGTCTCAAGCACAAAACCTCTGGATGTATACCGGAGTAGTATGCAGGCACCGGCCTCGCCGTTTTGGCCCTTGACAGATCCCAAAGTTGCCCTTTTTCTCACCAGATGCAGGATGTATTGCTGGTCCTGGAAGTCTTCAGGAAAGGTAATTAACTTTTTAGAGTCAGTTGCAGTAAGCTAACGTTCTTTAAAAAAACACACACACACAACAACAACAAACAGAAATGTTTCTCTAATTAGGTGTAAACTTCACTGTGTCTTTTTTTTTGAAAGGGTTTTTTTGGGGGGGGGGGCAATCCTGCAGAAGTTCCTAGGAGCTAAAACCTCACCCCAGAGATGTCATACTGATATATATACAGCACTACTACATGTACGGAGAACAATTCTCCACACTGGCTATAGATCTAGTGAAATCCTTTTGAATGTGACGGGGAACATGGAGAAAAGAAGGCTGAGAGGAGGACGTGATCGCCATGTTTACATATTTTTAAAGCGGTCACCTTGAGGAGGGGGCTAACATGTTTTCTGCTGCTCTAGAGCAGTGATTTTCAACCAGTGTGCCGTGGAACACTAGTGTGTCGTGAGAGCATCAGGTGTGCTGTGGGAAATTATTTTCGAACTTCATTCATATATAAACGATACGGCACATCTGTCCCTTTAAGAAATTGAACCATAGCACTCTCGCGTCACCTAAGAAGTGACACGAGAGTGCTATGGTCGCACCATCTTGGATTCGCTCAGACGCGGCTAAGTAAACAAAGTTAGAGTTAGTGCCGCAGCTGCGCGTCAAGTGACAGTGGCCGTTTGGGATCACAGCAAGACAAGCAAGTGACAGTGACGGAGAGGTTTTTGAGAAGGGAAAGTGCGAATGCCAAACAGGGCCCTGGACAAAATTATGGCACAGATGTGAAGGCCCTAATATGAGTGGTGGACGAAAGAAAAAAGAAAAGACGGTGAGCTCGAGGCGATACAGCGAAAGCTCTCTTTCATTTGGATTCACTTTCACCAGGGATGCGACGTCACCGACTCTGCTGTGCTTGGTGTGTGGTGAGAAGCTGCCCAATAGCGCCATGGTGCCAAGCAAGCTTAAACGCCATCTCCAAACGAAACACCCTTCCGTTCAAAACAAGCCGACGGACTATTTTGTATGCTTACATACAAACAATGAGAAACAGGCCCAGGTTTCACACTGAGTGTATAAATACATTAAAAAACATATTAACTATATGTATGACTGTGTTAGAGTGCCATTTTGTGTCATTTTGGTTGGTGGTGTGCCCCAGGATTTGGTAAATGTCAAAAATGTGCCGCGGCTCAAAAAAGGTTGAAAAAAAACAGCTCTAGAGAGATTAAGGTACGGAGCAATGGATGCAAATAGCAGGAAAAGAGATTTCACCTAAATATTAGGATAGTGGAATATGTTTCCTGGGAGTGTGGTGGAATCTCCTTATCTGGGAGTCTTCAAGCGGAGGCTGGAAAGCCATCTCCTGAGAGATGGAAAGCCATCTTGCATAGCAGGGGGGTTGGATTAAATAGTCTTGGTGGTCTCTTCCAATTCTGTGATCCTATGATTCTAGTCACAGTATCAGCAATGGTGGGGGAAAGTGCTAGCCATATGGTCCCGAGCGCACTTTTTTCAGTACTTGGAGGATTTTGTGTAGGCAAACCTCCCTTTTGTGTGAATTCAGACATGCTCTTCAGTGAAGCTGGCGCTGACATTCAGCAACATGTCACTATTGTGAGTAATCAAGTGGCATACACATGTGTGTAAAACACTTTGTAGGTTGCATTTTGCCTCATTTGAGGAGGCCAAGCTCACTACTCCTTCTATCCTTCAAATATACACTGACCATTGTTTATATGTTGGCTGTTACATATTCTTCATCCTTTTTAATTTTCCCTTCATTCCCCCTGTGGAGACGTGGACAGGTCAACACCAACTTTTTTTACCGTGGCAGGGCAGGTGATCCCACCGCTGCCACCAAATGTGGAGAATTGAAACGCCGCCTAAAGCTAGCGTCGATCTTTGCGATGTAACAAGGATTTGCACTTTTGAAACGTAAAGAATTTCGCTGCCACCATTTATTTAGGCTTGACCATTGACTTGTAAAGAGTGGTGAGGAGACTTGTAATTTGAATGACGTCACGGAGAGAGTTTTGAACCTAAACAGTTTATTGTGCACAGTGCTTAGTTGGTTACACGTCCTGAGAGGTACATACTTAAAAACACTTACGGTAGTTTCCAACACAAAGTAACTCTAACCTTGAGTTACTAAGCCCCTAGGCTTCCTATTCCTATTTCCCAAGCTTTACAGCTTGTCTGTAACACTCAACACTTTATAAACTAACTAGCTGTACCCGGCACGCGTTGCTGTGCCCTTTTTAGGAGATGCGAGAAAGTCCAATCATCCACGGTGTGCCCTCCTCTAAACTGCAGTTGGATGGAGTGTGGGTCATGGGGGGCATGGTGTGCCAAGTTGGGTCTTTATTGGTCTTGGTTCTGGGCCACAGTGGTCTGTGGGGAATGATGGGTTTTGAAGTACTACATATCCTGTTTTCCATGGTGGTACTTCAAGTCCCATCATGCATGGTTGGGGCTCTGTGTGCCAAGGTAGTTTACTGTAAATTCAGGCCATACACAATGTCCCATGAGCTGAGGCCTAGTTAGGAACAGCAAGTTAATGAAGCCTTACTGTCAATTCAGGCCGTACACAATGTCCAATGAACTGAGGCCTAGTCGGGAGAATCAAGTTAATGAAGCCTTACTGTCAATTCAGAGCGTAAACAGCATCCCATTAAGTGAGGCCTAGTCAGGGAAATCAAGTTAATGAAGCCTTACTGTCAATTCAGGCCATACACAATGTCCAATGAACTGAGGCCTAGTCGGGAGAATCAAGTTAATGAAGCCTTACTGTCAATTCAGAGCGTAAACAGCTTCCCAGTAAGTGAGGGCTAGTTAGGGAAATCAAGTTAATGAAGCCTTACTGTCAATTTTGGGTGTGGTCTGTGATTTTTTGGGGTGTAAATTTTCGGTTGGAAGTGATTTGGGTGTTTGTGTTTGGGATTGGCCTTTTCCTTATTCTGTTTTGGCAGTTTAACATAAGAACATAAGGTGCTCCTATTAGCCCTGAAGCCGCATTGGCTTTCCGGGAGAAGTTCTTCTGCAATGGCAGGAACTAATCTGTTCAGGAGTCTCCTTGCAAGGATTTTTCCTAGTTTGAATAATAAATAAATAATAAATAAAAACCCCACAAACACATGCATATTCCATCCATGGGTTCCCAAGTGTAAGAGCTTACACCCCAAATAAATGTGTTTGTTTTTATGGTGCCACCAGGCGATGTTGTTCTGGCTGCAAGCGACTCCCCAATTGATAAACTGCCTACGAATGAAGTTAATCCCTAGGAAGCATGGCAGGCCTCTGTTACGGAGACAATTTTAGGGGGGACAATAAAGGAATTATGAAAGGTTGCAGATTGCAGTCTCTTTCTCTCCCATCGCCAACCCCCGCCCCTTATTTTTCATTTGTTTGCTGCAGACGTAGCAGACCTTTTATGTAGGTCAGGCACAAAAGCCTCTGAATGCGCTTCAGACGTATCATTCCGGGAAAGAAATTAGGCCAATGAGTAAAATTAATTCTGTCTAAACTGAAGTGACGGAGAATGAAGGCGGCAGCCTTAGCCGGGACCCGTTTTCTGTCCATAGGGTTATCTTTGCAAATATTTGCAGCAGGTGTTATTGGATCAATTACATCCGTACCAAGAGATTTACATCGGAAGAGGCAAAACAACACGGGCTCTGAATATTGCAAGGCTCCAAATTTATTTATTTATTTATTTATTATTTTGATTTGTTAGTCGCCCCTTCCGACAGGCTCGGGGCGACTTACATGTGCTTAAAACCATAAAAACACTATAAAACAACGGACCAATGTCCACGCCAGGGGCGGATTTACCATTAGGCAAAGTAAGCACCCGCTTAGGGCGCCACGTAGCCAGGGGCGCAGCTGGCCGCCAGGTTCATCGCATGTGCCATTGCTGCTATGGGACTCCAGCTGGACTGAGACGCCAATCGCCCAAAATGCCCCGGCTCCATCCCGGCTGCAAAAAGTCCCTCCTTTTCGGCCTCACTTAGGGTGATTGGTATTTCAGTCCATCTGGAGTCCCTCCGCAGCAATGGCGCACGCGCAGAACTACCTGGCCCAGCCCATGCGCGCCCGGCGTGCATGCGCATGCTCTGAGGCCGGAGAGCGAGGCGCCAAAATAATGTTCGCTTACCATTTTAAATTACCTTAGTCCGACCCTGATCCACGCATTAAAATTGTACAGACCGATACACACGAAAAATAACTCTTGTGGCTTACATTACGGCCTATAGTTGTCTACAGACCGAACGCCTGCACGAACAGGAGGGTTTTACAAGCCTTACGGAAGGCTAACACAGTGTTTCCCAACCTTTTTTGAGCCGCGACACATTTTTGACATTTGCAAAATCCTGGGGCACACCACCAACCAAAACGACACAAGATGACACTCTAACACAGTAATACATATAGTTAATATGTTTGTGAATGTATTTATACTCTCAGTGTGAAATCTGGGCCTGTTTCGATGAACACAACATAGATATCCAGGCAGGAATGGCAGAAAGACACAAACTTCCCACACAGAACTCCCATAACCAAGAGAAAATACTATTAAGAGTTTGGTGGGCATGGACCTTGGGTTTTGGAGTTGTAGTTCACCTATATCCAGAGAGCACTGTGGACTCAAACAATGTTGGATCAGGACCAAACTTGGCATGAATACTCAATATGCCCAAATGTGAATGCAGATGGAGTTCAGGGGAAATAGACCTTGACATTTGGGAGTTGTAGTTTCTGGAATTTATAGTTAACACACAATCAAAGAGCACCCTGAACTCCTGCAACAATGGAATTGAACCAAACTTGGCATATTGAACTCTCATTACCAACAGAAAGTACTGAAAGGGTTTGCTTGGGAATTGACCTTGAGTTTGGAAGTTGTAGATCACCTACACCCAGAGAGCACTGTGGACTCAAACAATGTTATGTTATGTTGTTGTTTGTTTTCTATCCAGAATCCCAATGTTGGAAGAAGGCTCACCACTTTAAGGTCCCTCAAACAGGCATGGGAAAACTTTGGCCCTCTGGGTGCTTTGGACTTCAACTCCCACCATTCCTAACAGCCTGAGGCCCTTTCCTGCTTACGTGGCTGAGGGGGGAGAGATGAAAAGGGCCTGAGGCTGCTAGGAATGGTGTGAGTTCGAGTCCAAAACACCTGGAAGGTCCAAGTTTGCCTAAGTTTTGGGGAAGAAAGGGTATTGGAGGTTCCAATTTCCCACGGCACACCTGATGATCGCTCACGGCACACTAGTGTGCCACGGCACACTGGTTGGGAAACACTGCATTACCCAATTGATTGACAGTGACAATTTCAAATACACATGAAAGTAAAGTTTGTGTATCCAAAAATAGTGTATAAGCCCATGTTGAACTGCAAAAAAATTTTAATAGTATTTCGCTTTGCTGTTTAGGCTCTAGCAGAAAACACATTAGCCGTGATTTTGGTTTTCAGTTTTCAAAGAGACACTCGTGTCAGCCTAGTTCAGAGTACAAACAAGGAAGAGGAAAGAGGGGTCTCGCTGCATCGCTATTTGAGCACGAGCATTTGCAGAGTAAATTCTAGTCCCCCAAAGCAGTGTTTCCCAACCAGTGTGCCGGGGCACACTAGTGTGCCATGAGCGATCATCAGGTGTGCCGTGGGAAATTGGGACCTCCAGGACGAGAGGGGGGGGAGTCTAGTGTGTTGAAGTATACAAACCCTAAGAAACCTACCTCGATAAAGGCACAAAATTACAACCACCCCCCCTCCCTACCCGTTGCCTACTTGGTCTCTCCCTCTCTGTGCATTGGGAAGGCCCGCCTCCGTTTCCCCAAGTAAAGACCCTCCCCCCGGGCCTAATGCCGGATGGTTCAGTCCAGCACCGGCCATGCTCCTCCCCGGTGCGTGCGAAACTGCTCTCGGCCTCCCTCTGGCTCGCTGCCCCCCCGCCTTCCTTCCTGCCTGCTTTGCCCCGAGATGCCCACCCGGGCCGTCCCGCTGACCCCCGAGGAGCTGCACAGGTGGTGAGTGAGGCTCCTGCTCCCCACAACCCCAATTCAAGCCAGGCGGGGAGGGAGGGGGCAACCTAAGTGAGAGGGAGACTGCTGGTCTTTCGAGGACCCCCCCCTCCAGAAACTGTAACTCCCAAATGTCAAGGTCTATTTTCCCCAAACTCCATCTGTGTTCACATTTGGGCATATTGAGTATTCATGCCAAGTTTGGTCCTGATCCAACATTGTTTGAGTCCACAGTGCTCTCTGGATGTGGGTGAACTACAACTCCAAAACTCAAGGTCAATGCCCACCAAACTCTTATAGTATTTTCTCTTGGTTATGGGAGTTCTGTGTGGGAAGTTTGTGTCTTTCCGCCATTCCTGCCAGGATATCTATGTTGCGTCCATCGAAACAGGCCCAGGTTTCACACTGAGTGTATAAATACATTTAAAAACAGATTAACTATATGTATGACTGTGTTAGGGTGTCATTTTGTGTCATTTTGGTTGGTGGTGTGCCCCAGGATTTTGCACATGTAAAAAGTGTGCCGCGGCTCCAGAAAAGTTGGGAAACACTGCCCCAAAGGCACTGGTGGAGTGATGTTTTCGAGGCAGTTACAATGTTTGAGGAGATGTGATCAGAGTGAAATGCGATAGTACTGGGGAGACTGATTGTCACATCAAAGCCATTGTTTTAGCATCTGTAAGCAAATGCAGGTGCCTCTTAGACTTTTTATGCCATCGGTTGTCTCTGAAGTGTGACAATAGGGTAAAATACTTTGCAGAATTGCAAATTCAGGCTTGTAGTATGTTTCCTACTTCCTTGGTGATAACGGGGGTTTCCATGTTGCTGGGGCAGAACAATATTTTAGGTTCCTTTAGGTTGTCACAGGAACTTCGACTGCTGCCTCGTGGGATTGGTTCGAGTTGTGACATTTGTCTAGCGATAACGCTTAAAAAAACCCCAGACCACTTTCTGTGTCTCTCTCTCGGCATTACTTCGCGGACAAAGATTCTTAGGAAGGACTCATCCCACGCTTTCTACAAGCGCGTTGATGACTAAAAAGGCCAACCTGAGAAAGGCAAGTCCGGTTGCAGAAAGCACAGCAGAAAGTCTCCTTGGGTGATGTTGTTTCCAAGTTGCGGTTCTTTCTGCGTTGTTGTTTCTCTTCGAGACCCATTTGGCGTGTCTTCTCGAAAGAGGCCGCAGCATTGTGGATAGTGCGTCTCCATGCCTCCCGATGTGAGGCCAGGGTGGACCTTTGCTGGTGATCAATCTGGCCGAGCCTGAGATGTTGTTTCAGTGAGTCCTTATATCTCTTTTGGGGGCGCCTCTCTTGCGCTGACCCATGGCGGGTTCACCATAGAGTAGTATCTTTGGGAGGCAGTGGTCCTCCATCCTAGAGACGTGCCCTGCCCAGCGCAGCTGTGTTCTCCATAGCATGGCCTCAATGCTGGTGATGCCTGCCTGCTCAAGGACATCAACATTTGTCACATAGTCGGTCCAGTGTATATTTAGGATTGTGCGAAGACAGCGCTGATGAAAGCATTCAAGGAGTCGTAGGTGTTGGCAATAGGTGACCCATGTTTCAGACCCATAGAGGAGAATAGACAGTACGATAGCTCTGTACACACTGATTTTGGTGCTTTGTCTCAGGTGCTTGTTGCTCCAGACTCTTTTGTGAAGCATTCCGAATGCACTCTATGCTTTTGATAATCTGTGATCTATCTCCTTGTCAATCTTGGCGTCTGAAGAGATGATGCTTCCCAGGGAGGTGAACTGCTGAACGGACTTAAGCACAGATTTGCCTATGCTGACGTGGGGGTGATGGTGTTCTTCCTGTGGTGCGGGCTGGTAGAGGACTTCCGTTTTATTCAGGCTGACTTCCAGCCCAAACAGCTCTGCAGCTGCTGCAAAGCAGGATGTGAGGCGCTGCTGGGCTGCTTCTGAATGGGCAACAAGGGCAGCATTGTCAGCAAAAAGCAGCACACGGACTAGATAGTTTAGAGCAGGGCTGTCCAACTTCTACGGGCCCAAGGGCTGGAATTCCGGTCACTGATCACCTGGGGGGCCGAAGGGTCTGCCTCCGCCCCCGGCTCCACCCCCTCCCCAGCTCCGCCCCTTCCCCTCCCCGGCTCCGCCCCCTCCCCGGCTCCAATTTACTTACAATTGGCCTTGAGTTGTGGAGCTGTAGTTCACCTCCATCCAGAGAGCACTGTGGACTCAAATAATGATGGATCTGGACCAAACTTGGCATGAATACTCAATATACCCAAATGGGAACACTGGTGGATTTGGGGGAATGTTTCCTAATACCTTTGAGTTATTTGAGTCCACACTCAAAGTGGGACACACAAAAAAAACCCCAAACACCTCAATCCCGTCGCAGGGCTTGATGGGGCCTCGTTTCCCAGAGGCGGGGGGAGGAGGCCCAAATAGCTCCCTCCCTCCCTCCCTGAAGGGAAAACAAGCCGCGGGGGCAGGCGCAAAGGAAGCCACGTTGCGCCCTGCACGCGGGGGAAGGCAGCACCACAAGGGGGAGGGGGCGCGGAGGAGGGAAAGGAAGAGTCGCCAAGGAAACCCCCGCTGAGGGACCCCTCCCCCCCCCTCACCCAACATCCCACTGTTTTTAGATTGATTGATTCGAGCCAGGCCCTTCCTGACCCATACTGCGGGAGCCCCACCACAGGGCCGGCGCCAACGCCGCCGCCGTCCCCCGAAGAGCCCCCGCTGGAGCCGAGGCCAAGCTCAGGCCGGGCGCGGCGGCTCTCCCATCCGCGGGGCGGGAAGCGAGGGCCCTCCACAGGAAGAGGACGGAGCCAGGAGGGGCTTTCCCTGCCTCACTCCCCTCCTCCCTCTCTCTGAGGGAATGGGGGCCGGCCTGGAAGCCGCAAAGCAGCCACAGACGGGATTTAGACCTCCCTCGAAATCCCGTCTGTGGCTGGCGTAGTCTCGCGATGCTTGCCTAAACCCGGAAGTAGGTTTATTAAAACAAGTTAGGGGGCCACAGGGAAGGGGCTGGGGGGCCGTGTACGGGCCCAGGGCCGCCTGTTGGACAGCCCTGGTTTAGAGCTTCAGTGATAACAGTGAAGCTAGCTCATTTCTGTATTTGGACTTCTGTCATCATGTGCATCCATTGGAAACCGTCTTCTCAACAGGACGGAGCGAAGGTGGGCTCAGAGGCACGACTCCTCCAAGGCCAGGCATGTAGCCAGGGGGCCGGGGGGGCTAAGGGGGCTTCAGCCCCCCCCCCGAAATTCTCAGGGTGGTCCGCGAAAAGGCCTTACTGGTACATTATTTAAACTGTTATGTTTATTCATATCATGATCTGATCACCATGCTCATTATATCCCACATTAATGGGGTCATTGGGATAACAATACAAAAGGTTTGCTAGGGTAGACCCTCTTCCACCCAGTCTCAGAAACTCAGCCCCCCCGAATGAAAATCCTGGTTGCTGACCATGATAGGGGCATGAGTATGCAGCCCTTCACCCCGTTTCGATGGATAACAGAATGCTGCCAGCTGAACTTCTGACCGAAAGGTCGGCGGTTTGAATCTGGGGTGGGGGGGCGGGATGAGCTCCTCTCTGTCAGCTCCAGCTTCCCATGTGGGAAGCCTCCCACAGGATGGTAAAACATCCCGGCACCCCCTGGGCAACATCCTTGAAGATGGCCAATTCTCTCACACCAGAAGTGACTTGCAGTTTCTCAAGTTGCTCCACACACACACACACACACACACAGGCCCAGATTAACAAATTTTTGCGCCCTGGGCCACACTTTGGAATTACGCCCCCTACCGCACCCCCCCCCCCTCTCCCCTGAGGAGGCAGCAGAAGACGGGAAAGGAGGCCACTCACCCAGGACGCTGCCCTTTCGGCAGAGGCAGGAAATGAGACGGGGCAGGTGGTGCACGCCTGCCTGGCCTCCGAGCCGCTACTCTTCATCCTGTTGCGCTTGCGCCGAAATCCGAGAAGGAGGAAGGCACGGGAGGCGCGGGAGCCGCGGCTGGGGATCTGCAGGGGCTCCTCTCCGCGCCTCGCCTTCCCTTCCTTGCCTGCTGCAAAAGCTGTCAGCGGAGGATGCTGGTGGGGTGGGCAAAGCGGCCGCCATTTCCTCCAGCCCGCTTTGGCCGCCCCGCCAGCATCCTCCGTCCGCCGACAGACTTTGCAGCGGGCAACGAAGGAAAGGCAAGGCGCGGAGAGGAGCCCTGGACGGCGCGACACTACGTCCGTCGTCAACAGTTAAAACAGGACAAAGAGTGGTGGCTCAGAGGCCAGGTGCGCGCCAGAAGGGACGGGGCTGCTGCCGTGCGCCTGGCCTCCGAGCCGCCACTCTTCATCTTGTTGCGTCAAAATCTGAAGAGGAGGAGGAGGAAGGCGCGGCGGCAGGAGAAGAGCTTCCTCTGCCAAAAGGGCAGCGTCCTGGTGAGTGGCCTCCTTGCCCTCCTTTTGCTGCCTCCTCAAGCCGCCACTGGGCCCTCTCCCCCGCCCAAGTGGAGGAGGCCTCCCTTTGGGACAGGCGCCTGCAGCCGGGTGCGCTCTCCTCTGCCAGCGTCCGTCTGGGAGGGAGGGAGACCTCGCTGGAGGTTTCCTCCCAGAAGCACGCTCTCCTGATGTTTCACCCTCAGGGGCGGGCTGAGACACCATTTTGGGGGGGGTCCGTGATCTGTGCCCCCTTCGGCTAGGGTGGCCTTATGGGCCTGCACACACACACACACACACACACCTGTTTAGT
The DNA here is from genome assembly GCA_030556195.1 of Anolis apletophallus. Classification (NCBI taxonomy): domain Eukaryota; kingdom Metazoa; phylum Chordata; class Lepidosauria; order Squamata; family Anolidae; genus Anolis; species Anolis apletophallus. The sequence continues at coordinate 135,602,993 of JARBWK010000010.1, forward strand.
GCATACATCAGGCCAGGCCCGGATTACCCATAAAGCCACCCGAGGCCATGGCCTCGGGCGGCACAAATGGGGGCGGCAGATTAGGACCCCCAAATTTATTTATTTTTTAAAGGTCGATTTTTTTTGGCAAGCGAGGAGCAAGAGGCGGAGCAAAGGGGCACCGCGTCAGGGCCAGGCCTCTGACGCGGCACCCTTCTCCCCCCCTCTTGCTCCTTCTCCTTTCCTCTCCCTTCGTTCACTCAAGTGAAAAAGGGAGGGGGAACCGAGGAGGAGCAAGAGGCGGCGCTAAGGGGCGCTGCGTCCACAGCCAGGCCTCTGATGCTCGTCCCTTAGCGCTGCCTCTTGCTCCTCCTCGGTTCCCCCTCCTTCCTTCCTTCACTGAAGGAAGGAGGACCCTCAGGGCCGCTGTCGTGCATGCGCAGCACGCCCTGGGGGCGGGGGCTTCCCTTGACCTGGGGGCGGGGCTTCCCTGACCTGGGGCGGGGCTTCCCTGACCTGGGGGCAGGGCTTCCCCCAACCTGGGGCGGGGCTTCCCCCGACCTGGGGGCGGGGCTTCCCCCGACCTGGGGGCGGGGCTTCCCCCGACCTGGGGGCGGGGCTTCCCCCGACCTGGGGGCGGGGCTTCCCCGACCTGGGGTGGGGCTTCCTGACCTGGGGCAGGGCCCTGGAGGCAGGGCTTCCCGACCTGGGGCTTCCCCTGGGGCAGGGCTTCCCCCGACCTGGGGGCAGGGCTTCCCGGACCTGGGGGTGGGGCTTCCCCCGACCTGGGGGCAGGGCTTCCCGACCTGGGGTGGGGCTTCCCGACCTGGGGCGGGGCTTCCTCCCACCTGGGGCGGGGGCTTCCCGACCTGGGGCAGGGCTTCCCCGACCTGGGGTGGGGCTTCCTGACCTGGGGGCGGGGCTTCCCCGACCTGGGGTGGGGCTTCCTGACCTGGGGTGGGGCTTCCCTGACCTGGGGGCAGGGCTTCCCCAACCTGGGGTGGGGCTTCCTGACCTGGGGCGGGGCTTCCTGACCTGGGGCTGGGCTTCCCCCGACCTGGGGTGGGGCTTCCCCACCTGGGGTGGGGCTTCCCCGACCTGGGGCAGGGCTTCCCCGACCTGGGGGTGGGGCTTCCCGACCTGGGGGCAGGGCTTCCCCTGACCTGGGGGTGGGGCTTCCCCGACCTGGGGGCGGGGCTTCCCCCGACCTGGGGGCAGGGCTTCCGCCCGACCGGGGGGCGGGGCTTCCCCAACCTGGGGGCGGGCTTCCCTGACCTGGGGCGGGGCTTCCCGACCTGGGGAGGGCTTCCCCGACCTGGGGGCGGGGCTTCCCCGACCTGGGGGCGGGGCTTCCCCGACCTGGGGGCGGGGCTTCCCCCGACCTGGGGGCAGGGCTTCCCCCAACCTGGGGGCAGGGCTTCCCCCAACCTGGGGGCGGGGCTTCCCCCAACCTGGGGGCAGGGCTTCCCCCGACCTGGGGGTGGGGCTTCCCCCCAACCTGGGGGCGGGGCTTTCCCTGACCTGGGGGCAGGGCTTCCCCGACCTGGGGCAGGGCTTCCCCGACCTGGGGGCAGGGCTTCCCCCGACCTGGGGTGGGGCTTCCCCGCCCCTGGGGGCGGCGGTGCTTCTTTTGGCCTTGGGTGCCAAAAGGAGCTAATCCGGGCCTGCATCAGGCACCAGTATTGTGTGTATTTATGTCCACCAGCTTTGCCGCCTTCCCCATTTTTGGCACCCAGTGCATCTGCATATACATAAGACACTCATTTTACATATTATTTTACGCAATACTGTCCACTTGCATATCAAAGCCCAATTTGTTGCCACACATTTTCACTCTGCGTTATTAGACACAACATTGCCTTTCAGCTTATAGACTTGACCCACTATCCAAAATATACGTCACCGATAATTATATATCACCAGTTAACTAAAATGTTTATGGACATGTATGGCGCATGACCTCAGTCGCTTTTGATAAAATGGGAGAAATAATGTCATGTTTCAGCCTTTCAAAACAGGGCCATGGGAAATGGAAACAAAGGATTTCTATTATTTTCAGCGAGGTCTTGATTAGAATGGAAATACGTAGGAAAGGAAAGGAAACGGAAAGGGACCCAACAACACTTTTCTTACGAAACAAAAAACCTCTTTCATTGTTGAGTAGGTCATGGAATATATGCCCACATCTGACCCATATAGGCCATTATCCCACACAAATGCATACATTGTGTGTGGAATGTGCCAGGCGTAGAAGGAAGCTAAATTGTGTCTGGGGCATTTTGTTGTGAGGATCGGACGCTGCCTTTGGCTTTTGAAGCAGAGCTGTAACTATCAGGGTAACAATTGAGAGTGCAAACAGAAGATGCTGCTGACACAATGCCACACATTTAGCGATTAGTTTTTCACAACCATGCCTCACCCACCCTGCCTGGTCACCGCAACCAGCCTCACAAATGAGTGTTAGTCCATGCAAAACATTCCCTCTGTGATCTCCATCTTTCAGCATTCTGTTACTCATTGTACAACCCCCTAATTGCAAATCTATTATATAAAGGGGTTCCCGTCATGGAACGACAGTCCCAAACAGAGAAACCTTACAACGCAGAAACACCAAACTTGCCAACAGAAATAGGCCTCAAGCAAGGTACGTTTGTAGCAAAGAATCTTTTCCCCCCCAAAACCTAAAAGGCCCCCCCAAAACGACGAGTAAAAAAACCCTACATTTCCCAGCATCCTCCGCGGCTGCCAGCAAATGCCATTGGCCGACATCGGCCCACACAAAATGCAGGGAGGATGAGTAACCATAGCAACACTGGCCAGAGCCATCCAAGGCTAGGATAGAATGCTGAGAGATTTCAGTTGTCAGTTGGTGTTTGAGGGTTAAACTGTCAAAACCAAACTCTATGAGGGAGCAATTCTCCAGCAATTCCTACCCACACAACACAACACAACTTCCAATCACAACCCATCCCACCAACCTTACGGGACCCCGTACACACAACACCTACCACCACCACAAACAAAAACCATTCCTTCCACACAGACAGAAACTGACCCAAAGGACAAGCCATGCCTTCTAAAAATAACAGCATCGGACGACACACTCGCAACACTACATACATCAAACAAAAAAGGGCAGAACAAACGGCAGAACAGAAACACACTGCGCAGCAGAGACACAGACAACAGGTCACTGCACGACGCACAGCTGAGAACCAAATGCAAAGAACTGCACGACAAGAAGAAGCGCGCAGCCAGGAACAACAAAGACGCAGAAATGCAACACAACAGCAGCGCGCGCGAGGAGCGCAGAAACACGACGTCGCAACACAGAAAACAAACTTCAAAAACACCACAACCAATTCCACCGCCTAGCCTTCAGATACAACGCTGCAGAAGACTACAGCATGGTGCCAGAGGCCGACATTGGCACCCTAACGCACATCTGCACACACTGCAAAGCCCTGAAATACCCAGCAGAAACAACAGGAATGTGCTGCCTAGCCGGGAAAGTCTCTCTACCACCACTTGCCACTCCTCCACAACCACTACAGACTTTGCTGAGTGGAGACACTCCAGAATCAAAACACTTCCTCCGCTATAGAAGACAATACAACTCATGCTTCCAGATGACATCATTTGGAGCACACATAGAAAGTGCGCAATTCATGCCTACATGACCCCACCAAGACCGTAAGTAACATCATTTCCAACCCTTACATACTCAGACTTTCTCGCATCTCCTAAATAGGGCACAGCAACGCGTGCCGGGTACAGCTAGTGCTATATATATTCCAGCACCACGGAGCTTGTTTCCAACTGAGTGCATTTCAGGACTGGGACGCTTGGGCCAATTCAAATTATGTACAAGCAGTTGATCTGCCACTTACTCGTACTATGGCATTGGTGGTGAAAAATAGCAAAACAGCAGTAGAATCCGGTTGTGACACACTTGAACATCATATCTTCACAGTATAGATCTACACAGCCGCGTAGGTTTGGAGACATTTTTTTTTTCATATTTAATTTTTATTGGCTTTCCGCAAAAAGCATAATGCACATAGTAAGTGTGGTTGCCATGAACAGTATGGATTGCTGCTTCCTAATTGGGACCATTCTAGGGTAATGAGCAAATAAATGGCTTGCAGATTACATTCTCTTTGCGATCCCAAGCGTTAAACAAGCTGCGCCCGAGTGCTTAGGCCAAAACGCACTAATGGTGAGCATGTCGCCGGTGGAACATGATAGGCCAAAGCACATTTGCCACAGTGTCTAGAACGTTACCCATAAGGCCAACCTTAGTCCCTTGGTCATATCCAAGCCCACAGGGATTTCACCACACCCAGCTGTTCCTTTGTGATTCGCCGCTTCGTCCCGCCTCCGGTCCTCATTGGCTGATTCGTAAGAGGCGCTAGATTGTGAATGGCCAGGGTGCCGGCTGGCTTTCTGACACTCAGCTGTTGCCAGGGTTCTATCCAATCAGCTTGCGGCGCACATAGCCAGGCGGGTGCCACATTTGAATTTGAATGGATTTTGTGTGTATATATGCTTTAAGAATTTACCAAATAAACATGTTAGCCTTGCGGAGAACTCAGGACTGTGGATGTCATCCTTTCCAGCTGGACAAACATCTTCTCTCGGTGAGTCACGCTTCCAGGATTTGGTGAGACAATTGATTTGGGTTATTTTGGAATTTCTAGCATTTTAAAGGATTCACCAAGTTCTATTCAGGAATCCCTGTTTTTAGGGGCTTTTGGTGCCCTTGGCCCCATCTGGGCAAGGCCCTCTCTTTTTTTTCGGTAGTGTCACACCTCAAGGACCTCAGGCATCAATTTTGCTTGAGCAGAACTTCAGTCATGACGGCTGCAAGGTACTTTCCAAGCCAGCTTGCTTTGCTCCAGAGTTTCCCCCTGGGCCCCTTTGCCTTTCCTGTGTGAAACCGGTCTTGAATGCATAGCATGGCTAGGCCAAGGTTATTCAAACGAACCTCCCTGATAAGTGGAGGGCCTTGGAGATGCTCGAGTCCGATCCCTTTTGGCCAGCTGCAAGTTGCTAACGAGCAATGCATTCCAGAGAGACTGAGGTAGCAAAACATATAGACAATCATCAATCATGGAACTTTGACACTCGACGTACTTACATCAAAGCCAGATAACCCTATAACTGCCCTGAGATGCCCGTTGGGGGTATCTCATACCAACATCGCATTTGGAGGATGCTTCTGTGAGAGAGGCCGCTTCGGGCCTTCCAGAAGCCGTGCCAGCCAGCCAACACTGGGCTGCCTTGATCCTGCTTATTGCCACGTCTCTGAGTTGTTCCTGTGTTGTTCCTGCAAAGACTTTACAAGCTACTGAACTTTGTTGCTTCCAGAAAACCTTCCTTGCCATTTTAACCCGGCTGGGAACCTTTAAGAGACTTTCCTTTGCATCCGGCTTGTTCCTGTTTTCATCCGCTTGGATTCCTGTTGCTGCGGGATTATGCTCCCCGCTGTCTCCTGTTAATTGCTGCTATTTGGAGGCTCTATAGTATTGCCTCCAAACACTTTCCTATACCTTTTTATTCACAATAAAACCTGTTGTACCTCAGCTGCTGTGTGGTTTATCCAGGGAGGTCAGGTTCCAAGGGCCCAGAGGGCGACAGGTATCAACCACACGTTCCATGACTTTGCCCAAATAGGGGAGATTGGAAACTGGAAACTTGACTAATTGAGTGGGGTCCAGTAATGTTTTTTTCAACAGCGGTTTTATAACAGCCTGTTTTAGGCTGGCTGGAATTTTGCCCTCCTGTAAAGAATTTTGCCCTCCTGTATCAGCCAGGAAGGGCAGGGGTCTAGGATGCATGTATTCTCATCAGGGGCAGTCCGTCCATGTAAGCGACCAACGCGGCCGCGTGGGGCACCATCTTGGATGGGCGCCGCCACGCCGGCCGCACCACCGGCTGCACCGCCGTAGCAAACCTCCCTGCTGCCTGCAGCAGCTTCTGAGCATGCGCGGAGATTATCGCGCATGCCCAGAACCTCCGGAGTGCTCTCCCTGCCTGTGCAACGCCCCGTGGGAGGGGTCGGCAGCGGGCACCAGGAAGCTAGGGGCCTTCAAGGCCCCTCCTGGCGCTTCCTGGTTTTCTTGAAGCCCCCCCACGGGGCGCTGCACAGGGCAAGGGAGAGCGCTCTCCCGCCCGCTGCTACGCCCCGTGGGTGGGGCTGGCAGGGGACACCAGGAAGCACGAGGAGGGGCCTTCAAATTGCACAGGGCAAGGAGCGCAGGGGCGGACAGGAGGGAGCGCGCAAGGTACCAAGAAAAAAATTTGGGGAGGGGCGCAAAAATAATGTTTGGGGGGGGCGGGGCAAAATATTTTTCGCCTGCCGTGCAAAACAACCTTAGACCGCCCCTGATTCTCATTCAGATTTGCTTAAATTAGCAGAATCGCCCTCCATCCACACTGTAGAATACATATAGTTTGACTCCACTTCCATGCCACGGAATCCTGGGTGGGGCACCAGCACTCTTTGGCAGAGAAGGCTATAGACCTCGACAAACTCACTCCCATGAGTCCATAGCATTGAGCCATTGCAGTTAAAAGAGGCGTCGAACTGCATCAATGCGACCGTGTAGCCGCACTCTCAGTGAACTAACAATTGATTCTTTGGGGTAAGGGGAAAACACATTGGTTTATTCGTTTTCTGTTTTACTTAATGATCGTATAGTTTTTAAAAGGGCAAAAACAACACTTATTTAGGCAACAATTAATTTGATCCTTCAAGAAATATACACCATCAGATACTTCACTCTCCCATGCAAGGACAAAGAATGTATGTAATTTTCTCCCAATGTGGGGGAAATACTAGTTTTTGCTTGTCATTCACACATCTCGAGGTATTAGGATATATATTTAGGGTGGTGTGGGATGTTATTTAATTATTCAATTTAGGCTAGCTTATTATTTGTTGCTTGCACCTTATTGGCATTGAATGTTTTTTATTATTTATTTATTTATTTATTTATTTCGATTTATTAGTCGCCACTCCCGTCAGGCTCGGGGCGACTTACAAATGTTAAAAACATCATAAAATACAGATGAAACAACACAATTAACACCCCTAATTAAAACTATACAATAGTGCATGAGCACCAGAGTTACTCCCACGGCCTATGGCTACCTAGTAAAGGCCTGGGGTTATTTACTGACCAAATGCCTGTACAAACAGAAAGGTCTTACAAGCCTTCCGGAAGGCTAGTAAGTCAGACAATGCGCGAATTGCGGGAGGAAGACAATTCCAAAGTACTGGAGCGATGACACTGAAGGCTCTCCTCCGCGTTGAGGTCAGGTGAAGGGTTTTACAGCTTGGCACCGCAAGAAGGTTCAGGGACTCTGATTGCAGTGGTCTTGCGGGACAAATAAGGGAGAGGCGGTCCCTTAGGTAGACTGGCCCCTCACCATTCAAGGCCTTGAAGGTTAGAACCATCACTTTGAAGGTGATCCGGTGCTCGATTGGAAGCCAGTGCAGTTCACGCAGAACGGGCGTAACGTGGCAGCAAGATGGCAAGCCTGCCAACAGCCGAGCTGCAGCGTTCTGCACCAGCTTAAGCTCCTGGATCACCGACAAAGAAGGCCAATGTCGAGAGCATTACATCTTCGGCGTTGAGTATTTATGTCACAGCGGATAGGCAACAGAAATATAGAAGTTTAATTCCCCATCGGCCCAAAAACTCCAGTCTCTGTTCGAGTGAATAATGAAACTCTCATTCAATTCACAAGGTAAATATAGAACTTTGTATTGAATTGTATTTAACAATAACTGGCAAAACATCGAAAAACAACAGCCATCACAGCTACCTTTCTAAACATCCTTTCCTCACAGATTTTAAATCCCAACTGTCACTTTGTAACTGACATTCCTCAAGGTTCCATTTAGCAGTCTTGAGACAGCGCCATCTGGTGTCAAACATGTCACACTGCAGGTCATCTCAAACTGCGAAAATATATCTTGTGCTGACTCATGAATTGCTATTCAAAATGCAATAATCTGACATTACAGTAGTCCAATCTTGAGATGACCATGGCTTGGACCACTGTGGCTAGGTCATGACGGGACAGGTAGGGGGTCAGCTGACTCGCCTGCCAGAGATGGTGGAAAGCTGCTCTGCTGGCGATGGAGATATGCTTGCCTTTTAGTGGTCACTGTGAATGCATACATTAGATATCTTGCGCTTGCGCAATAGAATTTGGAACCTTCTAGACAAAATTTCAAGCTCAGCTGAAGCCACGCCCACCCTCCCGAGCATATATAGCCAGTGGGAGGGGCTTCAGCATCCAATTCTCTCCATCGACAGTTGAGAGTCAAGAGTGACTCCCAGGCTCTTAACAGTTGGCGACGGATGTAGCGTCGCCCCGTCCAGGGTTGGGAGCTGGATCTCTTCCGTACCTGGACGACCCAGCCACAGGATCTCCGTCTTAGCCGTATTCACCTTCAACCTACTGGCTCGCAGACATCCAGTAACAGCTTAAAGGCAACGATGGAAATTATCGGGTACGGAGTCGGGTCGGCCCTCCATCCCCAGAACTAGCTGGGTGTCATCCGCATATTGGTGGCACTCCAGCCCGAAGCTGCGTACCAACTGAGCAAGTGGTTGGACGTAGTTTGCTGCTGTATATATGTTTTTAACCGCCCTGAGTCCTCAATGGGGAGATAGGGCAGGACGCAAATAAAGTTCTTTATTATTATTATTATTATTATTATTATTATTATTGCTTGGTGAAAAAAAATTTTCATCCAAGGCTTCCGTGCACCGATTTCAGAAACATGTTTTTTGTGCAAAAATTGTCTTTTCTGCGGAAAAACCACTTGTTTCTGGAAACTGTTAATTTCAAAGTAAACACAACTTTGTGCTACAATTTAGTGCACACATTTGGTGTGCTAGGTTTATTGTTTAAGTCAAGGCTCGACATTCTTATTCCGTAAGAACGTAAACCCATCTAAAACAGATTTTTGATCCTATATATTACGTCAATAGATTTCTAAAAGAAGATTAGTTTAATGGAAGCGACAATGCAGTAATGTACATTGCAAGTCTGTAATCTTCAGTTGGATAGAAATAAGCCGCAGCTACGTTTTATATAGCCATCACTGTAAAAAATAACATTTATGTATGCCTATAGTAAGTAAAATGTGCTTTTAAAAGCCCATTATCTGCAGAAATGGAGGTTCAGGTTAAATTCTGTTAAGTGTTCTGTAAAGCAGTGAAATCTGGAGGCCAATCTAAAATTTATTAATTTAAGTTTACTTATTTATTTTTATTTATTTATTATTTCAGCTTCTAGACCGCTCTTTCGAGAAGCTCGGAGCTGTTTACAGCAATATAAAATACAGACAGAGAAATAAAAATACAGAATTAATCTAAAATACTACTATCACTACAATGATTCTAAAACTACATAGCAGATATAACAGCTTTACTCGGACAGGAATGCTAATTTATTTATTTATTTATTTACTATATTTATATGCCGTCCTTCTCAACCCCGAAGGGGACTCAGAGCGGCTTACAGCAAACAACAATACTGCCAGAGTGGCTTACAATGTACATATAACAATCAGGGCCGGTTCGTCCATTAGGCGGACTACCCAGGCGCGTAGGGCGACGTCACCAGGGAGGGGTGTCACCACCTGGGAGGGCGCCAGCGCTCCCGCCCGCCGGCTCCACCCGCCGGCTCCGCCCCGCCCGCGCCCCGCGCTGCCCCGCCCCCGCGCGCTGCCCGCCCTGCCGTTGCGCCGGCCAGGCCTCCGCAGCTGGCTCCACGGCCTGCGCCCGTGCCGTCCGGGCCTTTGTTAGGCCGGCCAGGCCTCCGCATGCGCAAAAGCTTCTACAGGCGCTATAGCGCCTGTAGGAGCTTCTGCGCATGCGCGAAAAAGCCCTGCGCACGCGCACTGACTGCAGAGCGCACCTCCCACTTTCGCGCATGTGCACTGGCCTCCAAAGCGGGAGGCATGCTCTGGAGTCAGTGCATGTGCGCAGGGCTTTTTCGCGCATGCGCAGAAGCTCCTACAGGAAAAATGGGGGGGCACATTTTTTTCGCGTACCCCCCGGGAACAGGTAGGTCCACCCCTGATAACAATATTGCCGGAGCGGCTCACAACAAACTGAAAAAACAACAATTAACATTACTGTCATAGCACAAGATCAGCACTACACATCATATTGCACTACAACATATGGCAATATTGTTAGCAATATTGCATGTAATACAAATATACAAATTATAATATCACAATATAATTATTATATCACATTATTATTGGCAGTATTATACTGTGTTACAATACAACACCACCAATACCAAATGCATATACAACACATTATACCGTAATCATACTATTATTATTATTACATTACAATTATTATACTATAACATAATACATTGACATTATAATATACTATATTATATTATATCAAATTATAATGCAATGTAACATTATACTATATCATATATTATTATATTATATTACCTATAAAATAATAAATAACATTATTTATTTAAACAAAATAAAATTACTTATTTAAATAATTTTATAGAATGCTAAGCGGAAGAGGACCGTCTTACAAGCTCTACGGCAAGGCTGTCCAACTGGCTGCCCGGGGGGGCCGTACACGGCCCCCCAGCCTGTTGGGCACGGCCCCCGCTATGCCCTTGGCCGGCATTTTTAATTTTTTTAAAAAAATGGCGGCCGAGGGGGAGGCGGGGCAGGAGGAGGAAGTGAGCCAGCTCCTCCTCCCTGCACCGCTCCCTCCGTCCCTCTCTCCGCGCCGCCGATTGCATCGGCGCCGGTGAGAGAGGGACAAGGGTGGTACAAGGAGGAGGAAGAGGGCTATCTCCTCCTCCCTGCACCGCCTTCTTCTTCCCTCTCTCGCGGCGCCGATGCCTTGCAAGAGAGGGGGGTCCCCCGGCGGTGCCTCACTCCCTTGCAAGGCATCGCAGCAGCAGCTGAAGCCAGCGCCGGCTTCTGCGGCTGCCGCGATGCTTTGCAAGGGAGGGGGGGTCCCCCGGCGGCGCCTCTCTCCCTTCCAAGGCATCCCGGCAGCAGCTGAAGCCGGCAAAACTGCCAGCTTCATCTGCGGCTAGGATGCCTTGGAAGGAGGGGTGCCGCGTGGCTCCTCCCTCTCTCCCAAAGCTTCCTGGCAGCCGGGGGTGTGGCCAGGGGCGGGGCCGGGCGGGCCCCCAGGTCATCAGTGACCTGGAATCCGGCCCTTGGTCGGTTAGAAGTTGGACAGCACTGCTCTAGGGAATGAGAACAGTTCTCTAATTCCTCTGACTTCCTCTGACCTGGGTCTCCATGGTCAACAATGGGTCTAATTGGACCCCCAAGCTTTTTACTAACGATGACGGGCATAATGCCTCGCCATCCAGAGTAGGCAGCCGGCATTCCCCCCCACCCGGACGACCCAGCCACAAGATCTCCGTCTTCGAAGGATTCACCCTCAACCGGATGGACCGTAGCCATCCAGTCACAGCCTCAAGGCCCTGATGGAAAGAGTCGGGTACGGAGTCCGGCCGGCCTTCCATCCTCAGCACCAGCTGGGCGGCATCAGCATTATACAGAACTGAAAGCAAGGAAGAAAAGGAATACTAAATATAGACGCATGATGCGTGTTATAATAATTGTGTCATGACGAATGATGAGGATAGCCAGGCCTGGATCATGCCTTTTTGGCACCCTAGGCCAACGGCTCCGCCCCACCCAACCCCGGCTCCGCCTCATCATCCTCGCCGGTGCAAGGAGGAGGAGGAAGGAAAGCCCCACCCCCGGAGCCGATGCGGCGGCATGCGCGGCAGTGGCCCCAAGGGCGGGGCCTCCCCGCGGCTCCTCCCTCTCTCCTAAAGCCATGACATGCCGGCTGCCTCAGAAGAGCGATTTCGCCGGCTTCTGAGGCGGCCGGCATGTCACGGCTTTAGGAGGGAGGGACGATCCGCGGGGAGATGCTTCCCCACGGCGGAGCATCTCCCTGCGGCTCGTCCCTCCCTCCTAAAGCTGTGACATGCCGGCCACTTCAGAAGTGGCGAAATCGTCCTTCTGAGGCGGCCGTCATGTCACGGCCTTAGGAGGGAGGGACAACCTTTGGCGCTTCTGCGCCTGCGCGCAGGGGGGCGGCGCCATAGATTCGCAGAGGCGCGGAACTGCCTCTGAGAGGCTATGGCTCCCTGTGCGCAGGCGCAAGAGCACCCAAAAATCGAATTTAAATTTTTTAAAAAAAATGGGGGGGGGGTGTGTTAATCGGCCGCCCCCCCCATTCCTGTCGCCCGAGGCCATGGGCTCGGGTGGCCTTATGGGTAATCCGGGCCTGAGGACAGCCACTCTTTTTTTTTACTGCGCATGTAATATGCCTATCATCCTATCAGCAAGAATGTCTATTTACATTCATTAAAGTCTTCACTCTTTTAAAAAGTTCACAGCGCCTTCTGGTTGCAAAACTCCCTTTTTGGTGCAAGGTGATTGAGAAGGGAGAGGCCTTCCCATTCCAGGCAGTCTTGGATGACACACGTCTTCGCGTTGAGTATTTATGTCACAGCGGATAGGCAACAGAAATATAGAAGTTTAATTCCCCATCGGCCCAAAAACTCCAGTCTCTGTTCGTGTGAAGAATGAAACTCTCATTCAATTCAAAAGGTAAATATATAACTTTGTATTGAATTGTATTTAACAATAACTGGCTAAACATCGAAAAACAACAGCCATCACAGCTACCTTTCTAAACATCCTTTCCTCACAGATATTAAATCCCAACTGACAAATCCCAACTGTCACTTTGTAACTGACATTCCTCAAGGTTCCATTTAGCAGTCTTGAGACAGCGCCATCTGGTGTCAAACATGTCACACTGCAGGTCATCTCAAACTGCGAAAATATATCTTGTGCTGACTCATGAATTGCTATTCAAATGCAATAATCTGACAACACGCTTCTTTGACCCATTTCAAACCGGATTCGGAGCAGGATACACAGTGGAGACTGCGGGGGTGGCCGCCTTAGCGGATGGATGATCTCCATCTCAGCACTGACAAGGGGTCTGTGTCCCTGTTGCTGCTCCAAGGCCATGGTGTCCTTCTGGGTCGCCTGGAGGGGCTGGGAATCAGAGGCACTGGGCCACAGGGGTTCCGCGCGTACCCTTTTCAGGCCGGTTCTAGATGCTCCCCCCCATCCTAAACGGGTTTTAAACCATTTTTCTTTTGGGGGGATCAAACAAGCCTACTACACAGCTTAATCAGCATCAGTAAAGTGGCTCCTCCCCTGGCCCCGCCTCTTTCCATTAGCCCCGCCTCTTTCCATTAGCCCCGCCTCTTTCCATTGCCCCCGCCTCTTTCCATTGGCCCCGCTCCTTCCATTGCCCCCCCCTTTCCATTGGTCCCACCCCTTTCCATTGGTCCCGCCCCTTCTCATTGGTCCCGCCCCTTTCCATTGGTCCTGCCCCCTTTCCATTGGCCCCGCCCCTCAGCATCTTTAGCAGCTGCACAGCAGAAGCAGTAGAGTGGCTCCTCCCTTGGCCCCGGCCCTTCCTATTGGCCCCACCCCTTCCTATTGGCCCCGCCCTCTTGATTCCCTCGGCAGGCACATAGAAGCAGCAGCAGCAAGTGGCTTCTCAACTGGTCCCGCCCCTTTCCCTCGGCCCCGCCCCCTCGTCTCCCTTGTCAACTACATGGCAGCAGTAGCGGGTGAGTCCTTTTTTGGCCCTGCCCACTTCCCTTGACCCCGCCCCCCTCGGTACCCTTGGCAGCTTACACAGCAAAGCAGTAGTAGAGTGAGTCTTCGCCTGGCCCCGCCTCCTTTATATTGGTCCCGCCCATCGGTTCCCTGGGTAGCATATCAGCAGATGGCTCCACCCTTAGCCTCGCCCCCTTCCTTGGCCTCACCTCCAGACACATAGGAGCAGCAGCAAAAACTGGCTCCTCCTTTGGTCCCGCCCCTCAGTTCCCTTGGCAGCCGCACAGCAGCAGCAGGTGGTTCCTCCCCTTTCCCCGCCCCCATCCCCTTGTCCCTGCCCACTCAGGTGTTTGGCAGCCTCACAGCAGCGAATGGCTCCTCCTTCGACCATGCCCCTTCCCTTGGGCCCCGCCCCCTGAGGGGGTCTTTGGCAGCTTCACAGCAACGGCGGCGAATGGCTCCTCCTTCGAGCACGCCCCTTTCCCTTGGCCCCACCCCTCAGTTCCCTTGGCAGCCGCACAGGAGCAGCAGGTGGTTCCTCCCCTTTCCCCGCCCCATCCCCTTGTCCC
>JARBWK010000010.1:135617333-135647384 GCA_030556195.1 Anolis apletophallus
AAAAATCAGACCATGGGGCACCACTTGTATGTTTGTTGTTCTTGTTTTGTGCCTTTAATTGTTCAGACTTATAGAAACACTATTATGGGGTTTTCTTGGGAAAAATTGTTCTAAGAGGACTTGCTTTTTTCTTCCTTTGAGGCTGAGAGAGTGCGACTTGCTCAAGAGAGTACGACTTGGCCAAATGTTTCTATGGCTGACCAGGGATTTGAACCCAAGTTTCCAGACTTATAGCGCAGTGCCCAAATCATTAAATCATGCTGGTTCAATGGTGGAGGATACTTTCCTTGGGAAGAGCAACCTGGGTGTAGATCAGGGGTGGGAAATTATTTTTTCCAAGGGGCCACACGAGAGCCAAAAAAATATTATGGAGGGCCGCACCTGAAAGCTGAACTACATTCTAATCTACATTATTTATGTATTTGTTTGTTTACTATATTTACTATATCTTACACATCATAAATATTAACATAGTAAAATATCAAGAATTATTCATATATTATTAGTATTAATAGCATAATTATTATATCATCATTTTTCCATCTCTGACAGGCTAGGCGACTGGCACCCTACCTGTCCAGGGATGACCTGGCCACGGTGATCCAAGCGACGGTCATCTCGAGGCTGGACTACTGTAATGCCCTCACGTGGGCCTTCCCTTGTCGACAATCCGAAACTCAAGCTTAGTGCAGAATGCTGCTCGCTTACTGGTGGGAGCACCGGTGAGCACATTACTCCCATCGCACGGCAACTGCACTAGCTTCCTATCGAGTACCGAATTGCCTTCAAGGTGTTGGTTTTGACCTTCAAGGCCATATACGGTCTAGGGCCTGTGTACCTGAGGGACCGCCTTGCCCCATACGTTCCCTGAGATCACTGCGCCAGAGGAGCAGAACCTGTTAGAAATTCCATCAATCCGCTCCCTGCCACTTGTCCACAACCAGGCAGCGTGCCTTTCTGTTGCGGCCCTACGCTGTGGAACTCTCTTCCACCCGATACCCGCGATCCGAGAGTTTGTTCCTTTCCGAGAGCATGCAAGACTGCCCTCTTCAGACTCACTTTTGGCTAATCCGAAATGTATTGTATGACCATGTTTCTGTGTTTTTAAGAATCTGTAACCCTTGTGGTCTTTTAACATTGTTGTATCTCGATGTTTTTATCGAATGTTGTTGTGATCCGCCCCCGAGCCTGCAGGGAGGACCGGAATATAAAACCCAATAAATAAAATAAATAAATAAAATAAAATAAATATTATAGAGTATATACAGACATTATAATATATTGAAATTATAATAAAACATTAAATTATATTATTTATTATATTATTATTGTATTATTATATTAAAATTATTTATTTATTTATTTATTTTTATTGTTTCAACTTGTTAGTCGCCCCTTCCGGTAGGCTCGGGGCGACTTACTTATGCATAAAACCATAAAAAACATTGTAAAACAACAGACCAATGTCCACATATTAAAACTGAAACAAATAGATATATATTAAAATAACTCTTAGGCCTGCATTACAGTAGCGGCCTAGGGATGTCTAAGGACCGAACGCCAAAATGAAATGTAATGAAATTCAAGAAGACAAGGTGCGAACCAATAAATAGGCTGACATCCTCAAGAGAGAAGGATCCCAAGATGGAATGGCCCAATGGACCCAGCCCAGAGGATGGCAAAGCGGACCCAGCCGCTGCCGCAGCAGAGCAGAGCAGACCAGCAGACGATTGGAGGCTGCAGGCCTCCGCCCGCTCTCACCCCCAGCCATTCCCCAGCTGATCACCCTGCAATTGAGTGCCTGTTATCTCGGCTTTGAGTGCCTGCTATCTGGAGGCTACTGGGCCTGCAGCGAGTCGGCGACTGAGGCGGCTGATCGTTTAGCGACCCGGAAGACGATCGAGTCTTCCGGGTTGCCAGGGCGATCAGCCGCCACAGGTCGCCGACTGCTCCCGCTGCAGGCCCAGATCGCCTCTCGGGATGGCAAGCACTCCAAAGCCGTCACTCCTCCGATCGTTCTCCAGAGTGGCGGGCTGTCTGCCAATGCAGGCCCCACAGCCCACGATGGGATGGCGGCAGAGGCAGCCCTTCCTCTTGTGGAAATGGCCCCGCCCCCGCCGCCCTTCTCCCCAGGCACCGAAGGATCCACGGGCCGGTCTGAATCGGCCGCCGGGCCACATCCGGGCCGCGGGCCATAAGATGCCCAGGTCTGGTGTAGACTAAAGTACGAGACAAAGCCTCCAGGAGGCATGTCCCAGCCAGCTTCTGGACTGCATACTAGTGCACATTATTGCCAGGATCCTTACAATTATAACACTATTATTTCACCTTAATTATCATGGCTCCATCCTATGAAATCTTGGGATTGGCACTTGAGGGCAGCAGGGCATCTATCCTTCTGAGCCAGCACCTCTATGCCTCATCAAACCATAAACCCTGGGATTCTATAGGCCAGTGAGTTCAACCTAGTTCCTAGATGTTTTTGGCAACCCCAGAAATCCTAACAGCCTGTAAACTAGATGGGATTTCTGGGAGTGGACCAAAAACACCTGAGGACCCCAGGTTGAGAACCACTGCTATAGGCCAATAATAACACTACAATCATTGTGGAGTACAAATGGGCCCTGGTTCTTGGGAAATGTTGTTGTTATTGTTGGCAGTGGCAACACCAGGCCCGGATTACCCATAAGGCCACCCGAGGCCATGGCCTCGGGCGGCAGCTTTGAGGGACGGCAGTTCCGAGCCTGAAGGAAGGGGTGAAGGAAGGAGGGACAAGGAGCCGGGGGGAAGTTCCACCGCCCCGAGGGCGATGACGCGCTTCCTCGCCACCCCGCCGCATGGACGGGTGCCACCTTCCTTCAGTGAAGGGAGGAGGGGCGCTGTGCAGCATGGCGGCAGCGGAGAAAGCTGCGTGAGTCTCCCTAGGGCTGGACTTCTGGCGGCGCCTTGTCCGTATACAGGAGCGCTCCGCCTCCTCCCTTCAGTGAAGGGAGGGGGTCGGAACCGGCGTGAGGGAGAAGGTGCCGCTGGAAGTCCCACCACTAGGGCAACTCACGCAGCTTCCCCTGCCGCCGCCGCCGCCCATGCCCCCAAACACAAGCGGGCGGCGGCGGGGGAAGCTGCGCCAGTTACCCTAGGGCGGGACTTCCAGCGGCGCTGAAGTTCCAGCGGACAAGGCGCTACAGTCCCGCCCTAGGCTTATTGACGCGCTTCCCCGCCGCCCCTGCTCTGGCGGGCGCCACCCTTCCTTCAGTGAAGGGAGGAGGGGCGCTGGTGCGAGCGCGGCGGCAGCGGTGAAAGCCGTGTGAGCCTCCCTAGGGGCGGGACTTCCGGCAGCACCATGTCCGTCACACCGCCCCTGCCCCCCGCAAGAGGCCCCGCCCCCCAGGGGCGGCATTTAGACAGGGGGGCCTTGGGCGGCACAGTCCGCTAATCCGGGCCTGGGCAACACAAGAGAGTCTAAAGAGATGTAGACCAAAATAATATGTAGCTTTTCCCAAGTTCCTTTTCCCATGCAGGAACAAGATATTGCATTATGGCCAAAGGATTAAGATGATGGAACCAAGGGCAAAACAGGGACGGGGCCATGCGGTCATCTGGGAAGACAGAGGGAACGGCGTGAGTAGCTGTAGCTGGTAGCCCTTCCTTCTGTACAAAGTTTATGGTTCAAACATTTCCTCTGTGAGTGTTAATAATTACCACCTTACAAGATTAGACATTTCGTTACAATATGTATACATCTTCGTTTAAGGAAGCCGACTCAAGCAAGCCTGTACATTGCATGTGTCTTAATGATTAACTGCAGTGTATAATGCACCTCCCTCCATGGACTGCCATGCGACCATGTCCAAAATGATCCATGATTAATGGCAAACTGGAATACCTCCCTCTGAGCCTTTTCAAGATCACCTCCAGATACTTTAATTGGTTACAGATGTTCTTTCATGAAAATATTAATGACGTAATAAAATGTGCATTGATTAATGATAAATGTCACAGGCAAATATCTCACGTTACTTTGTGTAATTTACTATCATCATTTAAGAAATTTGGCCATTTAGAGAGCATTGGAATTATTATTATTCTCATCCTCATCTACAGTACATATACTGTGTGTGTGTGTGTGTGTGTATGTATATAGATATATATATATATATATTATATATATTATATATATATTATATATATATATATATATATATAAATAACCCACCCTTCCTTTACAGAGCTTGCTTGCTTTCTTCCTCCCTATTTAATCCTGATAACAATTTTGTAAATTAAGGCAAACCGGCGTGAGTGACCGGAACAAATACATTTTATGGGTGAGCAGAGATTAGAACCTGGATCAACCAAATTCCACTCCAGGACTTCAAATGCCGGCCACATTAGGGCACAAGTAATCTATATATATATAAAGGAAGAGTTGTCATGGAAAGACCGTCCCAAACAGAGAAACCTTACAACGCAGAAACACCAAACTTGGCAACAGAAATAGGCCTCAAGCAAGGTACGTTTGTAGCAAAGAAACTCCCCCCCCAAAACCTAAAAGGCCCCCAAAACAACGAGTAAAAAAAACTACATTTCCCAGCATCCTCCGGGGCTGCCAACGACTCTCCCAGCCTCTACATTCAGACAACATGATTGGCTGCCAATAAGGGCGGATTTGCAGAACTCCTGTACTGGCCAGCCAACATGAACATTCCGACCCATAATAAACTGTCAGAGGAGGATAAGGCAAAGGGCTGAGGCACAAACACAAACACCCAATTCACTTCCCACAGAAACAATTCCAACCCTTACATACTCAGACTTTCTCGCATCTCCTAAATAGGGCACAGCAACGCGTGCCGGGTACAGCTAGTCTATATATATATAATCCTTCGTGTCGTGGTTACAGGCTTATAGACAGCAAAACCACACAAAGCAGACACACTAAACCAGGCCACATACACACACAACACAACGAGGTATGTTTACCACCCCCCCCCAAAGCCAACGGTCACAAATCCAAAAAAACATTATGGACTACAATTCCCACAAACCACCACACCAGAACACAAAATGGCGCATAGGCCAGCCACGCGCCACAGCTTCTCACATCCCCCCTCCCAAACTAAAGAAACAACACCTGCCACGCACGGGAACATCAGGTCTCCAAACCACCAAATACATTTTTTTAAACCTGCGCGCTAACGCAAGCCCCAATCAGAGGCACAGCGCACGCCAAAGCTCCTCTCCTCCCCCCTCCCACTTACAATTTTTTTAAAAACCCTGCTTCGCCACGGGACTACACCTCCCAGAAAGCCCCGCGCGGCCACTTCCAGCCCACCGCTCTCCACTCTCCGCCCTCCTCGCGCGCCATGCCCTGCTGCCCAGACGGGATGGAGTGGGCAGCGCGGAGACGGATGTGGGCCCTCACCTTGGGGGAAGCCAGGTGGGTGGGCGGGCAGCCATGGGGACCCGTGCCAAGTGAGTCCGGGAACTGGAGAGGGGAGAAGAGCAACGGGGAAAGGGGAGGGGCGCCGCTATTGAGCGCGTGTGTCAAAACACCTTCTCTCCCCTCCCCCCCAAAAGGAAATTAAACAAACAGACCCAGAACAACCCGCTGGTGGGCGGCCCGGGACGAAAGGAAGGGGAGAAAGACAGAAAGGAAGACAGAGAGCGAGGGAAGAGAGAAAAAAAGCACAGAATGAAAGAGGTAGCAGAGAAGGAAAGAAAAAAGGGAAGGGAGGGAAGGGAGAGAAAGAGGGAGGGAAGGAAGGAAAGAGAGACAGAAGGAAGGATGGAAGCAATAAATGAAGGAAGGAAGGAAGGAAAGAGGTAGAGAAGGAAAGAAAAAAGGGAAGGGAGAGAAAGAGGGAGAGAAGGAAGGAAAGAGACAGAAGGAAGGATGGAAGCAATAAATGAAGGAAGGAAGGAAAGAGGTAGAGAAGGAAGAAATGAGAGAAAAAGATAAAGAAAGGGGGAAGGAAGGAAAGAGGAAGGAAGAACACACAGTAGAAAGGAAAGAAAAATGAAAGGCATCAAAGAGGTACAGAAGGAAGAAAGGTGAACAGACAGGAAGGACGGAGAGAAGAAAGGAGGGAGGGAAAAGGGAAGGAATGGAAGAGGGAGGGGGCAAAGGTCAGAGAGAAGGAAGGAGGGAAAGAAGGAAAGAGGGAAGGAAGGAAATACCACAGGAACAAAGAAGAGAAAGTACACAGGACAGAAAAAGGTAAGAAAAGGTAATAAAGGAAGGTCAACATGGCGAGGGGAGGAGAAAAGGGAAGGAAAGAAAGAGAGGGAGGGAACGGAGGGAGGGAAAGAAAGGGGAGGACTGATTGAGAAAAGGAATGAATGGGAGGAAGGAGGGAAAGGAAAGACGGAAGGAAGGAGGAAAGAGAAGGAAAGAGCTGAAGGATGAGGCAGACAGGGAGGAGAGCAAGAACGAAAGGCAGGAAGGGATGTTGCTGTTGTTCTTTGCCACAGCAACGCGTGGCCGGGTTCAGCTAATAATAATAATAATAATAATAATACAAGAGAAACAAAAAAAACATATTTCATGTTGGTGAGACATGCATCATTTTGTTGTTGTTCGTTCGTCCAGTCGCTTCCGACTCTTCGTGACCTCACGGACCAGCCCACAGTAATTTTGCGACACAGTAATTCAGTTTTACTAGCAAACTGGAGGTTAAACCAACTCTTTATACGAGATATTGACAGGTACATAAACTGTGATAATGAAATGTATGGGGACACAACATAGCTCATGAAAACCTTTCATTTTTGACTTGTGAGATAATAACAAACATTTCCAAGATTGTTGTGATTTCTCATTACATTTTCACGACAAACCTACACAATGCAGCGGACACGCTGATGAACGTGTTGCGGCACACAGTTTGGAAAGCTCTGCAGTAGGCTCTCCGCTGGCACCCATGGGGATTGGTGGAGGCTACATACACTGAGTTTCTGGTTGCTTGGGGGTTATTATTAAACATATACCATACCATAAACCAGTGGTTCTCAACCTTCCTAATGCCGTGACCCCTTGACACAGTTCCTCATGTTGTAGTGACCCCTAATCATATAATTATTTCAATGCTACTTCACAACTGTGATTTTGCTATTGTTATGAAGCGTAATGTAAGTATCTGATATGCAGGATGTATTTTCATTCACTGGACCAAATTTGGCACATATACCCAATATGTCCTCATTTGAATACTGGTGGGATTGGAGGAGAGATTGTCATTTGGGAGTTGTAGTTGCTGGGATTTATAGTTCACCTACAATCAAAGAGCATTCTGAACCCCACCAATGGATGAATTGAACCAAACTTGGGACACAGAATTCCCATGACCAAAAGAAATACTGGAAGGGTTTGCTGGGCATTGACCTTAAGTTTTGGAGTTGTAGTTCACCTACATCCCGAGAGCACTGTCAACTCAAAACAATGATGGATCTGGACTAAACTTGAAAAATCATATGCCCAAATATGAACACTGGTGGAGTTTGGGGGAAAATAGACTTGACATTTGGGAGTTGTAGTTGCTGGGATTTATAGTTCACCTACAATCAAAG
This sequence comes from Anolis apletophallus, assembly GCA_030556195.1. Lineage (NCBI taxonomy): Eukaryota > Metazoa > Chordata > Lepidosauria > Squamata > Anolidae > Anolis > Anolis apletophallus. Next base: position 135,624,897 of record JARBWK010000010.1, read on the forward strand.
AGCCTTTTGAACTCCACCAAAGATAGAATTGGGCCAAACTTCCCACACACCCACCCCATGATCAACAGAAAATGCTGTGTTTTGTGATGATCTCTGGCGACCCCTCTGACACCCTCTCGTGACCCCTCCAGGGGTCCCGACCCCCAGGTTGAGAAACACTGCCATAAACTCTGCATTGACTTTCTCTCCCTTTCGTTGGTTGCAGGATTCAATTTATTGTAATTTTAAAGAGTGACATTCCCAAGCTCTGCTCAAAATTGAATGAATCGTCAAATGAAGACAACCAGGATTGATATGGTAAAGCAACCTGGGAAGTTGCTTTACGTGATGAATTCCCTACCTGGTAGGCTAGGTAAAGCCTAGAAAAGTAGGCCCAAGGAATTGGCAGCCATTTTAGATAGTTGCCTGGGGGCATCCATCTTGGATCTCATTTCCAAAAGGGAGTGTGCCTAAGAGTAAGCCTGGAGGGAAATGAGGGGAGTTAGGATTGGCTGGTAGAGAAGGGGCGGAGCCTAACTTAGGAAAAGAAAAATGACTTGAAAGGGGGCGTTTTTGAAAGTCGGAGTTTGTCAGTTCAGGGAAGGAGTCTGTTGGAGGGAGTGTTAGGGAGCAGTTGCGGAAGTTCGTGTTAGAGAGAAGAAGCCTGGAAATTGGTCAGGTTGCTCGCAGAGTTAGCTAGTGAGTAGATTCTACAGTTATTAGGGAGATAGTTGGTCGAGAAGAGACAGATCCAGAGAAGGACTATCTGTAGTGGAGTTAAGGCAGGCCCGGATTACACGATTGTGGCGCCCTAGGCCACACTCTTGAAGCGCTGTCCCCGCTCCGGGGGGCGGGGCCGCTTGCGGGGGCGGGGCCACTTACTGGAGATGGGGCCGCTTGCGGGGGCGCCCCCGCTGCTTGTGCCGGCCCCACCCCTCTTCCTTCACTGACTGAAGGAAGAGGGGCGGGGCCGGCGCGAGCAGCGAGGAGGGGGCGGCGCCGGGACTTCCCTCCGCCCCCTCCTCTCTCTCGCGTCAGGAGGGGGCAGAGGGAAGTCCTAGGCCCCCTCCTCGCTGCTCACGCTGGCCCCGCCCCTCTTCCGTCCGTCAGTGAAGGAAGAGGGGCGGGGCCGACGCGAGCAGCGGGGAGGGGGCGCCGCCGGGACTTCCCTTCACCCCCTCCTCTCTCGCGGGTCAGGAGGGGGCAGAGGGAAGTCCTAGGCCCCTCCCTGCTGCTCGCGCCGGCCCCGCCCCTCTTCCTTCACTGACTGAAGGAGGGGTGGGGCTGGCGCCAGGACTTCCCTCCGCCCCCTCCTCTCTCGCGTCAGGAGGGGGTGGAGGGAAGTCCTAGGCCCCCTCCCCGCTGCTCGCGCCGGCCCCGCCCCTCTTCCTTCACTGACTGAAGGAGGAGGGGCGGGGCCGGCACCAGGACTTCCCTCCTCCCCCTCCTCTATCACGTCAGGAGGGGGCGGAGGGAAGTCCTAGGCCCCCTTCCCGCTGCTCGCGCCGGCCCCGCCCCCTCTTCCTTCACTGACTGAAGGAGGAGGGTCGGGGCCGGCGCCAGGACTTCCCTCCGCCCCTCCTCTCTCGCGTCAGGAGGGGGTGGAGGGAAGTCCTAGGCCCCCTCCCCGCTGCTCGCGCCGGCCCCGCCCCTCTTCCTTCACTGACTGCAGGAGGAGGGGCGGGGCCGGCACCAGGACGTCCCTCCTCCCCCTCCTCGATCCCGTCAGGAGGGGGCGGAGGGAAGTCCTAGGCCCCCTTCCCGCTGCTCGCGCCGGCCCCGCCCCTCTTCCTTCACTGACTGAAGGAGGAGGGTCGGGGCCGGCGCCAGGACCCCCCCTCCACCCCTCCCTCTCGCGTCCAGGAGGGGCGGAGGGAAGTCTAGGCCCCCCTCCCGCTGCTCGCACAGACACCGCCCCTCTTCTTTCACTGACTGAAGGAAGAGGGGCGGGGCCGGCACGAGCAGCAGGGGGGGGCGCTTCCGCCACCGCGCACATGCGCACTTTTTTGATTTTTTAAAAAAACTTTTTTGCGGGGGCCGGATCTGGTGCCGCCGCAAAGGTGCCGCCCTAGGCCATGGCCTAGGGTGGCCTTATGGGTAATCCGGGCCTGCGTTAAGGTTTGCTAGGCAGAGAGAAATCCTGTCAGTAAATTCTTGGAGGGAGAAAGGAATGGTATTTTGTAACTAAGATCTGAACTGCTTAAAGGAACCATATGCATTTGGGCCAATATTTCTGAATCTCTACGCTTAATGCCTATTTCTGTAAGTTCTCTTAAATAAACTTCATTGTTTTGTTGTTCAACACATCTGCCTCACGTGTGCCTCTGTCAAAGGAGTTTTAAATCAGTTCCCTGCAGCAATCAAGAGTCTAATGGTGGCAGCATACATCTTGAGGAAATAATATCTTCAGTATTACCTCAGTGCACTGGCCTGAATGCAAGCCCAGAGCATTCTTGCCTAAGACACCTCTAGTAAGACAAAGGCTTAATCTTACTTATAAGTCTGGTGGTGGCCAGTGGGTTTTCAAAAGGTTTTCTGGCCAGAAGAAGTCAGTGTTGGGCAGGAGGGGGAAGAAAGGGCGCGAAGGGGGAGGGGAGGAAGAGGTCTCTGTCGAAAGCTGGCCTGGGCACACTTGGACCTTCCAGGTGTGTTGGACTCCAACTCCCACCATTCCTAGCAGCCTCAGGCCCTTTTCCTTTTTCCCCCTCAGCCACTTAAGCAGGAAAGGGCCTCAGGCTGTTAGGAATGGTGGGAGTTGGAGTCCAAAGCACCCAGCGGGCCGAAGTTTTCCCATGCCTGTTTTAGGGACCTTAAAGTGGTGAGCCTCCTTCCAACATTGTCATTCTGGATAGAAAACAAACAACAACATAACATAACATTGTTTGAGTCCACAGTGCTCTCTGGGTGTAGGTGAACCACAACTTCCAAACCCAAGGTCAATTCCCACCAGACTCTTATAGTATTATGAGAGTTCTGTGTGGGAGGTTTGATTCCATTCCATAATTGGTGGAGTTCAGAATGCTCTTTGATTGCGGGTGAACTATAGCTCCCAGCAACTACAACTCCCAAATGACAAAATCAATTTTTTGACTGATGGTCCCTCCTTGGGTTAGTATTAGTATGTTTTGTGGCCAAATTTGGCAGCCATCTGTCCAGTGGCTTTTGAGTTATGTTAATCCCACGAATGAACATTACATATATGTATGTATGTTTGTATGTGTGTATATATAGCGATATATATATATATATATATATATAGAGAGAGAGAGAGAGAGAGAGAGAGAGAGAGAGAGAGAGCACAACAGCGCAGGCAGAAAAGCAAACATCACAGAGAAGCATGTCTGTGTAGGAGGGTGAACATTAGGAAAAACTTCCTGACTGTGAGAGCTGTTCAGCAGTGGAACTCTCTGCCTCAGGGTGTGCTTCCGTCTGGCTGCTCTCTTTCCAGACGGCTTTCCTGCCATTCTTTATCTATGTTGTGTTCATCGAAACAGGCCCAGGTTTCACACTAAGTGTATAAATACATTTAAAAACATATTAACTATCTGTATTACTGTGTCAGAGTGTCATTTTGTGTCGTTTTGGTTGGTGGTGTGACCCAGGATTTTGTCAATGTAAAAAATGTGCCGCGGCTCAAAAAACGTTGAAAAACCACTGTCTTCATGTATTCCCAGCACTTGAAACGACTCCCGAGCCTTCTTGCAAGAAATTCCAAAGCAGCGAACACTGAATGGATTGTGTTACTCAACAGCTGACTTCCACAACCGTGGGCCCAGACACTCCGGGGTCTCCCATATGGATCCCATTTCAGGATCAAGGAGATAGCTGTGAGGTGAAAATGTACAGCAGTGTTTCTCAAATACTGCTTTTGTAGCCACTTCCTTGAGGGCGGTGTTGGCTTTCACGTAAAAAGGGCACACCGAGGAAACGACACGAAAGAAAACTGCGACATTTATGGAAGCAGCAAGGTTTTTCCTACCACATACAGGTGTCACAAAATCCACACAATTTGCAAACCTCAGGCAGATTAATATTCAACAAAATGAAAACACGTGCAAATAAATATTGTGGCGTCTGTGTGTAAGGTGGAAAAAAATAACACAGGGACTCCACTTTTACTTAAAAAAAAGCACAAAGACTACTAACATCCCAATATGGTCAATATGGGTAGCTTCATCCTCCTCCTCCAATGTCTTTTGTGTTCGTTGTTTACTTAGAGGGCATTTGGCTTCCCCGTACATCCACACCACACTACCACTGTACACTCACAACAACAAGCTACACACTCAACACCACACACTCTTCTCCAACCCACCATCCCACCCACACACCACCAATCCTCCACTTTACAAACACCACACCCACAACATGACAGCCACACAACTCTACAGACCCACAACACACACAACGCATACATACCACTGCTAAACAGAAACCTACACAGTACAACCAACTAACACAGGAGGACATAACAACTACCAGGAGGACATAACACTAACACAAATAGGGCACCAGGGACACAGGCACCACTGACCAACACATACCGCCGGAATAACACAAACTTGCAAAACCCACAAAAAAAACTAATCCTGCAACACAAAAACCCAACCCAACCAAAATTCACAACAAACACCACTGGCAAAAGCCACGCCCCCTCCACATCACAACCAGCACACAGTCAGACTGAGACAACTATGTCACCACAACACACACAAAATACACCCCACAAATACCGGACAACTTCCCCAACACAAAAACCAGGACTGCACTCATTACTTACCACCACGCACACCTCCAAATACATACACGTCCCAGGCACAATACTCCAGCAATTCCTACCCACACAACACAACACAACTTCCTATCACGACCCATCCCCCCAACCTTACGGGACCCCGCACACACAACACCTACCACCACCACAAACAAAAACCAACTCCACCTATACTCCAACCACAACACAACACTACACTGATACTTACAAACACACACAAACACCCAAAACACCCCACCCACACAAGCATTCCACAACATACTACCACCCACAATGCCGCCATACACCCACTAACTCACCCAAAAAGTAATACCTACACACAACACAATACGCACATGACCCCACCAAGACCATAAGTAACATCAATTCCAACCAGGGGCGGTCCTACAAGATAGGCCAAGTAGGCGGCCGCCTAGGGCGCCATCTGGGAAGGGGGCGCCATCCTGGCCCTGCCGATGTTCCTCAGACAGTGCTGCAGCTGCCTGCTTTTTGACCCGGCCTTGTGCACTCCGACGCCGCTTCTGGGCACGCGCGGAGGTTTTCACGCAGGCGCAGTTGGTCTGGAGCTGAAGTTGAGCGCAGGAGCAAATGCACATGCGCGAAAACCTCCGTGCATGCCCAGTAGCTCCCTTGCGCAGAAGCCTGTAAGCAAAGCACTCCCTATCGGGCAGGCAGGGAGTGCTTCCCCTCCCCTTTGTCTCCGCATGCATGCGCCGCTGGGGGGAAGGAGAAAAGAATCAGAGAAGGAAGTGTAAGTGAAGGAATGAATGAAGGGCTTTCCTCCTCCTCCTCTGTGACCTCTTCTCTCCCTCCTTCCTTTCTTCGGCTCTATTTCTGTCTGGACCTGAGGGGTCTGAGGCTATGAGGAGTTGTGGGAGTTGGAGTCCAAAACACCTAGAGGGAGGGAGGGCGGGCCCAAGTTTGCCCAGGCCGCGCTGCCTGTATTCGACCTCATTTGAACATTTTGGCTGTTTTTCTATTTACATTTACATTGGGATCCTAATTTTGGACTTATGGGAGACTCCTATGGATTATGAGTCGGGTGGGAGGTAATATATTCTGATTTTGATGCATTTACATTGCATTTCTTGTTGATTATTATACAGTTCTGCTTAATATTGTCATACAGTATAATACAAATACAATATAACAATAGAATAATGATATATTTTATATTACATGTAATATTACAAACAATATTGCAGTATAGTGGTATTGTACAAAATAGTAATATATAATATTTTATTTTACTTTATTTTGGGTTATTTGAGTTTTATAGGAGTCATGAAAATATTTGGTAGAGGATAATTTCATTTAAATAAATAATTTTATTATTTTATAATAATAATACTAGCTTGGGGACCCGGCCCTGCCCGGGTCATTTGAGAAGTGCAGCAGGATGTAGAGTGGGTCACGGGGGCTCTGTGTGCCAAGTTTGGTCTTGATCCATCATTATTGGGAGTTGCAGTGGTATCATGAAATTACTGAAGGTAGTGGAAGTCCCATCATCTCTGTCCCCCCCCAAAGTGTAGTAGGATGTAGATTGGGTCATGGGGGCTCTGTGTGCTAAGTTTGGTCTGTATTGGTGAATGGATGAGGGTCGCATTGTTTTTAGGAAGTGAGTGAAGGTACTTCAAGTCCCATCATCCGTGGTCCGTCTCACACAAAACAGCACCAGGATGTAGAGTGGGTCATGAGGGCTCTGTGTGCCAGGTTTGGTGTTGCTCAGTCATTGGATTAGGTTTGTAGCAGGCTTGGAAAGTGAGGGAAGGTACTGCAAGTCCCATCATCCATGTTCTGGCCCCCTCCAAACTTCAGTAGGATGTAGAGTGGGTCACTGGGGCTCTGTGTGCCAAGTGTGGTCTTTCTCGGTGTTTGTTGGGGGCCGCAGTTGTCTGTGAGAACAGAGGGGTGTGAAAGTACTACAAATCCCATCATCCATTGTCAGTCCTCCCCCAAACCTCACCAGGACGTGCAGGCAGTCATAGGGGTTATGTATGCCAAGTTTGGTCTCGATCAGTGATTGGATGAGGGTTGCAGAGAACTTGGGAAGTGAGTGGAGGTACTTCAAGTCCCATCATCCATGGTCCACCCTCCTCCAAACTGCAGCAGGACGTAGAGCGGGTCATGGGGGCTGTGTGTGCTAAGTGTGGTCTGTATTGGTCCTTTTTGGTGGCCTCAGTGGTCTGTGGGAACCAAAGTGTCTGAAAGTACTACAAATCCCATACATAATCCGTGGGTCATGTCCCCCGATCTGCACCAGGACGTAAAGGGGGTTAGGGGGGGTTATGTGTACCAAGTTTGGTGCAGGTCCATCACCCGCGCTGGTCGCTGTGGCCTGTGAAAGTGGCTGCGACATATCCGCCCTCCCGCCCTCCGCACACATACATACATACAAACATTCCGCTTTATAAAGGTATACAGAAGATAACAGAATGTTACATTATATTATAATGTCAATATATTATAATATAATTATATTGTAATGTAGTATAATATAATTATGATATAATATAGTATGAGTATGGTATAATATATTGTATATACATTGATACAATATACTACTACTAATGGTATTGTGATATTATAATTGTATATTTCTTTTACATGGGGGGGCGGCAAAATAATGTTTTTGGGGGGGGGCACCAAAATAATGTTCGCCTACCATTTAAAATTACCTTAGACCGCCCCTGATTCCAACCCTTACATACTCAGACTTTCTCGCATCTCCTAAATAGGGCACAGCAACCCGTGCCGGGTACAGCTAGTTCGTGTCTAATCGGCTCCTGGTTCCTCTCTGGAATGGAAGGCTTGGCCCCTTTCTCAATTCAAGAGGAGCCCGGCCCAACACTGGCGGCGAAAAGGAAAAGATTAACCTTCGGAGCGCTCTACATTGTACAAGGAACCCTTGTTTACCTTCTCCCTGTCCCTCCGTCTCCCCACAAACAATGGGGTGGTCACAAGGTTGTGCCCCACAGGCAGCGAAGGCACCCTCGGGGGCAACGAAGGGATCAGAGTCATAATGACACCCCCAGCCCACAGCAAACATTGGCGGCTCGAGGCTTTTAGCCAGTGAAACCCAGGGAGGAACGCAGGTTTCAGGTGCCAATTCCCACTACTTTAAGTATATGTACACAACGGTCTCGGTCTTTCTTCACACTACACAAAGGGAGCAGAAAAGTCTTGAAATTATTGGCGGGGAGCAGGCATGTAGCCAGGGGGCTAGACCAGTGTTTTCAGCCCCCTCAGCCGAAATTCTCAGGGTGGTCCCAAAATGAAAAAATGGCCTTACTGGTACATTATTTAAACTGTTATGTTTATTCATATGATGATCTGATCACCATGCTCATTATATCCCACATTCATGGGGTTATTGAGATAACAATACAAAACAATTGTCTAGGGTAGACCCTCTTCCACCCAGTCTCAGCCCCCAAACCAAACTCAGCCCCGAATCAAAATCCTGGCTACGGCCCTGGCGGGGAGGGACTTAAATGAAAATTAATTCCACAATTCATCACACTATAGCAGTGTTTTTCAACCTTTTTTGAGCCGCAGCACATTTTTTACATGTACAAACTCCTGGGGCACACCAGCAACCAAAATGACACAAAACGACACTCTAACACAGTCATACATATAGTTAACATGTTTTTAAATGTATTTATACACTCAGTGTGAAACCTGCGCCTGCTTCGATGAACTCAACATAGATATCCTGGCAGGAATGGCAGAAAGACACAAACTTCCCACACAGAACTCCCTTAACCGAGAGAAAATACTATAAGAGTTTGGTGGGCATTGACCTTGGGTTTTGGAGTTGTAGTTCACCTATATCCACAGAGCACTGTGGACTCAAACAATGTTGGATCAGGACCAAACTTGGCATGAATACTCCATATGCCCAAATGTGATCACAGATGGAGTTTGGGGAAAATAGACCTTGACATTTGGGAGTTACAGTTTCTGGGATTTATAGTTAAGACACAATCAAAGATCATCCTGAATTCTTGCAACAATGGAATGGAACCAAACTTGGCATGTTAAACTCTCATTACTAACAGAAAGTACTGAAAGGGTTTGCTTGGGAATTGAGCTTGAGTTTGGAAGCTGTAGTTCACCTACAACCAGAGAGCCCTGTGGACTCAAACAGTGTTATGTTATGTGGTTGTTTTGTATCCAGAATCGCAATGTTGGAAGGAGGCTCACCACTTTAAGGTCCCTAAAACAGGCATGGGGAAACTTTGGCCCTCTGGTGCTTTGGACTCCAACTCCCACCATTCCTAACAGCCTGAGGCCCTTTCCTGCTTAAGTGGCTGAGGGGGGGGGAGGAAAAGGGCCCGAGGCAGCTAGGAATGGTGGGAGTTGGAGTCCAAAACACCTGGAAGGCCCACGTTTGCCCAGGCCTGCGTTAGAGACAGTTGCTGTCCATTGAGAGCGGCACCAAGCACTCTCTCTCGCAAGTTCCGTGACTCTTGTGCCGTGGCCTCCAGAGAGGTCCAAATACGGCCCACACCCACCCCGACCCGGCTGACGGGCTGACTGAGAGAGAGAGAGAGAGAGAGAGGGCGGCGGACTCACCGACGGCGCGGATGAGGAATCCTTGCGGCGGGCGCAGCGCCCTCCGGAGCCAGGCCTGCCGCAGCCTGTGGAGGGGCCCCGCGGGGCCCTGGACGAGCAGCACGCCGCCCCGCAGCCAGCCCTGCAGCCGCACCCGGCCCACCGCCCGCGACACCCACGCCTCCCGCGAGCAGCAGCCGCCGTTGGCCCGCACGAACGCCGCGAACACCGCCTCCCCGTCCTCCTGGCCGCGGGGCTCCTGCTTGAGGCGGCGCAGCACGAGCGCCAGGGAGCCCGGGGCCAGCTGCACCGGCGGCGGAGGCGCCATCCTCCCTTCCCGCCCAGCGCTGCTCCTCTGCGGCTGCCAAGGGAACCGAGGGGCGGGGCCAATGGAAAGGGGGCGTGGTCAAGGGAGGAGCCCTTCGCCGCTGCTGCTGTGAAGCTGCCAAAGACCTCAGGGGGCGGGGACAAGGGAATGGGGGCGGGGAAAGGGGAAAGGGGAGGAACCACCTGCTGCTGCTGTGCGGCTGCCAAGGGAACCGAGGGGCGGGGCCAAGGGAAGGGGCGTGGTCGAAGGAGGAGCCATTCGCCGCCGCTGCTGCTGCTGCTGTGAAGGGCGGGGCCAAAGGAAAGGGGCCTGGGGACAAGCCATTCGGGACAAGGGAAAGGGGCAGGGAAAGGGGAGGAACCACCTGCTGCTCCTGTGCGGCTGCCAAGGGAACTGAGGGGCGGGGCCAAGGGAAAGGGGGCATGGTCAAGGGAGGAGCCCTTCGCCACTGCTGCTGTGAGGAGCCCTTTGGGAATGGGGCTGCTGCTGCTCCTCTGCAGCTGAACCCGAGGGCGGGGCCAATGGAAAGGGGCGTGGTCAAAGGGAGGAGCCATTCGCTGCCGCTGCTGCTGTGAAGCTGCCAAAGACCCCAGGGGGTGGGGACAAGGGAATGGGGGCGGGGAAAGGGGAAAGGGGAGGAACCACCTGCTGCTCCTCTGCGGCTGCCAAGGGAACCGAGGGGCGGGGCCAAGGGAAAGGGGCGTGCTCGAAGGAGGAGCCATTCGCCGCCGCTGCTGCTGTGAGGCTGCCAAAGACCCCCTCAGGGGGCGGGGCCAAAGGAAAGGGGCGTGCTCGAAGGAGGAGCCATTCGCTGCTGTGAGGCTGCCAAAGACCCATGGGGGGGGAGGAACCACCTGCTACTGCTGTGTGGCTGCTGAAGCTGCCAACTGAGGGGCGGGGCCAAGGGAAGGGGGGTGGTCGAAGGAGGAGTCATTCACCTGCCACTGCTGCTGCTGACGAGGCTGCCAAAGACCCCTCAGGGGTGGGGCCAATGGAAAGGGGCGTGGTCAAGGAGGAGCCATTCGCCGCCGCTGCTGCTGTGAAGCTGCCAAAGACCTGAGCGGCGGGGACAAGGGGATGGGGGCGGGGAAAGGGGAGGAACCACCTGCTGCTCCTGTGCGGCTGCCAAGGGAACCGAGGGGCAGGGCCAATGGAAAGGGGGCATGGTCAAGGGAGGAGCCCTTCGCCGATGCTGCTGTAAGGTGCCAAAGACCCCCCCCAAGGGGCGGGGACAAGCGGAGGGGAAAGGGGAGGAACCACCTGCTGCTCCTCTGCGGCTGCCAAGGGAACTGAGGGGCGGGGCCAAGAGAAGGGGCGTGCTCGAAGGAGGAGCCATTTGCCGCTGCTGCTGCTGTGAAGCTGCCAAAGACCCCCTCAAGGGGCGGGGCCAAAGGAAAGGGGCGTGCTCGAAGGAGGAGGCATTCGCTGCTGTGAGGCTGCCAAAGACCCGAGGGGGTGGGGACAAGGGAATGGGGGCGGGGAAAGGGGAAAGGGAAGGAACCACCTGCTGCTGCTGTGCGGCTGCCAAGGGAACCGAGGGGCGGGGCCAATGGAAAGGGGCGTGGTCAAGGGAGGAGCCCTTCGCCGATGCTGCTGTGAGGTGCCAAAGACCCCCCCAAGGGGCGGGGACAAGGGAATGGGGGCGGGGAAAGGGGAGGAACCACCTGCTGCTCCTCTGCGGCTGCCAAGCGAACTGAAGGGCGGGGCCAAGGGAAGGGGCATGGCTGCCAAGGGAACTGAAAGGAGGGGTGGGGACAAGGGAAAGGGGCCACCTGTGCTCTGTGCGAAGGAGGAGCCATTCGCCACCACTGCTGCTGTGAGGCTGCCAAAGACCCCCTCAGGGGGCGGGGCCAAAGGAAAGGGGCGTGCTCGAAGGAGGAGCCATTCGCTGCTGTGAGGCTGCCAAAGACCCATGGGGGGGAGGAACCACCTGCTACTGCTGTGTGGCTGCTAAGCGAACTGAGGGGCGGAGCCAAGGGAAGGGGCGTGGTCGAAAGAGGAGTCATTCACCGCCACTGCTGCTGCTGCGAGGCTGGCAAAGACCCCCTCAGGGGGCGGGGCCAAAGGAAAGGGGCGTGCTCGAAGGAGGAGCCATTCGCTGCTGTGAGGCTGCCAAAGACCCGATGGGGGCTGGGAAAGGGGAGGAACCACCTGCTGCTGCTGTGCAGCCCCCAAGAGAACTGAGGGGCAGGACCAAAGGAGGAGCCAGTTTTCGCTTCTGTTCCTATGTGTCTGGAGGCGGGGCCAAGGAAGGGGGCGAGGCTAAGGGTAGAGCCATCTGCTGATACGCTGCCCAGGGAACCAATGGGCGGGACCAATATAAAGGAGGCGGGGCCAAGCGAAGACTCACTCTATTACAGCTTCTGCTGTGTAAGCTGCCAAGGGTACCGAGGGGGGCGGGGTCAAGGGAAGTAGGCAGGACCAAAAAAGACTCACCCGCTGCTGCTGCCATGTAGTTGACAAGGGAGACGAGGGGGTGGGGCTGAGGGAAAGGGGCGGGACCAGTTGAGAAGCCACTTGCTGCTGCTGCTTCTATGTGCCTGCCGAGGGAATCAAGAGGGCGAGGCCAATAGGAAGGGCCGGGGCCAAGGGAGGAGCCACTCTACTGCTTCTGCTGTGCAGCTGCTAAAGATGCTGAGGGGCGGGGCCAATGGAAAGGGGCAGGGCCAATGGAAAGGGGCAGGACCAATGGAAAGGGGCGGGACCAATGAGAAGGGGCGGGACAAATGGAAAGGGGTGGGACCAATGGAAAGGGGGGGGCAATGGAAGGAGCGGGGCCCAAGGAAAGAGGCGGGGCAATGGAAAGAGGCGGGGCTAATGGAAAGAGGCAGGGCCAGGGGAGGAGCCACTTTACTGATGCTGATTAAGTTGTGTAGTACAGTGTTTCCCAACCTTTTTTGAGCCGCGGAACACTTTTAACATTAAAAAAATTCGGGGGCACACCACCAACCAAAATGACACTCTAACACAGTAAAGAACGGCTGGGGGATGGTGGCCTGCTGGGAGCAGCTGCTGGGAGTGCCGAAGCCGGGGGAGGGGGAGGAGCCAGACCGCACCATGCCCCGCCCCCTCCATGCGGCTTCAGTTCTCCCACAACTTTGCCAGCCTTGAGGGGGCAGTGCCAAGCCAGCGGTGGCAGAGCTAGCACAATGCTGGCGTGGCACTGCCCCTCAAGGTCGGGCGGCTGTAGAGCACTGAAGCCGGGGGGAGGGGGCAGAGCCTCGCCCCCTCCCCCCGGCTTTAGTTCTCCTACAGAGGAGAAGCATGAGCGGTGGATGGGCTTCAGTAGGTGAGCTCCTCCTCCGCGCAGCTTCAGCGAGCAAGGGGTGAGAGTCGTGGCGGGAGTCATGGCGGATTGGAGGCTGGCTGGGGAAACGGCCAAAGGAGGCAGCGCCCCGGCTCCTTCTTTTCCTTCGTCGCCGCTCAGCCCTTCCTCCTCCTCTCCCAAGCAGCAGGAGTTCGGCAGGAGGAAGCGGGAAGGAAGGGGGGCAGAGAGCTTTTCTCGCGGCACACCTGATGATCGCCACGGCACACTAGTGTGCCACGGCACACTGGTTGAGAAACACTGGTGTAGTAGCAGGGGCGGTCCGAGCTCCCGGGGGTAAGTGAACATTATTTTGGCGCCCGGGCGCTCCCAATGTGCGCTCCATTGTGAGGCGCCGCGGCGCGCGCCCGCCCTGCTGCTGCGCTGCGCTCCGCAATTTCACGCATGCGTGTGCCTACGGACATCTCTTGAGGTCCGTAGGCATTGCGCATGCACGCGAAACCGCGGAGCGCACATGCGCAGTGCCTACGGACGTCTCTTGAGGTCCGTAGGCACTGCGCATGCGCGCGAACCCACGGGGCGCACATGCGCAGTGCCTACGGACCTCAAGAGGTCCGTAGGCACTGCGCATCTTGCTAAACCGCGGAGCGCAGCGCAGCAGCAGGGTGGGCGGCGCCGCGGCGCCACAATGGCGCCCCACCCCGAGCGCCCAAGATGGAGCTCTGGCGACGCGTGGGCCGCGTAATGGCAAAGACCGCCCTGTGTAGTAGGCTTGTTTGATCCCCAAAAGAAAAATGGTTTAAAATCTGTTTAGGATGGGGAGCATCTAGAACCGGCCTGAAAAGGGTAATGAAGGAACCCCTGTGGCCCAGTGCCTCTGATTCCCAGCCCCTACAGGCGACCCAGAAGGACACCATGGCCTTGGAGCAGCAACAGGGACCCAGACCCCTTGTCAGTGCTGAGATGGAGATCATCCATCCACTAAGGTGGCCACCCCCGCAGTCTCCACTGTGTATCATGCTCCGAAGCCGGTTTGAAATGGGTCAAAGCAGCGTGTGCCATCCAAGACTGCCTGGAATGGGAAGGCCTCTCCCTTCTCAATCACCTTGCACCAAAAAGGGAGTTTTGCAACCAGAAGGCGTGGGAACTTTTTAAAAGAGCGAAGACTTTAATGAATGTAAATAGACATTCTTGCTCATAGGATAATAGGCATATTACATGCGCAGTAAAAAAAAAAGAGTGGCTATCCTCAGGCCCGGAGTACCCATAAGGCCACCCGAGCCCAGGGCCTCGGGCGGCAGTAATGGGCGGCCGGCCAATTCAGACCCCCCAAAAAAATTTAAAAATTCAAAATTCGATTTTTGGGTGCTTCTGTGCCTGCGCACAGGGCGCCATAGACTCTCAGAGGCAGTTCCACCGCCTCTGCGAATCTATGGCGCCTCCCTGCGCCAGGTTGTCCCTCCCTCCTAAGGCCGTGACATGCCGGCCGCCTCAGAAGGACGATTCCGCCACTTCTGAAGTGGCCGGCATGTCACAGCTTTAGGAGGGAGGGACAAGCCGCAGGGAGATGCTCCGCCGTGGGGGAGTATCTCCCCGCGGATCGTCCCTCCCTCCTAAAGCCGTGACATGCCGGCCGCCTCAGAAGCCGGCGAAATCGCCCTTCTGAGGCAGCCGGCATGTCATGGCTTTAGGAGAGAGGGAGGAGCCGCCCTTGGGGCCGCTGCCACACATGCGCCGCATCGGCTCCGGGGGTGGGGCTTTCCTTCCTCCTTGTGCCGGTGAGGAGGATGAGGCGGAGCCGGGGCGAGCTGGGGTGGGGCAGAGCCGGGGGTGGGGCGGGCGGAGGCGGGCAGGGGCGGGGCGGAGCCTTTGGCCTAGGGTGCCAAAAAGGCATGATCCAGGCTTGGCTATCCTCATCATTCGTCATGACACAATTATTATAACACGCATGCGTCTATATTTAATATTCCTTTTCTTCCTTGCTTTCAGTTCTGTATAACGCTGATGACGCCCACCTGGTGCTGCGGATGGAAGGCCGGCCGGACTCCGTACCCGACTCTTTCCATCAGTGCCTTGAGGCTGTGACTGGATGGCTACGGTCCATCCGGTTGAGGGTGAATCCTTCGAAGACGGAGATCTTGTGGCTGGGTCGTCCGGGTGGGGGGGAATGCCGGCTGCCTACTCTGGATGGCGAGGCATTATGCCCGTCATCGTTAGTAAAAAGCTTGGGGGTCCAATTAGACCCATTGTTGACCATGGAGACCCAGGTCAGAGGAAGTCAGAGGAATTAGAGAACTGTTCTCATTCCGTAGCGCTTGTGAGACGGTCCTCTTCCGCTCAGCATTCTATAAAATTATTTAAATAAGTAATTTTATTTTGTTTAAATAAATAATGTTATTTATTATTTTATAGGTAATATAATATAATAATATATGATATAGTATAATGTTACATTGCATTACAATTTGATATAACATAATATAGTATATTATAATGTCAATGTATTGTATTATGTTATAGTACAGCGCTGTCCAACTTCTACAGGCCCAGGGGCCGGAATTCCGGTCACTGATCACCTGGGGGGCTGAAGGGTCTGCCTCCGCCCCTGGCTCCGCCCCTCCCCGGCTCCGCCCCCTCCCCGGCTCCAATTTACTTACAATTGAGCTTGAGTTGTGGAGTGGTAGTTCACCTCCATCCAAAGGGCACTGTGGACTCAAATAATGATGGATCTGGACCAAACTTGGCATGAATACTCAATATACCCAAATGGGAACACTGGTGGGTTTGGGGGAATGTTTCCTAATATCTTTGAGTTATTTGAGTCCACACTCAAATTGGGACACACCAAAAACCCCAAACATCTCAATGCCGTCGCAGGGCTTGATGGGGCCTCCTTTCCCAGAGGCGGGGGGAGGAGGCCCAAAGAGCTCCCTCCCTCCCTGAAGGGAAAACAAGCCGCAAAGGAAGCCACATTGTGCCCTGCACGCGGGGGAAGGCAGCACAACAAGGGCGAGGGGACGCGGAGGAGGGGAAGGAAGCGTCGCCAAGGAAACCGCCGCTGAGGGACCCCCCCCCCTCACCCAACGTCCCACTGTTTTTAGATTGATTGATTCGAGCCAAGCCCTTCCTGACCCATACTGCGGGAGCCCCGCCACAGGGCCAAAGCGCCAACGCCACAGCCGTCCCTGAAGAGCCCTGCTGGAGTCGAGGCCAAGCTCAGGCCCAGCACGGCGGCTCTCCCATCCTCGGGGCGGGAAGCGAGGGCCCTCCACAGGAAGAGGACGGAGCCAGGAGGGGCTTTCCCTGCCTCACTCCCCTCCTCCCTCTCTCTGAGGGAATGGGGGCCGGCCTGGAAGCAGCTGCCGGGGGGGGGGGGGAGGCGCGCGCCCGGGCCGGCCGCAAATACCGCGGGACCTGAGATTTCGGCAGCTATCGCGAGAGTACGCAGCCACAGACGGGATTTCGACCTCCCTCGAAATCCCGTCTGTGGTTGCCGTAGTCTCGCGATGCTTGCCTAAACCCAGAAGTAGTTTTTTTTATTATTTTATTTTTATTTGTATTTTATTAAAACAAGTTAGGGGGCCAGAGGGAAGGGGCTCGGGGGCCGTGTACGGCCCCAGGGCCGCCTGTTGGACAGCTCTGTTATAGTATAAGAATTGTAATGTAATAATAATAATAATAATAGTATGATTATGGTATGGTGTGTGGAATATGCATTTGGTATTGGTGGTGTTGTATTGTAACACAGTATAATACTGCCAATGATAATGTGATATAATAATTATATCGTGATATTATAATTTGTATATTTGTATTATATGCAATATTGCTAATCAATATTACAAAATGTTGTAGTGCAATATGATGTGTAGTGCTGATGTTGTGCTATGACAGTAATGTTAATTGTTGTTTTTTTCAGTTTGTTGTAAGTCGCTCCGGCAATATTGTTATATGTACATTGTAAGCCACTCTGGCAGTATTGTTGTTTGCTGTAAGCCTCTCTGAGTCCCCTTTGGGGTTGAGAAGGGCGGCATATAAAAATAGTAAATAAATAAATAAATAAATTAGCATTCCCGTCCGAGTAAAGCTGTTATATCTGCTGTGTAGTTTTAGAATCATTGTAGTGATAGTAGTATTTTAGATTAATTCTGTAGTTCTATTTCTCTGTCTGTATTTTATATTGCTGTAAACAGCTCTGAGCTTCTCGAAGAGCGGTCTAGAGCAGGGCTGTCCAACTGGCGGCCCGGGGCCCGTATACGGCCCCCCAGCCCCTTCCCTACGGCCCCCTAAGCTTTTAAATAAATAATAAAAATTTTAAAATAAAATAAATATTTTTTTTTAAAAAAAAACCTACTTCCGGGTTCGAGCAAGTATCGCGAGAATACGCAATTTACACGGGATTTCGCTGTCAACGCGAGATCATGCTGGCGTTGACAGCAAAATCCTGTGTGGATTGCGTATTCTCGCGATACTCTTCGGCTACTCTACTACTGGATCGCTGAGGCCCACAGACGCGATTAGGACCTTCTTCAACTCAGTCGGTCGTCGCCTCTCTCGTCGTCCAGGTACTCCTGGATCCTGCACGTTTGGAAAAGGTAGGCCGAAGCAGGGGACTTCTCAGGGGGCTCCTCATTCCCTCCCCCATCTCCCCTCATGTATTAAATATAAAATTAAATATATTTAAAGATGAAATAAGCGGAGATGGGATACATTAAAATAAAGGGGAGGGGAGGATGGAATTAAATATATTTAATATTAAATTAAAATAAGGGGGAGGGGAGGATGGAATTAAATATATTTAATATTAAATTAAAATAAGGGGGAGGGGAGGATGGAATTAAATATATTTAATATTAAATTAAAATAAGGGGAGGGAGGATGGAATTAAATATATTTAATATTAAATTAAAATAAGGGGAGGGGAGGATGGAATTAAATATATTTAATATTAAATAAAAATAAGGGGAGGATGGAATTAAATATATTTAATATTACATAAAAATAAGGGGAGAGGGCGCTGGGGGAGAGGGCGGAGCCGGGGGGTGGGGAGGGGGCGGAGCCAGGGCAGGGGCGAAGCAGGGGAAGAGGGCAGAGCCGGGGGCAGGGGCGGGGGGGGGGCGGAGCTGGGGGCGGGGCAGATCCTACGGCCTCCCAGGTCATCAGTGACCGGAATTCAGGTCCCTGGGCCGGTAGAAGTTGGGCAGCCCTGGTCTAGAAGCTGAAATAATAAATAAATAAAAATAAATAAATAAACTTAAATTAATAAATTTTAGATTGGCCTCCAGATTTCACTGCTTTACAGAACACTTAACAGAATTTAACCTGAACCTCCATTTCTGCAGATAATGGGCTTTTAAAAGCACATTTTACTTACTATAGGCATACATAAATGTTATTTTTTACAGTGATGGCTATATAAAACGTAGCTGCGGCTTATTTCTATCCAACTGAAGATTACAGACTTGCAATGTACATTACTGCATTGTCGCTTCCATTAAACTAATCTTCTTTTAGAAATCTATTGACGTAATATATAGGATCGAAAATCTGTTTTAGATGGGTTTACGTTATTATGGAATAAGAATGTCGAGCCTTGACTTAAACAATAAACCTAGCGCACCAAATGTGTGCACTAAATTGTAGCACAAAGTTGTGTTTACTTTGAAATTAACAGTTTCCAGAAACAAGTGGTTTTTCCGCAGAAAAGACAATTTTTGCACAAAAAACATGTTTCTGAAATCGGTGCACGGAAGCCTTGGATGAAAAAATTTTTCACCAAGCAATAATAATAATAATAATAATAAAGAACTTTATTTGTATCCTGCCCTATCTCCCCATTGAGGACTCAGGGCGGTTAAAAACATATATACAGCAGCAAACTACGTCCAAGCACTTGCTCAGTTGGTACGCAGCTTCGGGCTGGAGTGCCACCAATATGCGGATGACACCCAGCTAGTTCTGGGGATGGAGGGCCGACCCAACTCCGTACCCGATAATTTCCATCGTTGCCTTGAAGCTGTTACTGGATGTCTGCGAGCCAGTAGGTTGAAGGTGAATACGGCTAAGACGGAGATCCTGTGGCTGGGTCGTCCGGGTACGGAAGAGATCCAGCTCCCAACCCTGGACGGGGCGACGCTACGTCTGTCACCAACTGTTAAGAGCCTGGGAGTCACTCTTGACTCTCAACTGTCGATGGAGAAGCATATACCAGAGGAGGTGGCGCCGGAGGCCAAGGAGCAGCAGACCCCTCCTCCCTAACTCTGCCATTGACCAGCAGCGCGGGTCGCCCCGCCATCGAGGCCGCCGACCAGCTGGACCCGTGAGCTTTGCTACTGACCACCTGGGAGAGGGGAGGCCTGCTTCGCCCGAGCCCAGGTTCCGAACTTCCGATCCAGAACCTTCTGGAGCTCGGGCTTCAAGCGTCGGAAGCCTCCCAGACAAGCCTGAACCGGGAGAAAAGACACCTTCCCAGCAGGTCTGACACCTCTGGTCAGTCCTTTGGACAGAGGAGCCTGGCCATCTTTAGCCAGCTATGAGGGATCATTTTGAGACCACCTATGCTTCCTCCCTTTGATGGCAGGGGAGGGCCCGCTTAGACCCGGCTGGGCCCCTTACTGCCAGACTTCTATTCTCTATTTCTGTCCCCCCCCCCTTTTTTTCCTCTCCCATTCCGGGGAGTGGCGGTGATAGAAGTCCGAATATAATAATAATAATAATAATAATAATAATATCTCCATCGCCAGCGGAGCAGCTTTCCACCATCTCAGCAGGCGAGGAAGCTGGCGCCCTACCTGTCCCGTCAAGACCTAGCCACAGTGGTCCAAGCCATGGTCATCTCAAGATTGGACTACTGTAATGCTCTTGACATTGGCCTTCTTTTGTCGGTGATCCAGGAGCTTAAGCTGGTGCAGAACGCTGCAGCTCGGCTGTTGGCAGGCTTGCCATCTTGCTGCCACATTACGCCCGTTCTGCGTGAACTGCACTGGCTTCCAATCGAGCACCGGATCACCTTCAAAGTGCTGGTTCTAACCTTCAAGGCCTTGAATGCTGAGGGGCCAGTGTACCTAAGGGACCGCCTCTCCCTTTATTGTCCCGCAAGACCACTGCGATCAGAGTCCCTTAACCTTCTTGCGGTGCCAAGCTGTAAAACCCTTCACCTGACATCAACGCGGCGGAGAGCCTTCAGTGTCATCGCTCCGGTACTTTGGAATTATCTTCCTCCACAATTCGCGCATTGTCTGACTTACTAGCCTTCGGAAGGCTTGTAAGACCTTTCTGTTTGTACAGGCATTTGGTCAGTAAATAACCCCAGGCCTTTACTAGGTAGCCATAGGCCGTGGGAGTAACTCTGGTGCTCATGCACTATTGTATAGTTTTAATTAGGGGTGTTAATTGTGTTGTTTCATCTGTATTTTATGATGTTTTTAACATTTGTAAGTCGCCCCGAGCCTGACGGGAGTGGCGACGAATAAATCAAAATCTCTATATATAAAGGAGGTCCCGTCATGGAACGACCGTCCCAAACAGAGAAACCTTACAACGCAGAGACACCAAACTTGCCAACAGAAATAGGCCTCAGACAAGGTAGGTTTGCAGCAAAGAAACTCCCCCCCCAAAAAACCTTAAAGGCCCCCAACACAACGAGTAAAAAAACTCCATTTCCCAGCATCCTCGGGGGCTGCCAACGACTCTCCCAGCCTCTACATTCTGACAACATGCATAACTCCTGTACTGGCCAGCCAACATGAACATTCCGACCCATAATAAACTGTCAGAGGAGGATAAGGCAAAGGGCTGAGGCACCAACACAAACACCCAATTCACTTCCACAGAAAATTTACACCCTACAAATCACAGACCACGCCCAAAATTGACAGTAAGGCTTCATTAACTTAATTTCCCTGACTAGGCCTCACTTAATGGAATGCTGTTTACGCTCTGAATTGACAGTAAGGCTTCATTATCTTGATTCTCCCGACTACGCCTCAGCTCATTGGACATTGTGTATGGCCTGAATTGACAGTAAGGCTTCATTAACTTGCTGTTCCTGACTAGGCCTCAGCTCATGGGACATTGTGTATGGCCTGAATTTACAGTAACCTACCTTGGCACACAGAGCCCCTATGACCCATGCTACATTCTACTACAGTTTGGAGGAGGGTGGACCATGGATTATGGGACTTGAAGTACCTCCATGGATAATTGGATTTGTAGTACTTCACAACCCATCATTCCCCACAGACCACTGTGGCCCAGAACCAAGACCAATAAAGACCAAACTTGGCACACAATGCCCCCCATGACCCACACTCCATCCGACTGCAGATTGAGGAGGACACACCATGGATAATGGGATTTCAAGTACCTCCACTCAATTCCAAAGTACCCCACCTACACACGCATCAACCTCTACATCAACACATCAGACGGAAAGACAAAAAACATTGTATATCCACAAGCTATGCAGAACGCCAGCAACACCACACAACAACAACTCCACAGGACTCCAACATCCCACCCACCAAAACAACCCACAACAACACAGCCAGGACCCCAACAACACCATAACTAACAACAACTCCAACCTGACATACTCAGACTTCCTCGCATCTCAAAAAGGGCACAGCAACGCGTGCCGGGTACAGCTAGTAAATAAATAATAAATAAATAAACACATTCAATGCCAATAAGGTGCAAGCAACAAATTATAAGACTAGCCTAAATTAAATAATAACATCCCACACCACCCTAAATATATATCCTAATACCTCGAGTTGTGTGAATGACAAGCAAAAACTAGTATTTCCCCCACATTGGGAGAAAATTACATACATTATTTGTCCTTGCATGGGAGTGCGAAGTAACTGATGATGTATATTTCTTGAAGGAGCAAATTAATTGTTGCCTAAATAAGTGTTGTTTTGCCCTTTTAAAAACTATACGATCATTAAGTAAAACAGAAAACGAATAAACCAATGTGTTTTCCCCTTACCCCAAAGAATCGATTGTTAGTTCACTGAGAGTGCGGCTACACGGTCGCATTGATGCAGTTCGACGCCTCTTTTAACTGCAATGGCTCAATGCTATGGACTCATGGGAGTGAGTTTGCCGAGGTCTATAGCCTTCTCTGCCAAAGAGTGCTGGTGCCCCACCCAGGGTTCCGTGGCTGGCAGGGGAAACCAGGAAGCGCTAGGAGGGGCCTTCGAAGGCCTCTCCTAGCGCTTACTGGTGCCCGCTGCCGACCCCTCCCACGGGGCGTTGCACAGGGCAAGGGAGAGCACTCCGGAGGTTCTGGGCATGCGCGAAAATCTCCGTGCATGCTCAGAAGCTGCTGCAGGCAACAGGGAGGTTTCCTACGGCCCGGTACAGCCAGTGGTGCGGCCGGCGTGGCGGCGCATCAAGATGGTGCCCCTGTGGCCCGCGTTAGTCGCTTACATGGACGGACTGCCCCTGATGAGAATACATGCATCCTAGACCCTGCCCTTCTGGCTGATACAGGAGGGCAAAATTCTTTACAGAGGGCAAAAATTCCAGCCAGCCTAAAACAGGCTGTTATAAAACCGCTGTTGAAAAAAACATTAC
>JARBWK010000010.1:135647484-135987484 GCA_030556195.1 Anolis apletophallus
GGGGGGGCCATTTCCACAAGAGGAAGGGCTGCCTTCTGCCGCCATCCCATCGGGGGCTGGGGCCTGCATTGGCAGACAGCCCGCCACTCTGGAGAACGATCGGAGAGTGGTGCTTTTTGGTGTTTGTTATCGGAGGAGGGGGCTGTAGCGGGAGCAGTCGGCGACCTGTGGCGGCTGATCGCGCTGGCCACCTGATCGTCTTCCGGGTCACCAGGGCGATCAGCCGCCTCAGGTCGCCGACTGCTCCCGCTGCAGGCCCGATCGCCTCCCGGATGGGCACTCCAAAACTGGGAAGGCAGGCACTCCAAAGCCGGGATGGCAGGCACTCCATGGCAGGGCGATCAGCTGGGAATGGCTGGGGTGAGAGCGGCGGAGGCCTGCAGCCTCCAATCGTCTGCTGGTCTGCTTTGCTCTGCTGCGGCAGCGGCTGGGTCCGCTTTTGCCCTCCCTCTGGGCTGGGTCCATTGGGCCATCTCCATCTGGGATCCTTCCTCTCTTGAGGATGTCAGCCTCTATCTTGGTTTGCACCTTGTCTTCTTGAAATAAATTTATTTTAGTGTTTTTTATTATTATTTTATAATAATTTTATAATAATATTATAATAATATTATAATATAATAAATAATATAATTTAATGTTATATTATCATTTCAATATATTATAATGTCTATATATACTCTATAATATAAAAATTATGATATTAATAGTAATAATATATGAATATTTCTTGATATTTTAATATGTTAATATTAATGATGTATAATATATAGTAAATATAGTAAATAAATAAATAAATAAAGTAGATTAGAATGCAGTTCAGCTGTTAGGTGCGGCCCTCCATAATATTTTTTTGGCTCTGGTAATGGCCCTTGGAAAAAAATAATTGCCCACCCTGATCTACACCCAGGTTGCTCTACCCAAGGAAAGTATCCTCCACCATTGAACCAGCATGATTTAATGATTTGGGCACTGCACTATAAGTCTGGAAACTTGGGTTCAAAACCCTGGTCAGCCATAGAAACATTTGGCCAAGTTATACTCTCTTGAGTAAGTCGCACTCTCTCAGCCTCAAAGGAAGAGGAAAGCAAGTCCTCTTAGAACAATTTTTCCCAAGAAAATCCCATAATAGTGTTTCTATAAGTCTGAACGATTAAAGGCACAAAACAAGAACAACAAACATACAGGTGGTGCCCATGGTCTGATTTTTATGATTGTCTCAGGACTTTTGTTGGAGATCATCGAGGTAGTTCTTGCTCCTAGTTGGTATTCCAACACTGTGGTGTAAACCTAGTAAAAGGACATTTTCCACCTTTTTAATTTGACCGCCACTGCACTGTGAGAACTCGGATAGACTGATGCAGAACGCTACAACGTACTCCTCCTTTTTGGCCCATTAAGCCATCTCCTTCCCTGACATCTGTTCCTTTAGTGTTTTCCCTTCTCCCTGTGATGTTTTTCATTCCTCCCTCATTCCATAAAAATGTCTAGTTCCCGGTTGAACACATTCATGCAACTTGCTTTTGTGGCTTTACCTTGTAACGTGTTCCATATGTTCACTGTTCTTTGGGCGAAATGGTTTCAATTTAAACCCTGTGGTTCCTCTCCACCACCACCCCCCACCCCCATCTCTACCTCCCAATCTCCTAAGGGCTAGAACAAGGCCTGTGTTATATATGAACTCCGGGGCCACGGCCGCTCACTGGTGACTTCCACTGAGCCCAAATACTCCTTCCTTCCTTTTTTCAACTCTTGCTGGACTTCACTCGCCAGCAAGTATTTTACGCTGACTGCTAAAGTTTGTAAGACTATATTCTTGCCAATCCTCTGTGGAATTCTGATACTAGGATTCTGCAAAAACACTTATCGCTTTCAATAATTGACATACCGTGTTTCCCCGAAAGTAAGACAGCGTCTTACTTTCTTTTCCCCCCCCAAAAGTCCCACTACGTCTTACTTTCAGGGTACGTCTTATATAAAGTTAGACGTACCCTGTTGCCACGCCCACGCTGCCGCCGCCACGCCCACGCCGCCGCCACCGCGCCACGCCGCCGCCGCAACTGGCCCCATCGGACGCGGCACACCTCCGTGGCGGGGCGCACTTTTCTGCGCAGCGCAGTCCTTCCCAGCCGCCTGCCGCCGCCCGGTGTGCCGCGGCACGATGGGGCCAGTTGCGCGGAAAGGCGTGCGCGGCGCGGGCGTGGCGCGGCGTGGCGACGAGGTACGACTTACTTTCGGGGTATGGCTTATATTAGCCGACCCCCCTGACACCCCCGATACGTCTTACAATCGGGGGTGTCTTACTATCGGGGAAACACGGTAGGATTGAAAGATGTCCGTCTTATGCATGGGTGCCCACACTTTTTCAACATGGGAGCTACTGTTAGAACAAACAAGTACGGTCCCACCGCTGCCTTCCGCCCACGCCACGCTTTTTACGCCACACTTCTTCCGCAGGAAGGAGGGAGCATGAGGCGGTGCTTCTGACAGCACCCTGCCCCTCTCTTGCCGGCAGCTGCTTCTGGAAGCAGCCATCGGAAGCACCGCCTCGCGCTCCCTCCTTCTCGTGGAAGAAGCGCGGCGCCCTGCCCCTCTCTCGCCGGCAGCTGCTTCTTGCCGGGGAGAGAGGGGCAGAGCGCCATCGGAAGCACTGCCTCGCGCTCCCTCCTCCCTGCGGAAGAAGCGCGGCGCCCTGCCCCTCTCTCGCCGGCAGCTGCTTCTCGCCGACGAGAGAGGGGCAGGGCGCCATTGGAAGCACCACCTCGCGCTCCCTCCTCCCTGTGGAAGAAGCACGGCACCCTGCCCCTTCTCTTGCCGGCAGCTGCTGCTTGCCGGTGAGAGGGGCAGGGGCACCGCGCTTCCCCCTCCGCAGGAAGCGCAGGCCGGCAGCTGCTTCTTGCCGGTGAGAGAGGGCAGAGCGCCATCGCTCCTTCCTCCCTGGACAGTGCGGCACCCTGCCCCTTCTCTGCTGGCAGCTGCTTCTTGCCAGTGAGAGGGGGCAGGGCACCGCACTCTTCCGCAGGAGGGAGGGAGCGCGAGGTGGTGCTCCAATGGCGCCCCTGCCCTCTCTCGTCGGCGAGAAGCAGCTGCCAGCAAGAGAGGGCAGGGCACCGCGCTTCTTCCGCAGGAGGGAGGGAGCGCGAGGTGGTGCTTCCAATGGCGCCCTGCCCCTCTCTCACCGGCAAGAAGCAGCTGCCAGCGAGAGAGGGGCAGGGCGCCGCTCTTCTTCCGCAGGGAGGAGGGAGCGTGAGGTGGTGCTTCCAATGGCGCCCTGCCCCTCTCTCGTCGGCGAGAAGCAGCTGCCCGCGAGAGAGGGGCAGGGCGCCGCACTACTTCAGCAGGGAGGAGGGAGCGCGAGGAAGTGCTTCCGATGGCGCTTGCCCTCTCTCACCGGCAAGAAGCAGCTGCAGCGAAAGAGGGGCAGGGCGCCGTGCTTCGCCGACGAGAGAGAGGGCAGGGGCATTGGCACCACCTCGCGCTCTCCCTCCCTGTGGAAGAAGCACGGCACCCTGCCCCTTCTCTTGCCGGCAGCTGCTGCTGCCGGTGAGAGAGGGGCAGGGCACCGCGCTTCTTCCGCAGGAAGGAGGGAGCGGGAGGCGGTGCTTCCGACGGCGCCCTGCCCCTCTCTCGCCGGCAGCTGCTTCCGGAAGCAGCTGCCAGCAAGAGAGGGGCAGGGCACCACGCTTCTTCCACAGCAGGGAGGGAGCGGGAGGCGGTGCTTCCGACGGCGGCCTGCCCCTCTCGCCAGCAGCTGCTTCCGGAAGCAGCTGCCAGTGAGAGAGAGGCAGAGCACCGTTGGAAGCACTGCCTCCCGCTCCCTCCTTCCCGCAGAAGAAGCCCCGCGCGGGCGAAAGGTGGTGGTGGGAGCGCGCGCGCACAGCGGAGGAGCACGCGCATGGCAGGAGGCTGGTGAGGCCCAAAGGTCGACTGAATGAGGCCTGAAGATCGACTAGTCGATCGCGATCGACTACTTGAGCACCCCTGGTCTTATGGCATCTTCCTGAAATGTTTTAAATGCACTTATTTAGTCTTTCTGAAATCGAAGCCATTTAGTGTGATCCCTGAGGACGCAGTTCTTCACAGGCAGGGCTTTTGTGGGCCAGCTACCATGCCTCATTCACTGAATTGTATAGTGTGCCCAGGTACTTTCCGTTGTAACTCTCCTGTGTTTTGCCGTCACCTTTTCTTACCACAGAGAAAGTGTTGATAAGGAGGAAAATATGTATCCATTGCAAAAGTTGTGTTGTGTAGTAGTGCTGGAGCTTAACTATCCCGATTCCTCTAGTCCAGGCGTGGGCAAACTTCAGCCCTCTGGGTGTTTTGGGATTCAAATCCCAGAAGTCCCAGCCAGTTTGGAGGGCTTAAGTTAGTCCATGCCTGCTCTAGACCCTAACTCAAACCTAAACATAGGTATATTTATTTATTTATTTCCAACATTTCTACCCCTCTTTTCTCAACCCCCGAGGGGGGGGGGGGGACTCAGAGCGGCCTAACAAAAGGCACAATTCGATGCCCACACAGTAAAATACAATATAAAAACCGAAAACATTCAGCATTAAAATACAATTAACATTAACACATCACACACATTCACTTAAGTTAAAAACAGTGTTCCGTCCATAACAGGAGCATTGAGCCATCTCCATCAACTTGCCCTTACAAATCCAGTCCAAAGTGCTGCATTGTGCTAATGCGCAAACGCCTGGTCCCACAGCCAGGACTTCACCCCTTTCCTGAATTCCAGGAGGGATGGTGTTGATCGTATGTCGCTTGGGAGCGCTTTCCACAGACAGGGAGCCACCACCGAGAAGGCCCTCTCTCTCGTCCCCACCAGCCACATTTGAGAAGTTGGCGGGAGCGAGAGCAGGGCCTCCCCGGATGATCTTAAGTTACGAGGTGGGACATAGAGGCTGATCCGTTCGGACAAGTAAGCTCGGCCAGAACCGTATAGAGCTTAAAGGTCAAAACCAGCACTTTGAATTGAGTTCGGAAGTGGACAGGCAGCCAGTGGAGCTGACACAACAGGGGGGTGGTATGCTCCTTGTATGTAGCTCCCGTTAGTAATCTGGCTGCCGCCTGCTGGACTAGTTGTAATTTCCGAACTGTCTTCGAAGGCAGCCCCACGTAGAGTGCGTTGCAGTAATCTATTCAGGATGTGACCAGAGCGTGGACCACCGTAGCCAGATCAGACTTCCCAAAGTACGGGCGCAGCTGGCGCACGAGTCTTAACTGTGCAAAAGCTCCCCTGGCCACCGCCGAGACCTGAGGTTCCAGGCTCAGCGATGAATCCAGGATCACTCCCAGGCTGCGAACTTGCATCTTGAGAAATCCAGAAATATATCCAGAAAGATGTAAACCATGCCCTCTGCTTTTGAAAATTACGGTATTTATATTCCGCCCTTCTCACTCCGAGGGGGACTCAGGGCGACTCACAATGCACATATACATGGCAAACATTCAATGCCGTTTCTTGACATACAAGACATACAGACAGACAGAGGCCATTCATCAGTTCTTCCACCAGATCCTGGAGGTTGCTCGATTCGGCCACAGGGGGAGCTGTCCCTTCGTCCACTAAGACGCCTTTTTGGTTGCGGTATTTCCTCCTTGCTTCTCTGGCATTTTTATGGTGTCATAAATTAGCCTCCCCGCTTTAAGCGGTCCCTAATTTCTCTACTCACAGCCCACAACTGTTTTCGAACTGCTTAGGTCGACAGTGAACGGGGCATTTTTTAAACAGCTATA
Source organism: Anolis apletophallus (assembly GCA_030556195.1). Classification (NCBI taxonomy): domain Eukaryota; kingdom Metazoa; phylum Chordata; class Lepidosauria; order Squamata; family Anolidae; genus Anolis; species Anolis apletophallus. The sequence goes on from JARBWK010000010.1 coordinate 135,653,227, forward strand.
TATTTTTATAACAGCTATTCACAGTTGGGTGCTCAATCCCGACTCGGGCTTCAAACTTGGCACCTTTCGGTCGGCAGTGATTTATTGTAGCTCAGTGTTTCCCAACTGCTGTTCCACACTACTGTTCCGTGACAGATCAGCTGGTGTGCCGCTGGAAAACATCTCCCCCTCTTTTTCTCCCCCTCCTGCCGAACTCCTCCTCCCTCCCTCACGCCCTCCCTCCCTGCCGAGCTCCGTCTGGGGCACAGTGGGTCGGGCACAGCAGCGGAGCGGCAGCCAAGGCGAGGAGCTGCTCCGGCCACCGCTGCCCTCCGCAGGGGGCTCTCCGGGGCCCAAGCGCCTCTGTTCCCGCGGGGTGGCGCTCCTGGTGGAAGAGAAGGCGGAGGCGGCCCAGGCAGCGGCCCCCACCCGGCCTCCCCTGTCTTCCGCCGCCCCGGCCCCTTTGTGGCCCCTCCTGCAGCCCGAGTCCCTGCTGGACGGGTGGCCAGCAGCTCGGCCTTCGAGTGGAAACGGAGGGACCGCCAAAGACCATTAGAAAACACAAGATTTTCTGTTGGTCATGGCGGTTCTGTGTGGGAAACTTGGCCCAATTCTAACATTGGTGGAGTTCATTATACTCTTTGATTGAAGGTGAACTATGAATCCCAGCAACTACAACTCCCAAATGTCAAGGTCTATTTTCCCCAAACTCCATCTGTGTTCACATTTGGGCATATTGAGTATTCATGCCAAGTTTGGTCCTGATCCAACATTGTTTGAGTCCACAGTGCTCTCTGGGTATAGGTGAACCACAACTCCAAAACTCAAGGTCAATGCCCACCAAACTCTTATAGCATTTTCTCTTGGTTATGGGAGTTCTGTGGGGGAAGTTTGTGTCTTTCTGCCATTCCTGCCAGGATATCTATGTTGTGTTTATCGAAACAGGCCCAGGTTTCACACTGAGTGTATAAATACATTTAAAAACATATTAACTATATGTATTACTGTGTTAGAGTGTCATTTTTGTGTCATTTTGGTTGGTGGTGTGCCCCAGGATTTTGCAAATGTAAACAGTGTGCTGCAGCTCAAAAAAGGTTGGGAAACACTGATGTAAGTAACTGTAATATGTGAGACGACATACTGCTTCCATGCTCACAAAGTTAAGATGGGATTAAACAGATCTTAATGTTTAATTTTTTAAAGTGCTTTAACTCTTTTCTTTAAGACGAAAATCAAAATTTTGTTCTTACTTTAGATATTTGCACTGATGGAATGCCATTGGTATCAAATCACTTTTCTTGCTAAGGATATATTACGAAGAGGCAGTAAATGTTAGTTGTGCAGATGTCTAATCAGAGTTTTGTGGAACTCTCGTGTTCTAGATTGCCCCCCTTTTTTTAACCTTGAGTGCAAGAGTGGGATGGAAAAGAGGGAGGCAGTGCTCTATCTTATGTATCCTGTAGATTGCAGGGATACAAAGACATGGAGGCAGGCATGCTGTTCATTACTTATTAATCTCAAGTAGAGTAGACCTATTAAGTTATTAGGGAATGGTGAGCAGGGGCGGACCAAGCTGTTCCCGGGAGTACGCCGGGAGGGGAAAATTGTGCCCCCCAGTGCGCATGCGGCAATCTGCGCGCGCACTGGCTCCAGAGCGCACCTCCCGTTTTGGCGGCCAGTGTGCATGCGCCAGTATGCATGCACGGACACTGGCTCCATGCGCAAAAGCTCAGTACGCATGAACGGCCAGCGCCCGGGCTGCCAAAAACAAAGCGCGGGCCGGCGCATCCAGAGGCCTGGCCGGTGCGGCAGCAGGGCAGCGTGGCACGTGCACTGCGGGCGGCGGGGAGCCGGCGTGGCGGCGCCCCTCCCGGGTGACGTTGCCCCTCCCCGGTGACGTCGCCCTACGCAGCTGCTTCGTCCGCCTAATGGATGAACCGGCCCTGATGGTGAGTTAATATAGGTAAATCCCATTGACTGGTTGGGTCTATTTAGAACTGACAGGATTTTGATGGGGACATAAAAATCAGTATTGGAAACTTCTGAATTTGAATTTCCAGCAACGCAGATGAAGGAAGTCCTTGTTCTTACCACAGGCATAGTTTGTGGCAGTGGTACATGAAGGTAAACATGATTTCCAAAGCCCTTTGCATTTGTCTAATCATAGAATCCTACAATCACTGAGTTGGAAGAGGCCTCATGGGCAGGCCCGGATTAGCTTCTTTTGGCGCCCTAGGCCAAAAGAAGCTAATCTGCCCCCAGGCCGGGAAGCCCCGCCCCCAGGGTGTGCTGCGCATGTGCGTCAGCGGCGCGAGGGTGGGGCTTCCGTCCTCCTGCGACTGGAAAACGGTCACGCGGAGGAGGAGGAGAAAGGAAAACCCCACCCCGAGGCTGCTGGTGGGCATGTGCGTCAGCAGCCTCGGGGTGGGGCTTCCGTCCTCCCGCGACCGGAAAACAGTCGCACGGAGGAGGAGGAGGAGGAAGAAGGAAAGCCCCGCCGCCCTAGGCCAAAAGAAGCTAATCTGCCCCCAGGCCGGGGAAGCCCCGCCCCCAGGCCGTGCTGCGCATGTGCGTCAGCGGCACGAAGGTGGGGCTTCCGTCTTCCTCCTCTTGTGACCAGAAAATGGTCGCGCGGAGGAGGAGCTAGAAGGGAAGCCCCGCCACCCCGAGGCTGCTGGCGGGCATGCACGTCAGCAGCCTTGGGCGGCGGGGCTTCCCTTCTTCCTCCTCCTGCGACCAGAAAATGGTCGCACGGAGGAGGAGGAGGAGGAAGAAGGGAAGCGCCGCCCCAAGGCTGCTGGTGGGCATGTGCGTCAGCAGCCACGGGGTGGTTCTTCCGTCCTCCTCGCACCCTCCTTTAAAAGGAGACGGGCTGGGCGGGCGATGGCGAGGGGAGGGCACCATTCCCTCCTCCCCGCCCCCTCGCAGTGCTCTCCCCCCGCCCTCTCGTCTCTCTCTCCCTGGAGAGGATGGGGGAGAGCGCTGCGAGGGGGCATTTTTTTAAAAAAAATTAAAAAATTATATTTTTTTTGTCCTTGATCTGCCGCCCCCTAGGTCTACGCCCATAGGCCATGGCCTAGGGTGGCCTTATGGGTAATCCGGGCCTGCTCATGGGCCACCCAGTCCACCCCCCTGCCGAGAAGCAGGAAAATTGCTCCCAATAATGCTCCCAATAGGTCGGTGGCGTGATGTAAATGCTTTGAATGTTGGACTAGGACTCTGGAGACTGGAGTTCAATCCCCCTTTGGCTGCGGAAACTGCTGGGTTGTCTTGGGCAGATCATGCTGCCTTGGCTTCAGGCAGGGCCGTAGCCAGGATTTTGATTCGGGGGGGGGGAGGTGCTGAGTTTGGTTCGGGGGGGGGGGCTGAGACTGGGTGGAAGAGGGTCTACCCTAGCAAACCTTTTGTATTGTTATCCCCCTGGCTACATGCCTGGCTTCAGGGGAATGCAATGGCAAATCTCCTCTAAAGAAAGTTACCAGCAAAGCCCACTATAGGTGTGCCTTTGGGTTGCCGTAACTCAGAAACGAAGGCACATAACAACACAGTGTATTTATAGAGAGATGTTGCCAAGTTCCTATACTGACTGCTGTACCTTTTCCCCCTCAACTTTCAGAAACAGATTTATGTGGGGCATGGGACACAAACTGAGGAGGGGCACCTAAAAAGCCTCGGCACCAAGCCCTCTCCATTCTTGCCACTTTTGGGGGGAGGGGGAATGTATCCGTAGGCAGGCCCCAGATTGCTTCTTACGCCTTTGCTTTTCTCCTAACAGGAGCTAAGAAAAGTTTAACCTAGCTAAGATTTAACCACTTTTTGATAACACTACGTACACAGTTTTTGTACCTGATTGTAAAGAGCTCCAGAAAGATCTCTCGAAATTGAGTGAATGGGCAACAAAGTGGCAAATGCATTTTAACCTAAACAAGTGTAAAGTCATGCACATCGGGGCAAAGAACCCCAACTACACCTACCAATTGATGGGGTCAAAGCTTTCCGAGACAAACCAGGAAAGGGATCTTGGGGTTTTGGTGGACAGCTCAATGAAGATGTCAACCCAGTGCGCTGCAGCAGTGAAAAAGCAAATTCTATGCTTGGCATGATCAGAAAGGGAATCGAAAATAGGTCGGCAAATGTTGTATTGCCTCTCTACAAATCTATGGTGAGGCCACATCTGGAGTACTGTGTACAATTCTGGTCTCCGCACCTCAAGAAGGATATAACGGAACTGGAAAAGGTACAGAAAAGGGCAACAAGAATGATCCAAGGGATGGAGCGGTCCCTTATGAAACCAGGTTGCAACGCCTTGGTCTTTTCAGCCTTGAAAGACGGCGTCTAAGAGGTGACTTGATCGAAGTGTATAAAATCATGCATGGGATAGAAAAGGTGAATAAAGAAAAACTATTTTCTCTGTCACCCAACACTAGGACTAGAGGGCACTCCCTGAAGCTCCAAGGTAGGAAAGTTAGGACTAATAAAGGGAAATATTTCTTCACCCAGAGGGTCATTGGGTTATGGAACTCACTTCCAGAGGAGGTTGTGACAGCGGTCAGCCTGGACAGCTTCAAGGCAGGATTAGACAGGTTCATGGATACCAAGGGAATCAGTAGCTACTGAAATGGACATCCAAGTGCCACCTCGGAGTTGGTTGAGGTAGGCAGGATTTCCCCGGGTACTGGTTGTGGGGGGTCGGGAGCAGGTGAGGGTTTTGCCCTCCTTTCTGTTCGAGATCCCCGTGTACAACTGGTGGGCCACTGTGTGACACAGAATGCTGGACTAGATGGGCTGAGGCCCGATTCAGCATGGCTCTTCTTATGTTCTTATGTTCTTATGTACCTGGGCTATAAAATGTCATTTTCTCATTGGATCTATCATAAAAACATGGGGAACGTTTTTTAAACTGTAAAAACTTTGTTTTTGTGGTCGGCACAAAGGTTTAAAATGACACATTTTCATTAAGGAAAATCACAAAGTGCCTAGACTGAAGGAGATAATAGTATCCTCGGCTACAAAAATTAAACCAATGTACCAACAAGCTATCAGTATGCTGATGCCACTCTGCTTGTTCTAAGGATGGAAGGCCGACCAGACTCCGTACCCAATAATTTCCATCAGTGCCTTGAGGCCGTTCCTGGATGGTTGCGTGCCAGCAGGTTGAGGGTGAATCCAGCAAAGACGGAGATCCTATGGCTGGGCCATCCGGGCAATAGGGATATCCAGTTGCATACCCTGGATGGCGAGGCATTATGCCTGTCATCATTGGTAAAGAGCCTGGGAGTCCTTTTGGATCCTCTGCTGGCAATGGAGGCTCAGGTCTCCACTGTGAGCAGAATCACATTTTTCCATCTGCGTCAGGCTAGACGACTGGCTCCCTATCTGTCTATTAGGCATGAGGAAAAAGTTATGAAAATGAAATGATTCGTAAGAAATTCGTAAGAAATGCTACTTTTGAGTATTTCGGCACCTGGAACGCCAACCAGGAAGTGGACTTTCTTTATAGAACTTCGGGGGCCAGGATTCTCTTGAGTGTCGTTATTAGGTCGTACGGGGGGGGGGGCACCCTCCTTCTCTCTCACCACCCTCCCGCCTCCCTTGCCAATAAGTATTATGGCAAGGCAAGCCCTAAACTCGCTCCTTCTTTCGGCTGGAAGCCCAGAAAAATGTAAACAGAGAGGATTACTCAGAAGTAAATCTGCAAAGGAGGGCACTTTGGATGAAGGGCCTCCTTGTGGATTTACTTCTGAGTAAACCTCTCTGTTTACATTTTTTCCAGGCTTCCCTGCCTCTCCTGCCTGCCAGGATCTAAAGCATCAAAGAGTATTGGGGTGAGAAACCAACCTAATGCATAATAGAATGAATGCTACTGTAAGTGCCTAATATTATAAGTCATCCAACTGGTCATATACCTACATTCCATGCACATGCAATAATACAGCAGTAATAACAATGGGAATAAGAAGAGGTAAAATTCAAACCGAAGTATTCTGACTGTGCTCCCTCCTCAAACGGTGCAAACTGCAAAAGGCTCTTCTCTGAGCCCGGGAAAAGGCAAAACCCCGGGCACAGCGTTTGCTGCCTGGGTGCACACACATACATATTCTTGGGGGGGGGGGATTTGCTGCAGAATCCCGGGCTCATAGAGAAGATTCTGCAGCAAACCCCCCAAAGAATATGTATGTGTGTGCACCGAGTAGCAAAACGCTGTGCCCGGGGTTTTGGCTTTTCCCGGGCTCAGAGAGAAGAGCCTTTTGCAGTTTGAGGAGGGACCACAGTCAGAATACTTCCAGGGTGTGACCAGCCGAGTGTGTGGGCCCCGAGTTACAGAGGGAGAGGCCTAATGTCGCCATGGTCGAAATTAGGTCCGCGGCTGCAGATGGAATAGAGGCTGTGTCGGCGTGGACAATCACGTGCGAACCCTACCACACCCACCCACCTTCCCCCACGCGCGCCGGCCAGGAGCATCAAGGAGGGACAGGCGCAACTGCGCAGGCAAATAGGAATATATAATATTTTATTTTACTTTCTTTTGGGTTATTTGAGTTTTATAGAGTAATGAAAATATTTAGTAGAGGATAATTTTATTTAAATAAATAATTTTATTTATTATTTTATAATAATAATAATAATATAATAGAATGTTATATCATATTATAACGTCAATATATTATAATATAATTATATTGTAATGTAGTATAAGATAATTATGATATAATATAGTATGAGTATGTACTATAATATATTGTATATACATTGATACAATATAATACTACTAATGGTATTGTGATATTATAATTGTATATTTGTTTTACATGGGGGGTGCCAAAATAATGTTTGGGAGGAGGCAAAATAATGTTCGCTTACCATATAAAATTACCTTAGACCGCCCCTGTATAAAACCTTTCGAAGTCCATCTTGCTTAGACCAAAATAGACAAGATGTGGTGAAATGGAAGAGTACTTGGGGAAAGAGCTGTTTGTTTGAGACCTGTGTGGGTGCCCTGATCTAAAACCAAAAGATCTAACCCAAGTCGCCTGCTGGGAAGATGAGACCGTGTGAAATCCTTCTCAGCTTCAAGCAAGTGGTCTAAAAGTAGGGCGGGGGGCAAAGGCCGGTGGGAAATTAACTTTGAAAGGGGATTGGTATCAGTCATTATGCACCTTTTAAAACCCTGAGTTAATCCTATACTGATGCAAATGGAGGGTAATGATTTATTGGTTGTGTTTGACAGGTGAGACAAGGGAACAGCATCCATCTCTGACCACCAACAGACCTATGGATGTTCGCATAGTACCTTTCTTCCCTTTTTAAAGTGCAGATGAATTCATAAAAACTTGCATATATTGCATTTTGCAATAGAGTGCTATGATCTAAAAACGGAAACTAATTATAAAAACATTCAAGAGAAAAATGGGAAGGCCAATATTTCAACTAAGCCACGGTAGTCCACGCTCTGGTTACATCCCGTATAGATTACTGCAACGCCCTCTACGTGGGGCTGCCTTTGAAGACTGCTCGGAAGCTTCAACTGGTTCAACGGACAGCAGCCAGATTGATAACAGGAGCGGCACTCAGGGAGCGCACAACACCTCTGTGGCGCCAGCTCCACTGGCTACCAGTTTGCTACCGGGCACAATTCAAAGTGCTGGCTTTGGCCTTTAAAGCCCTTAACGGTTCTGGTCCAACTTACATGTCCGAACGCATCTCTTCCTATGAACCTTCAAGATGCTTAAGATCATCCGGAGAGGCCCTGCTCTCAGTCCCGCCTTCTTCGCCGGCGCGACTGGAGGGGACGAGAGACAGGGCCTTTTCAGTGGTGGCTCCTCGGTTTTGGAACGCCCTTCCTAATGACATCAGATCGGCCCCCTCCCTCCTGACATTTCGCAGGAGGGTTAAGACCTGGCTATTTGACCGGGCATTTGCAGATGTGGTATGATTGTCAAATTGAGACCTAAGGAACGACGACGATGCAATTGGAAGTCGATTTAATTAATGAGACGCTGATATTGTGTTTTTAACGTTGAATGCTAATTTGTATATGTTGGAATTGTATTGTATTGATAATTGTTGATATGTTTGTCTTGAGCAGTTTTTGCTGTTGTACACCGCCTCGAGTTGCCTTCGGGCTGAGAGAGGCGGTCTAGAAGCAAAGTAAATAAATAAATAAATAAGCAGATATGTCCAAGTCAGGAGCTATAGTTAGATGTCATGGTTCTTGTTTCACACTAGTAAATAGTTTCAAAATGATCCTTATCTCGTATGTGGTGTTTACATTCCATTACAGACCAACTTTGCTGCCAGTTGGACCATGGTGGGTCAGCACTGCTGGTGTTGTTAGATCTCACGGCAGCTTTCGACACGGTAGATCACGCATTATTGACCCACCGTTTAGCCGCAATGGGAGTGAGGGGGGACTGCCCTTAAATGGGTGGCCTCCTTTCTTCAAGACCGGGGACAACGTGCGGAGAGGGGAGGGATGGCTCCTGGGAAACTCCCATTAAGTTGTGGGGTCCCCCCGGGGGCTATCCTCTCCCCTTTATTGTTTAACATCTACATGTGTCCGCTCGCCCGACTGGTCCGCTATTTTGGTCTGGAGTGCCATCAGTATGCTGATGACACCCAGCTGGTGCTGAGAATGGAGGGCAGGCCGGACACTGTACCCGATTGTTTCCATCAATGCCTTGAAGCCGTGACTGGACGGCTGCGTTCCAGTCGGTTGAAGGTGAATCCATCGAAGACGGAGATCCTATGGCTGGGTCGTCCTGGTATGGGTGAGTGCCGGTTGCCTACCCTGGACGGTGAGCGGCTAAGCCCGTCGTCTTTGGTAAAAAGCCTGGGGGTCCAATTAGACCCACTGCTATCGATGGAGACTCAGAGCCTGCAGGGAGGAGCGGAATATAAAATGGAATAATAAATAATAAATCTCCACGGTTAGCAGGTCCGCATTCCTCCATCTCCGACAGGGTAGGCAACTGGCTCCTTACCTATCCAGGAATGACCTAGCTACGGTGATCCAGGCGACGGTCATCTCGAGGTTAGACTACTGTAACGCCTTCTACATTGGCCTTCCCTTGTTGACAACCCGGAAACTCAAGCTGGTGCAAAATGCTGCCGCTCGATTGCTGGTGGGAGCACCTGCGAGAGAGCACATCACACCAATCCTACAGCAATTGCACTGGATGCCAATAGAGTACCGGATTGTTTCCGAGGTGCTGGTTTTGACCTTTAAGGCCTTGTATGGTCTAGGGCAGTGTTTCTCAACCAGTGTGCCGTGGCACACTAGTGTGCCGTAAGCGATCATCAGGTGTGCCGCAAGAAAAGCTCTCTGCCCCCTTCCTTCCCCCCTCCTCCTGCCGAACTCCTGCTGCTTGGGAGAGGAGGAGGAAGGGACGGGCGGCGGCGAAGAAAAAGAAGAAGGGACCGGGGCACTGCCTCCTTCGGCCGTTTCCTCAACCAGTCTCCAATCTGCCATGATTCCCGCCATGACTCTCGCCCCTTGCTTGTTGAAGCCGCGCGGAGGAGGAGCCCCGCCTACTGAAGCCCATCCACTGCTCATGCCCCTCCTCTGTGAGAGAGCTGAAGCCGGGGAGGGGGCATGATGCAGCCTGGCTCCGCCCCTCCCCAGCTTCAGCACTCCCACAGCCGCCAGCCTTGAAGGGGCAGTGCCAAGCCTTGGATGGCAGAGCCAGCACAATGATGGCTTGCCCCCTCAATGCTGGCGAAGCTGTGGGAGAACTGAAGCCGGGGGAGGGGGTGGGGCATGGCGTGGCCTGGCTCCGTCCCCCCCCCAGCTTCAGCGCTCCCACAGCTTCACCAGCCTTGAGGGGGCAGTGCCAAGCCAGCGGTGGCACTGTCCCCTCAAGGCTGGCAAAGCTGTAGAAGAACTGAAGCCAGGGGGGGGGAGGGGCATGGTGTGGCCTGGCTCCTCCCTGGCCCGGCACTCCCAGCAGCTGCTCCCAGCAGCTCACCATCCCCCAACCATTCTTTACTGTGTTAGAGTGTCATTTTGTGTCATTTTGGTTGGTGGTGTGCCCCCGGATTTTTTAATGTTAAAAGTGTGCCGCGGCTCAAAAAAGGTTGGGAAACACTGGTCTAGGGCCAGTGTACCTGAGGGACCGCCTCACCCCATACGTTCCCCCGAGATCTCTGCGTTCAGAAGAACAAAATCTCCTGGTGATTCCATCAATCCATTCCTGCCGCCTCACAGTGACAACACAAAGAGCCTTCTCCGTGGTGGCGCCGATGCTATGGAATGCGTTACCAGATGGAGTTCGGGCTATCACGGAGTCAGCCCCCTTCCGGAGGGCCTGCAAGACGACCCTTTTTAAGCAGGCCTTCAATCTAAGTTCCCCCGGACAACTCTGACCATGTCCTTGTGTTTTATATAACGAATTGTTTTATCTGCATTTTTAAACTGTTGTTTTATGTAAACCGCCCCGAGCCTGCAGGGAGGAGCCGTATATAAAAGTGAACAATAAATAATAATAATTAAAAAATTGATATAACCTGAGGGATATATTTCCTGCAGTCATATATGTTTTCCAATATCTGACATTTTGACAGTGACAGCTTGCTTTCTTCATTTTAGAGATGTTGCTATTCATTATTTATTTATTTATTTATTTATTATTCGATCTCATATTCCGCTCCTCCCTGCAGGCTCGGGGCGGATCACAACATACAATAAAACATACAGCATACAGTAAAACATACAACATACAATAAAGCACACAATAGTGTAACAATAATAAAATAGCAGGAATTGAAGATTCCTTAAAGACACGAGGCATAAAACACACCAGGACAGACCAGTTTAGTTAAAAGCCAATCTGAAAAGGGCCGTCTTGCAAGCCCTCCGAAAAGGGACGAGCTCTGGGACCACTCACGTGTCGTCTGGAAGTGAATTCCACAACACAGGGGCCGCAGCAGAGAAGGCTCGCTGCCTAGTTGTGGATAAATGGCATGAGCGGATTGATGGAACAACTAACAGATTCTGCTCTTCTGAGCATAGTGATCTCGGGGGAACATACCGGGTAAGGCGGTCCCTCAGGTACGCAGGCCCTAGACCAGGGGTGCTCACACTTTTTCAGCCTGGGAGCTACTGATTAAAAAACCAAGTCCCAAAGATCACCTACCCAGAAATGTAAAACGTATAACTATTTTCTTATTTATTTATTTATATTTATTATTCATTTTTATGTACCGCTCCTTCCAGCAGGCTCGGGGCAGTTTACATGAAATGAAGTTATAAAACATCAACATTTCAATTTAATAACAACAATATAAAACAGAGCATAAAAATACATCCAACCACCCCATTTCTCCCACACTGCCATATTACCACACATATTATCAGCCAGAAAGTAAGAAGAGAGGCTTTTGAACTGCAAGGCCATTGAATACTCAGCAAGGTAAACAAAGGGGCATGCAAAAATACATCCAGCCACCCCATTTCTCCCACATTTCCGTATTCCCCAACATATATTTCTCAAGGAACAAAGCAAGCAGAGAGGCTTTGGAGCTAAAAGGCCATTTTTAAACATTAAAAATAAACAAAGAGGCATGCCACAGAACAATCAAGCACCCACCCCAAAGTAAAAAGACCGACCTTTGAGATGCGGTAAGGAAATGACCCCAAAGCGTCCTCCTCCTCCTCCTCCATCGTTGCTCCTATTTCCATGCCGCCAGCATGCATGCCGCCTCCAAGAGCTCACGAGAAGTCCGAGAGGCAGAATGGACGCTTCTGCGCATGCGCGGGGCCAGCCATGCATCACGTCATCCTTTGGCCTCCTACGACTCTGAGTGGCTGAAGAAGGACGGAGGGAGGAGGAGGAATCCAAAAGAGGGGGCCCATTCTGCCTCTTGGACTCTGCAGCTTTTGGAGGCGGCGCGCGAGCAGGGAGCGGGGTGGAGCAACGACTGAGGACTTCTTTGCAGCGTGCAGAGGCGCGTGAAGAGGACCAACAGCAAAAACCTGGTCAGGGGCCTGAAGATCACCAGGATGAGGCCCGAAGATCAGCCTGGTGATCGCGATCACCGTTCTGAGCACCCCTGCCCTAGACCATGTAAGGCCTTAAAGGTTAAAACCAGCACCTTGAAGGCAATTCGGTACTCAATGGGAAGCCAGTGCAGTTGCCGTAGGATGGGAGTAATGTGCTCCCTCACTGGTGCTCCCACCAGCAAGCGAGCAGTGGCATTCTGCACCAGCTTAAGTTTCTGGATTGTCGACAAGGGAAGGCCAACGTAGAGGGCATTACAGTAGTCCAATCTCGAGATGACTGTCGCTTGGATCACCGTGGCCAGGTCATCCCTGGACAGGTAGGGTGCCAGTCGCCTAGCCTGTCGTAGATGGTAAAACGAAGTTTTGCTGACCATGGAGACCTGGGTCTCCATGGACAGCAAAGGGTCCAATTGGACGCCCCAACTCTTAACAAGGGATGACGGGCTAAGTTGCTCGCCATCCAGGGTAGGCAACCGGCACTCAACCAGCCCTGGTCGACCGGGCCACAAGATCTCCGTCTTCATCTTGACTACTTGAGAAAGTTTCAGAAGTGTAAGAAAACACAACAAAATACAAAAGCGAGATACCTTTATTGACCGCCTGAAATGGGGAAAATACGTTGTGTAGGCCTACATTTTGCAAAGGGATCTGACTGAGAGGAAAAAGTTGGTAGAATAAGATGTGCCTACACTTGGTTTTCAATGTTTGTCAGTAAAGGTAGCCTAGCGAGAGATCAAGGTAGGCAGAGGCTACTCCTCCTCTTTTGGCCGGGTAGTGATTTGGGGGGTGTTAGAGAAAGGGCAATAAAAGACAGGTGACACATTTTCAACTCCACTAGCAGCAGAAAATGACTTCCCTTGAGATCCTGGTTACTCTGTCCTTTGCAAAACTAAGCTACTTTGATGAAGAACTCTCAGAGTCTCCGTGGGTTTGGCCTTGTCTTTGCCTTGCAAATGCAAGCTCGCCCTTGCTGCAACCCTATCAGCTGCTACTACTGAGTAGACCTGGAGAATGGCAGAAAAAGTGTGGTAGCTGGAGAGAGATAATTTCGACTTTGCGAATAACGCAGTAAGAAAGAATAAGCTCCCATTTCCAAATTCAGAACAACCCACTCCATCCAGACACGCAATTGCGGTTGAGCATAACGTATCCCTAAATCTGAAATTCTAATAGATGATGTAGACGGCATTGGTTTAATATACAAAACAATTTAAATACATATAATTACCTTGGGCTTTGTTTATGGAGCTTAAATGAAAATTATGTACATACATATATGCAGTTCATACATATATGGTATTCCAAAATCATATATATATATATACAGTGTGTGTGTGTGTGTATGTATATATATATATATAGAGAGAGAGAGAGAGAGAGAGAGAGTGGTCGTGCGATGGCCGTTATGCACGGCCAAACTATACCCCCCAGAAACACAAATCCAATGACACACATTCCCCCAGACCACGAGGTACAAACATAGCACAAAAAACCCACCTCCCTACCTTGCAACCCCCCAAAACAGCCCCCAAAACCGCCCATTGCCTCCCGTTCTACGCTGGCGCGGCGCTGAAGACAGGGAGAGCAATCGCGCAGGCGCACTCGAACCCCCCACACACACACCAACCCATCCCGTCTCCCTCTCCCCCACTCACCCTGAACCTTCACAGCCACACCGCCAGTGCCCTAACCGCCTCCTCGCCATCCTCGCCCGTGCCCACACGACCCCGATCCCAGAGCAGCTCTAGGGCGCCGCACTACACTTCCCAGAAACCTCCGCAAAAACTGGAAGTGGCCATGCCGGGCTTTCTGGGAAGTGTAGTCCGAAAGGCGGGACTTCCTGAAAGCGGCCTGACGCCACCCAGCACAGCCAAAAAGGGGCGGGACGCGTACGACGCTGGCCATGCGCGCCAGGGTGGGAGACAGGCCCGGAGATCGGCGATCCGCCCTCCGCCGTGTCCCCCGCGGATCCAGCGGCCACGCCTGAAAGAAGGTAAGCTCCCGGGCTTACCTTGCTTCACATGCCGCCGCTGCAACCGCGGGGGACACGGCGGAAGGCGGATCTCCGATCTCCGGGCCTGTCTCCCGCCCTGGCGCGCATGCCCAGCATCGTACGCGTCCCATCCCTTCTTGGGAGAGAGAGAGGGAGTGAGAGAGAGGGGGGGGGTCTGAGACAGAGAGACGGGGGAGGGGAGAGAGAGGGGGGGAGTGACACAGAGAGAAAGAGGGGGGGGGAGAGAGAAAAGGGGGAATCAGACAGAGAGAGAGAGGAGGGGGAGAGAGAGGGAGAGTGAGACAGAGAGAGAGGGGGAGAGAAGAGAGAAAAGGGGAATCAGACAGAGAGGGGGGAAAGAGGGGGGAAGTGTACATACACAGACACATACATACACATACATACACAGACACATACATACACATACATACACAGACACACACACACACACAAACATACACACACACATCCATACACATACACACACAAATACATACACACAAACATACACATACATACACAAACACAGACACACACATACACACACATACATACACAAACACATATACATACACAGACACACACACATGCATACACATACACACACACACAAACAGACACACACATACAAACACACACACAGACACACAAACATACATACACACACATACTTGACAGATGCAACTGTCTTTCGGGCTCCAAAGGTCGACAGCAGGCTACACTGAAAGGTCGAGCACCCACCTCGACCCAGGCAGGCCTCAAACTCTTGACCTACTGGTCAGAGAATCTTATGCAGCTGACACTTAGCCAGCTGCGCCACATTCCTGCCACTTTAGTCTAAAACAGTCTTGGACCTTATTTTGGGAATGCTTCCTTCCAAAGCCAGGATTTATCTAGTCTACTGAAGGACAGGAGGGAGGGGGCAGATCTAATCTCGCTCGGGAGAGAATTCCATAGCCGAGGGGCCACCACAGAGAAAGCCCTGTCTCTCGTTCCCACCAAACGCGCTTGCGAAGGTGGCGGGAAATCCAGTTAGATATCCCGTGTCTTCTGTAGATTGGCTCTAAATAACACCTAGCTTGAGACAATTTGAAGCCTAAGGCAAACACCAAGATGGCACCTTGTACAGAAACCAGTAGTTGGTTCTCACTAGGTTGAGTGGGGAGGGCGGATATCGGAAAGGTCTCCCCTATCTTGTGGGGTGCCCCAAGAAATCATCCTCTCTCCCTCTTATTCAACATCTACATGCGACCTCTCGCACAGCTGGTCCGAGACTTCGGGTTAGAGTGTTACCAATACACCGATGACACTCAACTTATCCTGAAGATGGCCAGTCAACCAGACACAGCACCGTGCAATCTCCATCAGTGTCTGGAGGTCGTTACCAGATGGCTTCGGGCTAGCAGGCTGAAAGTGAACCCTGCAAAAACAGAGATCCTGTGGCTGGGGTCCCCGAGTGGTGGGACCATTAAATTACCGACCCTAGACGGCGAGACATTGCGCCCGTCACCTCGAGTGAAGAGCCTGGGTGTCCAATTAGACTCTCAATTGATGTCCACCATCAGTAGAACGGCCTTCTTCCATCTGCGTCGTACCAGATGCCTGGCCCCCTACCTCCGTAGAGATGACCTGGCTGCAGTGATCCAGGCCTTGGTCACCTCGAGATTGGACTATGGCAATGCTCTTTACACTGGCTTACCAGGGTCTACCATCCGTAGACTTCAACTGGTCCAAAATGCAGCTGCTAGACTCTTGGAGGGGGGGCCCTGCAAGGTGCCACATCACTCCAATTCTGCAAAATCTCCACTGGCTTCCGATTGAGTATCGAGTCATCTTTAAGCTGCTAGCCCTCACCTTCAAGGCATTACATGGTTAGGGTTAGGGGGTTAGGGTTAGGGGTTTAGGGTTAGGGGGTTAGGGTTGGCCTCTGATACTTGGACGGACTTAATAAAACGGGAATACCACAGATTGTTGTGACTTCACATTTCTAAGCCGCCCAGCACCTTGACTCCTCGCTGCCATTCGGCTCTCAATTTTCATCTCGTTTGAAGACGTCCACAGGCGTTTGGACTCAGTCATTACCCCGGGACCTCCTTGGCAAATCTCTCCTTGAAAACCCACTCTGTCACGGACTTTACACTCCCTTTGAACTTACCTATATTAACCCTCTGAAGGGTAGGAGCCCGTCCCGGACGCTTTACATTCTTGATGTATTTCAATATTGGATATTTGATATATGCTATGCTATATGTTTTGTGATATTATAACACTTGATTTTTGATACCTAATTACTTAAGAGTGCTCGTTGTGTGTATTATTACACGGCCCCGGCCCGTTATATCTAAAAAATCAACTCGCCTTTTATCAACCCCAGATCAAATGCTGCTTGTAGTTCCCAGTCTCAAGACCATACGATCTACAAAGACCAGGCGCAGGGCCTTCTCTGCTGTGGCCCCATCTCTTTGGAACACTCTTCCGCTTGAAGTCTGTACGCTCCAAGACTTTCTAGTTTTTCGGAGAGCGTGCAAGACTTATTTGTTTAGGCAGGCCTTTCCACCTGGCTAATCAGTTTTATGTTCTACTGTTTCTACTGTTTTTACTGTTTTATTGTGTCACTCATGTCTGATGTAAGCCGCTCCGAGCCTCCGGGGAGTGGCGGCCTATAAATTTGAAATAGAAATACTGCCAAAGGGAGCGTACTCCTTCACTATACCTCAGGGCCGGATTATCATCTTCGGCCGTCCGAG
Organism: Anolis apletophallus; assembly: GCA_030556195.1. Taxonomy (NCBI): domain Eukaryota; kingdom Metazoa; phylum Chordata; class Lepidosauria; order Squamata; family Anolidae; genus Anolis; species Anolis apletophallus. The sequence continues at coordinate 135,669,944 of JARBWK010000010.1, forward strand.
GCCAAGAGGCCCCGCGCCGACTCCCAGGGCAGCATGTGCGGCAGCAGCCCCGGCCGTGCGGCTTCCGTTGCCTCCTCGCACCCTCCTTTCATTCACGGGAGGAGGAGGTGGCCGGTGCTGTGCGGCTCCTGTCACCTCCTCCTCCCACAACCGGAAGGAGGGCCCGAGGAGGTAGACGGAAGCCGCGCGGCTCCGGCCCCGCGGCTTCCGTCCACCTCGCGCCTTCCTTTCGGTCGTGGGAGCAGGAGGAGGCAGCGGACGGAAGCCCCGCGAGCAGCGCCTTCCGTCCACCACCTCCTCCTCCTCCCGCGACCGAAAGGAAGGCGCGAGGAGGAGGAAGGGAAGTCCCGCCCTCCTCTTCACCGCCTGGGCCGCCCCCTTGCAAAGGAAGGAGGCGGCCAGGAGGAGGAGGAGGAGGAAGGGAAGCCCGCTGGCGGGCATGCGTGCGCATACATGCATGCCCGCCGGCGGGGCGGAACTTCCCTTCCTCCTCCTGGCCGCCTCCTTCCTTTGCAAGGGGGCGGCCCAGGTGAGGGGAGGGCGCCGTTCCCTCCTCCCCGCCCCCTCGCAGCGCCCTCCCCCCGCCCTCTCCCGAGGTATGATGACTCTCTCGGGAGAGGGCGGGGGGAAAGCGCTGTGAGGGGGTGGATTAAAAAAAATTATGTTTTTGGGGGGCTAAACCTGCCGCCCGAGGCCATGGCCTAGTCTGGCCTTATGGGTAATCCGGGCCTGCTATACCTGATGGTAGCAGTCTAGCTTAGAAGGTTTGTGCCAGGCTGTTTGACCCCCCCCACTTACTCGAATTTTGTCCAGCAAGAATCATAAAATCCTAGAGTTGGAAGAGACGGCCTTTGTGGGCCATCCAGCCCAACCCGCTCCCAAGAAGCGGGAAGATCGCATTCGAAGCACCTTCAGAGAAGCCAAAGGCTTGGGGGACTGAGGAAGAATGGCTGGTCTGGGTGCTGCGACTGCTACTCCCTGTCCTAAGTATAATCAGCAATAAAAATCTCCGAGGTATATTCATCTTTAATAGTAAAGTTGAACTCCAGTGTGCGGCAGATCTGTTGATCCTCGCAGAGCTGTTCCGAGTTCCACCTCGCCTGAATGTCAAAGGAAACGCAGAAAGGCTCTGCCGTCCTCGTGAACCAGGCACGATTAATCCAGCCGAGCTCAGGTTACCAGGACAGAACAAAACATCCTTTTATGTCAGTGAAGCAGATCTGGAGACATTTTGTTCACTATGTTTTGTTACCTGACTCTTCTACGGCAGGTGGCTTTCCCACATTGCATTTCGATCTACGCCCTAAAGACGGGTTCTCGAGTTTCATGTGTGTAAACAATGCGCTGTGTGTCAGCAGACTGGCGAAGTGGTTGGAGTGCCAGTAATGCACAATTTTTTAGCAGTTAGCCTGAGATGGAGTTTGGTAAATACACAAGCCTCCTCCTTCCACCTACAGGCACAATGGAAGCTGCTTTGCCCAATATGGGCACCATGCTGTATTTCTTAGCAGTGAAAGGAGCCGGCATCGCTTTATTTGATGTGACAGGTTTCTTCTAACTCAGGGCAGTCCAACTGGCGGCCCTGGGGCCGGATCCGGCCCCCCAGCCTGTTGGGCACGGCCCCAGCTATGCCCCCAGCCGCCATTTTTAAATTTTAAAAAAATGGCGGCCGGGGGGGGAGGCGGTGCAGGGAGGAGGAAGAGAGGTAGCTCCTCCTCCCTGCACGCCCCCTCCGTCCCCTCTCCGCGCCCGAAAAGGAGGAGTAGGCGGCGCCAAGGGCAGCACGTCACGCCAGGCCTGTGACGCGCTGCCCTTGGCGCCGCCTTCTGCCCTTTTTCGGCGGCTCCCCCACCCTAGGAAGGGCGGGGGGGCGCCGAAAAGGAGGAGTAGGTGGCGCCAAGGGCAGCGCGTCACGCCAGGCCTGTGACGCGCTGCCCTTGGCGCCGCCTTCTGCCCTTTTTCGGCGGCTCCCCCACCCTAGGAAGGGCGGGGGCGCGAAAAAGGAGAAGTAGGCGGCGCCAAGGGCAGCGCGTCACGCCAGGCCTGTGACGCGCTGCCCTTGGCGTGGCGGCTCCCCACCCTAGGAAGGCGGGGGCCGCCAAACAGGAGAAGTAGGCGGCGCCAAGGGCAGCGCGTCACGCCAGGCCTGTGGCGCGCTGCGCGTGGCGCCGCCTTCTGCCCTTTTCGGTGGCTCCCCCACCCTAGGAAGGGCGGGGGGGCCGCCAAAAAGGAGGAGTAGGCGGCGCCAAGGGCAGCGCGTCACGCCAGGCCTGTGACGCGCTGCCCAGGAGAATGACAGCTTTAGGAGAGGGCGGAGCCTGGGCTGGGGCGGGGCCTGGGCTGGTGGGCGGGGCCTGGGGGCGGGGCCTGGGGCGGGGCCGAGCGGCCCCCGAGGTCATCAGTGACCTCTATTCCGGCCCTGGACCCGGTAGAAGTTGGACAGCCCTGTTCTAACTCAAACGCGCACTCTCTCACACAGCTAAAACAAATAGTTTGTGTGTGTACGATTTAAAGATGATTGTAACGATGCCGCTTACAGCTAGTGTCAGTTTATGTAATGATTGGAACTCAAAACTGTGACAGGGTCATTGCCACCAATTTATGTGAGGAATCTTTTGCCACCAGTTTATGTGAAGATCTTTTTCTTCAACCTAACTGTGTAGAACTGTGGCAGGGCCGGCTATCCCACCTATTTATGGGAAGCCTCCTTACTTTATAACCTTTGTCACCAGTGAGTAATTCTTGACCAATTACTCACTTACCAATCGCTGCCACCAAGTTATGTGACCACCCGATGTTTCTAATGCTTGCACCAAAAAGAATTAACCGAGAGAGATTTATGAATAAAGAACTTTAACTGTTTATTGGTTAACAAGGTTTCAAGCATGGAGGTTTCAAAGTACACAGAGCTTAGGTGGTTACAATATCTCCTTAGAGGCATAGGTCTTAAGGTTACTAAGTTTCTAAACACAATGTTTCAAACACTGACTCAATAATATTATATATATTCTGCCCCAATAAGCTTTCTATCTATCTTCTAGGTTAGCTTTCCAGCCTAACCTACAAACAGCGGTTCCTATAGGCTTTCCAAACCTAACTGCCTTTCTGCAGTAACAAAACACAGCCTTTTCTGTTTTCCTCAGAAAAGACAACAGCAGCTTCTCAAACTGCCACCAACTAATCGCTCCTGACTGAAGAATTTCAAACCTGGACATTCTAAAGCTAGTGTTAGGCTCCGCCTCCTATTGCAACGTAACTTCTCAGAGGTTGTGCACTGTAATATTCCCTGTTAACCCTTTGTGGTCTGTCTAACATTTAATCATCTAACATAATACAAATGTAATAATACAAACCACACATTTAACCATAAATTAAAGATAAAATCCTCAATACAGATAGTGACCTCATTACAATGATATTTGAAAAATTTAATGCTAGAAACATTACTTCTTTCTAACGTATAATATACAGTATGCACCTGCTGTGGCGCATCACATTGGTAATCAAAAACAGTTTTGGCTGATGTTAGCCAGAGAATTCTGGGAATTGAGGTTTTTTGCTCTTGATGGGAGTTGTAATTTTAAAATGGAGAGAGGTGTACATTTCTTACAGTCCTCAATCTTTAAGGTGGGAGAGAGGCAACTGTAGACGCAGACAAAAAAGCAATCGCCTCCTACTGCCTTGATCCTGATACACAGTGTAAGTTTTTGGTGTGAGAGAATTGGCTGTCGGCAAGGATGTTGCCAGGGGACGTCCAGATGTTTTACCATGCTGTAGGAGACTTCTCTCATGTCCATGCATGAGAAGCTGGAGCTGACAGTCAGGAGCTCACTCTGCTCCCCGGATTCAAACTGCCGACCTTTCAGTCAGCATTCCTGCCGGCACAAGGGTTTAAGCACAATGTAAATAAACCAGGTAATATATATATATATATGAGTGGCTGTGTATAATATAAAGATCATACATACGGTTTGTAGATATCAAAACGTGTATTTTCCACTTTTATATGCGTGGCGTTTGAGAAAACCCGGTATATAATTCCAGTATGGACAATGTGCCAATACAGCGGTTTAGTCCCATTGAAAGTCCGCAATAGTCCGTAAGTTAAATAGACGGAGTCCCAGTTCGTGCTACAAACAATAAGTAGCCAAAATGATGGGAAAGAGTTCGCGGATGGGGTGTGAGGTTCTCAAACGGGAAGGTATGATCCACAACACAAGCACGGAAGCCTGGCAAAGGAGTAGAATACTCCGGTTGGGAAATTCCCAGGACGCGGTGAAGAGAGCAGCATGGGCGTCTCCCAGGAGTAGAAGCTGTTTAACACAAGAGCCGGCGGCAAGCGGATGCTCCGATATCGCGGCCACACAGAAACCGTTTCGGGATCCTTTCTCAAGGCTCAGAATTTTACATATAGGCGTCCACAAATCATATCTGGAGATGATGCAAGCATAACGCTACTCTCCACCTTTGGAAAATACACATTTTGATATCTACAAACCGTATGTATGATCTTTATATTATACACAGCCACTCATCTATTATATTAAGGAAGAGTCGTCATGTGAAGACTACCTCAAACAGAGAAACCTTACAACCCAGAAACACAAAACTTGCCAACAGAAATAGGCCTCAAGCAAGGTACGTTTGTAGCAAAGAAACTTTCCCCCCCAAAACCTAAAAGGCCCCCAAAACCATGAGTAAAAATAAAACTACATTTCCCAGCATCCTCTGCGGCAGCCAGCGAAACCCATTGGCCAACATCAGTTACCATAGTAACGGTGGGCAAAGCCACTTAGAATGCTGAGAGATTTCAGTTGAGGGTTAAACTGCCACGGTCAAGATCTAGGAGGGAGACAAATAGGGCACCAGGGACACAGGCACCACTGACAAACACATACCCCCAGAATAACACAAAAGTAATACCTACACACAACACAATACGCACATAACACAACCTTGCGTCTACTGCTCAACCCATTTGTATGCCATTCCTTCCTTCCACACAGGCATAAGCTGACCCAAAAGACAAGCCATGCCTCCTAAAAAGAACAGCATCGGACGACACACTCGCAACGCTACATACATCACACAAAAAAGGGCAGAACAAACGCCAGAACAGAAAGACACTGCACTACACTAGCTTTTGCCATCACCATAAACAAGGCTCAATAACAAACACTACAAATCTGTGGCATAGACCTTGACACAGAATGCTTCTCCCACGGACAACTCCACGTAGCGTGCTCCACAGTTGGGAAACCACAGAACCTCTCCATCAACACAGCAGACGGAAAGACACAAAACATTGTATATCCACAAGCTCTGCAGAACGCCAGGAACACCACACACCGACAACTCCATAGGACTTCAACATCCCACCCACCAGAACAACCCACAACGACACAGCCATGACCCCACAAAGAACATAAGTAACATCAATTCCAACCCTTACATACTCAGACTTTCTCGCATCTCCTAAATAGGGCACAGCAACGCGTGCCGGGTACAGCTAGTATATATATATTACGTGGTTTATTTACATTGTGCTTTCACCGTTGTTTCTCTGGTTTTGTTTACGGTTGCGTTTCTGGCCATAAACGGCTTCTTCTGAGACTGAAATGAATGGCCATTGCCGTCCTTTCTCCTTTATGTTTACACTGGGAAGGTGGTTCCTGGATCTTCCTTTCTCCTTGCTGCTGCCTTCTTGGCCAAACAGCTTCCCTGCACAGCCCGTGGGGAAGTCACTCAGAATGTGGTAACTGGCTGTGAAATTAGTCACGATGGGAGTTGATTGTGCTAGCCCTTCTTCACCATTGATCACTTCATTGTGATGCCAAAACAAGCTATTTCCCCAGCAGGACTCTGCCGGGAAGCTGTTTTGCCGGCAAGGCAGCTGTGATGCTAGAGCTGAGCAGAAAGGGAGGTAATGGCAATAATAATGGGTGCTGATTCAGATTTGGGGTTTGGACAGCAATGTGGTATATTAGGGGGACATATTGTGCTAACCAGGGTAGTTTCAGGGCTGGATAGTACGAATTGCAGATGGATTGTTTCAGTGGTATAGATAAGAATCTGGTTCTAAGTCACCTAATGAAATTCATGCCTGTTTTCTGGTTAAAGATGTCAGCTGCGCCCGTACCCTGGGAAGTCTGACTTGGCCACGGTAGTCCACGCTCTGGTTACATGCAACACTCTCTACATGGGGTTGCCTTTGAAGACTGTTCGGAAGCTTCAAGTGGTCCAACGGGCGGCAGTCAGACTGCTGCGCCAGCTCCACTGGCTGCCAGTCTGCTACTGAGCACAATTCAAAGTGCTGGCTTTAGCCTATAAAGCCCTGCTTATCTCTCTGAACGTATCTCTCCGTATGAACCATCCAGGAATTTAAGATCTTCTGGGGAGGCTCTGCTCTCGGTCCTGCCGTTTTTACAAGTGCAATCACAATATACACTAAAGTATCTCACTATAAAGGCACTGAAAACACAAACGCGAATACCATTAATGTTTACAAAGGACTAGATCAATATGTGCCCATTAGGTAATAATCACATGAGTTCGTCTTAATACAAATATATCAAAAGTTTTTAGTGCAGACCAATATCATACTGTCTATACAAAGGCTGGGCGCTTACATTCATGCGCATCATGTCACATCATATTATATACAACATAAGGAGGCACTATAAAGATCCCAATAAGTCCGTCTAAAATCAGTCCGGAGTGAATGCACTCATGGATGGCTGGAACAGAGTCCTGTGGGCAAGCCTCCTTCCTAAGGGAGGAGCTGCATCAAAGGGCAGCCTTTTTGGAAAATGTGGGGCAGTGAAACAGGGCGAAGGTGGGGCGGAGAAGGAAAGAAGTTTGCCTCTTTCCTGGCCCAGATCCCCAAGAAGAAAGGAAGGAAGTCAAAGGAGGTGGGGAGGCCTGGAGAGAGAGGGCCAGTGGAAATTTGGCCCCTGGGCCAGACTTTGGACATGCCTGCTTTAAGGGTAAAAACAGGGGAATATTTTTGGCATTTCAGGATCGGTTCTGCTGTGTCTGTTAAACTTTTAAGGTGAAACAAAGCATTTGGGGAGAATGATGGCCATTATACATATTTATGCTGATTTGTTTGTTTTGTTAGTTGCATGATTTTTCTTTGTCCATTGCCATTTTTAGTTACAGGAGCGATTTGTGTTATGGAAAAATAAAACAGGAATGCAATGGTAAAATAAAAAGGCGTGTTTTGGAAGGAACTGATTGTGAAGGCAGCTCTTCTTTCTAGAAGAACTAGCCCAAATAGTGTGTTCTTCATCATTTTGTGTGTGAATTCTCCTATTCTACAGATGGCAAGCTGACACTTGATTTATGGACCTGCTGGTAGTATCTTAGCAACATTGTTCAAGACATTGTTTTGGGGGAAAGGTCTTTCAGCCCATTCTGTTACACACAACCATTGCCAATTGTAAAACAGAGGTCAAGAACGGTTTAACAACTTCTTCAAAGGGGAATGTTGTTTATACTGTTGCCTTAAGAGAAATAATCTTGAAGAATCCCTTCCCTCCCCCTCCCGACCGCTGTCATGTTAGGGAACCTTTTCAGAGTGTTACATTTACTCTCAAACTGAATTACTTTGCATTACTTATTGTACGTGTGATGTGTCTGAATTTATCAGAGATTTGGTATCTCAGACAGAAAACCTAGATTGTGCTAGCGGTAAGGTAAAGCTAAAGGTATTCCTCTGACATTAAGTCCAGCCGTGTCCGACTCTGGGGGTTGGTGTTCAACTCAATTTCTAAGCCAAAGAGATGTAGACAGACACCTCCAAGGTCATGTGGCTAGCATGACTGCGGAAGTACTAGCTGTATTTATCCGTAATGTGAAAGTCTAAATTGTCCACATTTACTGAGCCTTCCTCCCGCCTTGTCGGAGCTGCCCCTGCTGGCCCCCGCCGGCGCCCCTGGGGACATGGCGCCCTAAGCAGCCGCCTACCTGGCGTACCGCCTTGAGCCGCCCCTGCACATAGATGATGTAGACACAATTGGTTTAATATACAAAATAATTAAAATACCTAGAATTACCTTGGGCTTTGTTTATGGAGCTTAAATGAAAATTGTGTTTAACCGTGGGTTCCATCTCCAAGATATCTCATTATGGCATAAAGACCTACAGGCTAGCCAGTACGCGGCAGAGGGCATTCGCAGTGGCCGTGCCAACGCTATGGAACTTGTTGTCTGAAGAGACGCGAGCCCTGCGGGACTTGATGACATTTCGTAAGGCTGTTAAGACCTGGCTGTTTAGGCAGGCATTCAGCTCTGACTGGTGCCCGCCATAACCTGCCACCCGCCACGTCACTGCCGCTACATCACTACTGTCCTGTTACAGTTTTACTGGGGGGGGGGGTGGAGGAATGGGTTTTAACGCTGTTTTAATGTTGTTATGTGTTTTTATTGGTATTTTATTGTTGTAAACCACTCTGAGCTTCGGAGTGAGCGGTCTACCAAGCTGAAATAAATAATAATAATAATACAAATAATGTACATACATATATGCAAAAACTGGCATCTTCGCATTATTCACATCAAGCCTGGGATTGCTTAAGGATCGGACAGTAACCTTCCAGTAATATCATATCACTTGTTCATGATTTATTGAAGACTTTCCTACCAATTAATAGAATGGGTGCAGTGCTAATAGCAGTCGTGGCATCGTGGCCTTTTCCATGGCAGTGGGGAAAGAGTAGCAGCAGCTGTGAATGGATTTACTAAAAAGGAGCAAGAAAAGCAACCATTGCAAAATATACATGTATATAATAGATACAGATGAAGGGATTATTATTAGTCACCTCCAAGGAAGAGTCTCTTCACTTTCCGCTTCCGAGCCTGTTTTTCTTACATTCGGCTCCTGGTTGAAGGAGCCTGATGGCACGCAAATTTCTCTCCGCAGCCAAAGGGCCAGCTGAGGACTTGGGATCACTCCGGCTCACTGTTCTCTGCTGCCAGCTTTCATGGGCAGAACAAGCGTCATGTGCGGCCTTGCCCGCCTGAGAAAGAGGGAAGGGGTCATTTCAGCCCCTCAGCATTGGGAGACCAAAGGAACGGGAGCTCGCAAGGAAGGTGCCCTGCTCACTTCATATGTGAACTCCAACGTTTCTACATGCGGCTCATCAAATATTTTCTTTGCAAAAGGACTAGTTATTTATTTATTTATTACGGTACAACCTGTGTGCCCATGGAACCCGTATTTGTGGTTTCATGTCTTTTCTAGGAATTTTCAAAGTCCTACACATAGTTCTATGGCAGTGCTGTCCAACTTCTACTGGACCTAGGGCCGGACTTCCAGTCACTGATTACCTGGGGGGCCGCTCCGCCCCACCCCCCGGCCACGCCCCTGGCCACGCCCCCGGTCACGCCCCCGGCCCCTCCTCCTAAAGTGTCATGCCAGCCTCAGAAGCGGCGATTTCGCTTCTGAGGCTGGCGTGACCCTTTAGGAGGGAGGGCAAAGCCAGGGAGCCCTCCATGGCTTCTCCCTCCCTCCTAAAGTGTCACGCCAGCCTCCTCCTCTGTTCTGCCTCTCCCTCCGGCGCACCGATCAGGGCGCCGGTGGGAGAGGCAGAACGGAGAAGGCAGGCTTAAAGAGGAGGAAGGCAAGCGCTTGCCTTCCTCCTCTTTAGGCACGCCTCCTCCCTCCCTCCCTGGTGGCCGGGGGCATAGCGGGGGCCGTGTCCAACAGGCTGGGGGGGCCGTGTACGGCCCCGGGGCCACCAGTTGGACAGCCCTGTTCTATGGTATACTTCCACTACTAGATATTATAGTGTGGCCGTGAAGGATCCCGCAGATTCACAGAAAGGGGGCATCTCTAGGAATTTCCTAAGCCCTCCGGGGCAATTCTATGGTAACTTCCTGCAGAAGTCATTCATGTTATTATTAATTTTCTTGTTTCCACATATTCCCCTCAGAAACAGGGATTGTACTTTATTGATAGCCACTTGACCCCCCGAGGCCAGAGGCGGCCCCAGGGATTCCGCGACCTACGCGCGGCCGCGTGAGCGCCATCGCCTGGGGGCGCCGCCGCCGACTCCGCGCCCCACCGCCGCCACACTGCCCTGCGCCGCCGTCCGCGCAGAAGCACCTACAGGCGCTATAGCGCCTGTCAGGGGCGCACGCGCCTCCCTCCCAAGTGCGCCTGCGGCGCTGGCTCCAAAGCGGCAGGCGCGCGTGGGAGGAGTGCGCGTGCGCAGAAGCATCTACAGGCGCTATAGCGCCTGTAGACGCTGCTGCGCACGCGCCTCCCTCCCAAGTGCGCCTGCGCGCTGGCTCCAAGCGGCAGGGCGCGTGGGAGGGAGTGCGCGTGCGCAGAAGCATCTACAGGCGCTATAGCGCCTGTAGACGCTTTCTGCGCATGCGCTCCCCTCCCAAGCGGCAGGCGCGCGGCAGGAGTGCGCGTGCGCAGAAGCATCTACAGGCGCTATAGCGCCTGAGGTGCTCCTGCGCACGCGCCGACGGCGGCACAGGGCAACGCATGCGCTGGCTCCAAAGCGGCCGGCGCTTTGGGAGCGAGTGCGCGTGCGTTGCCCTGCGCCGCCGCCGGAAAGGGCGGCGGCGGCGGCGCGCGAGGGTGGCGCGCGGGGCGGAGCGCGGCAGCGGCGGTGAGTGGCGGCGGTGAGTGGCGGCGGCGGGGGACAAATTTTTCGCTTACCCCCAAATTAGGTCGGGCCGCCCTGCCCGAGGCCCCATTATAACGGCTTCCGACATTCGTAATGTCATGTGGGAAGGAGCAAGGTGTAGAAAATCATGGTAGTGGCATTTTACTTTTGAGTATTAACAAACACAGCTGTCCAATACAGCTCAAGAAATTATACTTATTTTAAACTATTACATGTTTTAATTTAGCTTTCTTTGTCTTTCTGCAAGAATTATTTAACTGTTTATTGTGGTGCATGGTTTTTTAATAGTTAAATTTTTAATAGTTAAAACCGTTCCGAGTCGCCTTCGGGCTGAGAGGGGCGGTATAGAAACGTGACAAATAAATAAATATTTTTAAAAATTCTGTTAGCACCGTTATTTGGCCAATTCGCTTCAGCTTACTTTAAACAAGCCAAGCTTTTGAAAGGGCATCTCAGGGGTGGGGGTTTCCAACATTCTCAAAATGTTGGGGACAGCGAGTGGAGAGGGGGGCTATGGTCTCCGAGAGGCTCCCCCTTAGTTGTGGGGTGCCTCAGGGGGGCCATTCTCTCCCCTTTATTATTTAACATCTACATGCGACCACTTGCCAAATTGGTGTGGAGTTTTGGTCTGGAGTGTCATCAGTACGCAGATGACACCCAGCTGGTGCTGAAGATGGACGGCCGGCCGGACTCTGTACCCGATTGTTTCCAGCTATGCCTTGAAGCTGTGACTGGTTGGCTATGAGCCAGCCGGTTGAGAGTGAATCCATCGAAGACAGAGATCCTTTGGTTGGGTCGTCCAGGTGGGTGTGGGATCTGGCTGCCTACTCTGGACGGCGAGGCACTACGCCCGTCGTCATTAGTAAAGAGTCTGGGGGTTCAGTTGGACCCACTTCTGACAAAGGAGGCTCAGGTCTCTGTTGTCAGCAGATCCGCATTTTTCCATCTGCAGCAGGCTAGGCGGCTGGCGCCCTACCTCGCTAGGAACGACCTAGCCACAGTGATCCAGGCGACGGTCATCTCGAGACTGGACTACTGTAACGCCCTTTACGTTGGCCTTCCTTTGTCGGTCATCCGGAAGCTTAAACTGGTGCAGAACGCTGCAGCAAGACTCCTCACATCACTCCAACCCTGCAGCAACCGCACTGGTTGCCAATCGAGCACCGGATCATCTTCAAAGTATTGGTTCTGACCTTTAAGGTCTTGCACGGTGTGGGGCCGGTGTACCTGAGGGACCGTCTACTCCCATATGTTCCCCAGAGATCTCTTCGCTCTGAGGCTCACAACCCCCTGCAGATTCCTTCCCTACGTACCATCCATTTATCATCGACGCGACAGAGGGCCTTCTCCGTTGTGGCACCAAGTTTATGGAACGCCTTGCTGCCGGAGGTCTGAACAATTTGCGAACTGCCGGCCTTCCGGAAAGCCTGTAAAACTGCTCTCTTTAGACAGACTTTTGGCCTCTAACTCTTGGTTCGTAGATTAATACTGTTTTAATGGGATTACTGGGAAGTGGGTTTTTATCTTGTTATTCACTGTTTTATTGTGAAATTTTATGTGCTGTAAACCGTCCTGAGCCATACCTGAAAGGACGGTATACAAATTGAAACAATAAATAAATAAATGAATGAAATAGGGGAGTACTAATTTCATTTTCATGTTCTTATTTCCTCTGCATGCTGTGTAGGTGATGTCTCTCCTGTGCACATGAATCCCATTTCGCAATCCCAGTTTGTGCCTTTGGAAGGAGTCCTGTGCTGTGCTATATCTGATATGAATGCGGCTCACATTACTGTGACACAGGACACTCTAATGGACCAGTTGGGGAAACATTACCCAGGTAATCTGTTCAATCACAGGCTGCTGACACACTCAATACAAACATTAGGCTCAGAGGGTTTGCAGCTGGCGGAGAGGAAGAATGCATGGTATCTGGGAATGGGAAGCAAAATTAATGGTTCTCGCTTACGCTGCCCTGGAAATAGGACTTTCTCAGGGGCGGTCTAAGGTAATTTTAAATGGTAGGCGAACATTATTTTGGTGCCCCCCCAACATTATTTTGCCCCCCCATGTAAAACAAATATACAATTATAATATCACAATACCATTAGTAGTATTATATTGTATCAATGTATATACAATATATTATACCATACTCATACTATATTATATCATAATTATATTATACTACATTACAATATAATTATATTATAATATATTGACATTATAATACAATATAACATTCTATATTATTATAATAAAATAATAAATAAAATTAGTTATTTAAATAAAATTATCATCTTCTAAATATTTCCATGACTCCTATAAAACTCAAATAACCCAAAACAAAGTAAAATAAAATATTATATATTACTATTTTGTACAATACCACTATACTGCAATATTGTTTGTAATATTACATGTAATATAAAATATATCATTATTCTATTGTTATATTGTATTTGTATTATATTGTATGACAATATTAAGCAGAACTGTATAATAATCAACAAGAAATGCAATGTAAATGCATCAAAATCAGAATATATTACCTACCACCCGTCTCAAAATTCATAGGAGTCTCCCATAAGTCCAAAATTAGGATCCCAATGTAAATGTAAATAGAAAAACAGCCAAAATGTTCAAATGAGGTTGAAAACTTGGGCCCTCCCTCCCTCCCTCTAGGTGTTTTGGACTCCAACTCCCACAGCTCCTCATAGCCTCAGGCCCCTCAGGTCTAGACAGAAATAGAGCCGAAGGAAGGAAGGAGGGAGAGAAGAGGCCACAGAGGAGGAAGAGGAGGAAAGCCCTTCATTCTTTCCTTCACTTACACTTCCTTCACTGATTCTTTTCTCCTTCCCTGCAAATCTTGGGCGCGGAGACAAAGGGAGAGGGGAAGCACTCCCTGCCTGCCCGATAGGGAGTGCTTTGCTTACAGGCTTCTGCGCAAGGGAGCTACTGGGCATGCGCGGAGGTTTTCGTGGATGTGCAGTTGCTCCTGCGCTCAACTTCAGCTCTGGAGCAACTGCGCCTGCGCGAAAACCTACGCGCATGCCCAGAAGCGGCGTTGGAGCACACAAGGCTGGGGCCCAAAAGCAGGCAGCTGCGGCGCTGTCTGAGGAACATCGGCAGGGCCAGGATGGCGCCCCATGCGGCCAGGATGGCGCCCCCTTCCCAGATGGCGCCCTAGGCGGCCGCCTACTTGGCCTACCTTGTAGGACCGCCCCATGACTTTCTACTCACTAAATTGAGGGAATAGCGGATTAAATATCCTAAATGTACAACATACAGTATAGTAAAGTATTTAGCGTAATCAAGTTTACTTATATACAATGTATTTTAATAACACAAAATAGCACAAATGTGGATTAAATGAGCACATACTGTATATATACGCGGAATAGCGGATTAAATATCCTATATGTATAACATACACCAGGGCTGTCCAACTACCGGCCCTGCAGGTGTTTTGGACTTCAAATCCCAGAAATCTTAACAGCTGGTACTGGCTAGGATTTCTGGGAGTTGAAGTCCAAAACACCTGCAGGGCTGGCAGTTGGACAGCCCTGACATACACTATAGTAAAATATTTAGCGTAATCAAGTTTACATATACAGTATACAATGTATTTTAATAACACAAAATAGCACAAATGTGGATTAAATGAGCACATATATATACACGTTACTCACGACACCAGCAATATGTAATATGATAGTTCCTCAGGTCCTTTGTGGTAATTTCAAAATTAAATAAAAAATGAAGGGCAGTTGAATTCACTGTATTTCAAAGCTGAAATCAGTCTAGAAGTAAGTCTTTGGGATCCAGGATGTAGGTTGTATAAATTGTAATCCCAAGAGCACGATTGTCACGATGCACGGACTTGACCGGCCCCTTAATCACACACACAGAGACGGACTGAAGGCTAACTACTTTATTGAATATAAAAACAGTTCAAAAGGAATATTGTCCATGAAAATAGCAAAAGCAAAAGGCAATCAAATGTCCAAAACAACTTGGTAAAGAATCCAAAAGACTTGGCAAGGCTCTGCACAGCAATGTGGATTCAGGAACAAGGCAAGGTACAAGATGCAAACAAGACTTGGTAAGCCACTAGCCAACCTAGCTTCGTGGACCAGCTTCGCTTCACGTCTGCTCAGAAGAGACGTGGCCGAAGTACTGAGGATTCGTTCCCACGGATCCTCTACTTAATCTTCATGGCGAGGACCCCGACGCTCTAGGCTTCTCCTTCTCCAATCTGTGGTGCGGGACCTCGGTCTGTCTAGGCTATGAAACCAACCCCTCCTGCTGGACTCAATGCTCCGTCTCCTATCAAAGGTTCGGCCTTGCCTCCCAGCACCTGGGTCTCTATCTCCGTGAGAGTCGAACTCCCTATCTGCTTCCTCGCTATCCTCCTCCAGGTCTTCATGCATTCTTTCTTGCGATCTTCGCCCCCCCGGCCGTTCATACTCTTCACTATCACTGCTTTCAGTTTGCACCTGGCTTTCCATATCCTCGTAAGGATCAGGCCAGCCTTCGTCCCAAGCTAGGCTTTCTGTGGGAGAGGAAGGCCCAGCTATGGGAAATTCTCCTTCTTCCAGCCCCTCTAAATCCTCTTCAGAATCTAACTCAGCTGCTGCTGGCTCTAATGCAAGTGGGACCCCTGGCGCTGTCCCATGCTCCCCAGGCACGAACGAGAACTGGGTTGCTACACTGATTGCTCAAAAATGTAAACAAAGTAGAATCCCAGGCGTGTTGTGTTTGTAATCCACTGGGTGAGGAGGAGACAAGCGCGTAGCGATGCCGTTCGGCGCTGGCGTTAAAGTATATATCCACACTGTGTTGAAATATGATAAGTGATCCACCTACAGGTTCATATTTCACGGAACCGCCCCGTTTCGATTATCTTCCTCAGGGTGGTCACAACTGAATAGTTTTATGGAATATTTTTCAATCTAAAAATGCAAACATAACAATAATGTGATATCCCATACATACAAGGGTAACAAGAGGGTCAGAGACATTTTTATCCCACTTACCAATAAAGAATATACAAAATATATGGCCTCAATGGCTTCACCGATATCCAACGGTGAATCTGTAGTTTCCAAATGGAGTCGACCGAAAATCCGGTCCACACTAACTCAGAAAAGCTGCTTAAGTACATTTCCTAAAGTAGCCAGATTATACCACTAGCAACATTTAAAGGAGAAGCGTATTGAGATTTAAATTTTCGTTTAACCCCCGTGGTTGCTCGCTACATGCTCTTATTATCCACTTTAATTCGCATTTAAGCAATGCTGTCCGCATGGGGTTTGGTTGTGACTTTTTCCAAACCTACGAAATGAAAATCGGGTTTAGACTGATGTTTTTCTTTAAAATGTCTGTAGAGATAAGTGTCTTCATATCCAGTTATGATTCTCGATTTATGTTCCCCTAATCTCACCCTCAAAGATCGTTTTGTCATTCCAACATAAAGTAATGGGCAGGAACAATATAATAAATATATACTTTTTTCTGAAGCGCAGGTGAAGAATTGCGTCAATAGGAATTTCTAGCCGTTGTCCAGTTTCTAGAGCAGACCTGGGCAAACTTCGGCCCTCCAGGTGTTTTGGACTCCAACTCCCACAATTCCTAACAGCCGATAGGCCTGTTCTAGAGGGAAAATGACGTTAGAAATCAGAGAATAATGGTGATAATGTGGTAATGCTGTAGTGGGAGGCACTAGTGTAGTGAGGGCAAAATCTTCTATCTCTGAAAGACCTGGCCCTCGGTGACATTGCTATGCTTGGCGAGCAATAGTTGGAGGTGCACAGTCCTGGATTTATTACACACACCATGCTCTACTCATGATACTGTCAGGGACTTTGCTGATTTACAAGATAGAGGCTCCTCTCCATTTACAAATACACTCCTTCATTCAGAGTCATCATGAGAGTGGCAAAGGAAATGTCTTTTCATGTCGTCTGATCAGGTCCAAAGAAGCCATGGGAGGTGCTCCGCGTATCTGAAAACAATGGATAGGGACTCTTTGTAACGTTCTGAATCCTCATATGTGCCAAATAAGCTTATTTCTTCTTCTTGACCTTGAGTTGTGGAGTTGTAGTTCACCTCCATCCAGAGAGCACTGTGGACTCAAATAATGATGGATCTGGACCAAACTTGGCACGGATACTCAATATACCCAAATGGGAACACTGGTGGATTTGGGGGAATGTTTCCTAATACCTTTGAGTTATTTGAGTCCACACTCAAATTGGGACACACCAAAGAAACCCCAAACACCTCAATGCCGTTGCAGGGCTTGACGGGGCCTCCTTTCCCAGAGGCGGGTGGGGGAGGCCCAAAGAGCTCCCCACCCTGAAGGGAAAACAAGCTGCGGGGGCAGGCGCAAAGGAAGCCACGTTGCGCCCTGCACGCGGGGGAAGGCAGCACAACAAGGGGGAGGGAGCGCGGAGGAGGGGAAGGAAGCATCGCCAAGGAAACCGCCGCTGAGGGACCCCTCCCCCCCTCACCCAATGTCCCACTGTTTTTAGATTGATTGATTCGAACCAGGCCCTTCCTTACCCATACTGTGGGAGCCCCGCCACAGGGCCGAAGCGCCAACGCCGCCGCCGTCCCCGAAGAGCCCCGCTGGAGCCGAGGCCAAGCTCAGGCCGGGCGTGGCGGCTCTCCCATCCGCGGGGCGGGAAGCAAGGGCCCTCCACAGGAAGAGGACGGAGCCAGGAGGGGCTTTCCCTGCCTCACTCCCCTCCTCCCTCTCTCTGAGGGAATGGGGGCCGGCCTGGAAGCAGCCGCGAGGGGGGGGGAGGCGCGCGCCCGGGCCGGCCGCAAATCCCACAGGACCCGCAGCTATCGCGAGACTACTCAGCCACAGACGGGATTTCGACCTCCCTCGAAATCCCGTCTGTGGCTGGCGTAGTCTCGCAATGCTTGCCTAAACCCGGAAGTAGGGTTTTTTTTAAAAAAATGTATTTTATTAAAACAAGTTAGGGGGCTGGAGGGAAGGGGCTCGGGGGGCATGTACGGCCCCAGGGCCGCCTGTTGGACAGCCCTGGTGTATAACATAATTTGCAGGCTGTTCATTGGTCCATTCTATCAGATACACATAAAAATTATAAATTAATTATAAATTCTATCAGATACACATAAAAATTACAAATAAATTTGACTGAAGCCCCTGGACACTGAAATTGTCTACTACTACTGTCGTTGCACTACTTGCAACTTTTATCTTGCTGTTATTATGATCTATTACTGTTTTATTGTGTTTTTAATATGTATGTGAACCGCCCCGAGCCGGCTGGGAAGGGCGGAATATAAGACCGAACAAACAAACAAACAAACAAATAAATAAATAAATAAATAAATAAAATATTTAAAATCAGATAAAGTTCCAAAGTCTGCACAGCACAGGCGGCTGCACGCATGCACACATGCTTACTGGCTTTGTCTCAGCCGGCAAAATTAAGAATGGAAGAAGTGGAATGTGCCTGTGTGAGGAAGGGAACCTGGAAGTGACTTGGGTCCAAATCGTAAGAAGAGCCAGGTTAAGTGAGCAGTTGGGGGCAGAGATATCCTTCCCCATGCCAGGCTGGCGCAAAGGATTTTTGCGGACCTTATCCAGCCCATAGGCAAGACGTCCCCAATGCTCCTGCCAACCTATTTATTTATTTATTTATTTGTTCCATCTTGTATTCCGCTCCTCCCTGCAGGCTCGGGGCGGATAACATCGTAAAAACTCGGCAGGCATGTCGCATCCATGTCGCCGTACAATAAAATACAACATAAAATACAGTGTAGGTCCCGAGATAAAATTATGTACATGCTGAAGCATTCCCTGAGCCAGGGTGCTGATTAAGAAGATGAGTACGCTCGGCTTGCTAGCCTAGCCGAAGGCCAGTTTGAACAGGGCGGTCTTACAAGCCCTGCGAAACGGGATAAGCTCCGTGGCGGCTCGGACGCCGTCCGGGAGAGAGTTCCAGAGTACCGGAGCCGCCACGGAGAAAGCCCTTTGCCTGGTAGCAGACAGATGACAGGTGCGGACCGATGGAATCAGGAGCAGGTTCGACTCCTCCGAACGTAGTGATCTCGGGGGAATGTATGGGGCAAGGCGGTCCCTCAGGTACGCAGGCCCTAGGCCGTGTAGAGCCTTAAAGGTTAACACCAACACCTTGAAAACAATTCGGTACTCAATAGGCAGCCAGTGCAGTTGCCGAAGGATGGGCGTGATGTGCTCCCTTACCGACGTTCCCGTCAGCAAGTGAGCAGCGGCATTCTGCACTAGCTTGAGTTTCCGAACTGTCGCCAAGGGAAGGCCAACGTAGAGGGCGTTACAGTAGTCTAATCTCGAGATGACCGTCGCTTGGATCACCGTGGCCAGGTCGTCCCTGGAAAGGCAGGGTGCCAGTCGCCTAGCCTGTCGTAGGTGGAAAAATGACGCCCTGCTGGCCGCGGAGACCTGAGTCTCCATGGTCAGCAGGGGGTCCAGCTGAACACCTAGGCTCTTAACCTAGCCTCGAAAAAGAGAAGAAAGACCCTTCTTTTGCAACTCTCATCATGGATCCAACTGAGTGAGTGGGCTTATTTGTAAATGGAGAGGAGAAGAGCCCCTTTCTTTGTAAACCAGCAAAGCCCCCGGCCCGAGGAGGGTGGCCCGGGCTTACACAACCTCTGGCCCCGCTCTCCCATGTGAGGCACACAACAGGCAGTCTAGCCCTGGTCTCAATCCCGGGAGGCCATCAAAAGTGCTCCCTCAGAGCTGTACAGCCTTGGCTGCGAATGATTGCTTCGATCGCGGATCTAAACCTGCCTTTTGGATTTGGAACACATCCAATGTTTGTATCATTGATTGTCGAGGTCTTTTCTGTGTGCTGTAATTTCGTTAATCTTTACCTGAGTCCCCTTTTACGCTGCTCAATATCCCAGGATCTGATCCCAGATTATCTGCTTTAAACTGGATTATATGAGTCTCCATGGCCAGATTATCTGGGATAAGAAGATAATCTGGGATGAGATCCTGTGACATGGGGGGCAACGTGGAAAGGGCCAGAGAGTCAGTTTTTGCAAGGATTGTAAAAGGCACTAGATCCGAGTTAGTACTTGGTCAGTATTTGTGTGGGAGACCAAGAGCTCCCAGGCAGGATGTTTCCCACTCTTGCTCTAAAACAGAGCTTCTTACTGTGGGTCGGAACCTCAAATGAGGTTACTGTAACTGTATATTGGGGGGGTCGCCTTTGATTTCTTTCCCTCTCTCGCCCATGCTTCTCCCTGCCTTCCTCTATTTTCCTGCCTGTCCCTGCCTTCCTCTCTCCCTCACCACCACACACACTTATTCTCTTTCCTCTTTCCCCTTCCTCCCCTTCCCCTTCCCTCCCCCCCCCCATCCTTTCTTTACCTGGGGTGACAAGTCAAAAAGGTTATGATGCCCCGGTCTAGAAGAATGTTTGGTTTTGATTGAAGTTCCTAATTGAATTGGAGAGGGAGAGATAGAGACCGCAAACCCAAAATAGAACCAAGCCAAATTCCCTTTGCTATACTATGGAGGGCTCTGTTTACACCATCATTTCAAGTTATTTTTCTGTATCTGTGATAGGCTTCTGTAGGGTTTCCAGAACCATTTCTTCACACATGGGCCTGGCTGAGCTCTGAGATCTTTGAGAAACGTACTTCACTCAAACCACTACATAGAATCATGGAGTTGCAGGGGCGGCTCAACCCGGTATCAGGCCCGGATTAACACCTTTTTGCGCCCTGGGCCACACTTTGGAATTACGCCCCCTTTAAGCCAACCTCTACCGCACCCCCCTCACACACACACACACATCACTCAGACCAATTATTAAAAATACCATCCCAATGCAGTGGCAGAGAGTTCCACAGTCACGCTTTCTGCCCGAAGCGGGACTCCAACTCAGGACGCTAAGACAGAAGCACCGTTCCCGATGAGAGTCAAGGGAAGCGGGAGCCAATCACAGAAAGGACTTTCCCAAGGGTGGGAATTCAAATGGGAGAGTGACACCCAGCAGGGCCAATGAGGGGACGGGATGGCGCCGAGGGGGTGGGGCCATCCTGCCCCCTCGCGGGCTCCTTGAGGCAGCAACTCGCATCTCCGGCAGGGCCTTCGCGCGGCGCCCCAGCCTTACCTGCTCGAATCGCGGCCTGCCCAGCTGGAAATGCGGACTCTCCTCGGCGCCCTCCGCCATCCCCGCGAGTCCGCTCTCTCTCTCTCCCACCCGACCATGCCCCCTGGTGCCTCCCATTGACCCGTCTCTATAGCAGCCCCCGCAGGGCATGCCGGGAGGTGTAGTCTTTCCCCTGCGGGGAGAGAGGTGCACGATGGGAAGTGTAGTCTTCAGGACAGGGCCCGCTCTCATAGACATCTATGGGCGAGGCCGAGGGAGGGTGGGAAAAATGTGTTGCGTTTTTATTTGTTTCAACTTTTTGGTGGGTCTGTGATCTGCGCTCTTCTCGGCTTGCGCCCCTAGGCCATGGCCTAGGTTGGCCTTATGGGTAATCCGGGCCTGCTTGGTATGCAAAGTAAGCATTTGCTTAGGGTGCCGCTTATTCAGGGGCTGGTGCAAGGGGCCCTCTTGGGCGCCCCCACACCCATCCCGCTCTCTTTCTCCTCCGGCGCCCGGGAAGTAGAGTGTGCTGGCTCTCTCTCTCGCCTTGCCTCCCTTTGCACCTCCAAGGAAGCCGCGCGTGTGCTTCGGGGCCCTGGTCCAGGGAGGGCATTCCTTCCCGGGACCCACCAATAGGAGTTTGCCTTCCTCTCCGGTGTCACCGGTCTCTGGGTAGAATCTGCCCCGTGGGGTTGGAAGGGGCTTGTTGGCTATTGAGCCCATCCCCTCTGCTTGGCAGATGATCTCCAACTAACGCATCCCCCAGCGGTTAGCTGCCCAGATTATTTTTAAGATATCCGGAGAAGGAAATCCCATCACCTCTCTAGGCAAGTGGCTTCTTGACTGAATCACTCTTGACTGTCAAGAGCAGTGTTTCTCAACCTGGGGGTCGGGACCCCCAGGGGGGTCGCGAGAGGGTTTCAGAGGGGTCACCAAAGACCATCAGAAAACATATATTTCTGGTGGTCTGAGGAAGCCCTTTGGCAGAGAAGGTTGAAGGTCTCTCCGCTTGCCCTTCTCTTTCTTTTCGGAAACAGACTGCGAATTCTCCCACCGAAAGCCCTCCTCTGCTGTGATTGGCAGGCCTCCCAGCCAAGGGAGGGCTGTTTCTGAGACTCAAGCGGGAGGGAGAGCAGGCGTGCTTGGCGCATGGCAGCATGATGCACATGTGTGGGTGAGGGTGAGAGTGAGAGGTGGGATGGAGGCTCACGCCAGCTAGTCCCTTCAAGGCATGAGGGTTCTGTATAGGAAGTTTGACCCAATTCTACCATTGGTGGGGTGCAAGGGGCTCTTTGATTGTAGGTGAACTATAAATTCCAGCAACTACAACTCCCAAATGTCAAGATCTATTTCCCCCAAACTCCACCAGTGTTCACATTTGGGTATATCGAGGATGAGTGTCAAGTGTGGCCCAGACCCATCATTGTTGTGTCTATAGTGCTCTCAATGTAGGTGAACTACAACTCCCAAACTCAAGGTCAATGCCCACCAAACACTTCCAGTATTTGCTGTTGGTCGTGGGAGTATTTTGTGCCAAGTTTGGTTCAATTCCATTGTTGGCGAGTTCAGAATGCTCTTTGATTGTGGGTGAACTATAAATCCCAGCAACTTCCAAATGACAAAATCACCCCCCCCCCCTCAAAAGTACAGTTATGAAGTAGCAATGAAAATAACGGTTAGGGGTCACCACAACATGAGGAACTGTATTAAGGGGTCAGAGCATTAGGAAGGTTGAGAAACACTGGTCAAGAGGGATTTTGGGAGTGGGTAGTAGAAAAATGTCCCCCTATGGTCTGGGCTGTACTGAAGACTTTTAATTGAAAAATCCAATTTTGAAAGGAGGCACAAATCTGATGATAGGACATCTAATATACATATACATGTATATACATGCATATACATAGGTGATCCCATCTGAACATTAAGAAGAACTTCCTGACTGTGAGGGTTGTTTCGCTGTGGAACTCTCTGCCCCGGAGTTTGGTGGAGGGTCCTACTTTGGAAGCTTTGAAACAGAGGCTGGATGGCCATCTGTCGGGGGTGCTTTGAATACAATTATTATTATTATTTGTTTGGTTTGTTGCTCGTGTTTTTGATTGAAGGGCAGAGACTGCCTTGTGTAAACCCGCCCCGAGTCGCCTTTGGGCTGAGAGGGGCGGTATAGAAATATGACAAATAAATAAATAAATATTTACTCACTTGTTTTGGCTAAATTACATTGGCCAAAATTGAGGTTCTTCTGGCATTCAGTGGCACATTATACTCAAGTCAATAAGGTAACTGTGCCACTGTTGTTCTGCTTTCATGTGTAGTTGCTGCCCCCTAGTGTCCAAATGGCGACATGAAAGCCAGCCTGATGTAGTGTTCCCAATGTTGAACTGCATACAGTCCCAGAGAATATGGTTTCAATTCCTTCTTCGCGATAGAAACCCACAGGGCGATCTTTTGCAAGCCTCAGAGGAAGATAATGGCAAATCCAGTTTAATACATCTTGCCAATAAAACCCTGTGATAGGATTGGCATACGGCAGAGGCAACCTGAAGGCGCGTAAGAGCAACTTTCCAAATAAAACCAAGTTATTTTGCAATGAGCATTAAAAAGAGACAAGATTTTCCTTCCTACATATCCCTGGAGTGAGTAACATCCAGTACCTGGAGGTTTTCAGCCCTACTTGTACTATAACTCAGTGTTTTTCAACCTTTTTTGAGCCGCTGCACACTTTTTTACATTTACAAAATCCTGGGGCACACCACCAATGACAAAATGACACTCTAGCACAGTCATACATATAGCTAATATGTTTTTAAATGTATTTATACACTCAGTGTGAAACCTGGGCCTGTTTCGATGAACACAACATAGATGTCCTGGCAGGAATGGCAGAAAGACACAAACTTCCCCCACAGAACTCCCATAACCAAGAGAAAATGCTATGAGAGTTTGGTGGGCATTGACCTTGGGTTTTGGAGTTGTAGTTCACCTATATCCAGAGAGCACTGTGGTCTGAAACAATGTTGGATCAGGACCAAACTTGGCATGAATACTCAATATGCCCAAATGTGAACACAGATGGAGTTTGGGGAAAATAGACCTTGACATTTGGGAGTTACAGTCAGGGGCGGTCTAAGGTAATTTGAAATGGTAGGCGAACATTATTTTGCTGCCCCCCAAAACATTATTGTGCCCCCCCATGTAAACAAATATACAATTATAATATCTCAATACCATTAGTAGTATTATATTGTATCAATGTATATACAATATATTATACCATACTCATACTATATTATATCATAATTATATTATACTACATTACAATATAATTATATTATAATATATTGACATTATAATACAATATAACATTCTATTATATTGTTATTATAAAATAATAAATAAAATTATTTATTTCAATAAAATTATCCTCTACTAAATATTTTCATTACTCCTATAAAACTCAAATAACCCAAAATAAAGTAAAATAAAATATTATAAGAACATAAGAACATAAGAAGAGCCATGCTGAATCGGACCTCAGCCCATCTAGTCCAGCATTCTGTATCACACAGTGGCCCACCAGTTGTACGCGGGGATCTCGAGCAGAAGGGAGGGCAAAACCCTCACCTGCTCCCGACCCCCCACAACCAGTACCCAGGGAAATCCTGCCTACCTCAACCAACTCTGAGGTGGCACTTGGATGTCCTTATATATTACTATTTTGTACAATACCACTATACTGCAATATTGTTTGTAATATTACATGTAATATAAAATATATCATTATTCTATTGTTATATTGTATTTGTATTATATTGTATGACAATATTAAGCAGAACTGTATAATAATCAACAGGAAATGCCATGTAAATGCATCAAAATCAGAATATATGACCTACCACCCGACTCATAATCCATAGGAGTCTCCCATAACTCCAAAATTAGGATCCCAATGTAAATGTAAATAGAAAAACAGCCAAAATGTTCAAATGAGGTCGAATACAGGCAGCGTGGCCTGGGCAAACTTGGGCCCTCCCTCCCTCCCTCTAGGTGTTTTGGACTCCAACTCCCACAACTCCTCGTAGCCTCAGGCCCCTCAGGTCTAGACAGAAATAGAGCCGAAGAAAGGAAGGAGGGAGAGAAGAGGTCACAGAGGAAGAGGAGGAAAGCCCTTCATTCTTTCCTTCACTTACACTTCCTTCACTGATTCTTTTCTCCTTCCCTGCAAACACATGCGCGGCGGAGACAAAAGGAGAGGGGAAGCCCTCCCTGCCTGCCCGATAGGGAGTGCTCTGCTTACAGGCTTCTGCGCAAGGGAGTTACTGGGCATGCGCGGAGGTTTTCGTGCTCAACTTCAGCTCTGGAGCAACTGCGCCTGCGTGAAAACCTCAGCGCATGCTCAGAAGCGGCGTCGGAGCACACAAGGCCGGGGCCCAAAAGCAGGCAGCTGCGGCACTGCCCTTAGGAACATTGGCAGGGCCAGGATGGCGCCCCATGTGGCCAGGATGGCGCCCCCTTCCCAGACGGCGCCCTAGGCGGCCGCCTACTTGGCCTACCTTGTAGGACCTCCCCTGGTTACAGTTTCTGGGATGCATAGTTAACACACAATCAAAGAGCATCCTGAACTCTTGCAACAATGGAATTGAACCAAACTTGGCATATTGAACTCTCATTACCAACAGAAAGTACTGAAAGGGTTTGCTTGGGAATTGACCTTGAGTTTGGAAGTTGTAGTTCACCTACACCCAGAGAGCCCTGTGGACTCAAACAATGTTATGTGATGTTGTTGTTTGTTTTCTATCCAGAATCACAATGTTGGAAGGAGGCTCACTACTTTAAGGTCCCTCAAACAGGCATGGGAAAACTTTGGCCCTCTGGGTGTTTTGGACTCCAACTCCCACCATTCCTAACAGCCTGAGGCCCTTTCCTGCTTATGTGGCTGAGGGGGGAAAGGAAAAGGGCCTGAGGCTGCTAGGAATGGTGGGAGTTGGAGTCCAAAACACCTGGAAGGTCCAAGTTTGCCCATGCCGGCTTTCAACAGAGACCTCTTCCTCCCCCTTCCCCTTCGCGCCCTTTCTTCCCCCTCCTGCCGAACACTTACTTTTTCTTCTCCACTCGGGCTCCCTTCTTCAGGAGTGGAGAGGGGAGGGAAGAAGACATGACCAGTGTGGGCGCTACTGCACAGACTCGCCCCACGTCTTTCTCCCTCCCCCCTCCCCTCCTGAACACACTCATGCTGCCCCCTCGGATCAAAATGGCGGCAGCGTGAGCAAAGCGAGCAGAGCAAGGCTGGGAAGAAGGGAGCCCGAGTAGAGAAGAAAAAAGTGTTCGGCAGGAGGGGAAAGAAAAAGTATTGGAAGTTCCAATTTCCCACGGCACACCTGATGAACGCTCACGGCACACTAGTGTGCCACGGCACACTGGTTGGGAAACACTGCTCTAGGAGGCCGGCCCTGTACTTGTCCCGGCACGATCTGGCCACAGTGATCCAAGCTACGGTCATCTCAAGGTTGGACTACTGTAACGCTCTCTACATTGGCCTGCCTCTGACGGTGACCCGAAAACTCAAGTTAGTGCAGAATGCCGCAGCCTGGCTGCTCGCAGGAGTTCCTGTGAGCTGCCATATTACACCTTGTGGACCGCACTTTGGGCAGTCATGTTATTTCCAAGTTACTCTATTTCGTCTACCTATGTTTTCCATAGCTCTATTCTCAAAAAGAGATAATTTTTCATCACTGAGCATGCTTAGTCAGCAATGAATTTTATTCAGAGACCTCACTAGTTTTTTGAAAGCATTGAAAGTTATTTTACAACTTTGGCATTCTTCTAAGCCTGCGGGTATAGTAAAGCAAACTAACAACACAAAGGAATTTTTTTTTGGTCGCTTCTCGTCATAAATGTTCTTGTACTTCTAAGTTTTTAGAAATATTTTTGAAATTAAATATTGTATTACATCCGTTGTACTAGGATGCCATTGATTGTAAGACGCGCCCCAATCTCAGCATGGTACAGGCGCGTTCTAAAATTATATCCACAACCAATTGAAGACGTCTTCTGCTGTGATCAGAACATCTGCATTTTTTTTTCTGTGAAAAAATAAAATATACAATACTTTACAGTCTTATAATGGATGCTCACATCAACTCTAGTCTAGTCAGCCTAATAGTAGGGCCAGGAGGCCCAATGACATCGGGTCTGAGAACTGGAGAAGTTCCTGTGTTGACCAAAAAATGTAATAAATGTGTGTGTTCCATATATCCATCTTATTCTACATTTGCTACAATGGTTTACTTTTGGTGACGGTCCTTATTTGCAGTTTTTATTTAGAAGTTTTTGAACTCCCTGCTGCCATGGATCTGGGCCGGCCTTTAACTACCAACTCCTGCTTTCTGTCTCGCTTTCCCTTTTGTAAAAAGATCAGATCAGCAGGCCTTGGGAGCAAGTTCAATTGAACACAATAGGAATTACATTAGAGCAGGGGTGCTCATTAGGTCGATCGCGATCTACTGGTAGATCACGTAGGGCGTCCTGGTAGATCGCAGGCAGGGCAGGAGGAAGGCTCAGCCCCGCCCCACAGGCTCTCGACGCCGCCCAGGTGCTGCGCAACCAGAGGCAGCTCCAACTGTGGCTGCTCCCGCATGGACTGGGACTCAGAGCTGCCTGTTGGTAAGCCAGTGAAGGGGCTTCCTCTATTCTCCCTCCCTTTTCTCCCTCCCTTGCTCTCTTTCCTTCCTTCCTTCTTCCTTTTCTTCCTTCCCTCTTTCCTTCCCTTCTTTCCCTCCCTTCTGTTCTTCCTTCCTCTCTCTATCCCTCCTTTCCCTTCCTTCTTCCCTTTCTTCCTTCCCTTCTTTCCCTCCCTTCTATTCTTCCTTCCTCTCTGACCCCCTCCCCTTCCTTCCTTCCTTCCTTCCTTCACCTCCTTTCTTCCTTTCCTTCCTTTCTCCCCTCCTTCTTGCCTTGCCTTCTTTCTTTCCTGTTTCCTCTCTCCCTCCCTCATTCCTTCCTTCCTTCCTTCACCTCCTTTCTTCCTTTCTTCCTTTCCTTCCTTTCTCCCCTCCTTCTTGCCTTACCTTCTTGCCTTCCTGTTTCCTCTCTCCCTCCCTCATTCCTTCCTTCCTTCCTTCACCTCCTTTCTTCCTTTCCTTCCTTTCTTCCTTTCCTTCCTTTCTCCCCTCCTTCTTGCCTTGCCTTCTTTCTTTCCTGTTTCCTCTCTCCCTCCCTCATTCCTTCCTTCCTTCCTTCACCTCCTTTCTTCCCTTTCTTCCTTTCCTTCCTTTCTCCCCTCCTTCTTGCCTTACCTTCTTGCCTTCCTGTTTCCTCTCCCTCCCTCATTCCTTCCTTCCTTCCTTCACCTCCTTTCTTCCTTTCCTTCCTTTCTTCCTTTCCTTCCTTTCTCCCCTCCTTCTTGCCTTGCCTTCTTTCTTTCCTGTTTCCTCTCTCCCTCCTCATTCCTTCCTTCCTTCCTTCACCTCCTTTCTTCCTTTCCTTCCTTTCCTTCCTTTCTCCCCTCCTTCTTGCCTTGCCTTCTTTCTTTCCTGTTTCCTCTCTCCCTCCCTCATTCCTTCCTTCCTTCCTTCACCTCCTTTCTTCCTTTCCTTCCTTTCTTCCTTTCCTTCCTTTCTCCCCTCCTTCTTGCCTTGCCTTCTTTCTTTCCTGTTTCCTTCTTCCCTCCTTTCTTCCTTTCCTTCCTTCCTCCCTTTCTTCTTTTTTCTTCCTTTCCTTCCTGCATTCCTTCCTTCCTTCCTTTCCTTCCTTTCTTCCCTCCCCTCCTTCTTGCCTTGCCTTCTTTCTTTCCTGTTTCCTCCCTCATTCCTTCCTTCCTTCCTTCCTTCCTTCACCTCCTTTCTTCCTTTCCTTCCTTTCTTCCTTTCCTTCCTTTCTCCCCTCCTTCTTGCCTTGCCTTCTTTCTTTCCTGTTTCCTCCCTCCCTCCCTCATTCCTTCCTTCCTTCCTTCCTTCCTTCACCTCCTTTCTTCCTTTCTCCCCTCCTTCTTGCCTTGCCTTCTTTCTTTCCTGTTTCCTCTCTCCCTCGCTCATTCCTTCCTTCCTTCCTTCCTTCACCTCCTTTCTTCCTTTCCTTCCTTTCTTCCTTTCCTTCCTTTCTCCCCTCCTTCTTGCCTTGCCTTCTTTCTTTCCTGTTTCCTCTCTCCCTCCCTCATTCCTTCCTTCCTTCCTTCCTTCACCTCCTTTCTTCCTTTCCTTCCTTTCTCCCCTCCTTCTTGCCTTGCCTTCTTTCTTTCCTGTTTCCTCTCTCCCTCCCTCATTCCTTCCTTCCTTCCTTCCTTCCTTCCTTCACCTCCTTTCTTCCTTTCCTTCCTTTCTTCCTTTCCTTCCTTTCTCCCCTCCTTCTTGCCTTGCCTTCTTTCTTTCCTGTTTCCTCTCTCCCTCGCTCATTCCTTCCTTCCTTCCTTCCTTCACCTCCTTTCTTCCTTTCCTTCCTTTCTTCCTTTCCTTCCTTTCTCCCCTCCTTCTTGCCTTACCTTCTTGCCTTCCTGTTTCCTTCCTCTCTGCTTTGAACATTTGCTGTTGGTTGTGGGGGTCTCTGTGTGGGAAGTTTGCCCCAATTCTGTTGTTGCTGGGGTTCAGAATGCTCTTTGATTGTAGGTGAACTATCAATCCCAGCAACTACAACTCCCAAATGACAAAATCATTTTTTTAGTGACGGTCACTCCTTGTAGGTGTCTTGTGGCCAAATTTGGCAGCAATTCGTCCAGTAGTAAGAAATCAGTTTGTGTGTGTCAACAGTAAAATAGGATGTGTGGAAGGGCCCCCCGGGTGATCTGAGGTCCTTTCCACACCGTTGAATAAAATCCCATGTGATCTGCTTTGAATCAGATTATATGGCAGTGTGGACTCAGAAAACCCAGCTCAAAGCAGATATTGTGTTATATGTTTCACATTTTTGTAGTGGGCAGGTAGATCCTTTTTACTTGGTTGTTTTATAAGTAGCCCCCATGCTGAAAAAGTGTGGGCACCCCTGCATTAGAGTAATTTAGGCTTGCCATATACATTTGCATGTTGAATGTATTACAGAAATAAATGGTGACAATCTAATCTTTTCTCTACTAGGAATTGCAGCTCCCACCCACGACGTTCTATATAGTACGCTTGGAATGCTGATTAAAGAACGGAAGGTATATCACACCGGGGAAGGATATTTCATCGTGACCCCAAATACGTACTTCACCTCTCACAATTCCATGAAAGGCAACAAGAAGGCCCTGTTAGAAGACAGTTGCCCTCCGGAACCTTCTGTCGCTTACCTTGTCAGCACGGAGGCCCGAGAGAGTGAGCAACATCACTGGCCTGTTGCGTCTCACTGCAGGTCCTGCCATTGCTTCCCTGAGCATACTGCAAGGAACGAGCAGAGGCCTCCACAGCTAATGAGCCAGGAAACTAATAAGGAAAGGATCCAAAAAGGATCCGGTGAATCCAGATTCACAATTCAGAATTCAGCCTCCGATACGCCTGGTGGCAACCACTCCTGCACGGCTGGTCACTGTGTCCACTCAGTGAAAGACAAAGAGAAGGCGAAAAAGTTTAGTCTGGGCCTTTTCTGGCGCAAGAAAGAGAAATCTAAGAAGACCCACTCTTCGTTTTCCGCTCAGTTTCCTCCGGAAGAATGGCCGGTCCGGGACGAAGATAATTTGGATAACATCCCACGTGACGTTGAACATGAAATTATCAAGCGCATTAACCCAGGGCTGACCGTGAACAACTTAACCAAGCACGCGGTGCTGATGCAGAAAATAGAGGAGCAGAAGAAATACGTCAGCAGAGGAACCTCTACGGAAATGTTGACGATGAAGCACAAGCGTCTTTCCAGGCGAGGCAGCCGGAAAAAACCAAGTAAAGCCGCAAAGTATCACAGGAAAAACCAACCCAACAAAGAAAAACAAAGTGGCACCACACAGAGAGACTTTGAAACTGTTGACAAAGTAACAATAGCAAAAGGCCAAGTGGATGGCGCTGTCGAAGGTCCGTTATCCTGTATTCCAATGGGGAACGCAACAGAAACCGACCCCCATTTCGTCTACAAAAAAGAAATCGATAATCCGTTTCAGAATATTCCTTATAGAAGGAGTAAGTCCACAAAAGAACACAAAAAGCCCAAACGTGGTTCTGTAAAGCCCAGATCGGAAAGTTTTCAAAGAAACGTGAATTCCTCAAAAGTTGGGGATCCTAAAGCCAAGCACACAGTCCAATATGATTGTGATGGCGGAAAGAAGAAAAAACTGCATTACACGCAATACCAGGATTCAGAAAGAGGTGGCAAATACAGACATTCGAGGGAGAGCGCAACCTGCGAACATGGAGGAGTGAACCCAAAAAGTGTGGCGCCAAGTCAGGTAGCGCCTCACACTTCTACTGCACCCGTGGCCGAAGGAGCAGAAAATCCCAGTCAAGCTCACCTATGTGACCAACCGGGTGCATACCGTTTACTAGATCAACATTGTGACCACTCACAAAATGTCTGTTTCCTCAGTGACACAGATGACGCACACCCATTTGAGCAATCTGACGATATTGTTGCTCGCAGAGAAGGGAATGATTTGAAGAATGAGCTGAAGTCTGATGACACAAGCAAATGGCTGGAGTCTGTTAACCAACAATATACAGGACTGACTTATGACGTGGAAGCCGCGGGTCAAAAAGTGGACGCTGGTGATGTCGGCTGCAGTTCTTTGTGTCACAGCGATGAACAGGAGCAACGTACGGAATTGTCCAGCCAACTCCCATTTACGTCCTTAAATAAAGGAATATGGGAAAACCTAGAGCGGGAACTGGGCATTGAAGAATACAGGACTGGAGTGCGCAAGGTTGGGATGTCTGAGCATGATGAAAGTGGATTCAGCAATCTTCCCAGATCAAAGGGCATCTTAAAGGAATATCAGGGCACGGCTCTTGAAGGACAAAGTTGCATTTGCCAACAAATACCTCCTTTTGAAAGAGATAAAGCTTATGATCGTGGGCGGACGTCTAGTATCGTGGAACCTCGTGTGTTTGACTTCTACGACGTCCATGAGGCAGAGACCAGGATTTGGCAGAAATCGCTGAACGAAATCGGTGGGAAATTGGCATCTCTGACGCTGCCGCCAAAAGGCTGGGAAATTAAGTCACAGTCTGCGGGAAAGGAACGCTCATTTGACAACACTCATGACGATGCCGTCCTCGATCAGAGAGCGCGGCGTGAGCAAAACCACTTGGAGGGGACTGGGAACCACAGCATTACAGGAGATAGTGGAATAGATTCTCCCAGGTAAAAAGGAAATATAATCTCTAACACTTAACTCTCTTTTGTATATCCTTCAAAAGTTTGTTGATGCTTTTATTTTTATTTTACTGTAATTTGTTGTTTGGGCTTGGCCTCATGTGAGCCGCCCTAAGTCAGCAGTTGATTAGCATAAATCGATAGTCTATATTGAAGCACTACTGATGAGAGGGTCCTGCGGATAGTATATCCTACCTCAGTGTTTCCCAACCTTTTTTGAGCCGCGGCACATTTTTTACATTGACCAAATCCTGGGGCTCACCACCAACCAAAGTGACACATAATGACACTCTAACACAGTCATGCATATAGTTAATATGTTTTTTAATGTATTTATACACTCAGTGTGAAACCTGGGCCTGTTTCGATGAACACAACATAGATATGACTTCCTCTCACATACTTATACATGGCTATCATGTCTTCTCTCGGCCTTCTCTTCTTCAGGCGAAACATGCCCAGCTCTTCAAGCCGCTCCTCATAGGGCTTGTTCTCCAGACCCTTGTGAATTTTCACCATGTCGGTGAATTGGGCAGTGAGCGAACCTGGGAGCATTGGGAGGCTGAAACAGCCCTGAGCGGGAGCTGGAGCCATGCTGAGTCGAGGCTCCTGAAGGCTTCCTCAAGGCGGGCCTGGCCCTGGCATTCAGCGGAGCCCTTCCTTCCAGGTCTTGTCCTGGATTGGAACCTGGCTAAACTGTAGGAAACAAAGGGTGGTAATAAACGGACATTTCTCTGGGTGGAAAGAGGTGAGAAGTGGCGTACCCCAAGGTTCAGTTTTGGGTCCGTTACTTTTTAATTTATTCATTAATGACCTGGTGGACGTAGGAGTGAATTCTGAGGTAGCAAAGTTTGCAGACGACACTAAATTGTTCAGGGTAGTTAAAAATGAAACTGACTGTAAAGAGCTCCAGAAAGATCTCTTGAAATTGAGTGAATGGGCAACAAAGTGGCAAATGCATTTTAACCTAAACAAGTGTAAAGTCATGCACATCGGGGCAAAGAACCCCAACGACACCTACAAATTGATGGGGTCAAAGCTTTCCGAGACAAACCAGGAAAGGGATCTTGGGGTCTTGGTGGACAGCTCAATGAAGATGTCAACCCAGTGCGCAGCAGCAGTGAAAAAAGCAAATTCTATGCTAGGCATGATCAGAAAGGGAATCGAAAATAGGTCAGCAAATGTTGTATTGCCTCTCTACAAATCTATGGTGAGGCCACATCTGGAGTACTGTGTACAATTCTGGTCACCGCACCTCAAGAAGGATATAACGGAACTGGAAAAGGTACAGAAAAGGGCAACAAGAATGATCCAAGGGATGGAGCGGCTCCCTTACGAAACCAGGTTGCAACGCCTTGGTCTTTTCAGCCTTGAAAAGACGGCGTTTAGAGGTGACTTGATCGAAGTGTATAAAAATCATGCATGGGATAGAAAAGGTGAATAAAGAAAAAATATTTTCTCTGTCACACAACACTAGGACTAGGGGGCACTCCCTGAAGCTCCAAGGTAGGAAAGTTAGGACTAATAAAGGGAAATATTTCTTCACCCAGAGGGTCATTGGGTTATGGAACTCACTTCCAGAGGAGGGTTGTGACAGCGGTCAGCCTGGACAGCTTCAAGGCAGGATTAGACAGATTCATGGATACCAAGAGAATCAGTAGTTACTGAAATGGACATCCAAGTGCCACCTCTGTGTTGATGGAGGCAGGCAGGATTTCCCGGGTACTGGTTGTGGGGGTCAGGGAGCAGGTGAGGTTTTGCCCTCCCTTTCTGCTAGAGATCCCCGTGTACAACTGGTGGGCCACTGTGTGACACAGAATGCTGGACTAGATGGGCTGAGGCCCGATTCAGCATGGCTCTTCTTACGTTCTTATGTTTGCCTCGGGGAGGATCTTTGGGGAGGGAAAGAGGGAGAAAGAGCTGCTCGGAGGGGGGGGGGGAGTGCCAATTTCCCAGGGCACACCTGATGATCGCTCACGGCACACTGGTTGGGAAACACTGTCCTAACTAACAAAGTATATCCCGGATTAACGGTTATGTGTTCATAAGTAAGTTCCGATGAGTATTCGCCTTTAAAAATCCAACTCAGGAATATACGGGAAGTTCCCAAAAAGTTTGTAATCCGCAGTGGCAGGACTCCAAGTCTTTGTAATCCAAATGATCGGTAGTGCTAAAAAGCCGCAGCAGGTAAATTAAATGCTTCTGGAAATCCAGAGAGAAGTAACCGACGTAGGAAGATACACAGGGGTTCCAGGCCGACGAGGGAGGCCGAATTCCCGCTCGTTTCGACTGCAAAGTCTTTTTCAAGGCCCATGGAGGTCCGTCGGGACATATGCATAAAGCAGCAAGTTAGGAGGCGGCAATGGATAACTTGGGATAGATCTACAGAAATAATCAAAATACAATATATAATAAACATATGGTTCCAAATACACGGTAAATTGTGCGAAGTTACATTAGAACAGCAGGTAAAGGAGTAAGCATGAACATACATAATACACATTCGTTAGGTAGGATATACTATCCGCAGGACCCTCTCATCAGTAGTGCTTCAATATAGACTATCGGTTTATGCATTGTGATTGCTTACTTTATTTTAATCAACTGCTGATATTGCATATTGTGTTCCGTGTGTTTTTGAGTGTCTTGCCAGGACATGGGTCCCCGCTTTGTGTTTAGTTAGCCGCCCTAAGTCCCCATCGGGGAGATGGTGGCGGGGTATAAATAAAGATTATTATTGTTATTATTATTATTATTTGGTAGGAAGTATGTGGCTCTGCAGATGTTAGTCTGCCACTCCCATCAGCTCTTCTTGCCATCATAACAACTGCTGAGGGGTGATGTGGGGGCCCGACAAATATTTAGGGGGCACAAATCTTTACTTGACTTAGGGCTCTCATGAATGTCCTTTTGTTCTTGTCAGATTAAGAGTGCAGTTCCGTAAAGAAACATTGCATCTTCTTTCTTATAATATTTATTTATTTATTTACTTTATTTATATTCCGCTCTTCTCACCCCGAATGGGACTCAGAGCGGATTACAGGTACACATACTTAGCAGACAATCCCTGCCATTTCCACGTACACACATATAGACGAACAGAGGCAAACTCTGGCCACCAGGGGGAGCTGACGCACTCCTCATCGCTCAGCCTTCCCAGCGTCCCTTGTTGATTTATTATTTATTTATTTATTTACTTACTTTATTTACATTCCGCTCTTCTCACCCCGAAGGGGACTCAGAGCGGATTACAGGTACACATCCTTAGCAGACAATCCCTGCCCTGTCTACATACACACATATAGACGGACAGAGGCAAACTCTGGCCACCAGGGGGAGCTGACGCACTCCTCCTCTCTCAGCGTTCCCAGCGTCCCTTGTTGTTCCTTCTGCGTTCCTGGAGTTCTTTAATGGCCTCATAATTCAGTCAAAATTTGCCTCCCCACTTAATGTGGTACCTTTATCTCCTAATTGACAGATGCAACTGTCTTTCGGGCTGCAAAGGTTGACAGCAGGCTACACTTAAAGGTCGAGCACCCACCTCGACCCGGGTAGGCCTCGAATTCATGACCTACTGGTCAGAGAGCTCTTATGCAGCTGACACTTAGTCAGCTGCGCCACATTCCCAGTGCTAATATATTGTATATACATATAATATTGATAATATTATAATGTAATACAATGTAATACTACTACTACTACTACTAATATATTATAATTATATATTTTATATTACATGTAATATTACTAATAATATTACAGTATAATGTTATAGAACAATGTAATATATAATATTAATATTGTGCTATGGCAATAATATTTACAGTTTACTTGTAAGCCGCTCTTGAGTCCCCTTCGGGGTGAGAAGGTCGGCATATAAATGTCATAAATAAATAAATAAATAAATAAATAAATAAATAAATTTCTCTTTTTGATTTAATGATTGGTGTGGGGGTATAATGAGTACTTGAATAACATTAGCCCCATAATTATTGATTTTGCAAAGGGGACAGAAACTATAGTCGGAACTACAAAAATGCCCTAGGTAATCAAAGTTCCTGTCTCTTGGATTACTCCTCAAAGAGTGATTCTTCCATTGATATCAAAACGTCTATGGGAGCTCATCTGAGGATTTGATGTAGGTCCAGGTGAGGCTGTATAGATGTTGAACCTGAACTTAGTAGTAGTAGTAGTAGTAGTGGTCTAGGATGAGAACCAAGAAACGGAAGGTGTGGTTGGCTCAATTGAAGCTTGAGGGGCCGGTAAATCCTGCTTTTAGAATACAGTCCGTATGGGGTTATTCTCTTCCTGAAGGAGTAAGCATATATTGTGGGATTGCTTTGGGACCTCACATTGTCTCCTGAGGCTTAGAACACCTTTGGGCAAGGTGCTAATTGACAGTGGGCAAGCTTGATGCAAACTTACCCATTGTGTAGCTTGTCCGGTTTTAATGGATTCGTTCAATTGGTTCAGCTCGAGGATGTGGACAAGATCCTTGAGAGGCGAGGCCCACCACATGCAGCCTAGACCCCTGCCCATCCTGGCTGATCAAGGAAGCCAGAGGGGGTTTGGCAGAGTGGGTGACGGTGGTGGTCAATGCCTCCTTACAGGAGGGCAAGATTCCAGCCAGCTTAAAGCAAGCTGTGATAAAACCGCTGTTGAGGAAACCATCCCTGGACCCCACTCAATTAGCGAACTATCGACCAGTTCCAATCTCCCTATTTGGGCAAAGTCATGGAACGTGTGGTGGCTTCGCAACTCCAGGGGGGTTCTTGGTAGACACTGATTATCTTGATCCGGCACAGTCTGGCTTTAGGCCGGGACATGGTACTGAAACAGCCTTGGTCGCCTTGGTAGATGATCTACGCCGGAACTCGACAGGGAGTGTGTCCCTGTTGGTTCTGCTGGACCGCTCAGTGGCTTTCGATACCGTTGACCACGGTATCCTTCTGGGTCGCCTTGCAGACATGGGCTTGGGGGTACTGCTCTGCAGTGGCTCCAATCCTTCCTGGAAGGCCGTACCCAGAAGGTGTCATTGGGTGACACCTGTTCGGCTCCACAGCCGTTGTCCTGTGGAGTCCCTCAGGGTTCAGTTCTGTCCCCAATGCTATTCAACATCTACATGAAACCGCTGGGAGAGATCATTCGGAGTTTTGGAGTAAGGTGTTACCTGTACGCAGATGACGTCCAGATCTGTCACTCCTTCCCACCTGTCACCAAGGAGGCTGTCCAGACCTTGAACCGGTGCCTGGCCGCTGTGTCAGACTGGATGAGGGCTAGCAAGTGAAACTTAATCCAGACAAGACAGAGGTCCTCCTGGTCAGTCGCAAGGCCGAACAGGGCATAGGGTTACAGCCTGTGTTGGATGGGGTTACACTCCCCTGAAGACGCAGGGGTTCGCAGCTTGGGAGTGATCCTGGATTCATCGCTGAGCCTGGAGCCCCAGCTCTCAGCGGTGGCCGAGGAGCTTTTGCACAGTTAAGACTCGTGCGCCAGCTGCGCCCGTGCCTCTGGGAAGTCTGATCTGGCTACGGTCGTCCAAGCTCTGGTCACATCCCGAATAGATTACTGCAACACACTCTACGCGGGGCTGCCTTTGAAGACAGTTCGGAAATTGCAATTAGTCCAGCGGGCGGCAGCCAGATTGCTAACGGGAGCTACATACAGGGAGCATACCACCCCCTGTTGTGTCAGCTCCACTGGCTGCCTGTCCAATTCGGGCTCAATTCAAGGTGCTGGTTTTGACCTTTAAAGCTCTATACGGTTCTGGCCCAGCTTACTTGTCCGAACGCATCAGCCGCTATGTCCCACCTCGTAATCTAAGATCATCCGGGAGGCCCTGCTCTTGCTCCCGCCTACGTCTCAGATGAGGCTGGTGGGGACGGGATAGGGCCTTCTCGGTGGTGGCTCCCCCGCCTGTGGAATGCGTTTCCTATTGATGTACGATCCACCACATCCCTCCTGGCCTTCAGGAAAAAAGTAAAATCCTGGCTGTGGGACCAGGCATTCGTACACCAGCACAAGGCAGCATTTTAGATTGGTTTTTAATGGAAGTGGGTGATTTGGCCAATGTTTTTATGGACTGAACATTGTTTTAATCCAGAGTGAATGCGTATGGTGCTAATGTAGTTGTATTTTAATGTATTTTAATTGTGTTTTGCGGTTTATATTGTTATTATGTGGGCATCGAATTGTGCCGTACTGTAAGCCGCTCGGAGTCCCCCCTCCCTCGGGGGTTGAGAAGAGCGGGGGGAAATCCCGAAATAAATAAATAAATAAATAAATAAAAGAGCTTTTTCGGCGATGGCTCCTTCACTCTGGAACGCCCTTCCTCCTTATATCAGAGCCACTCGTGATTTAAAAGACTTTTGCTCAGCTTGTAAAATGTGGTTGTTTGCGAGGGCGTTCGGCTGAGAAATTGGTTAGATTGCTCAAATTGTTTAGATATTTTAGGTATTTAATTGCGTGTCTTATTGTAAATCGCACAGAGCCATCTGGGATGGGCAATTAATAAATCTCAAAATAAATAAATAAAATATACAGAGACAACTGTGGTATATATTTAAATTATGGCAAAGGTTTATATAATACTAGCTGTACCCGGCCACGCGTACACGCTGTGGTGGTTTCAAAAGCGAAGTCCTGAGAAAGTAGTGGTATGTAATAAGTGTGATTTTGTAATGGTTGTGGATAAACAATATTTCTTGTGAATCATTGGTGAGTGTTGATGTAGACACGTGGCTGTGATGTAGTCTGGTGCCTCCGGATTGGCCAGGCCGCCCGCGAGCGTTGACATAGCTGGTGCCAGCGTTGTGGCGCCAGGGGCGGTCTAAGGTAATTTTAAATGGTAGGCGAACATTATTTTGGTGCCCCCCCAAAAAAACATTATTTTGCCGCCCCC
The DNA here is from genome assembly GCA_030556195.1 of Anolis apletophallus. NCBI lineage: Eukaryota > Metazoa > Chordata > Lepidosauria > Squamata > Anolidae > Anolis > Anolis apletophallus. Next base: position 135,708,876 of record JARBWK010000010.1, read on the forward strand.
CATGTAAAACAAATATGCAGTTATAATATCACAATACCATTAGTAGTATTATATTGTATCGATGTATATACAATATATTATACCATACTCATACTATATTATATCATAATTTTATACTACATTACAATATAATTATAATATATTGACATTATAATATAATGTAACATTCTATTACATTATTATTATAAAATAATAACATTATTTATTTAAATGAAATTATCCTCTACTAAATATTTTCATGACTCCTATAAAACTCAAATAACCCAAAAATAAAGTAAAATAAAATATTATATATTACTATTTTGTACAATACCACTATACTGCAATATTGTTTGTAATATTACATGTAATATAAAATATATCATTCTATTGTTATATTGTATTTGTATTATATTGTATGACAATATTAAGCAGAACTGTATAATAATCACCAAATGCAATGTAAATGCATCAAAATCAGAATATATTTTTATCAGGCCCGACTCATAATTCGGGAGCAAGTCCCCATAAGTCCAAAATTAGGATCCCAATGTAAATGTACATCTCTAGGTGCATATGGCAGGGCCAGGATGGCGCCCCAGTCAGCCCAGGAGTTTAGCTGAAGGTATCTCCAGGAGATGCCTGAGCCTATCAGCACCCTGTGATGGCCGACTGCTGAAGTTAGTATTGTAGTTCTTTGTTTGGGGGGGAGAGGAGAGGGGAGAGAAGGGCCTAGTACGCGTGCGCAGGATTTCTGCGCATGCACAGTGCATCTGTGGCGCAGGGGATCCTGGGAATTGTAGCCCCCCAGGTTTTGTGTCTTTTTTGAGTGTTTCCTTTTTATTTTTTGCGTGGTTTTCGAGGGCTAAACACACCTTGTGGTGTGGGGGGGTTGTGTTGCTTAATTTGGTGTTTCTGCGTTATGTGGTTTTGCTGTCTATAAGCCCCTCACCATGACATGAAGGATTTTATATATATAGATAGACCGTAATTCGAGTTCTCCACGCCAAGGCTGACGTTAAAAGATAGGACAGATCTAAACATTGTCAAGGATCTTATGTTTACCTTGTAGCACATCAGATTTTGCCAGCACTGCTTATTAATAAATAAGATTATTGTCTTATTTATCACCCTTAAAGTGAAAAAGAAATTCTAGCTCGCATAATATGACTTACTTGTTAAAAAAATAGATATTATTTTGTTGTCATTATTAATCCGGTCAATGTTTCTTTTGAACATTTTTTTTGTCTGTAGGTAATTGAGAAATCAGTGGTTATGACTCTTATTGACTTTTTTGTTTTGCAAAATATTTTTTCCTAGAACTCAAAGTATGGCGTCGGCGAGTTCTGCCATCTTGGATGGACTGAAGAAAAGGAGAAGCTTCCTCCTGAATATGGAAGGCTTGGAGAAGACCATCCAGAACGGAACGACTCTTGCTTGCGGTTCCTTGCTTCAGTTGACGCCAGTTATGAACGTTTAGTTTTTTTACTACCACATTCTTCCTTTGTAAATATGTCAATACATTTACTGTAAATGTCATAAAGCTATCAAATATGTTAAAGTAGATTGACGTCATAATAGTCCCCTTTTACCATGTACGTCAGCTTTTTAATAAACCTTTTCCTGCGTCTTTTTATAACCATCTTTTCTTTGTGGTAATACTTATATGGGAAAACAATGGAATAAAGTTGCAATACGTTATATTTGCCTTTAGGGGCCACACAGAAATCCAAGACGTTGTGTTTGCTTTGGATTGTAGTGTATGAGTCTAAGGCAGTGATCTTAAGGGGGTTCTGCAGGCACACCCCAAATCTGGAGTCAGTGGGTTTTTTTCCAACTGCACATTGATCTTATTACCTCCTAACCAGGCCCGGATTAACCATAAGGCCACCCTAGGCCATGGCCTTGGGCAGCAGATATGGGGGGCGGCCGATTCGGACCCCCCAAAATTAAAAAATTTTTTTTTTAAGTTCGATCTTTGGCACTTCTACGCCTGCGTGCAGGGCACCATAGACTCTCAGAGGCAGATCCGCTGCCTCTGAGAATCTATGGCGCCCCCCTGCGCGCAGGCGCAGAAGCGCCAAAGATCGCCCTTTCTTAGGCAGGCGGCCGCCGTGGCGGCTTTAGGAGGAAGGGAAGAGCCGTGGAGAGAGGCTCCCCTGCGGCTCCTCCCTTCCTCTTAAAGCTGCCATGCTGCCCTCAGAAGCGGCCGAAATTGGCCTTCTGAGGGTGGCTTTAGGAGGAAGGAAAGCCGCGGAGAGAGGCTCCCCCGCGGCTTCTCCCTTCCTCTTAAAGCTGCCATGCTGCCTCAGAAGCGGCCGAAATCGCCCTTCTGAGGGTGGCATGGCGGCTTTAGGAGAAAGGGAAGAGCCGCGGGGAGGCCCCGCCTTTGGGGGGTGGGGTTTCTTTCCTCCTCGCGCTGGTGAGGAGGAAGAGGTGGAGCCGGGGGGAGCCGGGGGCGGAGCCGTGGAGGGGTCGGAGCCTTTGGCCTAGGGCGCCAAAAAGGCATGATACGGGCCTGCTCCTATCCATACACGAAAAAAACCTAAATTTTCCTTCCTTCTGTCTCTTCGCCCAGTGTTTCCCAACCTTCTTTGAGCCGCGGCACATTTTTTTACATTTACAAAATCCTGGGGCACACCACCAACCCAAATGACACAAAATGAGGCTCTAACACAGTCATACATATAGTTCAGGGCTGCCCAACTGGCGGCCCGGGGGCCGTATACGGCCCCCAGCCCCTTCCCTGCGGCCCCCGCCTACCCTGCAAAAAATTAATATTTTTTTAAAATATTTTTTTAAAAAAATTCAATCTCCGGGGCGGGCTGGGTGATGTCAGGCGTGGCGCGGCGCTGAGCCTGACGTCACCCAGCTCGCCCGCTCCCTTCCTCCTCCATCCGCCTCCTCCCCCGCGCCCCAATTGGGAACGCCGGGGCCTAAAGGCGGACCTAAAAAGAGGAAGGGAGGCTCGTTCCTCCTCCTCCGTCCCGCCTCCCCACGGCGGGTCACGCCAGCCTCAGAAGCGAAATCGCCGCTTCTGAGGCTGGCGTGACACTTTAGGAGGAGGGGCCGGGGGCGTGGCTGGGGGCGTGGCCGGGGGTGGGGGCGGGACGGAGTGGCACAGAGCGGCCCCCCAGGTCATCAGTGACTGGAAGTCCGGCCCTAGGTCCGGTAGAAGTTGGACAGCACTGATATAGTTAATGTGTTTTGAAATGTATTTATACACTCAGTGTGAAACCTGGGCCTGTTTCGATGAACACAACATAGATATCCTGGCAGGAATGGCAGAAACTGTAAACACGCCATGAGAGCTAATAAAGAATTGATGCAATATTGTGTAAATCACTTTTTTAATAAAAATAATCTATAGAGAATCAATAAAGTATCATATAGATATAGTGCAAAGTGCAAGTATAGATTCAATTATACAACTTCACAGTGTTATTTCAACAAATTCACATTCGTGGTATTATTTCAATCACTCATAATATGAATATCACAGCATTAATGCATAATATATAAAGCAAGGTACTGGTGCAATTGTAACGAAACCAACATAATAAACCTGTAATTCCACCATGGGATGAATTCCATCCCTGGTTTTGTAGCATGCCTTGGGAAATCCCTGGATGTCAACAATGGGCTGCTTGCCCGCTAGAGGAGCAGACGTCGCTTGGCTAGAGTTCTGTGTGACTGCTTGAATGCTTGGCATCCGTCCTCCGTGGGGGCAGCAGGAAAGGGTGGGTCTGCAGGCTGTGGTTCCGTGGATCCAAAGATGTTCAAGGAGTCCTACGCGGTTCGCCTGACGGTTCTTCGTGCAGAGCTCGGACCGTTTCGGGGGGGGGGGCTCCTGGGTGGTGGACGGAGCCCGCGGCTTCATCAGAGGCTGCACCAGCGTTTGCCCAATCGGCGCGTACCCGCTAGGGAGGCTTGCGTCGCTGCAGGAGAAATATTTTCACATCCAATGCATAGCGAGCAGGCTTGACGATAGAGGAATGGCAGAAAGACACAAACATCCCACACAGAACTCCCATAACCAAGGGAAAATGCGATAAGAGTTTGGTGGGCATTGACCTTGGGTTTGGGTGTTGTAGTTCACCTATATCCAGAGAGCACTGTGGACTCAAGCAATGTTGGATCAGGACCAAACTTGGCATGAATACTCAATATGCCCAAATGTGAACACAGGTGGAGTTTGGGGAAAATAGACCTTGACATTTGGGAGCTACAGTTTCTGGGATTTATAGTTAACACACCAACAAAGAGCATCCTGAACTCTTGCAACAATGGAATTGAACCAAACTTGGCATATTGAACTCTCATTACCAACAGAAAGTACTGAAAGGGTTTGCTTGGGAATTGACCTTGAGTTTGGAAGTTGTAATTCACCTACACCCAGAGAGCACTGTGGACTCAAACAATGTTGGATCAGGACCAAAGTTGGCATGAATACGCAATATGCCCAAATATGAACGCAGATGGAGTTCAGGGGAAATAGACCTTGACATTTGGGAGTTGTAGTTGCTGGGAATTATAGTTTCCCTACAATCAAAGAGCATTCTGAACCCCACCAATGATAGAACTGGGCCAAACGTCCCACACAGAACCAAAATGACACAAAATGACACTCTAACACAGTAATACGTATAGTTAATATGTTTTTAAATGTATTTATACACTCAGTGTGAAACCTGGGCCTGTTTTGAAGAACACAACATAGATATCCTGGCAGGAATGGCAGAAAGACACAAACTTCCCACACAGAACTCCCAGAACCAAGAGAAAATGCTATAAGAGTTTGGTGGGCCTTGACCTTGAGTTTTGGAGTTGTAGTTCACCTATATCCAGAGAGCACTGTGGACTCAAACAGTGTTGGATCAGGACCAAACTTGGCATGAATACTCAATATGCCCAAATGTGAACACAGATGGAGTTTGGGGAAAATAGACCTTGACATTTGGGAGTTATAGTTGATGAGATTTATAGTTCACCTACAATAAAAGAGCATTCTGAACCCCGCCAATGATAGAACTGGGCCAAACTTCCCACACAGAACCCCAGGAGGCAAGAGGAGGTCTCTACTTGGGGAAAGGGAGGCGGGCCTTCCCAATGCATGGAGAGGGAGAGACCAAGTAGACAACGGGGGGGTGGGGGGGTTTGTAATTTTATGCCTTTATCGAGGTAGGTTTCTTAGGGTTTTTATACTTCAACACACTAGACTCTTTCCTCCCCCCCCCCCCCCTTGGAGGTTCCAATTTCCCACGGCACACCTGATGATCGCTCACGGCATACTTGTGTGCCCCGGCACACTGGTTGGGAAACACTGTGGTAGAGGTTTGTTTAAAGGGGGCGTAATTCCAAAGTGTGGCCTAGGGCGCAAAAAGCTGTTAATCTGGGCCTGAGTACAAACATGTAAATGAGTTAACAGAAGAAAAGAAAACTTTGACAAAACAGAAAAGGACAACTGGGGGAATCAAGAGCAGTAAAATCAGATGAAAGACGGGAAGCCAACCGCAACTGAAACTGGAGACGGATACATCTCCAGCCTCTTGGGTAAAAATGGGTGGTGGTGGTAGGGGGGGCTGATTTATCCAAACTACCGATGGAAAGGCATTGTGCAGCTATTCAATTCCCTCCTCCTTAGTAGATTGTCTGTTATTAGAGGAGAAACAGACAGAAGGGAGTTATAGTTTCTGGGATGTATAGTTAACACAATCAAAGAGCATCCTGAAGTCTCGCAACAATGGAATTGAACCAAACTTGGCCTATTGAATTCTCATTACCAACAGAAAGTACTGGAAGGGTTTGCTTGGGAATTGACCTTGAGTTTGGAAGTTGTCGTTCACCTACACCCAGAGAGCACTGTGGACTCAAACAATGTCATGTTGTGTTGTTGTTTGTTTTCTATCCAGAATCACAATGTTGGAAGGAGGCTCGCCACTTTAAGGTCCCTAAAACAGGCATGGGGAAACTTCGGCCCTCTGGGTGCTTTGGACTCCAACTCCCACCATTCCTCACAGCCAGAGGCCCTTTCCTGCTTAAGTGGCTGAGGGGAGAAAGGAAAAGGGCCTGAGGCTGCTAGGAATGGTGGGAGTTGGAGTCCAAAACACCTGGAAGGTCCAAGTTTGCCCATGCCAGCTTTCGACAGAGACCTCTTCCTCTCCCTCCCCCTTCGCGCCCTTCCTTCCCCCTCCTGCCCAACACTTACTTTTTCTTCTACACTGCTGCTTCTTCCGCCATTTTGATCCGAGGGGGCAGCGTGAGCGTGTTCAGGAGGGGAGGGGGGAGGAAGCTGTGACCCATGCGGGCGCTACTGCGCACACCCGCCCCAGAGCAAAGCGAGGCCAAGCGAGCAGAGCGAGGCTGGGAAGAAGGCAGCCCGACTGGAGAAGGAAAAGGGTTCGGCAGGAGGGGGAAGAAAGGGGGTTGGAGGTTCCAATTCCCATGGCACACCTGGTGATCACTCACGGCACACTGGTTGGGAAACACTGTCTTAGATATTTGGTTTTGTGCCGTGTGGGGCCCCTGTCCCTTATCCAATTAATTTTCCCCATAAGACATAGGGGTCTGCCTAAATCAGTGCTGCCTCATTTAAAATGGATGCTATGAGTGTGCATGGGAGAACATCTTAATCCTGTGTACTTTGTTCACCTTGCTCATGCTGAAAATATTAAGCATCCTGCTATTAGCCATCAAGTTGGTTTTGATTGACAGTATCTAAATTAATGAGACTTTGAGACAAACGTGTCTTCCTTTATTGCATCAATCCATGTGTCATGGGCTCTTCATGCTGATTTTCAAACCTTACCGCAGGCATCCTCAAACGTTGGGCCTCCGACTCCCACAATTCCTGACCATTAAACCCTTTGGGAGTTGGGGGCCTAAACAGCTTTTTAATGGACACCAAGCCACTTCTGATAGCGACTGTGTTCATATTACCCTTTCTCCTCAAATTTGCATGGGGCAAAAAATGGGCCCATTCACACCACATAATTATAGCGGTATATGCATAAATGTAACACTACAATTCCACTTCTTGAACTGCCATGGCTGTACCCTATTGCAGGGCTGTCCAACTTCTACGGGCCCAAGGGCCGGAATTCCAGTCACTGATCACCTGGGGGGCCGAAGGGCCTCCCTCAGCTCCACCCCCTCCCCAGGCTCCCGGCCCGCCCCCCCCTCACCCAGCTCCGCCCCCTCCCCAGCTCCGCCCCCCCCTGCCCCCAGCCCAGCCCTGCCCCTGCCCCCCCAGCTCCGCCCCTCCCCCAGCTCCGCCCCTCCCCAGCTCCGCCCCGCCCCTCCCCAGCTCCGCTCCCCAGCCCGCCTCCCGGCTTACTTACAATTGACCTTGAGTTGTGAAGTTGTAGTTCACCTCCACCCAGAGAGCACTGTGGACTCAAATAATGATGGATCTGGACCAAACTTGGCATGAATACTCAATATGCCCAAATGGGAACACTGGTGGATTTGGGGGAATGTTTCCTAATACCTTTGAGTTATTTGAGTCCACACTCAAATTGGGACACACCAAAAAAACCCCAAACACCTCAATGCCGTCGCAGGCTTGATGGGGCCTCCTTTCCCAGAGGCGGGTGGGGGAGGCCCAAAGAGCTCCCTCCCTCCCTCCCTGAAGGGAAAACAAGCCGCGGGGCAGGCGCAAAGGAAGCCACGTCGCGCCCCTGCACGCGGGGAAGGCAGCACAACAAGGGGGAGAGGGCGCGGAGGAGGGGGAGGAAGCGTCGCCAAGGAAACCGCCGCTGAGGGACCCCTCCCCCCCTCACCCAACGTCCCACTGTTTTTAGATTGATTGATTCGAGCCAGGCCCTTCCTGACCCATACTGTGGGAGCCCCGCCACAGGGCCGAAGCACCAACGCCGCCGCCGTCCCGAAGAGCCCGCTGGAGCCGAGGCCAAGCTCAGGCCGGGCACGGCGGCTCTTCCATCCGTGGGCGGGAAGCAAGGGGCCCTCCACAGGAAGAGGACGGAGCCAGGGGGGCTTTCCTGCCTCACGCCCCTCCTCCCTCTTTCTGAGGGAATGGGGCTGGCCTGGAAGCAGCCGCCAGGGAGGAGGAGGCCCGGGCCGGCCGCAAATCCCGCGGGACCCGAGATTTCGGCATCTATCGCGAGACTACGCAGCCAGAGACGGGATTTCGACCTCCCTCGAAATCCCGTCTGTGGCTGGCGTAGTCTCGCGATGCTTGCCTAAACCCGGAAGTAGGTATTTTTTATTATTTTATTTTATTTTTTATTTGTATTTTATTTAACAAGTTAGGGGGCCGGAGGGAAGGGGCTTGGGGGCCGTGTACGACCCCAGGGCCGCCTGTTGGGACAGCCCTGCCGTATTTGGATTCTTTGTTTTGGGTGAGGCACCAAGGACCCATCCGCACTTACCAATTAATGCAGTTTAAAACAGATACTGAAGGAAGTGGCTTCACTGCAGATGAATACATAAATCCCGGAAACCAGTTTCAGGACCAGATAGCGATGACACAAACTACAGAGCACTAATGCTCATCAAGGGCTTTCAGTACGGCACCACATCTGGAGCTTGCAGGACGACCACGTCAGCAGCCAAAGATGGACACCACCAACGAAGACATCCATCCTGCCAACCCGAGGATGCCCAAAACAAAGCCCTCTGGAAATCGCAATCACAATGCTAACCCTCCTTTGGGGAAATAGCTTAGGATACCTCCATGGCGCAATGTTTTTAAACCCAGGACCATGTTTTAACGTGTGCATTTACGAGGGGCTGCTGATACGTCTTTGGCTTTACCCAGAAAGAAACGAGAGAGGAATACTCTCCACTGATATCAACACACTTCTCCAAACTGCACCAGGATGTAGAGTGTGTCATGGGGGCTCTGTGTGCCAAGTGTGGTCTTGATCAGACATTGGATGAGGGTCGCACTGATCTCAGAAAGTGAGTGAAGGTACTTCAAGTCCCATCATCCGTGGTCCATCCCATTCAAAACTGCACCAGGATGTAGAGTGGGTCATGGGTACTCAGTGTGCCAAGTTTGGACCTGGTCTGTGATTTGTAGGGGCTGCAATGTTCAGTGGGAAATGAATAGGGTGAAGGTACTGCAAATCCCATCATTTGTGAGCCATCCTGCCATAAACCTCAGCAGGTTTGTAAAGTGAGCCATTGGGCCTCTGTGTGCCAAGTTTGGTCCTGTTTTGTCATTGGTGTGGGCCACAGTACTCTAAGGAAGTCAATGAAAGGACTGCAAGTCCTATCATCCATGGTTGTGTGTATCTATGTTGTGTTCATCGAAACAGGTCCAGGTTTCACACTGAGTGTATAAATACATTTTAAAACATATTAACTATATGTATGACTGTGTTAGAGTGTCATTTTGTGTTGTTTTGGTTGGTGGTGTGCCCCAGGATTTTGTGAATGTAAAAAGTGTGCCTCGGCTCAAAGAAGGTTGGGAAACACTGCCTTAGAATGTTGGGAGTTCTGAGGCTGGCCAATCAGAGTCCTTTATGCAAATAATCCCACAGTGGCAACCAATTGAAACGCTGCCACATATTCCTCCGCACCTCCTGCCGCAAACACTGACTTTTATTATATACATAGATAGATTACATTGCACTATAACATTAGGGTGTAATATTATTAGTGATATTACATGTAATATATAAAATATATAATTATAACATTATATTATAAGAAGTATTATATTGTATTACATTATAATATTTTCAATATTATATGTCTATCCAATATATTATATGACACTAGCTGTACCCGGCACGCGTTGCTGTGCCCTATTTAGGAGATGCGAGAAAGTCTGAGTATGTAAGGGTTGGAGTTGTTGTGAGTGAATTGGGTGTGTTATGTTTGTGTCTCAGCTCTTTGCCTGCAGTCCTTCGGGTTTGACTTGTACCATGGCCAGGACGGGTCAGCTTGGGGAGGGCTTGTCCTGTCAGGGGGTCTCTATCTTCACAGGTGCGTCCAGTGTCTGTTGGGGGACTGTGTAAAATCCTTTCCGTATCCTTTTGAGCCACCTTTCTCAAGATCTTCATGTCTAGCTTACTTTCTGCTCCTCTCTTTTTCAAGATGTCCTGCTCTGTGTCTTTTGCACCCATTGGTCGATGTCCGGTGAGGCTTTCCTCATGGACAGGCCATCTGAGGGAGCTCTTCCAGCGCTGGGCATCAGAAGGTACTTGGTGATGACCTCCATCCCTTGGAGCCAGCATATAGAGGGGCTGGAGCACCCTCCTTGGCAAACCCCATTGTTGCTGGATGGTCCTCTTATTAATGTGGAATTCCAAGCCACTGGAGATCTTTTGGGGAAGGAAGAAGAGCTCCCCTTGAATGGTGTTGATCTCCATCATGGTCTTCTGATTTGAAAGTGTTGGAGGAGGCTCTGGCACTCATCTGACAGTTTTTTATGGGTCGGAATGTTCATGTTGGCTGGCCAGTACAGCAGTTATGCAAATCCGCCCTTATTGGCAGCCAATCATGTTGTCAGAATGTAGAGGCTGGGGGAGTCTTTGGCAGCCCCGGAGGATGCTGGGAAATGTAGTTTTTTTAACTCGTTGTTTTGGGGGCCTTTTAGGTTTTGGGGGGAAAGTTTCTTTGCTACAAACGTACCTTGCTTGAGGCCTATTTCTGTTGGCAAGTTTGGTGTTTCTGCGTTGTAAGGTTTCTCTGTTTGAGGTAGTCTTCACATGACGACTGTTCCTTTATATATATAGATTACATTATAATATTTTCAATATTATATGTCTATCCAATATATTATACTAGCTGTACCCGGCACACGTTGCTGTGCCCTATTTAGGAGATGCGAGAAAGTCTGAGCATGTAAGGGTTGGAAATGATGTTACTTGGTGGGGTCATGGCTGTGTCGTTGTGGGTTGTTCTGGTGGGTGGGATGTTGAAGTCCTGTGGAGTTGTCGGTGTGTGGTGTTCCTGGCATTCTGCAGAGCTTGTGGATATACAATGTTTTTTGTCTTTCCGCCTGCTGTGTTGATGTAGAGGTTCTGTGGTTTCCCAACTCTGGAGCCCGCTACGTAGAGTTGTCCGTGGGAGAAGCATTCTGTGTCAAGGTCTATGCCACAGATTTGTAGTGTTTGTCTGTTGTCTGTGTCTCTGCTGCGCAGTGTGTTTCTGTTCTGGCGTTTGTTCTGCCCTTTTTTGTTTGATGTATGTAGCGCTGTGAGTGTGTCGTCCAATGCTGTTATTTTTATAAGGCATGGCTTGTCTTTTGGGTCAGTTTATGTCTGTGTGGAAGGAAGGAATGGTTTTTGTTTGTGGTGTTTGTAGGTGTTGTGTGTACGGGGTCCCGTAAGGTTGGTGGGATGGGTTGTGATTGGAAGTTGTGTTGTGTTGTGTGGGTAGGATTTTGCTGGAGAATTGCTCCCTCAGAGTTTGGTTTTGGCAGTTTAACCCTCAAACACCAACTGAAATCTCTCAGCATTCTTTCCTAGCCTTGGATGGCTTTTGGCAGCGTTGCTATGGTTACAGGAGTTATGCAAATCCGCCCTTATTGGCAGCCAATCATGTTGTTCAGAATGTAGAGGCTGGGTGAGTCGTTGGCTGCCCCGGAGGATGCTGGGAAATGTAGTTTTATTTTTATTCGTTGTTTTGGGGGCCTTTTAGGTTTTGGGGGAGAAAGTTTCTTTGCTACAAACGTACCTTGCTTGAGGCCTATTTCTGTTGGCAAGTATTGTGTTTCTGCGTTGTATGGTTTCTTTGTTTGAGGTATACATCACATGACGTGAACCCATTTATATAATAGACTAGCTTGGGGACCTGGCCCTGCCTGGGTCATTTGAGAAGCGCAGCAGGATGTAGAGTGGGTCATGGGGGCTCTGTGTGCCAAGTTTGGTCTTGATCCATCATTATTGGGAGTTGCAGTGGTATCATGAAATTACTGAAGGTAGTGCAAGTCCCATCATCTCTGCCCCCCAAGTGTTGTAGGATGTAGATTGGGCCATGGGGGCTCTGTGTGCTAAGTTTGGTCTGTATTGGTGAATGGATGAGGGATGCATTCGTTTTCGGAAGTGAGTGAAGGTACTTCAAGTCCCATCATCCGTGGTCCGTCTCACAGTAAACTGCACCAGGCTGTAGACTGGGTCATGAGGGCTCTGTGTGCCAGATTTGGTGTTGATCAGTCATTGGATTAGGTTTGTAGCAGGATTGGGAAGTGAGGGAAGGTACTGCAAGTCCCATCATCCATGTTCTCTCCCCCTCCAAACTTCAGTAGGATGTGGACTGGGTCACTGGGGCTCTGTGTGCCAAGTGTGGTCTTTATCAGTGTTTGTTGGGGGCCACAGTGGTCTGTGGGAACAGAGGGGTGTAAAAGTACTACAAATCCCATCATCCATTGTCAGTCCTCCCCCAAACCTCACCAGGACGTGAAGGCAGTCATGGGGGTTATGTGTGCCAAGTTTAGTCTTGATCAGTGATTGGATGAGGGTTGCAGCGGACTTGGGAAGTGAGTAGAGGCACTTCAAGTCCCATCATCCATGGTCCACCCTCCTCCAAACTGCACCAGGACGTAGAGTGGGTCATGGGGGCTGTGTGTGCTGAGTGTGGTCTGTATTGGTCCTTTTTGGTGGCCTCAGTGGTCTGTGGGAACCAAAGTGTTGGAAAGTACTACAAATCCCATAATCCGTGGGTCATGTCCCCCGACCCGCGCCAGGACGTAAAGGGGGTTAGGGGGGTTATGTGTACCAAGTTTGGTGCAGGTCCATCACCCGCGCTGGTCGCTGTGGCCTGTGAAAGTGGCTGCCACATATCCGCCCTGGCCTGTGAAAGTGGCTGCTTCCGCCCTTCTGCCCTCCCGCCCTCCGCATACAAACATTCCGTTTTATAAAGGTATACAGATGACACTATAAGCTGAGTGGCGAGGGCAAGGTGGCGCTGCCTTCCAGGGCGCTCCCTTCACTCTGATCTCAGAGCAGCAGTTGGTGCTGGGGGGGAGGGGGCGGGGCTCCCAAATGGCAGAGGCCCCGCCCTAGACTACATTTCCCAGAATCCTGCGAGGCAGAAGCGCGCGGGCGTGCTCTTTCGAACGCGGCTCTGGCTCTGAGGGACTCTCTCTCTCCCTCTCTTTCGCGCGCGCGCCCCCTCAAGGCGGGCTGCTGAACTGCGGGCAGGCAGGCTCCTTCTCTTACTCCCGGCTGCGGCCTAGTCAGGGCTGAGGCGCCGGCGCGGCCTGTTGGCGCAGGCTGAGGGGCATGGGGTGGTGGTTCCGCTGCTGCCTGGCGCAGTCACGGAAGGCCCTCCGCCTGCTGGGCCCGGCCTCCCGGAGGGCGCCATTTCGCGCCGCCCCTCCCCTCCCCCGGCCTCCCTCCTCCTCCCTCCTGGGCGGGGCGGAGCTGCTCCTCCCTTTGGCGCCGGCCTCGGCCCCGACCAGCCGCTTCTGCCACCAGCTCCGCGGCGGAGAAGAGAGCCAGGCCATGCCCGCAGCCCCCCGCCCCGGCGACGACGACGAGATGGAGCTCGAGGCCGCCCTGGAGCCCGAGGACGACGCCCTGGAGAGCGGCGGGAGGAAGAAACACAAGGTACGTGGGTGAGGGAAGGACCAGGCCCAGGCGCCTGCTTGCTTACGTAAGGCCGGCCGGGCCTCGTGGCTGAGGGGAAGAAAGGAGCCGGAAGCGGGGCCTGTCTGTGGCGCAGAGAAGCCAGCCGAGAGAGAGGCCTCCCGAGTGGAGCTTCACCACGTCCCTTCCTTGCCCCTCAGAGTTGGCCTTCACCACGTCCCTTCCTTGCCCCTCAGAGTTGGCCTTCACCACGTCCCTTCCTTGCCCCTCAGAGTTGGCCTTCACCACGTCCCTTCCTTGCCCCTCAGAGTTGGCCTTCACCACGTCCCTTCCTTGCCCCTCAGAGTTGGCCTTCACCACGTCCCTTCCTGGCCCCTCAGAGTTGGCCTTCACCACGTCCCTTCCTTGCCCCTCAGAGTTGGCCTTCACCACGTCCCTTCCTGGCCCCTCAGAGTTGGCCTTCACCACGTCCCTTCCTTGCCCCTCAGAGTTGGGCTTCGTCGCCACCCGCGTGGGGGTCACGACGGCCTTCGCTGTGGAGCACGTGGCGCTCCCCCCTCTCTCCCCCTCCCACGCAGGAATCTCCTTTTCGGAAAACACACACACAGAGAACTCTGTTTGGAAAGAAGCCTTGCTTCCTGGTCACTTGGGCAGGGCCTGGCTCTGAAAGGAGTGGTTCTGGTGGCCGCCACGAATGGTGTTGGAATTGGTCCAGATTCTACGAGAGACTCCCTGCTTCTGTGGGGCCTCCTTCGCCCCCAGGCCCCGCCCAGGTGGTCTCTTTAATGATAATAATACTATATTTCTACCCCGCACCCATCTCCCCAAGGGCAGTGTTTCCCAACCTTTTTTGAGCTGTGGCACACTTTTTACATTTGCAAAATTCTGGGGCACACCACCAACCAAAATGACACAAAAGGACACTCTAACACAGTCATACATATAGTTAATACGTTTCTAAATGTATTTATACACTCAGTGTGAAACCTGGGCCTGTTTCGATGAACTCAACATAGGTATCCTGGCAGGAATGGCAGAAAGACACACACTTCCCACACAGAAGTCCCATAACCAAGAGAAAATACTATAGGAGTTTGGTGGGCATTGACCTTGGGTTTGGGAGTTGTAGTTCACCTAGATCCAGAGAGAACTGTGGACTCAAACAATGTTGGATCAGGACCAAACCTGGCATGAATACTCAATAGGCCCAAATATGAATGCAGATGGAGTTCAGGGGAAATAGACCTTGACATTTGGGAGTTGTAGTTGCTGGGATTTATAGTTCCCCTACAATCAAAGAGCATTCTGAACTCCACCAATGATAGAACTGGGTCAAACGTCCTACACAGAACCCCCAGGAGGCAAGAGGAGGTCTCTACTTGGGGGGAAAGGGAGGCGGGCCTTCCCAATGCATGGAGAGGGAGAGAACAAATAGACAACGAGTGTGGAAGGGGGTGTTTGTAATTTTGTGTCTTTATCGAGGTAGGTTTCTTAGGGTTTTTATACTTCAACACACTAGACTCCGCCCCCCCCTTCCTGGAGGTTCCAATTTCCCAAGGCACACCTGATGATCGCTCACGGCACACTAGTATGCCCCGGCACACTGGTTGGGAAACACTGCCCAAGGGGACTCGGGGCCGCTTACATGAGGCCTAGCCCAATGACACATAATTAACAACAGCAAATAATACCACCATACAATCAATATGGCCCCCTACCTATCCAGAGACGACCTGGCCACGGTGCTCCAAGCCACGGTCATCTCGAGACTGGACTACTGTAACGCCCTTTACATCGGCCTGCCCTTGTCAATGATCCGGAAACTCAAGCTTGTCCAGAATGCCGCTGCACGACTTCTCACTGGGGCTCCAGTGAGATGTCACATAACAACCATCCTCCAGCAGCTCCATTGGCTTCTGGTCGAGCACCGGATCACCTTCAAGGTGATGGTGTTAACTTTCAAGGCCTTGCATGGTCTGGGCCGCTGTATCTGAGGGACCGTCTCTTCCCCTACCAACCCCAGAGGTCACTTCGTTCCGAACAAATGAACCTCCTGGAAATACCAACCTTCAAAGCAATCCGTCTCACATCGACCCGGCGCAGAGCCTTTTCTGTAGTGGCGCCGACAATATGGAATACTCTTCCATGCGATGTACGGGCCATGCAGGACCTTCTCTCCTTCCGCAAGGCCTGCAAGACTCACCTTTCCCGGCTAGCCTTTGATTGCTAGGCCGGAAATCTTTTTTAAGCTAGTTTAATATGTATGCTTTTACCTCTGTGTGTTTTACCTGATTGTAAGCCGCTCCGAGCACTCGGGGAATGGCCGCGTACAAGTCCAAATAATAAATAAATATAAACAACACAACAGCGAATAATACCACGATACAATCAATATAAACAACACAACAGCCAATAATACCACGATACAATCAATATAAACGACACAACAGCAAATAATACCACGATACAATCAATATAAATGACACAACAGCCAATAATACCATGATACAATCAATATAAACAACACAACAGCCAATAATAAAATGATACAATCAATATAAACAACATAGCCAATAATACCACGATACAATCAATATAAACACCACAACAGCCAATAATACCACAATACAATCAATATAAACACCACAACAGCCAATAATACCACGATACAATCAATATAAACAACACAACAGCAAATAATACCACGATACAATCAATATAAACAACACAACAGCAAATAATACCACGATACAATCAATATAAACAACACAACAGCCAATAATAAAATGATACAATCAATATAAACAACATAGCCAATAATACCATGATACAATCAATATAAACACCACAACAGCCAATAATACCACAATACAATCAATATAAACACCACAACAGCCAATAATACCACGATACAATCAATATAAACAACACAACAGCAAATAATACCACGATACAATCAATATAAACAACACAACAGCAAATAATACCTCGATACAATCAATATAAACAACACAACAGCCAATAATAAAATGATACAATCAATATAAACAACATAGCCAATAATACCACGATACAATCAATATAAACACCACAACAGCCAATAATACCACAATACAATCAATATAAACACCACAACAGCCAATAATACCACGATACAATCAATATAAACAACACAACAGCAAATAATACCACGATACAATCAATATAAACAACACAACAGCAAATAATACCTCGATACAATCAATATAAACAACACAACAGCCAATAATAAAATGATACAATCAATATAAACAACATAGCCAATAATACCACGATACAATCAATATAAACACCACAACAGCCAATAATACCACAATACAATCAATATAAACACCACAACAGCCAATAATACCACGATACAATCAATATAAACAACACAACAGCAAATAATACCACGATACAATCAATACAAACAACACAACAGCAAATAATACCACGATACAATCAATATAAACAACACAACAGCCAATAATACCATGATACAATCAATATAAACAACACAACAGCCAATAATACCACGATACAATCAATATAAACAACACAACAGCAAATAATACCACGATACAATCAATATAAACAACACAACAGCCAATAATACCACGATACAATCAATATAAACAACACAACAGCCAATAATACCACGATACAATCAATATAAACAACACAACAGCCAATAATACCACAATACAATCAATATAAACGACACAACAGCCAATAATACCACGATACAATCAATATAAACACCACAACAGCCAATAATACCACGATACAATCAATATAAACAACACAACAGCAAATAATACCACGATACAATCAATATAAACAACACAACAGCAAATAATACCACGATACAATCAATATAAACAACACAACAGCCAATAATAAAATGATACAATCAATATAAACAACATAGCCAATAATACCACGATACAATCAATATAAACACCACAACAGCCAATAATACCACAATACAATCAATATAAACACCACAACAGCCAATAATACCACGATACAATCAATATAAACAACACAACAGCAAAAATAATACAATCACGATACAATCAATATAAACAACACAACAGCAAATAATACCACGATACAATCAATATAAACAACACAACAGCCAATAATACCATGATACAATCAATATAAACAACACAACAGCCAATAATACCAACGATACAATCAATATAAACAACACAACAGCAAATAATACCACGATACAATCAATATAAACAACACAACAGCCAAATAATACCACGATACAATCAATATAAACACCACAACAGCCAATAATAAAATGATACAATCAATATAAACAACACAACAGCCAATAATACCACGATACAATCAATATAAACACCACAACAGCCAATAATACCACGATACAATCAATATAAACAACACAACAGCAAATAATACCACGATACAATCAATATAAACAACACAACAGCAAATAATACCACGATACAATCAATATAAACAACACAACAGCAAATACAATCAATATAAACAACACAACAGCCAATAATACAATCACAAATAATACTTACGATACAATCAATATAAACAACACAACAGCCAATAATACCACGATACAATCAATATAAACAACACAATACCACGATACAATCAATATAAACAACACAACAGCCAATCAATATAAGCGACACAACAGCCAATAATACAATCAATATAAACACCACAACAGCCAATAATACCAATACAATCAATATAAACAACACAACAGCCGATACAATCAATATAAACAACACAACAGCCAATAATAAAAGCAATCAATATAAACAACATAGCCAATAATACCACGATACAATCAATATAAACAACACAACAGCCAATAATACACACGCAAATAATACAATCAATATATAAACAACACAACAGCGATACAATCAAAAAAAACAACACAACAGCCAATAATACCACGATACAATCAATATAAACAACACAACACAACAATCAATATAAACAACACAACAACAGCCAATAATACCATGATTCAATCAATATAAACACCACAACAGCCAATAATACCACGATACAATCAATATAAACAACACAACAGCAAATAATAAAATGATACAATCAATATAAACAACACAACAGCAAATAATACCACGATACAATCAATATAAACAACACAACAGCCAATAATACCACGATACAATCAATATAAACAACACAACAGCCAATAATAAAATGATACAATCAATATAAACAACACAACAGCCAATAATACCACGATACAATCAATATAAACAACACAACAGCAAATAATACCACGATACAATCAATATAAACAACACAACAGCCAATAATACCACGATACAATCAATATAAACAACACAACAGCCAATAATACCACAATACAATCAATATAAACGACACAACAGCCAATAATACCACGATACAATCAATATAACTTACACATAGGCAATCCCAGATGATCTCACAGTGCAGACTCATATGATCCAGTTTAAAGCAGAAAACCTGGGATCGGATCCTGGGATCTAGGGCCTGCCTGGAAGGGCCCTGTAGTGTGATTTTATTATATGCTTTTATGGTTTTAACCTGGATTGTTTTAATATTGGTATATTTGCAATTTTTAGTATAATTTTTATTCAAGGAAACAAAATTCCAAATATAGTAACCAACAAAAGACATATGCAAGAAAAACATATTAAAACAGTATCTGCATCGAGAAAGTACATCGTATTACAGATTAATGCAATTTTTCTATACATACTTGTTATTTACCTCTATCAGCCTTCCCCTTATTTCCCCTTATTTGTGACTTTGGTGTAATCATTGTTTGGTTTTTGTATGTTATGAACAGTCCCATTCGAAATACGTATACCTCCCTGGGTGTAAGATACACATGGGTCTTCGGTTGTGGGTGGATTGCAGCTCTCATCCTCCCTCGCACAACCCAGTCCAATCATTATTTAAAGTTGGGTCTGTGTGCCAAGATAGATCCAGTTCCATCCTCGGTGGGATTCACAGGGCTCCCTGGCAGTGTGTGGACTACAACTCCAACTCCCATCATCCTGGGTCATCCCACATGCACGTCACCAGTATTTTAAGATGGCTGTGATGGGTATGCTTAGCCCAGATCCATCGTTGCTGCCCATGACAGGGCTCTCTGGATGTGAGAGTCATCCTGGAAAATACATATTTTGACATGATATAGATATATATGTAGATTTTTTTGTTAAACATTTCCTTAGCTTGTAATAGTGCATTGGATGTTTACAGCTCATGTACTTCATACAAGCAATCCCTGTGACTAATGGCTCAGTGGGGACTCAAGTCAGGATCTCTCAGTCCATTATTTAACCACCTCTTGTTTTGTTGTTGTCGTCCTGGTCTCATATCAGTTCTCACACACTCAAGGCCATTACGTCCTTGATTGGGTATGTACAGGGATAGCTCCTAATACCTTGTGGCTTGATGGGAACAGACATCATGGATTTTATTTCGCTTGTTGAGATTTCACCTCTTGAAACATCACTAAATACCATAAAGCAATGAAAGGTAAATAACTCTGGCCAATACACATTTGGTGCATCGAACGGTAGGTCTGTTTCTGGGTATATTTGATTCCAAAAATGGCCCCAGTTTCCCCCTATCAACTCTAGGTTTTGAGATACAGAACATATGGCACCTAGAGTTCATTTGCTCTTTCATAGAAAACCGGAATAACCATATCTAAGAAACTAGAGCTGATGTGGTCTATTCAGGGCAACTTTTGAATCAGTGCTCCAAATAAACCCGGGAACAGGTCTTTAAGCCAATACACTAATTTGTTATTGTTGGGTTGTGTAATAATTATAAAATGTTGCTCTTGTCTCCAGATAGCGTATAGCAGGACTGCCCACACTATTTCAGCATGCGAGCTACTTATAATAAAACCAAGTCAGAAAGATCTACCTACCTTCCCAAGGCTGGGCAGGGGAGGGGCTTGGCACGGCCTGGCCTCACCCCCTAGAGCTGAAGCCAGAGGGGTGGAGCCAGGCCGTGCCAAGCCCCGCCCCCTCCCCTCTGGCTTTGGAGCTCCCAGCAGCTTCTCCAGGCTTGAGGATGGCAGTGCCAAGCCAGTGGTGGCATAGCTAGCACAAGGCCCATCGCCTTCTGTAAAGAGCCTGGGGGTCCATTTGGACTCCCAGCTGACCATGGAAACCCAGGTCTCTGCGGTCAGCAAGTCTGCCTTTTTCCACCTCAGACAGGCGAGGTGGCTGGCCCCCTATCTATCCCAGAACAACCTTGCCAGGGTGATCCAAGCCACGGTCATCTCGAGACTGGGCTACTGTAACGTGCTCTACGTTGGCCTTCCTCTGTCGGTGACCAGGAAGCTCAGGCTGGTGCAGAACACTGCCGCCCGGCTCCTGTCTGGCACGCCAGCAGGTTGCCACATAACACCTACCTTGCAGGATCTGCACTGGCTGCCAATTGAGCACTGGATCACCTTCAAAGTGTTGGTTCTTACCTTTAAGGCCTTGCACGGCCTGGGGCCAGTGTACCTGAGGGACCGTCTCTCCCCATATTGCCCCATGAGATCACTTCGCTCTGAGGATACCAATCTTCTGACTGTCCCCTCTGTCAAAGCGGCTAGACTGACAGCTACCCGTCGAAGGGCATTCTCGGTGCTTGCACCGACACTCTGGAACGCCCTTCCCGCGGATACGCGCGCCATCCACGACCTGCTCCCCTTCAGGCGGGCGTGCAAGACCTTCCTTTTCCAGCTAGCCTTCCATGTGTAGGTCTCACTGGTATGCACCCCCCTGTTGAAAGCTGTTTCCACTCCAGGTCGTTTTTAATCATTGCTGTACATTGTGATGTTTTAATGATGTTTTATGCTATGTTTTAATCTATGTTGCTGTTTTGGTATTGTGAGCCGCCCCGAGCCCGCCAGGAGTGGCGGCATAGAAGCCGAATAATAAATAAAAATAAATAAATAAAATAAAGGCTGGCTTGGCACTGCCCTCCTCAAGGCTGGAACAGCTGCTGGGAGTGCTGAAGCCGGGGAGGGGCGGGGCTTGGCGCGGCCTGGCTCCGCCCCCCTCTGAGAAGTGCCCCATCTAGGTGGGATCGACCTCCTTCGGTCCTGGGATCAACTGGTCGATCGCGATCGACTTCCTGGGCAGCCCTGGCGTTTAGGATGACATTTGTCACTGTGCCTAGGAAAGAATAATAAAGGGGGAATTGTTTACATTTGTGGGCCAAGAAACTACGTGTATTCATTTGAAATTATTTGTTATTAACTGTCAATATATTTACCTTTCAGAAAGATAAAAAAGATAAATCTAAAAAACCAAAAAAGCACAAGTCCCAGCCGGAGGAGAATGAGCTGTCTGATTCAGAACTGGAGCCTCCCAAACCGAAGAAAATTAAGAAAAAGAAAGAAATGGTTGATGACATTGAAACTGTAATTGCGGAATACGAGGCCACTTCCCCTGTAACGAATGGGGCGGATCACTTGAAAAAAGAAAATAACGCTGAAGAATCAAATACCGATGGTGAGAGTGACCAAGATCCGGTAAGATGGCATCTGATTTCTTTTACGGTTCGCACATTGCAGAAGACCATCTTGTGATTTTTAGGTTTTATATGGAATTTTGTTATTGTGGTAATTAAAAGGCCACGGGCTGAAGTCCAGTCTGACTGTCATGATTGCAATTCCAAGCAGAAGTGGAGCTGCTTCCCTGTTAACCTGCAGGGTGATGTAGGACTTGGGTACCGGAAGGAAGGCCCAATTCTCTGAGTACAAAAGCAGAAACTAAATTTGGGAATAAAAAATCTTTTTGCAAACTATGACCTCTGTGTATTATGAATTTACAATACATCAGTGTGTGCAGTGTTCCTTGTATTGGTTCACCTGTTACATGTGCTGTCTCCCAGTCTGAGACGAAGGCAGCATACAAATCAACATAATAAATAGAAAAGTAAAAATGCCATATTGGAGGACAAGTGTCGGTGTTTTACTTCTTAATATTCTATGGCAATAGAACTTGGTCATTTGATAGGTTACGTTCTGGTATCTTTCGTCATCTCTATTAGCCTATTATGGAGCCTTAGTACACAATGCATTCTCAATAGTCTTGTGTTGTATTTTTCATTTCATTTCAATTTATTATTTGATGAGTCGCTCTCCACCGGAGTGTGCGCTCCGAGCGACGTACACAGCAATAAAACAACAAGCATATCCACAATAAATCACAGTTTAAAAGCTTTGACGAAGAGCCAAGTTTTGAGAGCTTGGGAGAATGACCGCAAATCAGGTATAGCTCTAATGTATGGAGGTAAGGAGTTCCACAAGGTTGGGGCAAGAACCGAGAAGGCCCTGCGCCTCGTGGAGTCCAGGCGGGCCTCCATGGGACCGGGAATAGACTAAAGGTTTTCTTGAGCTGATCTCGGTGGTCTCTGATGGCAGACACGTGAAAGACGCTCTCTGAGGTATTTCGGACCTTGACCATGAATGGCCCTAAAGGTCAGAACCAGTGACTTATAGGTAGCCCGATGTTGTATTGGGAGCCAATGGAGGTGTTGTAGTACTGGAGCTATGTGATGTCTCATTGGTGTCCGAGTGAGTAGTCTGGCAGCTGCGTTTTGGACCGCCTGGACCTTCCGTGTCAATGAGAGAGGGGTAGCAGCATACAAAGCATTGCAATAATACAGCCTTGAGGTAACTGTGGCGTGGATTACCGTTGCAAGGGCTTCTGTTGGAAGGTAGGAGGCCAGCTGCCTCGCCTGGCGGAGATGGTAGAAGGCCTGCTTACTGATGGTAGAAATCTTGTTCTCTATTTTCTCTCATAATATTTGAGCCAATGAGCACTTTTACCACAGTGAGCCCATCTCTTTGTTTGACACAATGCTTTCAATTAATTTTTACACCTACCACTCTGATTGTTCTTAATCCAACAGGAATTGACAGAAGAAAAGAAGGAAGGAGCCTTTTCCAATTTTGATCTCTCTAAAGCAACTGTTGATCTTCTGAAAGGTATATTCTTTCAGCGTTTACAATTCAAAATACAGTTTTCAGGGATTAGGGGCACAACCCCCCCCCCCTCTCTTCAAAAGTGGGAAAACCATGAATATATAGACACATTATTATTTTTTAACCTGAGATGAGACTTCTCTCAGCATTTGTAGGTCTTGTGCACAAACAAATGCTCAGTCATTGTGCTGAGGATCTACAAATACTCAGAGAGCCCATACTTTTGCCAGTTCAGTGTAGGGCAGGGGTGGGCAATTATTTTTTCCAAGGGGTCACACGAGAACTCAAAAAATATTATGGAGGGCCGCACCTAACGGCTGAACTACATTCTAATCTACATTATTTATTTACTTACTATATATTACACATCATTAATATTAACATATTAATATATCAATAAATATTCATAACATTATATTATTTATTATATTATTAAAATAAATTAATTATAAAATAATAATAAAAACCACTAAAATGAAATGAAATTCAAGAAGACAAGGTGCAAACCAAGGTGGAGGCTGACATCCTCAAGAGAGGAAGGATCCCAAGATGGCATGGCCCAATGGACCCAGCGTCAGATGGATGCAAGGAATAATCAGCCCCCCACCCCTAAGGCCAAGAAGAAGAGGGCACCCGGTTCCTGACTTCTACCCACCTCTGGCTCCGGTTCCCCCTTGGAGTTTCCACTCCGAAACAAAAAGAATCTGGATTAGGAAGGCAGGGGGAAAAGCAGAGGCAGGCACACTCAAGCTCTTTGGGAAACCCCACAAGTTCCTGGGAAAAGCTGGCTGCGTTGTCTCGTGGGGAGGGCTCCGTGGCCTTTTGGATGCAAGGAATAATCAACCAAGGCGAGGGAGGAAGAGGCGGCGGGGCTTACCTAGTGCTGGAAATGGGGGAGCAGCACCCGAAGTCCAGAAGCAAGAGAGCAAGGGAGGGAGGGAGCCTCCCTGGCGGAGGGTTTCCTTGGGAGGGAGGCTGAGGCAGTCCTGCTCCACCGGCGCCTGGCTCCAGCGGGCGAGGATCGAGCCGGGAGAGCTAACTCTCAGGCGGTGGCGGAGGGGGATTCCGCCATGTCAGTCACAGGCGGCATCGAGCAGGAAGTTCTTCGGGAGACGCAGCGAGGGACAGGAGGAGGCACTCTGCTTCCTCCCTCCCCTCTTCTGGAAGGAAGCCGCGGGCCGGATGGCATTGGCCCGCAGGCCATGGTTTGGCCGCCCCTGGTGTAGGGCATCAGAAGTAGTGGCAGCAAAGAAAGCAGTCTGTGCAATAAACAAATCCATGAATGCTTAACCTGCAAATGTATAGGGATGATACCTGTGCCGTCACGCCCAGGCACTTAAAAATAAAAACTTTGATGTGCCTTTCTCCACAACCTGGGGGACTGCGGGTGCCTTCTCTTTGAGGCTCAAGGGTCCCAGCAAACAAACCCACTACAGGTAAAATAAAACAGTCTTTTATTTTTGCAAAGTCCTGAAGGAACTTGGTACAAATCTTAGTAGTCCTTATCAGTTTCAAAAGCAACAAAAAAGGGATAAAACAGCTCCCTTGAAGGCTCTTTCTCTCTCTTCCTAGATTGATGGGGTAAGGATAGAAAAATCCCCCTTTTGCCTCCACCAATGCCAGGGAAATCCGGGGATATTCCCTGACCTAGCCCTGAGTAACTAATTAGAAGGAGAGGATCAAGACCAGTTTTAAAGGCAGAACTGCTGGAGTTGCAGATAGATAGCCCCAAAATACGGCAGGGAAGTGCGGGACTTCGGCAAGGTAGAACTGGCTAGCTATCTATACAACAATGAACTCAGCAAGTTGATGTACTTACGATGGCCTTTTCTAAGCTGCCCTAGCTCGACCAAGACACATCTGAGTCGTTCTCTAGCCAGGAAAAGACTAAAAAGAAAACTCAAAATGGAGGATGGTGCCTAGGAGAAAATGCAGGGTTTTAAACTCAAAGTGATACATTTGCAGGGCACCTAGCAAGTTCTGCAAAACTGGCTGCAAAAAATTTGCAAACACCAGCCACCAGGGTGAATCTGTGTCTGGAATAATCCCTGGGTAAAATGCAAAAGGAAAATGCTGTTTTCTATAACAAAACTATGGGGCAATGCACATGAAACGTCTGGAGGACGGAACAATACCACTTCAAATGCAATGGAATCCTGGGATTTGTAGTTTGGTGGGCCACCAGCACTCTTTGTCAGAGAAATCTAGACCTTGTAAAACCCCACCTTCCACGATTCCATAGCATTCAGACACAGCAATCAAATGGCACTCATTCTACAGTGTTGATGGACCCCCGGTCAAGCATATGCTATAATGAGTATTTTGTAATTGATAAGCTACATGTTCCTTTGTTTTATTATTATCAGGTAAATTGATTAAATTAGAGTTATCTTGAGGGGTAATACAGTTCTGGTTATCAGACAGTCAAACTCTTGTGTTTTCTACAGGGCGTGGAGTTACTTACCTGTTTCCCGTACAAGTAAAAACTTTCAAGCACATATCTGAAGGCAAAGATGTGATTGCTCAGGCTCGAACCGGAACTGGAAAAACATTCTCTTTTGCCATTCCATTAATTGAAAAACTTCAGGGAGATTCCCAAGAAAGAAAAAGAGGCCGAACACCTAAGGTAAAGGAATGGCTCGCAGACTAAACTTTTCTGGAGTGGAGATGGCAAGAGATTTGTTTTGTTGTTTTTTTCCAAGCCTTAAATGACATGGTCTCCCACAATAATACAGTTTGTGTCACATCTCTACCCTTTTATGGGGGTTGGGGTGGAAGGCACCTTTTCTTCCTGTAGACCAGTGGTTCTCAACCTTCCTAATACTGCGACCCCTTAATACAGTTCCTCATGTTGTGGTGACCCCAACCATAACATTATTTTTGTTTCTACTTCACAATTGTAATTTTGCAACTGTTATGAATCGCAATGTAAATATCTGATATGCAGGATGTGTCTTCATTCACTGGATCAAGTTGGGTACAAATACCTGGTACACCCAAATTTGAATACTGGAGGCGGGGGGGGGGGGGGTTAATTTTGTAATTTGGGAGTTGTAGTTGCTGGGATTTATAGTTCACCTACAAAGAGCATTCTGAACTCCACCAATGATGGAATTGAACCAGACTTGGCACACAGAACTCCCACAACCAACAGAAAATACCAGAAGAGTTTGGTGGGCATTGACTTTTGAGTTTTGGAGTTGTAGTTCACTTACATCCAGACAGCACTGTGGACTCAAACAGTGATGGATCTGGACCAAACTTGGCAGGAATACTCAATCTGCCCAAATGTAAACACTGGTGGAGTTTGGGGAAAATAGACCTTGACATTTGAGAGTTGTAGTTGCTGGGATTTACAGTTCACCTACAATCAAAGAGCATTCTGAACTCTACAAATGATAGAATTGGACCAAACTTCCCACACAGAACCCCCTTCCACCATGACTAGCATAAAATACTGTGTTTTCTGCTGGTTTTTTTGCGACCCCTTTGACACCCCCTCACGACCCCTCTAGGGGTCCCGACCCCCAGGTTGAGAAACGCTGCTGTAGACCTATAATCAGCTACATATTTGAATGGAAAATTAGAATTTATCAGATTCTGGAGAGAAAGTCGAGCATTCAAGTAACTAAAAGGAATCTGGAAGACTAAGCTGCATTAGAAACACTTGTAATGAAGTTGATAAAACCAAGGAAATGTTAATGCAACTCTCGGGAGACGTCATGTACTTAGTGCAGACTTTCTTACTAAATGGCAGAAAGACTCAGTGAAACTTCCAAATTATGAGAAATGGGTTGACCATATTGGTCCTTTGGTAGCATTTTTTTTTTCATGTCGAGAGCGATTTGAGAAACAGCAAGTTGCTTCTGGTGTGAGAGAATTGGCCATCTGCAAGGACGTTGCCCAGGGGACGCCTGGATGTTTGGATGTTTTACCATCATTCTCTCATTTCCCCGCATGGGGAGCTGGAGTTGACAGAAGGAGCTCATCCATGCTCTCCCCAGAGTCGAACCTCCAACCTGTCTGTCTGTCTTCAGGCCTGCCAGCACAAGGGTTTAACTCATTGCGCCACCGGGGGCTCCCTTTGATAGCATAATACTATAGATATTTATTTATACTTGTGCTGTTAACAAACACTAGGATTTTATTTAGTGTTGCACTGTGGCATATTTAATGCATTATGCGATTTGCAAAATTTAAAAACGCTGAAGATAAAGGTGGAGTAATTCAGTCCTTAGTAGTACAGTACTGCACTAATGATCATTGCCGTAACTGATTATGTTTTCCATTATTTAGGTGCTAGTTCTTGCTCCAACCAGAGAGCTGGCAATGCAAGTAGCCAGAGACTTCAAAGATGTCACACGGAAGCTGACTGTGGCTTGCTTCTATGGAGGAACTGCTTATAATGGACAGCGTAAGATTTATTTATTTATTTATTATTCAAATTTGTGAGTCGCCACTCCCGGGTACCACTGGTAGCTACTTTTTGGTGGTGGTAACCATTTAAAATTCACGAGCTTCCATTAGTTGAGACGCAATTTGAAGATGAAGACACAACACAAAAGAAGTCACATTTGTATCCTGTCTGCGCAGATTCCGCTGCATAACCTTTATGGAAAATGAAAATATATTTACTATATTAAGAATACTATAAATTTCAGAAAATTCCCTGTGTGAGATTATATCTTTAGACACAAAATAGTTCATATTCAGCTGAAAGGTTAGCATTTTACATGTTTCAAGACTTGAAAATGGTAGTCCCTGTAATTTATTGTGGAAGTGTTATTTTTTGTTAATGTTTCTTTCAGTTGATCTAATTAGAAATGGCATTGACATCCTGGTTGGGACTCCAGGCCGAATCAAAGACCACCTTCAAAATGGCAAGTTGGATATTTCCAGCCTGAGGCATGTTGTCCTGGATGAAGTTGACCAGATGTTGGACATGGGTTTTGCTGATCAAGTAGAGGACATCTTAAAATATGCTTATAAAAAAGGTAAATACGTAATTATGCAGATGTGTCAAACCATGGTACTCTTCTGTGCCTACTTGCTCTCCAGGCTATATTTATTTATTTATTTATTATTCGGGTTTCTATGCCGCCGACTCCCTGAGGCTCGCGGCGGCTCACAGGAACCGAAGGTACAACTACACACAAGCAATGCGATAAAACATCTAAGACAATTAAACAGTTAAAACAGCAAAATACAAAACCCCCAGGTACAGTTCAGAAATTAGACAGCGTGACACCCCAGGACAGCGGCTAAAGCGGAACATGGGCAGGACCTACTCACCGAAGGCCTGCTTAAACAAATAAGTTTTGCAGGCGCGTCTAAGCGGGAGCAGGTCCTTTATAGCCAGCGTTCCAGCCGGGGAGGCGTTCCACAGCGTAGGAGCTATAACGGAGAACGCCCTCCGAGTAGATGTCAGTTTAGCCGATTTCGCCGAGGTATCTCTAACAAATTAGCATCCTCGGAGCGTAGTGATCTCGGGGACAGTGTGGGGTGAGTCGGTCCCTCAAGTACGCTGGCCCCAGGCCATGCAAGGCCTTAAAGGTAAGAACCAACACCTTGAAGGAGATCCGGTGCTCGATTGGGAGCCAGTGCAGATCCTGCAAAACAGGTGTGATGTGGCGGCCTGCTGGGGTTCCAGACAGGAGCCGGGCGGCAGTGTTCTGCACCAGCTTGAGCTTCGGGTCGCCCGACAAAGGAAGGCCAACGTAAAGCGCGTTACAGTAATCCAGCCTTGACATGACCGTAGCTTGGATCACCGTGGCCAGGTCATTCCGGGAGATATAGGGGGCCAGCCTCCGAGCCTGTCGCAGATGAAAAAGCAACCTTGCTGACCGCGGAGACCTGGGCCTCCATGGTCAGCTGGGAGTCCAGATGGACCCCCAGGCTCTTAACGGAAGGCGATGGGCATAGCGCCACACCGTCCAGGGTCGGAAGCTGGACATCTACACCACTTGAGCGGCCCGACCACAAGATCTCCGTCTTCGCCGGATTCACCGTCAACCTACTGGCTCGCAGCCATCCAGTAACGGCCTCGAGGCAGTGTTGGAAATTATCGGGGCCAGGATCCGGCCTGTCCTCCATCCTCAGAATGAGCTGGGTGTCGTCAGCGTACTGGTGGCACTCCAGCCCATAACTCCGCACCAGCTGTGCAAGCGGCTGCATGTAGATGTTAAATAACAGAGGGGAGAGGATGGCCCCCTGGGGGACCCCGCAAACTAATGAGGAGCCCTCGGAGACCACGTCGCCCCTCCTCACACGCTGAGACCGCTGGTGGAGGAAGGAGGTCAGCCATTTAAGAACTGTCCCCCTCACTCCAGCCATGGCCAGGCGGTGGATCAGTAGATTGTGGTCGACCGTGTCAAACGCTGCCGTGAGGTCCAATAACACGAGCAGCGCAGACCCGCCTTGGTCGAGCTGGCAGCGGAGTTGATCTGTGATGGAGACCAGGACCGTCTCCGTCCCGTGCCCCGAATGGAAGCCGGACTGGAAGGGGTCAAGCCATGTTGCATCATGCTTATATAATATAATATATAATAATATATGCTTATTATTTATATTTCTTGGACTGAATTGTAACTCCTCTAAGCCTAGGACATTGGTGTGTGTGTGTGTATGTATATATATATATATATTAGTTTGGTGCCCGGGCTATTTGAGGAAGGCATTGTGTGCCAAGGTTGGTTCCTATTAGATGTTTATGTGGCTTGCAGTGGTCTCAGGAACTTAGTGAAGGTACTGCAGGTCCCATTGGCCATGGTCCATCCCCCTCCAAACAGCACCAGGATGTAGAGTAGGTCATGGGGGCTCTGTGTGCCACATTTGGTCTTGATCATTCTCTGGATGAGGGTTGCAGCGGCGTCTGGAAGTGAGGGGAGGTACTGGAAGTCCCATCATCCATGGTTCCCCGTTCTCCAAACTGCACCAGGATGTAGAGTGTGTCATGGGGGCTCTGTGTGCCAAGTGTGGTCTTGATCAGTCATTGGATGAGGGTCGCAGTGGTTCAGAAGGTGAGTGAAGGTACTTCCTCTCCCATCATGTGTGGTCCGTCCCACTCAAAAATGCACCAGGATGTAGAGTGGGTCATGGGTACTCTGTGTGCCAAGTTTGGGCCTGGTCTCTGATTTGTAGGGGCTGCAATGTTCTGTGGGAAATGAATCGGGTGAAGGTACTGCAAATCCCATCATTTGAGAGCCATCCTGCCGTAAACCGCAGCAGGTTTGTAAAGTGGGCCATTGGGCCTCTTTGCGCCAAGTTTGGTCCTGATTTGTCACTGCTGTGGGCCGCAGTGTCTGACTGCCTGAGGCCTTTCCTTTTCCCTCTGAGTCACCTTAGAATGTTGGGATGTGGATGGCCAATCGGAGTCCTTTATGCAAATATTCTGGTGCCTTAGAGTGCTGGAGTTCTGAGGCTGGCCAATCAGTGTTCTTTATGCAAATAATCCCACAGTGGCAACCAATCGAAATGCTGGCACATATTCCTCCGCATCTCCCGCCCTCCGCACTGCCGCAAACACTGACTTTTATTAGATAGATAGATAGATAGGAGATATATTCTCAGCCTGCGAAAGCCTTTAATTTGTTTCCAGCATTATTAAATATCAAAGGGTTTTTAAATTCTTAAATGTAATTTGAGCCTAGGCTATAACAGGAAATGGATTGTGCCCACACTTGTCTCAGAAATGTGTTAACGCCACTGAAAATGTGTAATTCCCCAGCTAATAAGTTAGCCTTATTGAGGCTTTTCAGTTAATCTGTAATAAAATATGTAACGCTGGTGGGAAGTATTCAGAAGTATTTTGTAAACAAGGGAAAAGTGATAGACTTTCATTGCCTTTTGACAACTACGGTGGTCTGTTAGTGCTTTGAGGAGATGTTATAGAACTTGCAGCCAATGTAGATTCCATTTATTTATTTTTCTTTTATTGGCTTAGATCAGTGTTTCTCAAACTTCCTAATGCTGCGACCCCTTAATACAGTTCCTCATGTTGTGGTGACCCCTAACCATAACATTATTTTCATTGCTGCTTCATAACTGTATTTGTGTGTGTGTGTGTTGGGGGGTGGGGTGGTTGATTTTGTCATTTGGAAGTTGTAGTTGCTGGGATTTGTAGTTCACCTACAATCAAAGAGCATTCTGAACTCACCAACAATGGAATTGAAACAAACTTGGCACTCAAAATCCCCATGACCAACAGCAAATACTGGAAGGGTTTGGTGGGCATTGACCTTGAGTTTGGGAGTTGTAGCTCACCTACATCCAGAGTGCACTATAGACTCAACAAGGATGGATCTGGACCACACTTGACACGAATCCTCAATATACCTAAATGTGAACACTGATGGAGTTTGAGGAAAATAGATCTTGACATTTGGGAGTTGTAGTTGCTGGAATTTATAGTTCGCTTACAATCAAAGAGCATTCTGAACTCACCAACAATGGAATTGAAACAAACTTGGCACTCAAAATCCCCATGACCAACAGCAAATACTGGAAGGGTTTGGTGGGCATTGACCTTGAGTTTGGGAGTTGTAGTTCACCTACATCCAGAGTGCACTATAGACTCAACAAGGATTGATCTGGACCACACTTGACACGAATCCTCAATATACCCAAATGTGAACACTGATGGAGTTTGAGGAAAATAGATCTTGACATTTGGGAGTTGTAGTTGCTGGAATTTATAGTTCGCTTACAATCAAAGAGCATTCTGAACTCACCAACAATGGAATTGAAACAAACTTGGCACTCAAAATCCCCATGACCAACAGCAAATACTGGAAGGGTTTGGTGGGCATTGACCTTGAGTTTGGGAGTTGTAGTTCACCTACATCCAGAGTGCACTATAGACTCAACAAGGATTGATCTGGACCACACTTGACACGAATCCTCAATAAACCCAAATGTGAACACTGATGGAGTTTGAGGAAAATAGATCTTGACATTTGGGAGTTGTAGTTGCTGGAATTTATAGTTCACCTACAATCAAAGAGCATTCTGAACTCACCAACAATGGAATTGAAACAAACTTGGCACTCAAAATCCCCATGACCAACAGCAAATACTGGAAGGGTTTGGTGGGCATTGACCTTGAGTTTGGGAGTTGTAGTTCACCTACATCCAGAGTGCACTATAGACTCAACAAGGATTGATCTGGACCACACTTGACACGAATCCTCAATATACCTAAATGTGAACACTGATGGAGTTTGAGGAAAATAGATCTTGACATTTGGGAGTTGTAGTTGCTGGAATTTATAGTTCACCTACAATCAAAGAACCCCTTGCACCACACCAATGATAGAATTGGGGCAAACTTCCTATACAGAACCCTCATGCCTTGAAGGGACTAGCTGGCGCGAGCCTCCATCCCACCTCTTACACTCTCCCTCACCCAAACGTGTGCGCATCATGCTGCCAAGCGCCAAGCACGCCTGCTCTCCCTTCCACGCATGGAGTCTAAGAAACAGCCCTCCCCTTGGCTGGGAGGCCTGCCAATCACAGCAGAGAGAGCTTTGGGTGGGAGAGAGTCGCAGTCTGTTTCAAAAAGAAAGAGAAGGACAAGCGGTGAGATCTTCAACCTTCTCGGGCAAAGGACTTCCTAAGACCATCCGGTAGGTATGTTTTCTGATGGCCTTTGGCGACCCCTCTGAAACCCTCTCGCGATCCCTCTGGGGGTCCCGACCCCCCAGGTTGAGAAACACTGTTAGATTGTGTGGATGTTTGCCTGGGCTTACTTTATAGATGCCATGATTGGAAATGTTCTCGTTTGTTCTTTTGTGGAATTCCTTGTGACGTTGTGTGACACAAAGATGTGTGTGTTTTTTTTTTAAGATTCTGAAGACAATCCCCAGACATTACTGTTCTCTGCAACTTGCCCACATTGGGTTTATGATGTAGCGAAGAAGTACATGAAATCCAAATATGAGCAAATTGACCTTATTGGAAAGAAGACTAAAAAAACTGCTATGACTGTAGAAGTAAGTCGCTCTTTTCTTTCTTTTTTTTTTCCAAATCAAATATTTTTTATTGAAAAGAAACATATTTGAACAAATAATAATCGTTATCCATTGTAAGCATGCATTATCATAAACCTTTCTCTATATTTTCTATTCTCATTCTTTACAGATTTGTTCATATTCCTTTTCATTTATTATCTCCCAACTCCTCCCACCCCTTCCCTTTCCCCCCCCCCCCAACCACTTTCCTCTCTGTATCTTTATTTTTAACCACGAACACAGCTTTTGAAGTCTTTGTGCAATATCTGTGTTGGCTTCACCTTCTTCTACCCATTTTATATATGTTGCCCATTTCTCTTTAATTACTTCTGTTTTGTCTTCCTGTGAGTCTTCTTGGGTTGTACAAGCGATAATATCTGATTGGACTTGTTCAAATAGATAGTTATTCCAATTTTCCAAATTCCATTTTTTTTACATCTCTCCACCCCCAGGCGATTACTGCTTTTCCTGCTAAAATCATTGCTTTGAATAAATCCTGGTTCTTCGCCGCAATATTTTTATTCCCTGTGGTTGCCATTAACATAAATTCCATGTTGACCTGGATTGTTATCTTGAAAAGTTTCCCCATTTTACTAATTATTTTGTTCCAAAAAGTTTTTGCATTTAAACAATCCCACCACATATGTGCATACCAGCCTTTCCCTGCTTTGCAGTGCCAACACCTCGGACTTAGTCCTGTACCCATGTTTGCTAATTGAGCTGGTGTCCTATACCAGGGCTGTCCAACAGGCGGCCCGGGGGCCGTACACGGCCCCCCAGCCTCCTGGACACGCCCCCCCCCGGGCTCCTGCAAGAATTTATTTAATTCTAAAATTTTTTTTAAAAAAATTTAAATTTTTTACAAAAAAAAAATGGCGGCGGGGGGAGGAGGAGGCGGGGCAGGAAGGGGGAAGGGAGCCAGCTCCTCCTCCCTACACCGCCCCCTCCATCCCTCTCTCCGTACCGAAAAGGAGCAGTAGGCGCAGTGCGTCACGCCAGGCCGCTGACGCGCTGCCCTTGGCATGGCCTACTGCTATTTCCCGGCAGCTCCCCCCGCCCTTCCTAGGGAGGGGCCGCCGGGAGCTGAGAAGGCGGCACCAAGGGCAGTGCGTCAGAGGCCTGGCGTGGACGCACTGCCCTTGGCGCCGCCTACTGCTCCTTTCGGCACGGAGAGAGGGATGGAGGCGCACTACTGCCCTTGGTGCCGCCTTCGGCTCCTTTTCAGCGGCTCCCCCTCCCTAGGAAGGGTGGGGGAGCTGCCGATAAATAGCAGTAGGCCATGCCAAGGGCAGCGCGTCAGAGGCCTGGCGTGACGCACTGCCCTTGGCGCCACCTACTGCTCCGCTGGGGAGCAGAGCCCAGGGATCGGGGCGCCCCTTTCTGTTTCTCTCCGTGAGAAGCAGAGCCCCGCCCTCCGCTCACTGACCACCTGCGGCCCGCCAGGTGATCAGTGACCAGAATTCCGGCCCTTGGGCCAGAAGAAGTTGGACAGCCCTGTCCTATACCATTTCCAGAGAAATTTCCTTTCTAATTCTTTATATTTTTCCATTTTAATTTTGTTTACCCCCTTCTTTAATTCCTCAATAGTTTGTTTTGTGAGCGTCCCTTCATTCTGCCATTTATTTTGTAATGTTCTGACTACACATTCCTCATCTTTTATCATTGTTTTATATAATTCTCCTACTACCCCTTTCAATGTCTTCTGTCCTTTCATAAGTATGTTCTCAAATTTATTTTCTTTGCTTAAACATTCTCCATATTTCCCTTGCTTGAGTTTGTTATATAGCCCCAATACTTTTATCCAGTTTTTATTTCCCATTTTTTCTATTATCCTGTCCATGGGGATCAATTGACCATTTATATCGTACATATCCTTTATGCAGTAATAGCCTTTATCTTTCAGATCTTCCCACCATTTGTGGCCAAACTCTTTTCCATATAAACTTTCTAGTGGAGTCAATTTTACTATATCCATAGTGGTTTCCTGTAGCACAGCAGTTCTCGTTTGTGCCTGGAGAACTGGGGCTAGGACCCGGGGTCCCATTAGCATTAGGCCCTGCAGCTGCAGAACCAGATTCAGAGGATGGGTTGGAAGATTGGGGAGAAGGACAGTTTCCCATCAGTGGGCCTCCTTCACCCACGGAGAGTTTGGCATGGGAAGAATTGATGTTTGGCCCTGACGTAGATTCAGATAACCAGGTGCAAATGGAGGGCAGTGATTGTGGGAGTTATGAGCACCCGGGTGGGAAAGGTTCCCAGGAGCTTCTGAGTCAAAACATGGAAGCAAGCGGCTGGGAAGATCCCAGGGAGGAAGCTCTCATGGAGATAGAGACCCAGGTGGTGAGAGGCAAGGCCGAACCTTTGATAGGAGAAGTAGCATTGAGTCCCGCAGAAGGGGGATGGTACCGCAGCCTAGACAGGCCGAGGTCCGTCAGCAGAGATTGGAGACGACGAAGCCTAGAGCGTCGGGGACCTCGGCCGAAGGATTAAGTATAGGAGCCGTGGGAACGAATCCTCAGTGCTTCGGCCACGTCTCATTTGAATAGGCGTGAAGCGAAGTGGGTCCACGGAGTTAAGTGAGCTAGTGGTCATCAAGTCCTACCTTGCATCTGCCTTGCCTTGTTTCCTGATCCGCAGTGTTGCGCGAGCCTTGCCTTGTTACTGCTCCGCAGTGTTGCGCGGAGCCTTGCCTTGGTCCTGATCCGCAGAGTTGCGCGGAGCCTTGCCAAGCCTTTGGATTTTGCCACGTTTGTTTTGGACATTATTGCTTCAAGGCTTTTGGATTACTTGCTATTCTTTTGGACAATATCTTTGGAACTGTTTTTATACTCAATAAAGTAGTTAGCCTTCAGTCCGTCTCTGTGTGTGTTATTCAGGGGCCGGTCAAGTCCGTGCATCGTGACATTTCCATTTTTTCCATATCTTTAATGCTAGTCTTCTAGGACCTCTTGTTTTTTGAATGGAAGCCTCTAGATGTCCAGTGAAAATTCCAAGTTTTCCCTCTCCATTGTTTACTGCACCTTCTATTCTGCACCATTTTTCTTCTCTCCTTACACTGTTTTCTATCAGTGATTTTAGTTGGAACCCTTCGTAATAAAATTCCAAATTTGGCAATCCCCATCCTAATTCCTCCTGGTGCGTATAGTATACTTTATTTGAGATTCTAGGTTTCTTTTCGCTCCAGATCCATTCTCTAATGCTCCTATCCCAAATTTTTATTTGTTTAGGATTAATTTCTAGTGGGAGAACCTGGAATAGATACATTAATCTTGGAATTAAGAACATTTTTGCTGCTTTTATTTTACTAAAAATATTCAAAAAATTTTCCCTTCCATCCTTTCATGGTCTTAAGGACTATTTTCCATGCCTCCTTGTAATTGCTCTTTTTCATCTTATCTATGTTTTTTTTGTAGTGTCACCCCCAAGTATTTTATTTTTCCTTTCCCCATGCCAATTTTGGTTATTCTATCTATTTCCCATTTTTCTAATTTATTTACTTTGAAGTACATAATTTCTTGAACAAGAAGTGTACGCTTGCGGGTATTAAAAAAAATTTAAATAAAAATTCTTAGGCCAGTTTGGTTGGGTGTGCCCAGTGTTGCTTTTATAACCAGTAGAACATTGTTTTCCGACAGCATTTGGCTATTGAGTGCCATTGGTCCCAAAGAGCAGCCGTAATTGGAGATGTTCTTCAAGTCTACAGTGGTAGTCATGGGCGGACCATCATCTTTTGTGAGACAAAGAAAGAGGCGACTGAACTGGCCCTGAATGCCTCAATTAAACAGGTACCGTGGCTGGTGTTTCAAAGAGATGGCGGCAAAATTAACTTAATTTTTCTTTGACTATGTCAATGTTTCTCAACCTTCCTAATGCTGCGACCCCTTAATACAGTTCGTCATGTTGTGGTGACCCCCCAAAATAAGATTATTTTCGTTGCTACTTCCATAACTGTAATTTTGCTCCTGTTATGAAGGGTAATGTAAATATCTGATATGCAGGATGTATTTTCATTCACTGGACCAAATTTGGCACAAATACCTGATGCGCCCAAATTTGAATACTGGTGGGGTTGGGGGCGGGATTGATTTTGTCATTTGGGATTTGTAGCTGCTGGGATTTATAGTTGACCTACCATCAAAGACCATTCTGAACTCCACCAATGATGGAATTGAACCAAACTTGGCACACATAACCCCCATGACCAACAGAAAATACTGAAAGGGTTTGGTGGGCATTGACCTTGAGTTTTGGAATTGTAGTTCACCTACATCAAGATAGCACTTTAGACTCAAACAACAATGGATCTGGACCAAACTTATTTAATTGTTTATTATTTCGGGATTTTACCCCGCTCTTCTCAACCCCCGAGGGGGGACTCAGAGCGGCTTACAGTAAGGCACAATTCGATGCCCACACAGTAACAATATAAAACCCCAGAACCCTTCAACAATTAAAATACATTAAAATACAACTACATTAGCACCATACACATTCACTCTGGATTAAAACAATGTTCAGTCCATAAAAACATTGGCCATAATCATCCACTTTCATTAAAAACCAATCTGAAATGCTGCCTTGTGCTGGTGTACGAATGCCTGGTCCCACAGCCAGGATTTTACTTTTTTCCTGAATGCCAGGAGGGATGAGGTGGATCGTACATCGATAGGGAGTGCATTCCACAGGCGGGGAGCCACCACCAAGAACGCCCTCTCCCTCGCCCCCACCAGCCACATTTGGGAAGTAGGCGGGAGCAAGAGCAGGGCCTCCCGGATGATCTTAGATTACGAGCAGTGGGACATGGGCAGGCTGATGCGTTCGGACAACCCCAGCCAAGCTGGGCCAGAACCGTATAGAGCTTTAAAGGTCAAAACCAGCACTTTGAATTGAGCTCGGAATTGGACAGGCAGCCAGTGGAACTGACACAACAGGGGGGTGGTATGCTCCCTGTATGTAGCTCCCGTTAGTAATCTGGCTGCCGCCCGCTGGACTAATTTCAATTTCCGAACTGTCTTCAAAGGCAGCCCCACGTAGAGTGCGTTGCAGTAATCTATTCGGGATGTGAACAGAGCGTGGACGACCATAGCCAGATACTTGGCAGGGATACTTAATATGTCCAATTGTGAACACGGATGGAGTTTGGGGAAAATAGACCTTGACATTTGGGAGTTGCAGTTGCTGGGATTTATAGTTCACATACAATCAAAGAGCATTCTGAACCTCACCAACAATGGAATTGAAGCAAACTTTGGCACATAGAACTCGCACAACCAACAGAAAATACTGTATTTTCTGATGGTCTTTGGCGACCCCTCTGACACCCCCTCGCAACCCCTCCAGGGGTCCCGACCCCCAGGTTGAGAAACGCTGGACTATGTGCAACTAGGGGTAAATTAACAACTTGAGTCATCATTGACCATAAAATGTGGGGTAGTCACTAAGTTTATTTCTGAATGTATTTTTCTGTTCATGATTAATTGGTCTCCCTTCTGTACAATTGCAATAACTCGACTGAGGTGAAGATTAATCGGTGTACTACTTTTCAAACTTGCTGTTCCTAACACTCCGCAATTCACTCCCCCTGCTTCCTGGAGGACCTATACACCCTAAAAACCTAGTCTGGGGTCCTGGGAAACCATAGAGAGCAGGTTTTGTTGTCACTTCCTTTTAATAGTTTCCCATAGTTTGTGATTATGTCAAATGATACTTGAATACCTAGAGTTGCCAGATGTTTTGCTTGCTGTTATGTTTCTGTTAATGTTTCTAATATCATTGAAGGCCATTTCTGCCATCACATAGTGCAAGATAATTTTGTAACTGTTTTGGATAGCATCTATGAAATTACGAGAAATTTTGACCAAAGTATGTTTTGTGAAAAGGGGAAGAATAATCCTAATTATGTTAGTATGTAGTATTCTGGCATCCAGAATATTTGGATGCTTGTTTAAATTGCTTAGGGGAGAAAGGAAATTGTGAGTCTAATGCCATTCAATCTATAATCCTAACTCTTCTATGTCCTTAGGATGCACAGTCTTTACACGGGGACATTCCACAAAAGCAGAGAGAAGTCACATTGAAAGGATTTCGTAATGGAGCCTTTGGAGTTCTGGTTGCAACCAATGTAGCTGCCCGCGGTTTAGATATCCCAGAGGTCGATCTGGTAATACAGAGTTCACCACCAAAGGTAAATTACTACTGTTTGGTGAGAGGAAAACAAACTAATTTAATTTTATAAAGAGGAACAGCCGCTCTGAGTCCCCTCCCCTCCAGGGGTTGAGAAGGTGTTGAGAATGCTGTAAACCAGGGCTGCCCAACTGGCGGCCCGAGGACCGTATACGGCCCCCCAGCCTCCTCCCTACGGCCCCCTAAGCTTTTTAATAAAAAATAAAAATTGAAAAATAAAATAAATAATAAAAAATTGAAAAAACCCTACTTCCGGGTTCTGAGCAAGTATCGTGAGAATACGCAATCCACACGGGATTTCGCTGTCAACGCGAGATCACGCCGCCGTTGACAGCGAAATCCCGTGTGGATTGCATATTCTCGCGATACTCTTCGGCTACTCTACTACTGGATCGCTGAGGCCCACAGACGCGATTAGGACCTTCTTCGACTCAGTCGGTCGTCGTCTCTCTCGTGTGTTTGGAAACGGTCCAGGTACTCCTGGATCCATCTGCGCTCTTGGAAAAGGTATTAAATATATTTAAAGATGAAATAGGGGGCCTCAGGGGCTCCTCATTCCCTCCCCCATCTCCCCTCATGTATTAAATATAAAATTAAATATATTTAAAGATGATATAAGGGAGATGGGATAAATTAAAATAAGGGGAGAGGGGAGGATGGAATTAAATATATTTAATATTAAATAAAAATAAGGGGGAGGGGAGGATGGAATTAAATATATTTAATATTAAATAAAAATAAGGGGAGGGGAGGATGGAATTAAATATATTTAATATTAAATAAAAATAAGGGGGAGGGAGGATGGAATTAAATATATTTAATATTAAATAAAAATAAGGGGGAGGGGAGGATGGAATTAAATATATTTAATATTAAATAAAAATAAGGGGGAGGGGAGGATGGAATTAAATATATTTAATATTAAATAAAAATAAGGGGGAGGGGAGGATGGAATTAAATATATTTAATATTAAATAAAAATAGGGGGAGGGGAGGATGGAATTAAATATATTTAATATTAAATAAAAATAAGGGGAGAGGGGAGGATGGAATTAAATATATTTAATATTAAATAAAAATAGGGGGAGGGAGGATGGAATTAAATATATTTAATATTAAATAAAAATAAGGGAGAGGGGGAGGATGGAATTAAATATATTTAATATTAAATAAAAATAAGGGGGAGGGGAGGATGGAATTAAATATATTTAATATTAAATAAAAATAAGGGGGAGGGGAGGATGGAATTAAATATATTTAATATTAAATAAAAATAAGGGGGGAGGGGAGGATGGAATTAAATATATTTAATATTAAATAAAAATAAGGGGAGAGGGGAGGATGGAATTAAATATATTTAATATTAAATAAAAATAAGGGGAGGGGAGGATGGAATTAAATATATTTAATATTAAATAAAAATAAGGGGGAGGGAGGATGGAATTAAATATATTTAATATTAAATAAAAATAAGGGGAGGGGAGGATGGAATTAAATATATTTAATATTAAATAAAAATAAGGGGGAGGGAGGATGGAATTAAATATATTTAATATTAAATAAAAATAAGGGGAGGGAGGATGGAATTAAATATATTTAATATTAAATTAAAATAAGGGGGAGGAGGATGGAATTAAATATATTTAATATTAAATTAAAATAAGGGGGAGGGAGGATGGAATTAAATATATTTAATATTAAATAAAAATAAGGGGAGGGGAGGATGGAATTAAATATATTTAATATTAAATAAAAATAAGGGGAGAGGGAGGATGGAATTAAATATATTTAATATTAAATTAAAATAAGGGGGAGGGGAGGATGGAATTAAATATATTTAATATTAATTTAAAATAAGGGGGAGGGGAGGATGGAATTAAATATATTTAATATTAAATAAAAATAAGGGGCGGGGAGGATGGAGCCGGGGAGATTAAATAAAAATGGGGCGGGGCGGAGCCGGGGGCGGAGGCAGACCCTTAGGCCCCCCAGGTCATCAGTGACCGGAATTCAGGCCCCTGGGCCGGTAGAAGTTGGACAGCCCTGCTGTAAACAAACAAACAAATAACAGATTATGCAATATTGCTTGTTTAGTGACACGGGGGCAGTTTTCAAACCTGTCAGAAAGAGATGCTGTCATCTAGAGTCGTATTCTAATACACCCTCATTATACTTCCTTTAGTTGGAACTGCTCAATTTTCAGTTCAACAAGTGAACGTAATACGAAATCAATATTACTGCAGAGTATAAACATTATTTGGTAGTTACTGAAGCAGATGCTCTCAAACACGGTGTTTGTTAGGCAATTGTAATGAAATTATGGAAATCCTTGGTGAACTGAATATTCAGTGTTACTGTATAAGAATGAATAACAACTAATTGCCTGTTGAGGCAATTCATAATACTAGTCTCCACACAGATTTCCTTGTCTCCACCATTTTATATCCAGTGTTCTTTAGATAAAATTGTCTTCCTTTATACAGAGGTAACTAAACTCTTGTCCATGTCAATACATCGAAGTCTGAGATTCCTTATGACAGGGGTGCCCACACTTTTTCAGCATGCGAGCTACTTATAATAAAACCAAGTCAGAAAGATCTATCTACCTCAAGGCTGGAGAAGCTGCTGGTAGAGCTGAAGCCGGGAGAGGGGGGAGGCTTGGCGCGGCCTGGCTCCGCCCCCCTCTGGCTTCAGCTCTACCAGCAGCTTCTCCAGGCTTGAGGATGGCAGTGCCAAGCCAGTGGTGGCATAGCTAGCACAAGGCTGGCTTGGCCCTGCCCTCCTCAAGGCTGAGAAGCCAGAGGCGGGGAGGGAGGGGGGGGCTTGGCACAGGCTGGCTGCCCCTCTGGCTTCAGCTCTACCAGCAGCTTCTCCAGGCCAGTGCCAAGCCAGTGGTGGCATAGGCACAAGGCTGGCTTGGCCCTGCCCTCAAGGCTGGAGAAGCTGGCTGGCTCCGCCCCTCTGGCTTCAGCTCTATCAGCAGCTTCTCCAGGCTTGAGGATGGCAGTGCCATGCCAGTGGTGGCATAGCTAGCACAAGGCTGGTGGCAAGGCTGGAGAAGCTGCTGGTAGAGCCTCAAGGCGCCCCTCTGGAGAGCAGCTCCAGGCTTGAGGATGGCAGCCATGCCAGTGGTGGCAAAGCACAAGGCTGGAGGGGCGGGAGGGGCGGGGCTTGGCACAGGCTGGCTCCGCCGCCCCTCTGGCTTCAGCTCTACCAGCAGCTTCCAGACTTGAGGATGGCAGTGCCAAGCCAGTGGTGGCATAGCTAGCACAAGTCTGGCTTGGCCCTACCCTCCTCAAGCCTGGAGAAGCTGCTGGGAGAGCCA
This sequence comes from Anolis apletophallus, assembly GCA_030556195.1. Classification (NCBI taxonomy): domain Eukaryota; kingdom Metazoa; phylum Chordata; class Lepidosauria; order Squamata; family Anolidae; genus Anolis; species Anolis apletophallus. The sequence continues at coordinate 135,751,926 of JARBWK010000010.1, forward strand.
AAGCTGGGGAGGGGCGGGGCTTGGCACGGCCTGGCTCCCGCCCCCTCTGGCTTCAGCTCTATCAGCAGCTTCTCCAGGCTTGAGGATGGCAGTGCCATGCCAGTGGTGGCATAGCTAGCACAAGGCTGGCTTGGCCCTGCCCTCCTCAAGGCTGGAGAAGCTGCTGGTAGAGCCAAAGCTGGGGAGGGGGCGGGGCTTGGCACGGCCTGGCTCCGCCCCCCTCTGGCTTCAGCTCTATCAGCAGCTTCTCCAGGCTTGAGGATGGCAGTGCCAAGCCAGTGGTGGCATAGCTAGCACAAGGCTGGAGAAGCTGCTGGTAGAGCCAAAGCCGGGAGGGGGGGGGCTGGGCATGGCCTGGCTCTGCCCCCTCTGGCTTCAGCTCTACCAGCAGCTTCTCCAGGCTTGAGGATGGCAGTGCCATGCCAGTGGTGGCATAGCTAGCACAAGGCTGGCTTGGCCCTGCCCTCCTCAAGGCTGGAGAAGCTGCTGGTAGAGCCAAAGCGGGGGGGAGGGCGGGGCTTGGCACAGGCTGGCTCCGCCCCCTCTGGCTTCAGCTCTACCAGCAGCTTCTCCAGGCTTGAGGATGGCAGTGCCAAGCCAGTGGTGGCATAGCTAGCACAAGGCTGTCTTGGCCCTGCCCTCCTCAAGGCTGGAGAAGCTGCTGGTAGAGCCAAAGCCGGGGGAGGGGGCGGGGCTTGGCACAGGCTGGCTCCGCCCCCTCTGGCTTCAGCTCTACCAGCAGCTTCTCCAGACTTGAGGATGGCAGTGCCAAGCCAGTGGTGGCATAGCTAGCACAAGGCTGGCTTGGCCCTGCCCTCCTCAAGGCTGGAGAAGCTGCTGGTAGAGCCAAAGCCGGGGGAAGGGGCGGGGCTTGGCACGGCCTGGCTCCGCGCCCTCTGGCTTCAGCTCTACCAGCAGCTTCTCCAGGCTTGAGGATGGCAGTGCCAAGCCAGTGGTGGCATAGCTAGCACAAGGCTGGCTTGGCCCTGCCCTCCTCAAGGCTGGAGAAGCTGCTGGTAGAGCTGAAGCTGGGGAGGGGGCAGGGCCTCTGGAGACCCCGCCTCACGCTCTGCCTACCTCTCTCTCATCTGGAAGCAACCCTGGAGCCTCCACTGTCGGTGAGGAGCGCCCTGCTTCTCTCTACGGAAGCAAACGTGGATGGTGCGCAGTGTGGAAGGTGCGCGTGGGCGGAAGGTGCGCATGTGCAGAGCAGAAGTGCCCCATCCGGCTGCGATCCACCTCCTTCGGTCCCGCGATCGACTGGTCGATCGCAATCGACTTCATGGGTAGCCCTGCCCTATGATGTAGTGTTTTATTATCTATTTATTTATTTATTTAAAACTTTAATATCCTACCTTCTCACCTCCAAAGACGGACTCAGACCGGCCTTACAGCAAGAATTCATTGCAATTGATACAAACGAAAACATATACACAATACAAAGTTAAAATACATATAGAAAAAATACATATAGATGATATATATTTTGAGTGTTGGACTATGACTGCTTGGCCATAGAAATCCTTAAGCAGTGGCAAACCCCTTCTGAACATATTAGACCATGAATTCTTTGTGACAATTCTGCCATAAATCAGAACTGTTTGAAAGCATGCATCAACAAGAAAATCTAAGCTTAGTTTCTCCGTAACATGGTAGTAATGCAAATTACTAATTTCTCATGCATTTTTATTTGTATAGGATGTCGAGTCCTACATTCACCGTTCTGGGCGCACAGGCCGTGCTGGACGAACTGGGATGTGTATCTGTTTCTATCAGCGCAAAGAAGATTTTCAGCTGAAACAAGTAGAACAAAAAGCGGTAATTATGCCTGGATTTCTTATGCCTTGTGGGTTTCCTGTTGCCACAGCATGCATCTCTGGGAAGACATTTTATTTGAACAAAATAAACATTTGTAAAGTTATGATTAAAATGTTAACTGAGATACTTTTTATAACTTTTAAATTAAATAATCTGTCCTTTAACTTCAGGGGATTATATTTAAACGTGTGGGTGTTCCAACAGCAACGGACATAATTAAAGCTTCCAGTAAAGATGCAATCAGGTATGTTCGTTCTTGACTTTTCTGTGGCATTAACTTTTAAGCTAATGCATGTCTTTTCTGATTGCAAACATCTCCGTTCTAGGGGATGATTACTTTCCTTAAATACCAGGATCTTTATATGTGTGTTTAGATACCTAAATGCATTCACCAGATTTTATTTACATACAGAAAGCTGTTGTACATTGACATAATGTATAGTATATGCCAGGGCTGTCCAACTTCTACCGGCCCAGGGGCCTGAATTCCGGTCACTGATGACCTGGGGGACCGTAGGGTCTGCCCCCGCCCCCAGCTCCGCCCCCTCCCCGCCCCTGGCTCCGCCCTCTCCCCAGCTCCGCCCCCGCCCCTGCATGCATACAGTCAAATATAATCTTTTACTGAGATAAAATGCAGGGATAAGATATTAAATTATTTTAATTTAATATTAAATATATTTAATTCCATCCTCCCCTTATTTTAATTTAATATTAAATATATTTAATTCCATCCTCCCCTCCCCCTTATTTTAATTTAATATTAAATATATTTAATTCCATCCTCCCCTCTCCCCTTATTTTAATTTAATATTAAATATATTTAATTCCATCCTCCCTCTCCCCTTATTTTAATTTAATATTAAATATATTTAATTCCATCCTCCCTCTCCCCTTATTTTAATTTAATATTAAATATATTTAATTCCATCCTCCTCCCCCTTATTTTAATTTAATATTAAATATATTTAATTCCATCCTCCCTCCCCTTATTTTAAGTTAATATTAAATATAGTTAATTCCATCCTTAATTTAATATTAAATATATTTAATTCCATCCTCCCCTCTCCCCTTATTTTAATTTAATATTAAATATATTTAATTCCATCCTCCCCCCTTATTTCATCTTTAAATATATTTAATTTTATATTTAATACATGAGGGGAGATGGGGGGAGGGAATGAGGAGCCCCCTGAGGAGCCCCCTGCTTCGGCCTACCTTTTCCAAACGCGCAGGATCCAGGAGTACCCGGATGACGAGAGAGGCGACAACCGACTGAGTCGAAGAAGGTCCTAATCGCGTCTGTGGGCCTCAGTGATCCAGTAGTAGAGTAGCCGAAGAGTATCGCGAGAATACGCAATCCACACGGGATTTCGCTGTCAACGCCGGCGTGATCTCGCATTGACAGCGAAATCCCGTGTGGATTGCGTATTCTCACGATACTTGCTCCGAACCCGGAAGTAGTTTTTTTTAAAAAAAAAATTATTTATTTTATTTTTCAATTTTTATTTTTTATTAAAAAGCTTAGAGGGCCAGAGGGAAGGGGCTGGGGGGCCGTATATGGGCTGCGGGCCGCCAGTTGGGCTGCCCTGGTGTATGCCATTGAAATTATTTATTTATTTATTATCTCGATTTGTTAGTCGCCCCCTCCAATAGGCTCGGGCTGACTTACATTTACTTAAAATCACGAAAACACAATAAAACAACGGACCAGTGTCCACGCATTAAAATTGTACAGATAATACATGTTAAAAGTAGTTCTTATGGCCTAAATTACCACTCAGCAACCTAGTGTTTTCTACGGACCGAACGCCTGTACAAACAGGTGGGTTTTACAAGCCTTACGGAAGGCTAACAGGTCGGTCTGTGCGCGGATTATCCCCCTAAATCGGGAGTGCCAACACTTTTTCAGAATGTGAGCTACTTCTAATAAAACCAAGTCTGAAAGATCTACCAGGGCGGGGGAAGGGGCGGGGCTTCGTGCTGCCTGGCTCCGCCCCCTCCCCTCTGGCTTTAGTGTTTCCACAGCTTCTGGGGGGGGGGAATGCCAAGCCAGTAGTGGCTATCTATGCCACTACTGCCTTGGCATCCCCCCCCTTCCCTCCAGAAGCTGCAGAAGCGCTAAAGCCGGGGGAGGGGGGGGGCTTCGCGCAGTCTGGCTCCGCCTCCTTCCCCTCTGGCTTTAGCGTTTCCACAGCTTCTGGAGGTAAGAGGGGGAATGCCAAGCCAGTAGTGGCCATCTATGCCACTACTGCCTTGGCATCCCCCTTCCCCTCCAGAAGCTGCGGAAGCGCTAAAGCCGGGGAGGGAAGTCTGGCTCCGCCCCCTTCCTCTGGCTTTGCGTTTCCACAGCTTCTGGAGGTAAGAGGGGGGCAGTGGCCATCTATGCCACTACTGCCCTGGCATCCTCCCTCTTCCCCGCGGAAGCCTAAAGCCGGGGAGGGGAGGGGCTTCACGCAGTCTGGCTCCGCCTCTTTCCCTCTGGCTTTAGCGTTTCAAGCTTCTGGAGGCAAGGGGGATGCCAAGCCAGTAGTGGCTATCTATGCCACTACTGCCTTGGCATCCTCCCCCTCTTCCCTCCAGAAGTTGCGGAAGCGCTAAAGCCGGGGGAGGGGCTTCGCGCGGCCTGGCTCCGCCCCCTCAGAAGTGCCCCATCCAGCTGGGATCAACCTCCTTCGGTCCTGGGATCGACCAGTCGATCGCGATCTACCTAATGACCACCCCTGCCCTAAATAGTATTAAAGTAGATTACATCTAAAATGATATTTTGATGCTGGAAATAAAATAAGTTTAAATTAAACGATACATCAAAGGATTATAAGCCATGCTGAAATTGTTCTCTATGATGACTGAAGACACATTTTGAGAATTTATAATCATAGTAGCATGTGGGACATAAACTGAGACTGGTTTCACTATGAGACCTTTAGCAAACATATATTTATGTTCCTAATATATCAGTATCCATCCTTACCTGGTTTTGAAATTTGACCAGGATCAGCCCTAGTTAATATTTGGGTTGGATAGTGTTTGTATAATACCTGTTTTCTACAGGTAGGAATAGCATAGAATCTTTTATTAACCCCTTCTGAATCACCCTCAAGCTAATTGCGTGCGTTTGTTGAACCTCTACTGATGGAGCTACAATGAAATGGGTTTTAAAATATTTTTTATTTTTAGTGCGTTTTAATAGGATTTTGGTATTTTATGATTGTTTTAGTTGTTGTTATTTTGTTAGATAAGTACAATTAGGTTATGTTATATTGTCAAATATGTACCGTAACTGTCTGTATGGTTTTCTTTTCTCGTAATTAAATGTTAGCCTTCTATGTTGGAAACCGCCCTGAGTCCCTTCAGGGAGATAGAGTGGTATACAAATAAAGCATTATTATTATTATTATTATTATTATTAAATTGCCCCCAATTATCATAACTTCAATCACATTTGCCTCCTAATTGTGTTAATGCATTATGTTCGCCTGTTGGGGTTTTATTGATGGGAGCGCGGTTAATTGGGTTATATGTTGTTTTATCTGTTTTATCGATGTTTTTACTGGTTTTATGCTGTAAACCGCTCTGGGCTCCAGAGAGAGCGGTCTACTAAATCGAACTAATAAATAAATAAAATAATGTTTTTATTTGGATATTTCCTATTCCTGTGGTTAAACATGTATGTTTCATTTCAGTGACTTTATATACACTGAATTATTCTACATTTTTCCTGTAGATCATTGGATTCTGTTCCCCCCTCGGCCATTGACTACTTCCGACAATCTGCTGAAAGGCTGATAGAGGAAAAGGGGGCTGTAGAAGCTCTGGCTGCAGCTCTGGCTCACATTTCGGGAGCCACGTCCATTGAGCAACGCTCTTTACTCAACTCAGATGCGGTAAATACTGTGCTTAACCTTTCCAACATCCCTGAAAAGCTTCTTCATGACTTGTATGACATAGTCCCGTCTAATCCAAAGTTTCTAATGTTCTAATGCAAGCTTTATATGTTTTGATAATTTCACTTAACTGTTGTTTTATGCCTTCGAGTTGTTTCCAATTTATGGCAACCTGAGGGGCCAGCATAGTGTAGTGGTTTGAGTATTGTGTGCTACAACTCTGGAGTAAGTTACGTGTTCATTTTATTGTAAACCTGTGTTTCTTGGGTCTTTTGAAGGGTTACGTGACCATAATGCTTCAGTGCTCAGTAGAAATGCACTCAATTGGCTATGCTTGGCGAGGTCTGAAAGAGCAATTGGGCGAGGACATTGACAGCAAAGTGTTCAGAATGCGCTTTCTCAAGGGGAAAACGGTAAGAAATATTTTCACCTGCAATTTTGTATATCTTATGAGATCGGTATTCTGTGGCATTTGCTTTTCCCATTTGTTGCATCTGGTGTGCAAAGAGCAAATTTAGAATTGAAAACCAAAATGGCATCGTTGCCTTGAGGCCGTCACTGGATGGCTGCGAGCCAGTAGGTTGAAGGTGAATCCGGCAAAGACGGAGATCCTGTGGCTGGGTCCTCCGGGCTGTAGGGATGTTCAGCTTCCAACCCTGGACGGCGTGACATTATGTCCGTCGCCCTCTGTTAAGAGCTTAGGAGTAGCTCTGGACCCCCTGTTGTCAATGGAGGCCCACGTCTCCAGCGTCAGCAGGGTAGCATTTTTCCATCTTCGACAGGCGAGGAAGCTGGTCCCCTACTTGTCCCGGCGCGACTTAGCCACAGTGGTCCAAGCCACGGTCATCTCGAGGCTGGACTACTGTAACGCTCTGTACATTGGCCTTCCTCTTGTCGGTAATCCGGAGACTCAAGCTGGTGCAGAATGCCGCACTGCGACTCCTGGCGAGGGTCCCGATTGGCCACCACATCACGCCAATCCTGCGCGAACTGCACTGGCTCCCAATTGAATGCCGGAGTGCCTTCAAAGTGCTAGTCCTGACTTTTAAGGCCTTACATGGTCTGGGGCCAGTGTACCTGTGGGACCGCCTTGTCCCATATCATCCCACCAGATCACTGCGCTCCGAAGAGCTAAATCTCCTGGTCATCCCAAATGTGAAGACCTACCATCTGTCCACAACATGCCGGCGGGCTTTCTCTGTTGCAGCCCCAACCCTGTGGAACGCACTGCCCGCCGGCATCCGTGCCACCCAGAGCCTCCTCCCGTTCAGGAGAGCAGCTAAGACATTGCTGTTCCAACAAGCCTTCGGGGTTAACTAGACTGTAGCTTGCGCTGCCTAGCTGACACCCCACTGCGACTCCATCTGCTGGTTCAACTGTTCTAATTGTAATTCTATTCTAATGGTGTTACTGTGGTTTATGAGATATATGTCAATTGTATTTTACGAACTGTTGTGAGTCGCCCCGAGCCGTTGGGGGGGCAAATGCGAAATAATAAATAAATAAATAAATAAATTGTGGAAAGCTTTTTATAACTTTAAAATTTGGAGGTAACAGTACCTATTTGATTTATACTATTTAAAAAGAAGGGAAAGGCAGAAAACCCCCAACAAATCTAGCACACCTTTAAGACTGATTATAGTTTAGCATGAGCTACCTTGGATACAAAAATATAAATTCAAGATGTACTTGATATTGTCACTCAGGAAACAATAATAGCACTCTTTTGCCAATTTGAGCTAAGCAGTTATGATGAGGAACCAATGTCTTAAGTCTTTCTCTGTTGGACTTGTATTCATTATTCATGAATTTCCCGAGACAAAAGCAGAAGCCCCTTTCAGTTTTTCACTGGCTCATTAACTAAATCACTTGGGCCTATTCCTTTAGTCTTCCTTTGAATCAAATAACCTGAATAAAGAATGTAAGAGAACAAACATTCACTGTTCCTTGACTGCTATAATTAACATCTTAACACTTGTCACTTATTCTTCCAGAGTGTTTCAGGTTACTTTGTTTGGAGACTAATTTTGAATGTATTTCTCTTGTGTTTAGGGCGTGTGTTTTGATATTCCTGTAGCCGAACTACCGAAACTACAGGTGAGATATTGCTAACGTGGGGTTTTGCTTTTTTATATACTAAAGTTCTAAGAAATACACATTTTCCAAAGTAATTGTAATTATGTTGGGGAGGAGGTTTTTGCATCAGTATTGAAACACGGAAATCACAATTATGGTGTGGAACTGATTTAATCCAGAAAGCCGGTCCTTTTAAGATTCTCAGAATAGGTAGCGTTACTCAGTACTTTTAGTGTACCTTCCTTTAAATATACAAGTTTGCTGTGTAGACCAGGGCTGCCCAGGAAGTCGATCGCGATCAACCAGTCAGTCCCGGGACCGAAGGAGGTCGATCCCAGCCGGATGGGGCGCTTCTCAGAGGGGGGCGGAGACAGGCCGCGCCAAGCCCCACACCCTCCCCTGGCTTCGGCACTCCCAGCAGCTTCTCCAGGCTTGAGGATGGCAATGCCAAGCCAGTGGTGGCATAGCTAGCACAAGGCTGGCTTGGCATTGCCATCCTCAGGCCTGAGAAGCTGCTGGAGCTCCAAAGCCAGAGGGGGGGGGCTTGGCGCGGCCTGGCCCGCCCCTCTGGTTTCCACTCTACCAGCAGCTTCTCCCAGCTTGAGGATGGCAATGCCAAGCCAGTGGTGACATAGATAGCACAAGGCTGGCTTGGCATTGCCATCCTCAAGCCTGGAGAAGCTGCTGGGAGCTCCAAAGCCAGAGGGGAGGGGGGGGGGCTTGGCGCGGCCTGGCTCCCCCCTGAGGCTTCTGCTCTACCAGCAGCTTCTCCAGGCTTGAGGATGGCAATGCCAAGCCAGTGGTGGCATAGCTAGCACAACATTGGCTTGGCACTGCCATCCTCAAGCCTGGAGAAGCTGCTGGTAGAGCGGAAGCCAGAGGGGGCGGAGTCAGACCCCGCAAAGCCCTGCCCTCTCCCCTCTCCAGCCTTGAGGAGGTAGGTAGATCTTTCTGACTTGGTTTTATTATAAGTAGCTCGCATGCTGAAAAAGTGTGGGCACCCCTGGTGTAGACAAAGATAAGCTAAATCCTGGCCAGTTCCCACTGTGATTTGCCTCTTATTCTGTGATATGTTTGCAACTTCTATCCTCTCAGGACAGCCTATAAAGACTTGTCGGTATGGCCATTCTGATTAACTTACATGAAATATAAACTATTCGCCTGTACACCAAAAGATAGGAATCATGTAGTACTCCTGTAAGGATCTGTCGATTAGAGCAAGGTGTGCTCTTATCTTAGACCCTTCCAACAGAAATAATCCTGAACAGGTGTTGACCTTGGGGCAGGCACAGAGCTGGAAAGGAGCCTTGGGCCACACCACACCAACATGAGAAGCCCCGGCATGAACATTGCTGACTCAGGGAGGATATGAGGAAATATCCACTGGACATTGTGAAACTGGGTCAAAGGGGATATGATGCAATCTCTGCTGGGCATTGCAAGCCAGGGGGGTTGGTCTTTGAGATGATGGACAGGTGATGGGGGTGTGGTTAGTATATAAGTTATGTTTGTTCCTGGTGAAGCCAATTCTGGCTTCAAAAGTATGAGACCTGGAATAAATCTTGTGGGATCGAGTTGCTGCCTACGCGTCATCCTTACAGATAATCTCAGCGTTCATTACAACTCCCCGTCCAATCTAACCTCATTTCCTTATGGATCACAGAATAGGGTGATGATTATAACAATTACAGAAAAAGCAGGATTGTATTTCTTGATAGATATAGAAGTTTTGAAATGTCACAATTGATCATTGGATATTGTACTGAAAGCAGAAGGGAAATGCAAAGCTTTGTCTTGCAATTTGGTGAAAAAATGTTCCTGTATAATTGAAAGTGTTCACCCTTTATCTCTTTTGGTGATAATAAAATTTGGTTGTACTAATGGTAGATATAGGCCACACATCTACACTGTCATAGAATGCAGTTTCAGAATGAAGTTTAATGTCATTGAAGTGCATTATATGGCAATATAGACTCATATAATGCAGGTTGATGCAGCTAAACTTCATTCTGAAACTGCATTATATGGCAGTGTAGATGGGGCCTTGGATGATACGGAGCTTATTTTGTTTTGTTTTTTAATCAGCAAACCTGGCAGGATTCAAGGCGCTGGCAACTCACTGTGGCAACAGAATTACCTGAGCTTGAAGAATCACTCAAGGAGCCTGGGCGGGGCGGGGGCGGCGGCGGCAGACCTGACTTCAGAAACAGAAGAGGTGGCGGAGGTGGCTCCAATTTCAGAAATGGAAGACGCGGCGGTGGCGACTCCAACAGGCGTGACAGATTCAGAAACAGGGGCCAGAAACGAAGCTTTTGACCGGGCTTTTTTTTTATCATTTCCAACTATTAAATATAAACGGGACTAGTTTCGTTGTTTTATCAACAGTAAACATCGATTTACACTTTCCTTACTTGTCTTCTTTTATCAATTTGGTTTTGTCTGGTTGCAAAACTCACGTTGCAAAATATTAAGATTGGAGTTTCGTTGCTGCTGTGTGCCTTCAAGTCATTTCTGACTTACCTGGCCCTAAGGCAAACCTATTGCAGGTTTTGTTTAGAAAAGACAGATAATCTGACTTGCCCAGTGGATTTCCTGGGCATGGAGGAATTTGAACCTTGTTATCCAGTCACAATCCAGTGCTCAAGTCACTACAGCACGCAGGCCAGTAGCATAATAAAGACAGAACTAGTGCTGCTCAAGTTACCATGACTGCTCCAAGCTCCTATAAGAATAACTAGCTGTACCTGGCACGCGTTGCTGTGCCCTATTTAGGAGATGTGAGAAAGTCTGAGTATGTAAGGGTTGGAATTGATGTTAGTTATGGTCTTGGTGGGGTCATGGCTGTGTCGTTGTGGGTTGTTCTGGTGGGTGGGATGTTGAAGTCCTGTGGAGTTGTGGTGTGTGGTGTTCCTAGGGTTCTGCAGAGCTTGTGGATATACAATGTTTTTGTCTTTCCGTCTGCTGTGTTGATGTAGAGGTTCTGTGGTTTCCCAACTCTGGAGCACGCTACGTAGAGTTGTCCGTGGGAGAAGCATTCTGTGTCAAGGTCTATGCCACAGATTTGTAGTGTTTGTCCTTGAGCCTTGTTTATGGTGATGGCAAAAGCTAGTGTAGTGCAGTGTCTTTCTGTTCTGGCGTTTGTTCTGCCCTTTTTTGTGTGATGTATGTAGCGTTGCGAGTGTGTCGTCGGATGCTGTTCTTTTTTTAGGAGGCATGGCTTGTCTTTTTGGTCAGCTTATGCCTGTGTGGAAGGAAGGAATGGCATACAAATGGGTTGAGCAGTAGACGCAAGGTTGTGTTATGTGTGTATTGTGTTGTGTGTAGGTATTACTTTTGTGTTATTCTGGGGGTATGTGTTTGTCAGTGGTGCCTGTGTCCCTGGTGCCCTATTTGTCTCCCTCCTAGATCTTGGCCTTGGCAGTTTAACCCTCAAACACCAACTGACTAAACTGAATTCACTCAGCATTCTAATCTAGCCTTGGCTGGCTTTGGCCACCGTTACTATGGTAACTGAGGTTGGCCAATGGCTTTCGCTGGTGGCTGCAGAGGATGCTGGGAAATGTAGGTTTTTTTGTATCATTGTTTTGGGGGCCTTCTAGGTTTTGGGGGGGGGGAGTGTCTTTGTTAAAAACGTTCCTTGCCTGAGGCCTATTTTTGTTGCCAAATTTGGTGTTTCTGCCTTGGATGGTTTCTATGCCTAGGATGGTCGTTCCATGACAGGACCTCCTTTATATAATAGATAATAATAATAATAATACATTTTTTCTAACCCGCATCCATCTCCCCAAAGGGGACTCGGAGCGGCTTACATGGGGCCATGCCTGAACAACAAATCACAAAAAATCACAAACATCAGAAAACAATAAACACAATAAAAGCAATAAACACAATAAAAAATACATCTATGAAAACATAGCAACATAGGTGAATCTAAAACAAAAATGAGAGGGCAAGCCACATGTATATAAATGTTTAAAAACTTGGGGGAGATAACAGGAATAGTGTCCACACATAAAGGGTCACATAGGGGGGGAAAGATCTCGCCAAAACGGGGCATTTTGGGGGGTCTAATCTCAAGGCCAGGTGGAAAACCAGATTTTCAGTTGTTTTTTAAAGGATTCCAGTGAGGGGGGCGTTCCCGATCTCTCCCGGGAGGGAATTCCAAAGTCGGGGGGCCACAGAGGGGAAGGCTTTCTCCCTAGTGCTCACAAGCCAGGTCTGTGAGAGTCCCCTGAGGAGCGAAGGGATCGGGCTGATTCATGGGGAGAGAGCCGGTCACAAAGGTAGGTGGGCCCCAAACCGTTTAGGCAGGCATGTAGCCAGGGGGCTAAGGGGCTTCAGCCCCCGAAATTCTTGGTGGTCCGCGAAAAGGCCTTACTGGTACATTATTTAAACTGTTATGTTTATTCATATCATGATCTGATCACCATGCTCATTATATCCCACATTAATGGGGTTATTGGGATAACAATACAAAAGGTTTGCTAGGTAGACCCTCTTCCACCCAGTCTCAGCCCCGAACCAAACTCAGCCCCTCCGAAACAATCCTGGCTACGGCCCTGCGTTTAGGGCTTTGGAGGTAACCGCCTGCACCTTGAATTGGGCCCGGAAAATAAACGGCAGCCAGCGGAGCTCTTTGAACGGGGGGGCCGACCGCTCCCTGTCACCTGCCCCGGTTATTAATCTGGCAGCCGAGCGTTGGGCAAGTTGTCAGTGGTGCCTGTGTCCCTGGTGCCCTATTTGTCTCCCTCCTAGATCTTGGCCTTGGCAGTTTAACCCTCAAACACCAACTGACTAAACTGAATTCACTCAGCATTCTAATCTAGCCTTGGCTGGCTTTGGCCACCGTTACTATGGTAACTGATGTTGGCCAATGGCTTTCGCTGGTGGCTGCAGAGGATGCTGGAGTTTCCGGGCCGTCTTCAAGGGAAGCCCCACGCAGAGCGCACTGCAGTAATCCAGTCTAGAGGTAACCAAGGCGTGGACCACCGTGGTCAAGTCAGAGTACTCTGTTCGTATCCTCCAAGAACTGCTGGAGTTGGCCCACCGCTGCTCGTTCAGCCGTCTTGCCCAGGAACGGGAGATTTGGAACCGGTCGGTAATGAGAGAGAGTCGAAGGGTCTACGCTGGGCTTCCTCAGAAGGGGGGCGAACCATGGCTTCCTTCAGGCCATCTGGAAAAAAAAACCCCTGTTCCACAGAGCTGCCAATTATTGACACGAGGGGGTCCCGCAGCCCCCGCTCCAGGCAGTCTCTGCCCAGCCAGGAAGGGCCCGGGCCCAGAGAGCAGGGCCTTGCCAGCAGCGTCTGGACCCAGGGGTTCAAATTGACCCAAGACGGGCCTGCTTAACGGTCGTGGGGCCTCCAGCTCGTGGGTGTTTTCAGTCATAGGTGGGAACTGTCGTCGCTTTGGCGGAGGGAGGGAGGGGCCACGAGCACGTGCCAAGAGCACCTTCCTTGGCGCGCGCTGACAGGCAGCCGGGTTGGGAGCGCGCGCTCTCTTAACTGCGCATGCGCGCCAAGAGAGTCGGGTTGCGACCGCGCTCTCTCCTAACTGCGCGTGCGCGCCAAGAGACAGTCGGGGTGCGAGCGCGCTCTCTCTTAACTGCGCATCTGCGCAAAGAGAGACGGGCTGCGAGCGCGCTCTCTTAACCGCGCATGCGCGCCAAGAGACAGTCGGGGTGCGGAACGCGCTCTCTCTTAACTGCGCATGTGCGTCTGCAGACAGTCGGGTTGGCAGCGCACGCTCCTAACTGCGCATGCGCGCCAAGAGAGTCGGGTTGGGAGCGCTTTCTCTTAACTGCGCATGCGCGCCAAGAGACAGTCGGGGTGCCGAGTGCGCTCTCTCTTAACTGCGCATGTGCGTCTGCAGACAGTCGGGTTGGCAGCGCACGCTCTGAACTGCGCATGCGCGCCAAGAGAGTCGGGGTGCGAGCGCGCTCTCTCTTAACTGCGCATGCGCACCAAGAGAGTCGGGGTGCGAGCGCGCTCTCTCTTAACTGCGCATGCGCGGCAATAGGCTGGGTGCGAGCGCTCTCTCTTAGCTTAGCATCTGCGCCGGGGTGCGAGCGCTCTCTCTGCCTGAGTTGCGCATGCGTACCAAGAGAGTCGGGGTGCGAGCGCGCTGTCTCTTAACTGCGCATGCGCGGCAAGAGACAGTCGGGTTGAGAGCGCGCGCTCTCTTAGTTGCGCATGCGCGCCAAGAGAGTCGGGTTGGGAGCGCGCGCGCTGTCACAACCGCGCAGGCGCGCTAAGAGGCAGCCTGGTCGGGAGCCTTGGAGACGCGCTGAGGGGAGAGAGCGAGAGAGGCGGGCAAAATGGCGGCGCCGGCCGAGTGGGCCTCGCTGTGCGAGAAGTTCCGCAGCGCCCTCAACCTCTCCTACGTGGAGTCCAAGAAGGACCCGGAGACCGAGCCCTACCGCTCCAAGTACAGCGCCCGGGAGCTGCTCGAAGGCCTCAGGCAGCAGCTGGGCTCCCAGGAGGAGGGGGAGGCCCAGGAGGCGGAGGAGGGGGAGCGCGCCCGCGCCCTGCGCCTGGCCGCCCTGGAGTACGAGCTGGGCGTCAACCACACCGACACGCAGGAGTGCTCGGCCGGGGAGGAGCACCTCGCCAAGTGCCTCCAGCTGCTCCAGCGCCACCGCCTCTCGCCCGACTGCGTCTCCCTCTACGTCCAGGCCCAGGTGCGGGGGGGGGGCAGGCAGGGGGAGGGGGAGCGCGTGACGTCACTGGACACCTCAGGGCAGCGCTGTTGGTGGGTGGGTGGGGGGGCACGCACACAGAAATCTCCCCACCACCACGTTTCCCACGGGAGGCCTCCGAATGAGCGCCCCTGATCCAAAATGAACGTTTTCAAAACAGTATGTGCGTGTGTGTATGAGGAGGCTGTCCAGGCCTTGGACCGGTGCTTGGCCGCTGTGTCGGTCTGGATGAGGCCGAACAGATTGAAACTTAATCCAGACAAGACAGAGGTCCTGCTCAGTCGAAAGGCCAAACAGGGCAAAGGGTCACAGCCTGTGTTGGACGGAAGGGGTGACACCCCCCTGAAGACGCAGGTTCGCAGCCTGGGAGTGATCCTGGACTCATCGCTGAGCCTTGGAACCCCAGGTCTCGGCGGTGGCCAGGGGAGCTTTTTGCACAGTTAAGACTCGTGCGCCAGCTGTGCCCGTACCTTGGGAAGTCTGACTAGGCCACGGTGCTCCACGCTCTGGTCACACCCCAAATAGACTACTGCAACGCACTCTACGTGGGGCTGCCTTTGAAGACAGTTCGGAAGTTACAACTAGTCCAACGGGCGGCAGCCAGGTTACTAACGGGAGCGACATACAGGGAGCATACCACCCCCCTGCTGTGTCAGCTCCACTGGCTGCCTGTCCACTTCCGAACTCAATTCAAAGTGCTGGTCTTGACCTTTAAAGCTCTATACCAGTGTTTCCCAACCTTTTTTGTGCCGAGGCACATTTTTTACATTTACAAAATCCTGGGGCACACCACCAACCAAAATGACACAACATGTTTTATGGCGTTTCCGCACCTCTTTTTCACAACAGGCTGCATATGCAGGGGACAAAGACACCGCCTCTCACCAGCCTGCATCTCCCTCTACGTCCAGGCCCGGGAGGGGAGGGGGGAGCGCGTGACGTCACTGGACACCTCAGGGCAGCGCTGGGGGGACGACGCACACACACAGAAATCTCACCACCATCACATTTCCCATAGGCCTAAGAATGAGCTCCCCTGATCCAAAATGAACATTTTCAAAACAATATGTGTATGTGTGTATTATATAATGATAATAAGAGATGTAATAACAAAATAATAATAATCATTTCGGAGGGCATGTAAGACAGCCCTTTTTGGGTTGGCCTTTAATTAGGTGCTCGGGGTGATAACTCAGATGTATGTCCTCCTAACCCACGCTTTGACTTTTGTAACTGTTTTAATGTGGCTTTGTTTGTTTTTATGCTTTTATTGATTGTAATCGGCCGCATGCCGTTGTTACGCCGTGCCGTCCTGTATTTTTGATGTGATCCGCCCCGAGCCTGCTGGGAGGAGCGGAATATAAAAGTGAACTATAAATAAATAAATAAATAAAATAAATAATAATAACCCGTTATTGATACCCCGCCACCATCTCTCTCCCCAGGGGACTCTGGGCGGCTTACATGAGGCCAAGCCCAAAGACACACAATAACAACACAACAGCAAATAATAATAAAACCATACAATCCATATAACTCACATATCAACAATAACACAAATAAGTTTAAAACCTTATGGCCGGGCCAGATGTAATATATTAAAAATTTTTAAATAAATAAACCCTGGACGCAAACAAAGGTAGAGGGGGGGGGGAAGTGCGTGACGTCACTGGACACCTCAGGGCAGCGCGGGGGACACACACACACACACACACAGAAATCTCCCCACCATCACGTTTCCCATAGGAGGCCTCAGAATGAGCGCCCCTGATCCAAAATGTTTGGGACCAAAAACGTTTTGTGTATGTGTGTATTAGGAGGCTGTCCAGACTTTGAACCGGTGCTTGTCCGCTGTGTCGGACTGGATGAGGGCTAGCAAAGACACATAATAACAAGGCCACAGCAAATAATACAACCATACAATCAATACATGCCACGGTGGTCCATGCTCTGGTTACATCCCGTATAGATTACTGCAATGCTCTTTATGTGGGGTTGCCTTTGAAGACTGTTCAGAAGCTGCAACTAGTCCAACGGACAGCAGCCAGGTTGATAACAGGAGCGGCACTCAGGGAGCGTACAACTCCTCTGTTGTGCCAGCTCCATTGGCTGCCAGTTTGCTACCGGGCACAATTCAAAGTGCTGGCTTTAGCCTTTAAAGCCCTAAACGGTTCTGGTCCAACTTACCTATCCAAACGCATCTCTCCCTATGAACCATCGAGATGTTTAAGATCATCCGGAGAGGCCCTGCTCTCAGTCCCGCCTTCTTCGCGGGCGCGACTGGCGGGGACGAGAGACAGGGCCTTAGCAGTGGTGGCTCCTCGGCTTTGGAACGCCTCCCTAAAGACATCAGATGACCCCCCTCCCTCCTGACGTTTCGCAAGAAAGTCAAGACCTGGCTGTTTGAGCAGGCATTTGCTGATGAAATGTAACCGTTTAATGAGATATATGGAATGACGACGATGTGATGGAAACTGATTGCAACATGACGCTGAGACTGCAATTGTATGTTTTTAATTGTTAATTTGTTGTTATATGGTTTTTGGGAGGTTTTTTTTGCCTTGTTGCTTGTGTTGAGGGCAGAGACTGCCTGCGTAAACCATCCCGAGTCGCCTTCGGGCTGAGAGGGGTGGTATAGAAACATGACAAATAAATAAATAAATATTGCTAACAATATTGCAATATGTTGTAGTGCAATATGATGTGTAGTGCTAATGTTGTGCTATGACAGTAATGTTAATTGTTGTTTTTTTCAGTTTGCTGTAAGCCACTCCGGCGATATTGTTATATGTACATTGTAAGCCACTCTGGCATTATTGTTGTTTGCTGTAAACCGCTCTGAGTCCCCTTCAGGGTTGAGAAGGGCGGCATATAAAAATAGTAAGTAAATAAATAATTAATAAATAATAATATAACTCACATATAAACAATAACACAAAAAAGTTAATCCAAAATGTTTGGGACCAAAAACGTTTTCAAAACAGTATGTGTATGTGTGTATTATAAAATGATAATAATAGATATAATAACAAAATAATAATAATAATACAATAATACTATTAATTAAAAAAACCCTTTATTTATACCCCGCCACCATCTATCTCCCCTAGGGGAGGCCAAGCCCAAAGACACATAACCACAACACAACAGCAAATAATACAACAGTACAATCAATATAACTCACATATAAACAATAACACAAAAAGTTTAAAACCTTATGGCCGGGCCAGATGTAATATATTAAATTTTTTAGAATAAATAAACAAAGGTAGGATGTATCTATACACACACACACAACCCTTCCCCTGCCACATGTGGCTGTGGCCCAGTCTAGTGATCTGGAAAATAATGAGAAAGTCTTGGTTTCTAATCTGTGTCATGTTTCGATGCTCGTGGGTAAACAGTATTTCTTGCTGCTTCTTTGTCAGTGTTGATGTGAATATTGCCTGGTTTGCATGCTCTGGAACATGGAACATATCATTGTCCTTCTTTAGGGGTCCCTTTCAAATCCAAGTTTCTATATCTCTGTATGTCTGAATCATGTCTATCTCTCTATATCTATGGCTGGATGGCTCTTTGTCAGGAGGGCTTTGACTACATTTTCTTGCCCTAGTGAAGGGTGTTGTACTGGACGGCCTAAAGTATTTTCTGTTGGCCATGGGGGTTCCGTGTGGGAAGTCTGCCCCAATTATGTCGTCGGTGGGGTTCAGAATGCTCTTTCATTGTAGGTGAACTATAAATCCTAGTAGCTATAAGTCCTAAATGTCAAAGTCTATTTCCCCCAAACTCCATCTCTGTTCATATTTGGGCATATGGAATATTCGTGCCAAGTTTGGTCCAGATCCATCATTGTTTGAGTCCACACTACTCTCTGGACATAGGTGAACTACAACTCCCAAAGTCAAGGTCAATGCCCACCAAACCCTTCTAGTGTTTTATGTTGGTCATGGGAGTCCTGTGTGCCACGTTTGGTTCAATTCCATCATTGCTGGAGTTCAGAATGCTCTTTGATTGTAGGTTAACTATAAATCCCAGCAACTACAGCTCCCAAATGACAAAATCATTTTTTGAGTGGTGGTCACTCCTTGGATTAGTAGATGTCTTGTGACCAAATTTGGCAGCAGTTCGCCCAGTGGTTTTTCAGTTACTTTAATCCCACAAACATAGATTACATTTTTATTTCTATAGATATAAAATACCTGTATTTGCAGATATCTATTTATTTATATCTTATTTCTGGACATTATTATTCTTTGTATGATTTTTTCCCTGTATTTTATGTTAAATGTGCTTTGATTTCTATTGCATTACATTGTGAGCCGCTTTGGGTCCCATTAGGGAGAAAAGTGGGATATAAATAAAGATTTATTGTTATTATTATGCCATTTTATTTATTACCCGCCTCTTGTATTACTTGAGGTAGGACACAACAAATTCAAAAACAAAGCAACATAAAATATATACAATAAATGACATAGATAAAAACACAAACATATATTTTAAAAAAACTTGCACCAAACACAGATACAGATAAATATGTAACGAGAAAATTTGGACATGAAACCTACTTTTATACCTGGAATCCATTGCACCGTATAGCCTGGAGGTAATTTATGCAATATTTCTTAATTTTGAATAATCAGAAAGCCGAAGTGTCACTGAGATTTTCACTATCTCAAATAACTGATAACAACTTTGTTGAATTGGTATGAATAAGTTTTATTGTTCTAGCCATAGGCCATGACAAATTAAGCGCACATATTAGTGTCATCCAAAGTACACATCACAATACAAAACTTCAGTACAAATATTAAAACTCATTAAAACTGACTCTTTAAATTCCAGTCATGTCTACAATGCACTCCAACACCCTGTACTATTTCCCACCCTTCACTAAGGATTTTACTAGTTTCGCACGGATATTTTGAGCTGCCTCTGCAAAAGTGGCAACCTTTATTGTTATATCTTTAGAGTAGTCTGCTAGCAAATCCTTAATCACTGCTGTCTGCTGCCAAGCCACCCTATCCTCCAGAAGCCCTCCTAGAATCTTCTTTCTGGGATCCGTATACAGAGGGCAATGTACCGTGTTTCCCGAAAGTAAGACAGCGTCTTACTTTCTTTTCCCCCAAAAAGTCCCCCCACGGCTTACTTTCGGGTACGTCTTATATAACCCAAGACGTGCCCGTCGCCGCCACGCCCCCGCCGCCGTGCCACCGCCGCCGCACCCGGCCCCATCGGCCGCGGCACACCTCCATGCACACCTTTCCGCCAGGCCTCCAAGGGAGGGGGAAGAGAGCCAGAGGCGTGGCGAGCGGCGGCGTGCGTCACTCTGACGCGGCGCTGCCTTGCCATGCCCCTGGCTCCTTTCCCCTCCCTTCCTTGGGCGAAAGAAGGGAGGGAAAGGAGCCGTGGGCGCGACGAGGCAGCGCCGCGTCAGAGTGACGCTCCTTTCCCCTCCCTTCCTTGGGACGAAAGAAGGGAGGGGGAAAGGAGCCGTGGGCGCAACGAGGCAGCGCCGCGTCAGAGTGACGCGCGCCGCTTCGCCACGCCTCTGGCTCTCTTCCCCCTCCCTTCCTTGGAGGCCTGGCGGAAAGGTGTGCCGCGGAGGTGTGCCGATGGGTTGGTTGCGGCGGCAGCGGCGCGGTGGCGCGACGAGGTACGGCTTACTTTCGGGGTACGGCTTATATTAGCCGACCCCCCTGACACCCCCGATACGTCTTACAATCGGGGGTGTCTTACTTTCGGGGAAACACGGTAGTAAGTAATGTGTTAGATTCTCAATCGCTCCTGAACCACATATACATAATCTTTGGGAATAAGGTGTTCCTCTATATCTTCCCTCCAGCCAGGCTGAAGGCATTGTCTGAAACCGCAAGGCTGGAAAGGCTTTCCTGAGGGTCAGCATGGTTAATTCTTGCAAGTACTCTTGGTGGTATTGATCACTCTTAAATAGGGGAAGACAGGTGGAAAATTTCTGCTTTAGACTATCCTTCATGGTCTCGATCACATCCACATCCATTATTTTATCCCCAATGGTCTTCTTATCCAGTTTCATTAGTGTTGTTATCGAGCCGTCAAAATACTGGTGTACCAAAGACGAGCAATATTGAGTCCAGCCGCCCCACTTTTGTTGCTCAATCATACATTGCTTAGTCAATGTTGAATTGGTAATACTTGCTACAGACAGCTTTTTTCCTAATTCTTTTCTAATTTGTTGTTTTCAAATGTCTTATTTGTAAAGTGATGACACATTTCAGGCCTAAACAAAAAATACAATCAAATTGAGGGCCTTGGACCACTGCTATGCATTTGTGAAAATTGGGATTGAATTTTTGATCGTTTTTAAATTGTGGGAATAAGGTTTTTTAGGGGGATTCACAGAATATAAAAGAACCTATGTTTTGTATGCATCTTACCATTTTTTATCGCCATCCCTGCTGTATAGTCTTCTAGAGAAATATGAAATGTGTCCTAGTACCTGACCAAATTAGGTTAATCATTTCAAATCATGTTATGCCAGGAGATGCTTTATTACATGGGAAAATTCTAATATTCTCTTCAATTAATTACTTGCACTACCATTTCCAGCATGACTCTCATATTTCTCCTGAAGTGTAGCTTTCATTTTCTACCCCTTAGTTGTAGGATTTCATTTTCTTTGTATGATACCTTTAAAAATAACAATTCAATCTCCTTATTTTGTAGAATAACCTGGGTATCCTCTGGTCAGAAAGAGATGACATTAAGACAGCGCAGACATATTTGGAATCTGCAGAGGCTTTGTATAACCAGTACATGAAAGAGGTAATACGTTGAAATAATTTGCTTTGTGTTTCTGTAGTGTGTCCATTCTTGGATGTGAGAGTAATTGAATTTCAAATCTGATGTTGATAAGCTGTAGTCATAACATAAGAAGCAAGTTGTCTGGGCGCACGATTGTTGAATTTTAGTTCATATGTTGTGAAACTGAGAGCCAGTATCTTCCACTTAGGAGCCATTCTTTTAGAAATTGTTAATAGTATCTAGCAAATCTATCTAGCAGTTTAATTTCATTTTTATGCTGAGTTTCAAAATTGCTGCAATTTTAGCAAGGTGTGAAGTGTAAGCTTGTGTCCAAAGTTATTGAAATTTCTATTTAATTTTACTTTTATAATACTATATATTTATATTTAACTTACTTGGTTTTGGATACTGTGTTTTTGTATTTGAGTTTTTGGGGTTTTATGTTAGTACTAGCTGAACCGGCCACGCGTTGCTGTGGGATGTTTGTAACTATATATATATATATATATATATATACACACACACACACACTTAATTATTAAACGCGTTGCTGTGGCATTGTGTGGTGGTATGGAAAATTAAGTAGGAAAGAAGCAAAAAAGAAAGTAGAGAATGAAATAGCATTCCTTCCTTCCTTCCATCCTACCTTTCTTCCCTCCCTGTTTCCTTCCTTGTTTCACTGTTGATTTCCTGTTATTCCATCTTCCTTGTTTTCCTCTTTCCTGTGGCCCAGTCTGTATATATGTGTTTTGTGTGTGTATGTATGTATATATATATGTGTGTGTGTGTGTATGTGTATGCTCCTGTTTGTGTGTATATGTATATTGTGTATGTGTGTTTGTATATGTATATACGTGTATATGTGTTGTGTGTATGTATGTGTGCATGTATATGTGTATGTCTTTATGTATATGTGTGTGTATATATATGTGCTTGTATGTGTATATATGTAGATATGTGTATGTAGATATGTATGTGCATGTGGCAAAGAACAACAGCAACATCCCTTCCTGCCTTTTGTTCTTGCTCTCCCCCGTCTTCCTCATCCTTCAGCTCTTTCCTCCTTCCTTCCGTCTTTTCTTTCCCTCCTTTCCCCCTATTCTTTCCTTTTCTCTATCACTCCTCCTTCCCTTTCTTTCCCTCCCTCAGTTCCCTTCCTCCCTTCTATATCTATGGCTGGATGACTCTGTCAGGAGGGCTTTGATTATGTTTTCTTGCCCTGGTGCAGGGAGTTGGACTGGATGGCCTTCAGGCAGCATTTCTCAACCTAGTCCCTGCCTTCCCACGTATTCCTCTGCCATTGACAGAGCTATCTGGTTTTTTTTACAGCATCATGAACATTGTTGGAATTTTATAAATACATCAGAAGATAGCATCAATATAAAATGAAAATTGTATGCTTTACTATTAACACATATGCACTACATTTCTTCAGTTCTAAGATACACTGTGTTGCCCCCATATAAACATATCTAAAATTAAGATGTTTCTTAGAATTGATGTATAAAGAGGGTGGGGTGGGGGGAGAGGGCTTTTTTCTGTTGGTACTGGAATTCCTGTGCATCTTACAACTGATGGCATTTTAGAACTGAAGAAATATGGTAATGTAACTCAATAATAGTTTAGTTAAATGTTTTCAATAAGCTTGTGTTTATTGTTCTGCTATAATGCTACACAGAACAAAGCGGCTTTAGTTATCTTAAAACCCCTCTTCTAAATTTCGGTAAGATGTATAATAGGCTAAACTCTTGATGCATAGCAAGCAGCATTCTGAGTTGTTGACTGTTGTGCCATTGCATTTGCACAATGGGTCCTTTGTGAGACCTTCCGAGGCATTATTTATACAGTGCGCTGCCTCGGGAGGCTTTTCCAGCCCTCTGGCACGACTCCTAGAAAAAAACAGTGGATGCTATACAAATCCTGAACTGCAATACTGAAAATATTTATATTTATTTATTTATTTTATTTATTATTCAATCTTATATACCACTCCTTTCAGCAGGCTCGGGGCGGTTTACACAATACATATAAAACAATTACAGCGCAATTTAATATAACAATACTAAAAGCATAAAACCACAACAACAATACAAGAGCACAATACATTTCACTTTATTGGTCTTGATTCTATTTCCCTGAATTTATTTTTAGTTAATCTGACTATGATAGAGCTGTGGAGAGAGGGCTCCCTGTCTCTCGTCTCTCAGGTCTCTGATCTCTCCCATTTACATCTCACCTTGTTGCAAGGTGCTAGTTGGCCGATTTCCATAAGTGTTTTTCTGCCATTTCCATAATGTCACAATTCATACTCTTGCAGTGTGTTCAATCCTATGGTTAGAGACTCCTGTTCCCTCTGTTCCACAGGGTTAAAAAAGAAATTGTTTTTTTAATTCACAAAATACAATGCAATATGTCCTTGAAATATATTTTAAACTAGTTTATATATCCAGCATTTTCTGGGTGTTGGAGGGACCAGTGACTTCCTGCTTTTATCCTTTCTTACTCTTTCTTTCTTCCTCTCCTCTTATACCTTTCCCCCTTTTCTTCCTTCCTCCCTTCCCCTCATACACATGTCACCTTTCTTTCCCAGTGTCATCACAGAGGGCAAAAGACAGATGGACAGACTTTGACTTCTATTTGTATAGACAGATGTGTCTGACTCTCTATTCTGATGAATTTGGGGTGGTAGCATACAGTAATTTCAACAACTGATGTGTGGGTTTTGAGACTATTTTCCAGCGTTTAAATGGAGATAAAAGAAGACCCTTCTATGTATACATATGTAATGTCTATATGGCTTGGAAGATCCAGATCCAGCTGAAAATCTGAATGTGTGTACAGAATCTTGTGGGAAGAGGTGCTTGAGTTGTTTGATTCAGTGGGGGGACTGTTGATTCAGGGGGACGGGACACACACATTACTTCAGGTTTTAATTTAAAGCTCTCTCAATTTGGGGGTGGGGAGGTTGCTTGCTGGAGTGGATTTGTTCATCAGTAATTTAAAAACAATTTGTGACCGTTTTCTTTTATTGATGTCCATGGAGTATCAGGACTTACAATCAAGTTACCATTTATTACATTTTACAGGAAGCACTTTGTGTTCTTTAATTATTCATGAGATGCTTCGACGGATGACTTGTTCTTCAGCCTAATCATAAATAAAATATTGTAAGGGATCACAACAGTTGTTCCAAATGACTCACGAGGAGACTGCTTGGATATCAGTTCAAACTTTACTGCAGGCGTCCAAATAGGGTTAAAGCTGAAAGTGGGCTGCACAGCAAAGCCCAGTTCTTAAATAGCATTTTCAAAACAAGCAGTTCCCTCCCAGCAAAGAGGCCCGCGCCTTTTCTCCTGCCAAGATTGCTCGGGTGTTTCTTCTCAAGGCCAAGCCAACAGGTGTTTGTCTGGTGATATGATGTCAGAGTCTAAACTCCCAGCCCCCCATCTGAGGCTGGGAGCATGGGCTCTTACATGTGTTGATTCTCCTACCTTTATCTTTTGTATCTGCACCGGGAATGTGGCGCAGCTGGCTAAGTGTCAGCTGCATAAGATCTCTCTGACCAGTAGGTCATGAGTTCGAGGCCTGCCCGGGTTGAGGTGGGTGCTCAGCCTTTAAGTGTAGCCTGCTGTCGACCTTTGCAGCCCGAAAGACAGTTGCATCTGTCAAGTAGGAGATAAAGGTACCACATTAAGTAGGGAGGCAAATTTTGACTGAATTATGAGGCCATTAAAGAACTCCAGGAATGCTGAGGAATGCAGAAGGAACAACAAGGGACACTGGGAACGCTGAAAGATGAGTGCGTCAGCTCCCCCTGGTGGCCAGAGTTTCCCTCTGTTCGTCTATATGTGTGTATGTGGAAACGGCAGGGATTGTCTGCTATGTATGTGTACCTGTAATCCGCTCTGAGTCCCCTTCGGGGTGAGAAGAGTGGAATATAAATAAAGTAAATAAATAATAAATAAATCAACAAGGGACGCTGGGAACGCTGAGAGATGAGGAGTGCGTCAGCTCCCCCTGGTGGCCAGAGTGTGCCTCTGTTTGTCTATATGTTGTGTATGTGGAAACGGCAAGGATTGTCTGCTAAGTATGTGTACCTGTAATCCGCTCTGAGTCCCCTTCGAGGTGAGAAGAGCGGAATATAAATAAAGTAAATAAATAAATAACTACTCTTGTTTGAGAATAGTGAATGCCTAATGCTGCCAAGGGTCTTTGCTGCTATACATTTTGAAAATCCTTCTCAAAGTAGTGGATTGCATTTCTGCTATTTCAAGGACGATTTTGTGTGCGGAGGGGGGAAACTTGCAGAAGTACACTTAGGTTTGCATGAACATTGTTTGGACATATGCAGACGATGTTTTAATAAGTCACCAGAGTCGACTGCCGCAGATGTTGTTGGTACTTGTTTTGTGGAATACAAATATTTTCAGGAGCTATTAAGGTGCTTCATTGGAAGAAAAAGAAGGAATCCACAGCTCTCCGGACAGTGTTGGGCTACATATTAATCCTCCCTAAATGCTTGTCATCTTAGCTGGGGCTCATGGAGGATGGAGCCAGCTTTTTTTGAATGAGCACAACTTTCCTGTAAGCACTTTTTATTTTTCTATAAGCACTTTTTAGCGGAACTAAAATGCAAGTAGTACAATGGAAATTTCCTGTATTGATTATCTTAACTGTATGTTGTGTTTTGCAGAATGGAAACCCTCCCCTGGATTCCAGTGAACATTTTATGACTGAAGAAGAGAAGCTTTCTGATCAAGAAAGATCAAAAAGGTAGGTGTTCACTGAGGAAGGAGTTAGAATTGGGTTGATGGGTGGTTATCTCTTTGAAAATTAAACCCGAAAACCCTGTTTCCTCAGATTTGAAAAGGTCTATACTCATACGCTGTATTATTTGGCCCAAGTCTACCAACACCTGGAAATGATTGAGAAGGCTGCACAGTATTGCCATACTACCCTCAAACGCCAGCTTGAGTATAGTGGCTACTACCCAGTAGAATGGGCTCTCAATGCAGCTACTTTGTCTCAATATTATCTCACAAAGGTAATCATTTAAATGTTCTTCCGTATCCATCTAATTTACCTTGATACCGGTCATGTGATTTGCATTGTCAGGGAATGGGTTGGATCTACACTCGTTGTTAGGAAGCTATAGCACTTTATCTCTTCAAGGACTACTGTGCCCATCATCCTACAGTGTTGTGTGAGCTGATTGGCCTTGATGGGACTGGGAGGTCAGCAACATTTAGAGCAGTGTTTCCCAACCTTTTTTGAGCCGCGGCACACTTTTTACATTTGCAAAATCCTGGGGCACACCACCAACCAAAATGACACTCTAACACAGTAATACATATAGTTAATATGTTTTTAAATGTATTTATACACTCAGTGTGAAACCTGGGCCTGTTTCAATGAACACAACATAGATATCCTGGCAAGAATGGCAGAAAGACACAAACTTAACACACAGAACTCCCATAACCAAGAGAAAATGCTATAAGAGTTTGGTGGGCATTGACCTTGGGTTTTGGAGTTGTAGTTCACCTATATCCAGAGAGCACTCTGGACTCAAACAATGTTGGATCAGGACCAAACTTGGCATGAATACGCAATATGCCCAAATATGAACACAGATGGAGTTCAGGGGAAATAGACCTTGACATTTGGGAGTTGTAGTTGCTGGGATTTATAGTTCCCCTACAATCAAAGAACATTCTGAACCCCACCAATGATAGAACTGGGCCAAACTTCCCACACAGAACCCCCAGGAGGCAAGAGGAGGTCTCTACTTGGGGAAAGGGAGGCGGGCCTTCCCAATGCATGGAGAGGGAGAGACCAAGTAGACATCGGGTGGGGAGGGGGGTGTTTGTAATTTTGTCCCTTTATCGAGGTAGGTTTCTTAGGGTTTTTATACTTCAACACACTAGACTCCCCTTCCCCCGGGAGGTTCCAATTTCCCACGGCACACCTGATGATCGCTCACAGCACACTAATGTGCCCCGGCACACTGGTTGGGAAACACTGATGTAGAGTATCACAGCATTGATCAAAGTTGATTGAATCTCAGCCCTGTTGAAATCAGCGAAGCCAAAGGCCAACCAAAGTAGTTTGGCTCCAGATCTTGTTTTTGATGGACAGAACGTTCCTATAAATAAAGCTTTTGAACTTCTGGAGCATTTCTCATTGTCAGGAATGCCTAGGAATTTGGTTTTGCCTACCAGTATTTCTGCCCATCCCTGAAGCTCCATCCCAGAGATCTGCTCCAGAGGATTAGGAAGTAATCTGGAGAACATGAAAGGTGGTGCTGGAGGGGGAACAAATAGGCAAATATCACCCTGGGAGTATTCCTTCTGCTGGAAACAGGCAAGAGGTCCACACCATTGCCTGTTTTTAAAGGACTTGAATTACTTGTAAGTTCTAGGCAGCTGACTGTACTAACAGGGCATACACAAAACTGAGTTAGGAGTTAGGTTATCAACTCTGGCATGTTCCAGGTTTGCTTTGAAAGCATCCCTTTTGTCTAATTCCTTTGTACCCTTTTAATATATTTGCAAAGCTTGCATGAACCAGGTTACATAAAAATTAGATACTGAAATATTTCAAATTCTAAATTTTGTCAGATGTCCTAGAAATGAAACAAATAAAACATTTCTCCTTATTCCCAGCAAGGACTGGTTTGTTTTTGTGTTTTTTATTTTCAATTTAAGTATTCATAAAAACAATGAAACAAATCTATATGCATGTATATATAAATAAACCAATACAACACTACCTAACATCTATACCAGGGGTGCCCACACTTTTTCAGCATGCGAGCTACTTATATTAAAACGAAGTCAGAAAGATCTACCTACCTCCTCCAGGCTGGGGAGGGGGGGGGGCTGGGCGGGTCTTGGCCAGAGGGGGGCGGGGCCAGGCCACACCAAGCCCCGGCCCCTCCCCTCTGGCTTTGGAGCTCCCAGCAGCCTCTCCAGGCTTGAGGATGGCAGTGCCAAGCCAGTGGTGGCATAGCTAGCACAAGGCTGGCTTGGCATTGCCATCCTCAAGCCTGAGAAGCTGCTGGTAGAGCGGAAGCCACAGGGGGGTGGAGCCAGGCCGCACCAAGTCCCGGCCCCTCTGGCTTTGGAGCTCCCAGCAGCTTCTCCAGGCTTGAGGATGGCAATGCCAAAGCTATTCAGGTAGAGCAATTAGTACAGTAAGCAACGGTATGTCAAAATATCATATATTCACAATCAAATAGTAAACATTTCATATGCCACAATGGGATGACTCAAGTACAAAAGTAAGGGTACAGGTGGATAAACCACAATGTGAGTACACCAATACAATGAACATTCAGTTAGTAACATGCATAATAGCAACATGCATACAGTATAGTCATCATAATAGTCAATGGAGAAGCCAAGAAAGAAGAAAATCCTTCCTTGTTGTTAGGTCGCTACAGTTCTAGATAAACCTTAAGAGTACCGTTATCAGTGGCTCAGAGCTGTAGGTGGTGGTGGGAGGATCCCAGGGTAGACCATGTCAAGCGGAGAGGCAATTGGAGCACAGGAGACGCTCAGTGTGGCCAGGAATTACAAGGCGCATGTGCGGACATGCGCAGTGGCGTGCCGCTAGTGTTTATGGGCATCGTAGTTCAAGAAGGACGCTCAACAGGCCTAATTGCGCAATGCGCATGTGCGGGATTCGCTCAATGGCGGCCCGCAGTGAATGTTGGTCTATGTAGTTTGTAGGGAATTAGGCTCTGGAGACATCCAGGGTGTATCTATAGAGTTGGCAATTGCCGAAGATCATAAGTTCTTGTCTCGCAGTTCCCCACATAAGTGAGGGCAGCAGAGGAGAATGCCTGATGGTGGGAGCTCACTCCAAGGCCGGCGGAGGGCCGTTTCGTCACAAGGACTTCTTCAGAGGCAACGTTTAGGAAAATTAGGCGTCCTCAGGGACAGTTAATCTTCATGAGTTATCTAAGTTACACGGAGGATGGACCATCCCATCAGCAGGAAATGGCCACGGAAGGATTTTCTTCTTTCTTGGCTTTTGGCTTCTCCATTGACTATTATGATGACTATACTGTATGTATGTTGCTATTATGCATGTTACTAACTGAATGTTCATTGTATTGGTGTACTCACATTGTGGTTTATCCACCTGTACCCTTACTTTTGTACTTGATTCATCCCATTGTGGCATATGAAATGTTTACTATTTGATTGTGAATATATGATATTTTGACATACCATTGCTTACTGTACTAATTGCTCTACCTGAATAGCTTTTCCAGTTTACTCACTACGGTGTTTTGAGTGATGGCAATGCCAAGCCAGTGGTGACATAGCTAGCACAAGGCTGGCTTGGCATTGCCATCCTCAAGCCTGGAGAAGCTGCTGGTAGAGCGGAAGCCAAAGGGGGCGGAGCCAGGCTGCACCAAGCCCCGCCCCCCTCTGGCTTTGGAGCTCCCAGCAGCTTCTCCAGGCTTGAGGATGGCAATGCCAAGCCAGTGGTAGCATAGCTATCACAAGGCTGGCTTGGCCCTGCCCTCCACAAACCTGGAGCAGCTGCTGGGAGTGCCGAAGCCGGGGAAGGGGCGGGGCTTGGCATGGCCTGGCTCCGCCCCCTCTGAGAAACGCCCCATCCGGTTGGGATTGACCTCCTTCGGTCCCGGGATCGCAATCGGCTTCCTGGGCAGCCCTGATCTATACAATATTCATATTTGGTTATACTCTCCCCTCCTCCCATCCCTCCTATTTTGATGACTTCCCATCCCTTGGGTTGGAGACATTCATATATAATTTCTTTATTCCTTCTGATTACATTGTTTTTCTATTTGTTCTGCTGGCCTAATAGTTATTGTTTATTAATCCCTTAAACAGATTCTAACAGATTAAATTTTGAAACCTTTCACTATTTTTTAAAATAAATTTAGAAATGGCTCCTAGTCCTTGATGAAGTTTTTTTGTCAGCCATTGCTAATTTGTCCATTTCTGCAATTTTAAGGACTTAAACCATCAATTCTTCTATTGTTTGGTGGTCCTCCCTCTTCCAAAGCTGCTTAGTTTTTAATGCCCCCAAAATAGGTTCACATCTAAACTATGTATATCAACCTATTCTCAGAAATGTGTCTACGTATATGGATAATTAAACCAACTCTTACATTTAAAGAAATCAGTATAATGTCAACCGCCATTTAAGGAAGTGGCTGTATGCACCTACTGCTATTTGAATATACCGAGATTTCCTTTTGCATAGAAATGTGATTGTATAACTATGGAAATATTGGCATTTACAGATGTAAACACAATTGTCAGCCAACAGTATAAATAGAAAATTAATTGTTCCAGCTAAGAAGCTGGAAGGCACATAGAAGGTTATGCCTCCTATTTGCGCTGACAGCTTTGTCTTTTTTTGAGGGGGACTTGGATGCTTATAAAAATACAATTCTATCATTTTTAGATTTTCTGCTGTGCAGTGTTAGTAATTCGTCTTACTGGCAACACTTCTGGATATCCAGTTTCAGAACAGTAATGTTCTGAACTCTCTAAGTGAAATATGTAGGCAGTTCTGTGCCAAGGAGACATGTCACCCTGTTCTCTCTCCACAGCAATGTTTCATGGAATCCAGGCATTGTTTAGCTTCCGCCAGTGTCATCTTCAGCCAGGCTGGACAGGTGCCATCTTCGGAGGACAGTAAGTCATCCCATTACAATCTAAATTTATTGGGTAAGAGTGGATGCTTTGCTCCCTCTGCATAGTTTTAGTAATTACTTTCCCTCTTCATTCTGATCCGGTCACACCAATTCTACTGATGTGGAGAAAAAATAGACGAGGCCACAGTTCAGCTAAGATCCCTGGCTTTCTACATAAAGTAGCAGGTCCCAAGGATTAGAGCAGGGGTGCCCACACTTTTTCAGCATGCGAGCTACTTAAACTAAAACCAAGTCAGAAAGATCTACCAAGAGAGAACAGGGCGGAGCTGGGGAAGGGGGCGGGGCTTGGTGGGGCTTGGCCCGCCCCTCCCTCCCTCTGGCTTCAGCATTCCCACTGCTTCTCCGGGGTAGAAGAGGGTAATGCCAAGCCAGTGGTGGCATAGATAGCCACCACTGGCTTGGCATTACCCCCCTTCTACTCTTGAGAAGCTGTGGAAATGCTGAAGCTGGCGGAGGGGGCGGAGCTTGGTGAGGCTTAGCTCCGCCCCTTTTCCTCTGGCTTTAGCATTTCCACAGCTTCTCCAGGGTACAGAAAGGTTATGCCAAGCCAGTGGTGGCTATCTATGCCACCACTGGCATGCAGGGCCAGCCTGACCTTTTCCGGGGGAGTACGCGAAGTAAATTTTGGCGCCCCCCCCCCGGCCGCCGCATCATGCTTCCGCCGCTTCCGCCACCGCCACTTTCGCACAGCCGGCCCCCGTGGGCCGGGCTGCACCACACCTCCGAAGCACGGACTGTAGTTACTTCTGGGCATGCGCAGAAATGTCTGTGCTTCGGGAGGCGTGCTGCAGCCTCCCGAAGCACTACGTTTCTGCGCATGCGCGAATGTCGCGCATGTGCACTGCGGCCCGAGCGCACCTGCGCGCTGGCTCCAAAGCCGCAGGCGCGCGGGACTCAGTGCCCATAAGACATTCGGCGCATGCACAGAAGCAACTACAGGCACTGTAGCGCATGTAGTTGCTTCTGGGCATGCGCAGAAATGTCTGTGCTTCGGGAGGCGTGGTGCAGCCGGCCCACGGGGCCGGCTGTGGGGCGGCACCGGGCGGCGGCAGGGCGGGCGCGAGCGAGGTGGTGCCGCGGCGCCCCTCCCAGCTGGTGACGCCCGCCCAGCCGGTGGCGCTCTACGCGGCCGCTTACATGGCGGAATCGATGTGGCCGCCTCTGCTGGCATGGCATTACCCTCTTCTACCCAGGAGAAGCAGTGGAAATGCTAAAGCTGGCGGAGGGGGCGGGGCTTGGCTCCGCCCCTCCCCTCTGGCTTTAGCATTTCCACTGCTTCTCCTGGGTAGAGGAGGGTAATGCCAAGCCAGTGGTGGCATAGATAGCCACCACTGGCTTGGCATAACCTTTCTGTACCCTGGAGAAGCTGTGGAAATGCTGAAGCTGGCGGAGGGGGCGGGGCTTGGCGGGGCATGGCTCCGCCCCCTCAGAAGCGTCCCATCCAGCTGGGATTGACCTCCCTGGGTCCCAAGATCGACCAGTCGATCGCGATCGACTTTCTGAGCACCCCTGGATTAGAGGAAGTATTTAAAATCAGCACTTTGACTTATCCTGTGCTTTTTGCATCTACAACTAGCAGCCAGTTCTGCAACACACAGCACAGAAGCCCTGGTCTGCGATGGTCCATTGAATCAGAGCAGGGTAGCCATTCCCTTTCCTAATGACTCTGTTCTCTTTTGTTGTTTTGAACATCTTATAAGCTGCTTTGAGGGCACTGGTTAGTATATAGAGCAGGGGCGGGCAACCTACGGCCCGCGGGCCGGATTCGGCCCGGAAGCCGGTTCTGTCCAGCCTGGGGAGAAGGGCGTTGGGGGCGGGGCCAAGAGGAAGGGGTGCTGCAGCCGCCATCCCATTGCAGGCTCTGCGTCGGCAGACAGGCCGGAGGAGCAGTGGCTTTGAAGTGCCTGCATCCCTGCAGGCGATCTGGGCCTGCAGTGGGAGCACTCGGCGACCTGCGGGGGCTTATTGTCTTCCGGGTTGCCAGGGGATGAGCCGCCTCAGATCGCCAATGCTTCCCCTGCAGGCCCAGCTCACCTGCTGCTCTTCTCTCCGATCGCCTGCGCGGTGGAGGCAGAGAGAGGGTGGAAGGGAAGGAGGGCGGAGGGGAGGAAGGAAGAGGCCTCGGGCGACGAGGGCGGCGAAGCAGCCGAGCTCCTGAGGGGCCTCTGACCTCCACGTTCAAAGAGTCCCCGCCTTCCTCCGAGCTCCCTTCGGAGCCCCCCCGGTGGGTGAGCAGCAGGCAAGCAGAGAGGGCGAGCAAAGAAGGCAGGCAGGCAGACAGTCTCTCTGAGGCAGGCCACACACACGCTGGGTCCGCTTTGTCATCCTCTGGGCTAGGTCCATTGGGCCATTCCATCTTGGGATCCTTCCTCTCTTGAGGATGTCAGCCTTCATCTTGGTTCGCAACTTGTCTTCTTGAATTTTATTTTATTTTATTTTAGTGGTTTTTATTGTTATTTTATAGTAATTTTATAATAATATAATTAATAATATAATAATGTTATATTATAATTTTAACATATTATAATGTCTATATATACTATAATATAATAATTATGATATTAATACTAATAATATATGAATATTTCTTGATATATTAATATGTTAATATTAATGATGTGTAATATGTAGTAAATATAGTAAATAAATAAATAAATAGGTGCGGTCCTCCATAATATTTTTTGGCTCTCGTCTGGCCCCTTGGGAAAAATAATTGCCCACCCCTGCTATAGAGTATAAGTACTCCCAAGTAAATAAGGCTGCATTGCTCCGCTGCTCTTGTACAATTGTTATGCTATTGGTGCAGAATCAGGGTTGCTGCTCTGCTTATGCTAAGATAGATAGCTCTGTTTATTGATTAGTCCACTGACTATATCAACAATAACAGACAAAAACAAGCATACGCAGACAAATAGATACTAATCCCTATGCTGAAACTCCAGTAACAGTTACCCAAAATAAATTAAAACACAATAATACTTGATAAAATAATAAATTTGGTAAAGTGGGATTAAATTACAAGATGAAAGCAGGGGGAGTAGAATGACAAACGTAAAAGAGCATATTGTAAGAGGGAATTAACTTTTCCTGGTTTGGATTTAGAAGAAATATATACAAAGCTGGTAGGTGTATCTGCGGTCTTGATACAATTTGTATTAGCAATGCATTCTGATCTCTGTTTATATTTATGTTCAATACACGTAATGCAAGCAGTGATTACACAATTTTATAAAAACTGTTCAAAATATCCATACATCTTTTCTCTGTTGAACATAAAGTAAATATCATATCTGCTTAAGGCTGTTTGGTCCTACTTAACAACCTAAAAGGGCTTTAGAATCATAGCTTTTAAATAAATGGCAATCTTCCCTATAGCTATTTTATTATAATGCAGATAGTTGTTTCCCATTTTGTGCCCTCCTCTAGGAACCTGTAGCGGCTAAGGTCCCCAATCCTGAGAAAAAGGTTTTCCGGAATTTTGATGTGGATTGCATTTGTGTTATTTTTAAAACAGATGAGACCGAACAAGATCAACAAGACCTTCGACAGAGACAAGCTGAAATTGCAAGATGTTGGATCAAATACTGCCTGAATTTGTTGCAGGGAGCCCGGAAGTTGCTTGAGGTAATCAAGGGATAAGCACAAGTCATCACTTTAATACTTGCAATAGAAATTAATCTCAGAGATTTGTGTGACTGTGCCTGCGCCTACACTGTAGTCTTAATGCAGTTTGGAACCACTTTATTTGCCATGATACAAATCTTTGGAATCCTGGGAACTGTAGTTGGGTGAGGCACCATCACTCTTTGGCAGAGAAGGCTAAAGACCTTGTAAAACTACAACTCCCCAGATTCCATAGCAGTGAGCCGCAGCAGTTAAGGTGGGATCTACCGTATTTTTCGCACCATAAGACGCAGTTTTTTTCCTCCCAAAGTGGGATGAAAAATCAGCTGCGTCTTATGGAGCAGACTTTGAGGGAGGGAGGGAGCAGAGAGGGGGCGATATATTGTACTTACCGGCGGCGCGGAGGAACCAGAGGTGGAGCAGGAGGAGGGGAGGCCAAGAGGGGCGGCCCCACGGAGACCCGAAGACAGAGGCGCTTCTTCCTGACGTCAGGAAGAAGCGCTCTGTCTTCGGGTCTCCGTGAAGGCGCCCTCGAGGCCGAAAGAACAGAGGCGCTTCTTCCTGACGTCAGGAAGAGCGCCTCTGTCTTTGGGTCTCCGGAGGCCGCCCTCGAGGCCCGAGACAGAGGCGCTTCTTCCTGACGTCAGGAAGAAGCGCCTCTGTCTTCGGGTCTCCCGTGAGGCCGCCCTCGAGGCCCGAAGACAGGCGCTTCTTCCTGACGTCAGGAAGATGCGCCTCTGTCTTCGGGTCTCCGTGAGGCCGCCCTCGAGGCCCGAAAACAGAGGCGCTTCTTCCTGACGTCAGGAAGATGCGCCTCTTCCAAGGAGGAAGGGAGGAAGGCCTCGCCGGCTGTAAGTACGCACGGAAGGAGAGAGGCCGGAGGGAGGGAAGGAAGGAAGGAGGAAGAGGCCGCAGCGCCTCCGCAGGGCTCCCTTTTTTCCTATTTTCCTCCTCCAAAAACAGGGTGCGTCTTATCAGCAGGTGCGCCTTATGGTGCGAACAATACGGTAACTGCATTAATTCTATAGTATGGATGCTAAGAGCCTTTTGGGGACAATGCTCAGAATCCCCCTGTTGTCTGAGGGATTCTGGGAATTGTAGTAATAACAAGTTAAAATTTTCAAGCTCTCGTGTTTCATCTCAATGGCTATGTTTTTTAATGGCAACTCTGACAAAAGGCTGCATACTAGTGATAGTAGTAGAATAAAGCAAACAGTGAACCATCAATTCAGCCTTTTCACCTTCTATCTTCCTTGTATATATACATACACACAGCCATTCATCTTTGCACATTCATTTTATTTTATATATTTATTTGTATGAATATCTCTAATCTTGCCTGGAGGGGTTGCGTGGCCCTCTGTTGAAACTAGTTAACACCTCCCTTGAGCAAGGAGTGTTTCCAGAGGGACTGAAAGAGGCTGTGATCTCTC
Source organism: Anolis apletophallus (assembly GCA_030556195.1). Classification (NCBI taxonomy): domain Eukaryota; kingdom Metazoa; phylum Chordata; class Lepidosauria; order Squamata; family Anolidae; genus Anolis; species Anolis apletophallus. The sequence continues at coordinate 135,787,944 of JARBWK010000010.1, forward strand.
CATTGCTGAAGAAGCCGAGTTTAGATCCGCCGGTCCCTTCCAACTACCGCCCGGTGTCGAATTTGTCGTTCCTGGGCAAGGTGGTTGAAAGGGCAGCAATGGAGCAGTTGTAGTCCTACCTAGATGATGCAACTTGGCTAGACCCCTTCCAGTCCGGCTTCCGTTCGGGGCATGGGACGGAGACGGTGCTGGTCGCCATCATAGACAAGCTGCGTTGCCAACTTGATCAGGGTGGATCAGCGCTGCTCTTGTTATCGGACCTCACGGCAGCGTTCGATACTGTCGATTACGATCTTTTGACCCACTGTCTTGCCGGGGCCGGGGTGAGGGGGACAGTCCTGAATTGGTTGTCCTCCTTCCTCCGGAACCGGCTACAGCAAGTGAGAAGGGGCGAGGTTGTCTCGGGGGGCACACCCCTCCTTTGTGGGGTGCCTCAGGGGGCAATACTCTCCCCTTTATTATTTAACATCTATGTCCGACCACTTGCTCAGTTGGTACGCAGCTTCAGTCTGGAGTGTCGCCAATATTCGGATGACACCCAGCTTGTTCTGGGGATGAAGGGCTGGCCCGACTCCGTACCCGATAATTTCCATCGTTGCCTTGAAGCCGTTACTGGATGGCTGCGAGCCAGTAGGTTGAAGGTGAATCCGGCTAAGATGGAGATCCTGTGGCTGGGTCGTCCGGGTACGGGAGAGATCCAGCTCCCAACCCTGGACGGGGCGACGCTTCGCCCATCTCCATCTGTTAAAAGTCTGGAAGTCACTCTTGACTCTCAGCATATCTCCATCGTCAGCGGCGTAGCTTTTTACCACCTCCGGCAGGCGAGGAAGCTGGCACCCTACCTGTATAGTTTTAAGTATGGATGTTAATCTTGATGTTTTATGGTGTTTTTATGGTGTTTTTATTTATTTATTTATTTATTATTCGGGCTTCTATGCCGCCGACTCCCTGAGGCTCGCGGCGGCTTACAGGAGCCGAAGGGCACAGTAAAATACAGGCAATAAGCAGTTAAAAACAATTAAAAACAACAGCAGTACAGTAATTAATAACACAGTTAAAACAATGAACAGCACATCATCCTCAGAAGAGCGAATAGATGGCGGGGCATGGGCAGGACTTACTCACCAAAGGCCTGCTTAAACAGGTATGTTTTACAGGCCCGTCTAAACGGGAGCAAGTCCTTCATAGCCGAGTTCCGGCCGGGAGGCGTTCCACAGCGTAGGCGCTATGACAGAGAACGCCCTCCGGCGGGTAGCAGTCAGCCTTGCGAGTTTAGCTGAAGGTATCTCCAGGAGATTGGAGTCCTCAGACCGAAGTGATCTCGGAGGGCCATATGGGGTGAGACGGTCCCTCAAGTACGCTGGCCCCAGGCCGTGTAAGGCCTCAAAGGTGAGGACCAACACTTTGAAGGTGATCCGGTGCTCAATTGGCAGCCAGTGCAGATCCTGCAAAACAGGTGTTATGTGGGCGCCAGCTGGCGTGCCAGACAGGAGCCGGGCGGCAGTGTTCTGCACTAGCCTGAGCTTCGGGTCACCCGACAGAGGAAGGCCAACGTAGAGCGTTGCAGTAATCCAGCCTTGAGATTACTGTGGCTTGGATCACCGTGGCCAGATCGTTCCGGGAGAGATAGGGGCCAGCCTCCTTGCCTGTCACAGATGAAAAAAAGCGATCTTGCTGACCGCAGAGACCTGGGCCTCCATGGTCAGCTGGGAGTCCAAATGGACCCCCAGGCTCTTTACGGAAGGCGATGGGCATAACACCGCACCGTCCAGGCTCGGAAGCTGGACATTAACATCACCCGGGCGACCCAGCCACAAGATCTCCGTCTTCGCCGGATTCACCCTCAACCTACTGGCTCGCAGCCATCCAGTAACGGCTTCGAGGCAGTGTTGGAAATTAGCGGGGACAGAACCCGGCCTGCCCTCCATCCTCAGAATGAGCTGGGTGTCGTCAGCGTACTGGTGGCACTCCAGCCCATAACTCCGCACCAGCTGTGCAAGCGGCTGCATGTAGATGTTAAATAACAGAGGGGAGCATATGAATATTTTAGCATATGAATGTCGCCCCGAGCCTGACGGGAGTGGCGACTAATAAGCCGAAATAATAAATAAATAAATAAATAAATAATTTATCCTTTATCACAAGTTCTCAAGGCAGCATACAAGTAACATTGATATAAAATTGATATAAACAAAGGCCAGACTCCTACTCTCTGCTTGGCAGCAGGCATGAAAAACGATCCTCAGTTCACTAACGGGTGAAAGTTTCAGCAGTGGGAGATATCCATACATCTGGAACCTCATGTTCTCTAGTAATGCAAGAGAAGAAACTATCCCAGAGTAACTTCGCTGGAGAACTGCTGCAAAATCTTTACTGTGTTGCATCCGCTTTGTTGCTTCTTAAAACTTAACTTTTGTGACTCTTGAATTTGCTACCAAATAACTGCTAAAAATTATATGGCGACCCCGCAGGCGTTTGTATGAGAAGGAAGAACTAAACCAGGGGTGCCCACACATTATCAGCATGCGAGGTACTTATAATAAAACCAAGTCAGAAAGATCTACCTACCTTCTCAAGGCTGGAGAGGGGGAGAGGAGGGGGTGGGGGCAGGGCTTGGCGCAGCCTGGCTCTGCCCCCCCTCTGGCTTCCGCACTCCCAGCAGCTTCTCCAGGCTTGAGGATGGCAGTGCCAAGCCAGCCTTGTGCTAGCTATGCCACCACTGGCTTGGCATTGCCACCCTCAAGCCTGGAGAAGCTGCTGGGAGTGCTGAAGCCAGAGGGGGGCGGAGCCAGACCGCGCTAAGCCCCGCCCCCTCCCCTCTGCGTTTGGAGCTCCCAGCAGCTTCTCCAGGCATGAGGATGGCAATGCCAAGCCAGCCTTGTGCTAACTATGCCACCACTGGCTTGGCATTGCCACCCTCAAGCCTGGAGAAGCTCCTGGGAGTGCTGAAGCCAGAGGGGGGGTGGAGCCAGGCCGCGCCAAGCCCTGCCCCCTCCCCTCTGCCTTTGGAGCTCCTAGCAGCTTCTCCAGGCTTGAGGATGGCAATGCCAATCCAGCCTTGTGCTAGCTATGCCACCACTGGCTTGGCATTGCCACCCTCAAGCCTGGAGAAGCTGCTGGTAGTGCTGAAGCCAGAGGGGGGGCGGAGCCAGACCGCACTAAGCCCCGCCCCCTCCCCTCTGCGTTTGGAGCTCCCAGCAGCTTCTCCAGGCTTGAGGATGGCAATGCCAAGCCAGCCTTGTGCTACCTATGCCACCACTGGCTTGGCATTGCCATCCTCAAGCCTGGAGAAGCTGCTGGGAGTGCCGAAGCCGGGGAGGGACGGGGCTCTGTGCGGCCTGGCTCCGCCCCCCTCTGAGAAGTGCCCCATCCGGCTGGGATCGACCTCCTTCGGTCCCGGGATCGACTGGTCAATCACGATCGACTTCCTGGGCAGCCCTGAACTAAACAATACCTGGATTAAAGTGAAGAGTATCAGAATCACTGTATATAAAACCAGAACTCTGAGATAGATGGTGTCCTCTGTTACAGGGTAGCATTTGTACCTGTTGTGAATAGTGTATTAACTTGGTATTACATTTCTGAGCCCATTATGGCAAAATATCCTTGTTTTAGGACAACATTGGCGAACTGGATCCAGACAGGCAGACGGAGCTGAGAGCCCAGCAGAAAAAAGAGGAGGACGAGAAGGAGAAGGGCAGGAAGAAGGCTGTTCTCTTTGGAACCAGCGATTTGTGTGACTCTATTCTGGCCATGGAAGAGAAAGTGAGCTGTGTGTTTCCATTAGACTTCAAAGAAGCCAGGGAGGTCTTCTTAGTGGGCCAGAATTACGTCAATGACGCAAAAGAGTTCTTTCAGGTAGATGGGTATGTCACTGACCACATTGAGATCATTCAGGACCACAGTGCCTTGTTCAAGGTCCTGGCTTTCTTTGAAGAAGATTTTGAGAGGCGTTGCAAGATGCACAAGCGTAGGATCGATATGCTGGAGCCCCTGTATGCAGGCTTAAACCCCCAGTATTACCTGCTGCTCAGTCGGCAGCTTCAGTTTGAACTCGCAGATACTTACTATGAAATGATGGATCTGAAAGTGGCCATTGGCAATAGGCTAGAGGAGCTTGACTCCCATACCATAAAGAAAATCAATTCTTTGGCTCAGATGGCCATGAAATTCTACGAGCTCTTTTTGGATTCACTGAGGAACCCTGATAAGGTTTTCCCCGAGACCCTCGAGGAGGACGTCCTTCGCCCAGCACTGGTGGCCAAATTCCATATTGCACGCCTTTATGGCAAGCTTATTACTCCCGATGGCCAGAAGCAATTGGAGAACATGCAGGCGTCCTTAGACTGCTACTCCTACCTTGTCGAGTACTGTGAGAAGCATGCCGACGCCAGCCAGTGTGTGGAAACGGAGCTGGAGCTCAGCCGAGAAATGGCCGGCCTTCTTCCAGCAAGAATGGAGAGGCTGAGAGCAAAGCAGTCTACTTTCACCTAAACTCCCCCTCTTCCACGGAGATGTGCAATATTAATGTGATCTCTGTCCATAGAGGCGGCTTCCTTTGTTTGGCAGTTGCCTTGTAGTAATCTGACATCTTCTGTTGTGAGCTCCCACTGTGACAGTCAGCCCAGACCCCCGCTTCAAGTGGAAACCTGTCAACTGTAGTATCTCTCCCACACGTTAATATCAAATATACAGTGAATGGTGAAGTGGTGCTCGATATTGCTTGCTCCGTACTGACATGCACAGCTCCCTGCCTTACTCTCCCGATTTCCACCGTGCAGTCCAGTCTCTGTTCTCCAGCTGCTTCCTCCAATAGGGAACCCTTTGAGCAGGTGGTGCTCACAGTCTGATCCATCCTCGCAAATAGTTTTTAGGTACTACAGCATGGGCAGAACTTACAACTTCTCCTTACTTGTTCTTTACGCCTTTTGTTAACAGATTGTTAATTTAATTGTGTTCTATTTATTTTTGTACGAGTGGGGACCCTTTTTACCCCGCGTGGTGGTCAGTCATGCCCAAAAGTAAAAAACTTATTGGGAGATGATACAGGAAGCATGCCAAAAAATACTTAAAATAAATACTCAAATAAAGTAATGTTAGGGCAACCCACTGCAGAACTGTTCGGCCCCATTTCCCACAAATGCAAGTCCACTTACATAGACTTAAGTTCCATACTGAATACCAAACCATATTTTGGTGCATATTTCTGCAACCAAAACACATTCTGTCCGTTCATTACGAAGCTCGTTAATTTTTGTTTTCTGTCGGTGGTAGGACCTTCTTTTTTTGTTTTGTCAGCATCTTTTTTGGGTGAAGGTATCAACATTTGATTAACAGCTATATTTCTTGCCTCATTTTTCTTCTCCTCCTCCTTCAGTTTGTGATTCAGGCGTTGAGCCTCCTCCTGAAGAACCTTATTTCCTTCCTGTGCTTCACATAATTTATTATTTATTTATTTACACAATTTCTACCCCGCTCTTCTCAACCCCCGAGGGGGGACTCAGAGCAGCTTAACAAAAGGCAGCAATTTGACGCCCATACACAATACACAATCTAAAACCATAAACATTCAGCATTAAAATACAGTTAACATTGAACACGTAATACACATTCACTTGAGTTAAAACAGTGTTCCGTCCACAACATAAGCATTGATCCATATCCATCAACTTGCCAGTCCAATTCCAATCCAAAGTGCTGCATTGTGCTAATGTGCAAAAGCCTGGTACTGTAACCAAGATTTTACTTTTTTCCTGAATGTTAGGAGGGATGGGGTCGATTGTATTTCGCTTGGAAGCGCATTCCACAGGTGGGGAGCCACCACCAAGAAGGCCCTATCTCTCATCCGAAGGGACAAAGAGTGAACCTAGCAAGGTAAACAAGTTCGCAAAGGTAACAAGGTCAGAAAGACCACTAAATTTCATACAAATATCAAGCGATACATCATAGAAACATACAATGCTGTATTGGCATATACAATAGAATAGAGTGCATAAAACTTCATACAAAATGCATCTGTACAAAGCGGACTACGGCCCCCGCCTTTCAGATAAACATTAGCAGGGCGCACATATTACATAATACAAACGCTGTTATTAACACATATGAAAAAGGTGACATGAAGCATACGAGGAAACCTCCAGGGTGAGCGGGAGGCAGTCCGGGAAAGGCGAAAGTTCAAAAGGGCTGTCCTCCGCAATGCTGTGCGGTTCGGGAAGAAGCTGCGGCGTAGAAACAAGGTGAAATTGCAAAGCCGTGTTTGAACGGGGGCGAGCTTGCCGGCCCAAGCCGGAAATGAAGCCAGAAAGCAGAACAATGTTTACAGCAGCGACTGTCGTGCTATGGGGCGCTCGAATTGAGAGCGCGGAACCCAATTGAAGGGAGAGCCGGGACAGTGCCAAACGGCCGATTTTTTCTCCAAGGCGCCAGGGGTGTTTTTGGCCGTTTTCGCGTCACACAGACGCTTCCTCAGGGCGCTGAATAAATGTATCTAAAACAACATGTGAACAATCATGGTATAGTTGCACAGGCTGGTGTCAAGGTACTAAATAAGCACAACAAATAATATACGAGAATACATGAATAAAGGGTTACATACCGAGGCGTATCAAACAAGGAGCATCACAGGTAAGTCATTCTTGTGGCTGAATGCAGCACTAAGTAATGGGAATGGATACTAGATGTAGAGTACATCACAGGTGCGAGTCATCACAATAGTAACTGTTGCAGGGAAAGGGAGCCATTCAACCCGCATGAAGTTTTATGCACTCTATTCCTTCGGGCGGCTCTCCCAGCCTAGGAAGGGAGGGGCGCCGAAAGTGAGTAGGCGGTGTTAAGGGGCAGCGTCACGCCAGGCTCAGACGCGCTGCTGGCCGCTTTCTGCCCTTCGGCGCCCCTTCCTTCCTAGGGCAGGGAGCCGCCCGGGGCAGAAGGCGCGGCGGCAGCGCGTCCGGGCCTGGCGTGACGCCGCTGCCCCCCTGGCACCGCTTACTCCTTTTCGCGGCTCTCCGTCTAGGAAGGGAGGGGCGCGAAAAGGAGGAGCAGGCAGTGCCAAGGGGCATGCGCGTCACGCCAGGCCTGTGACGCTGCCGCTGGCGCCGCCTTCTGCCCTTTTTGGCGCCCCCTCCCCCTAGGAAGGGAGGGGCCGAAAAAGGAGGAGGCGGAAGGAGCAGCGCGTCACGCCAGGCCTGTGACGCGCTGCTCTTGGCGCCCTACTCCTTTTTCGCGACTTTAGGAGGGGCGGGCCTGTACTGGGGGCGGGGCCTGGGGGCGGGGCCGAGTGGCCCCGCAGGTCATCAGTGACCTCTTATCCGGCCCTGGACCCGCCAGAAGTTGGACAGCCCTGCTCTATTCTATTGTATATGCCAATACAGCATTGTATGTTTCTATGATGTATCGCTTGATATTTGTAGGAAATTTTGTGGTCTTTCTGACCTTGTTACCTTTGCGAACTTGTTTACCTTGCTAGGTTCACCCTTTGTCCCTTCAGCTTTGTATAAGCACCCCCCCCTTTTCTTGATATATTGGTCCTATCTCTCGTCCCCCACCTACCGCGTTTGAGAAGTTGGCGGGAGCGAGAGCAGGGCCTCCCCGTTTGATCTTAAATTATGAGGTGGGACGTAGAAGCAGATGCGTTCGGACAAGAAAGCTTTTTTTGTAGACTGTAAAGTGCTGTTGGCAAGGTCACGGTTCTTTTCCAAGCCTTGCTGTCCTCTAGCCTGTTTTCTGTTAAAGTTAACTTCTTTGCCAGCTCATCACGTTCATGGAGGTGCCGGTCTTTTGCGAGCCTCCTCAGCTTTTGCACGGTGCCTTTGAGCTTATACACCTCCTAACGTCAGCTCCAGGTAGATTTCTGAACACAACCACGCTCACACAGGAACTTCCTGGGAAATGTAGTTTTAATATCCTTTTGTGCAAAGCTAGATCTAAAGAGTTCCCGCCAAACCTTTCCTTCTTAACCCCTCTCAACCCCGGCCCCTTCCTTCGCCCATCTCCTTTTGACTACTCTAAAACTCTAGGGCGCTTGTGCCCGCTTTGTGCTGGTCTGTGACCGTAATAAAGTTTTGATTCGATTTGATTTGAAAACTGCAATTCCCATTCCATTCCCATGGGAATTCTCCTCCGCTTCGGCCAGATGGCTCCTTATCAGATTGACTGGTGTGTCCAAGCAGCTTTTTGATCCTTCCTCTTGGTTCTCTGCTCCCTTGCTTGAGATTGCTTGAGATTTCTTTCTTGTTACTGCGATACTTTCTGGGGTCTTTTTGATGTTGCAACTGAAGCCTCTTTAGTGCCTTATTTTCTTTCTTCAGGCCGTGGAATTTGACGTGCAGTTCCGTCAGTTCATTATGAAGGACTTTAATTTTTTGTCAACCTGGCAGAAAGCAAGCGTTGGGCCACCAGGCCGACGTCTTTGGCAGTAGAGTCTGGGAAGCGAAACCCCAGGGAGTTCCTCTGCTGCTCAGGGCACATTTAGAGGCAGTCCCCTTGGTGGGTTGGTAAGGTGCACGGCTTTTCTGTGCTTTACTGTTTTTAGACCGAGGCGACTGATCAGAGGCACAAGCTGCGTTGTCATCAGAATAATAGGAATCACTGCTGTTATCACGGTCTGTTCTCCGATCATGTCCACTGTCCAGATTTCTTCCTCCCTCTGCCATTGTAAATAAAAATAATGTTGAATGTTGTTCCTCAACGTTTTTTTCTTCTTCTGTGGATGATTTGGGCATTTCCTGATAGAACTGCAGGCTGCTTAAGAATTCTTTACTCACTGGCTTCACTTTGGCAATCTGCAAGCGTAATTCTGGATAGTTTTTTCTATCTCAACCAAATGGTTTGATGGGGCTCCGTTTAAAACAGTACTGCAAGTCTCATCATTCAAAGTCCATCCTCCCTCAAACCACACCAGAATGTTGAGTTGACCATGGGGGCGCTCTGTGCCAAGTTTGGCCTTTATTGGTCAGTAGTTGAGGGTCGCAGTGGTCTCGGGATGTGAGTGAAGGTACTGCAAGTCCCATCATCCATATTCCATCCTCCTCCAAACTGCACCAGGATGTAGAGTGAGTCATGGGGGCTCTGTGTGCCAAGTTTGGTCTTGATCAGTCATTGGATGAGGGTCACAGCGGTCTCAGAAAGTGAGTGATGGTACAGCAAGTCTCATCATCCAAAGTCCGTCCTCCCTCAAACCACACCAGAATGTTGAGTTGACCATGGGGGTGCTTTGTGCCAAGTTTGGCCTTTATTGGTCAGTAGTTGAGGGTCGCAGTGGTCTCAGGATGTGAGTGAAGGTACTGCAAATCCCATCATCCATATTCCATCCTCCTCCAAACTGCACCAAGATGTAGAGTGGGTCATGGGGGCTCTGTGTGCCAAGTTTGGTCTTGGCACACAGTGCCAAGTGGTCTCAGAATGTGAGTGAAGGTACTGCAAGTCCCATCATCCATGGTTCACCCTCCAAACTGCAGCAGGATGTAGTGTGTGTCATGGGGGCTCTGTGTGCTAAGTTTGGTCTTTATCGGTCTTTGCTGGTTGCCACAGTGGTCTCTGGGAACCGAAGGGTTTGAAAGTACTACAAATCCCATCATGCGTTCATCCTCTCTCAAACCTCACCAAAATGTAAAGGGACTCATGGGGATTACGTGTGCCAAGGTTGGTTTTGATCAATCATTGGATGAGGTTCAGAGCGGTCTCGGGAAGTGAGTGGAGGTACTTCAAGTCCCATCATCCATGGTCCGCCCTCCTCCAAACTGCAGTATGATGTAGAGTGGGTCATGGGGGCTCTGTGTGCCAAGTTTGATCTTTATCGGTCTTTATTGGGGGCCATAGGGATCGAAAGTACTACATATCCCATCATCCATTGTCTGTTTTCTCCCAGACCTCACCAGGACATAAAGGGGGCCATAGGGTTATGTTTGCCAAGTTTTGTCCAGGTCCGTCACCTGTGCTGGTCACTGTGGCCTGTGAAAGTGGGAGCCAATCAGAACGCTGCCACATATCCGAATACAAACATTCACTCTATATATATTACTTGACTAAGAACCATTAAATAAAGGGGACTGATAATACATTCTGTCGATGCTCCTTTTTGTGAGTAGGTTGCTATTTGCTTAGCAGTGAAGGCCTGACCTACTCATTCTTCATTACAGAATTAAATACATTGATCCTTCTGCCAAAAGCTATGCCAAGGTTCCGTTTACTAAGCCCTAGGCCAGTGTTTTTAAACCATTTTTGAGCCGCGGCACATTTTTTACATTTACAAAATCCTGGGGCACACCGCCAACCAAAATGACCGAAAGGAAGGCGCGAGGAGGAGGAAGGGAAGTCACGCTCTCCTCACGCCCTCCTTTTGGTTGCGGGAGGTGGAAGAGGCGGCGGACAGAAGCCCCACGAGCAGCCTTCCGTTCCGTCCACCTCCTCCTCCCGTGACCGAAAGGAAGACGACGAGGTGGACAGCCTTCCGTCCACCTTCTCGGGCCCTCCTTCCGGTCTCGCGAGGAGGAGGCGACAAGCCGCATGGCACCGGCCGCCTCCCGCGAACGGAAGGAGGACGTGAGGAGGTGGCGACAGAAGCCGCCGGGTCTGCCGGGGCTGCTGCCGCACATGCGCAGCAGCGCCCTGGGGGCGTGGCTTTCCGCCCCCTGGGGGGGGCGGCGCGGGGCGTCTTGGCCTCGGGCGGCCAAAGAGGCTAATCCGGGCCTGCTCAGATATGTGTGACTACAAGCCGTGTTTCTTCCAGTTCCCAAAGTTCAGTGGTATAGAGAGATAATCAATTTGTCTTAACCACAAAAATGCAACAGCACGTAATGGGCTCCTGTTGAAAGGCAAAACTTGCACCCCTTCCTTGGTACTGGGGTTTCTCTTGTTAGATCTGCAGCTAGGGGGAGCTGCCAGATCACCTCTTCCTTCAGGCATTTATTTATTTATTCGAACTTCTAACCCGCCACTCCCCAAGGGCTCGGGGCGGTTCACAGAAGGCACAATGCAGAATACACAATAACATAATGCAAACACACAATAACACAGTAGAGCAATACAACAGGGAAGGGGAAGAGGCAAGGGCGGCCCCAGCGATTCCGCGACCTACGCGGTCGCGTAGAGCATCATCGGCTGGGAGGGGTGCCGCCACGCCAACTCCGCGACCCCATCGCCGCCTCACTGCTGCCCTGCGCCGCCCGTCCGCGTGCCTGTAAGCGTTTCTGCGCACGCGAACGTTCGAGCACGCGCACGCCCTCCCAAGCGCGCCTGCCGCTTTGGAGCCAGCGCGCATGCGCAAAACCTCCACTGCACGCATGCGCACTGGCTCCAAAGCGCGGCGGTGTGGGCGCGGCGGCGGCGTGGGCGTGGCGGCGGCGGTGAGTGACGCGGCGGCGGGGGGGGCGACAAAATTTCTTTGCGTACCCCCCCAAATTAGGTCGGGCCACCCCTGGGAAGAGTGAGGGGTTATAGGGACAAATTACACCACTTGCTAGGTTAGACCAAACGAGATCGTTATGAAGTCAGGAGGAGGCAGTCTGGGGGTTCCCAGACTGATACCTCGAAGCTGCTTGTCCGTGGGAGGGGGAGCAGCTCTCCCACCACGCAAAGGCCCACAAAAAAGACTCCTGCTGGTTGGTGCTACTTCCCTCTCGAGCGTAAGGCGAGCCCGGGAGGGTTCCGGCCGAAAGCTCGAGTTCCAAAAGGTCCTGGACTGAGAAGTCCTCCAAGACCTAGACCTAAAAGATCTGGGTCTTTTCAGGAAGAATGGCCGGAGGCCCACTGGTGAGCGGGGCTCCATCACTGGGAAGAGGCGCTGGCTTCCTCCGGTGGCCCGCAGAGGGGTCAACCTGTGGGTGCCGGCGCCTCCTCGCTCCATGATGCCGCCTCCGCCCTCTCCTATGGCTGCGGAACCTCTGTAGTGAGCCACTTCCGGTTCTTCGGTCCTCCAGGGGCGGGGACTTCCGGTGAGGGTCATTTCCTCTCAGGAAGAAGACGTCCAGAGCAACCCGGCGTCTTCAAGGTCGGCCGCCATTTTTGGTGGCCGACCCAAGCTCGAGTCAGACCCATTCGACAGGAAGGTAGGCGAGCAGCGGCTCGACCATCCCCTCCAGTCTTTAAAGCAGTGGTTCTCAACCTGTGAGTCCCCAGATGTTTTGGCCTTCAACTCCCAGAAATCTTAACAGCTGGTAAACCGGCTGGGAGTTGTAGACCAAAACTGATTGGGGGCCCACAGGTTGAGAACCACTGCTTTAAAGAGTTAATGGGCAACATCCACCACCTCATCACATGGACCACGAGATCCATGGTGGTCTACCTGTATTTCGTGAGCAACTGTACCTTTTAGATAGCCCTTCATCGGGTATCGTGTTAAGTCTTCCCAACACACTTGTTTCCTTCCCCCGCTGATCTCTGCCTTCCTCCCCATCACACGTGTCTTTTTGGCAGAGAAGGTTTGCGACTCAAGAGAAACGATTGGAGGCTGTACATCTCCAACCAGGAAATAAAAGGTGCTTCTGGTTCCCTCTTGGCCCTCTTTTTCTCCCCCCCCCTTTTTCCTCCTGGGATTTGATCTGAGGAGCAAAGGGTTTGGTTCCTCAAGCCCTGCTGTAATGTGACAACATGTTTGGCTGTGACCTACAAGCCAAAGCAAACCTTTTCTAAGACAGTGTTTCCCAACCCGTGTGCCGTGGCACACTAGTGTGCCGTGAGCGATCATCAGGTGTGCCGTGGGAAACTCAAGGTCAATTCCCAAGCAAACCCCTTTCAGTACTTTCTGTTGGTAATGAGAGTTCAATATGCCAAGTTTGGTTCAATTCCATTGTTGCAAGAGTTCAGGATGCTCTTTGATTGTGTGGTAACTATAAATCCCAGAAACTGTAATTCCCAAATGTCAAGGTCTATTTTCCCCAAACTCCATCTGTGTTCACATTTGGGCATGTTGAGTATTCATGCCAAGTTTGGTCCTGATCCAACATTGTTTGAGTCCACAGTGCTCTCTGGATATAGGTGAACTACAACTCCAAAACTCAAGGTCAATGCCCACCAAACTCTTATAGCATTTTCTCTTGGCTATGGGAGTTCTTCTTCGGCGTTGAGTATTTATGTCACAGCGGATAGGCAACAGAAATATAGAAGTTTAATTCCCCATCGGCCCAAAAACTCCAGTCTCTGTTCGAGTGAATAATGAAACTCTCATTCAATTCACAAGGCAAATATATAACTTTGTATTGAATTGTATTTAACAATAACTGGCAAAACATCGAAAAACAACAGCCATCACAGCTACCTTTATAAACATCCTTTCCTCACAGATATTAAATCCCAACTGACAAATCCCAACTGTCACTTTGTAACTGACATTCCTCAAGGTTCCATTTAGCAGTCTTGAGACAGCGCCATCTGGTGTCAAACATGTCACACTGCAGGTCATCTCAAACTGCGAAAATATATCTTGTGCTGACTCATGAATTGCTATTCAAAATGCAATAATCTGACAGTTCTGTATGGGAAGTTTGTGTCTTTCTGCCATTCCTGCCAGGATATCTATGTTGTGTTCATCGAAACAGGCCCAGTTTTCACACTGAGTGTACAAATACATTTAAAACATATTAACTATATGTATGACTGTGTTAGAGTGTCATTTTGTGTCATTTTGGTTGGTGGTGTGCCCCAGGATTTTGTAAATGTAAAAAATGTGCCGCGGCTCAAAAAAGGTTGAAAAACACTGTTCTAAGATGTCCCATCCATGGCTTGGCTTTCCCTCTCAAGAGACGGCTGGTCTCAGAAGGGTCGCCCCTGGGAAGGCCCTTCCGCCATGCTCCGAAATGGGAGGAGAGAGTGGTGGTTCCCTTTACATGTGCTTTGCAGCTCCTCTGTGTTCAGGGCTCACCTCTTTTGCCACAACTGCTCTCTTGGCCTTCCTTTGTCGGTAATCCGGAGACTTAAGTTAGTGCAGAACGCGGCAGCTCGAGTCCTCGCCGGAGTGCCGACGAGCCATCACATCACGCCGATTCTGCGTGAACTGCACTGGCTTCCTGTAGAATGCCGGATTACATTCAAGGTGTTAGTGTTGACTTTCAAGGCCTTAAATGGCCTGGGGCCAGTGTATCTAAGACAGTGTTTCCCAACCTTTTTTCAGCTGTGGCACACTTTTTACATTTGCAAGATCCTGGGGCACACCACCAACCAAAATGACGCACAATGACACTCTAACACAGTAATACGTATAGTTAATATGTTTTAAAAATGTATTTATACACTCAGTGTGAAACCTGGGCCTGTTTCGATGAACACAACATAGATATCCTGGCAGGAATGGCAGAAAGACACAAACTTCCCACACAGAACTCCCATAACCAAGAGAAAATACTGTAATAGTTTGGTGGGCATTGACCTTGGGTTTTGGAGTTGTAGTTCACCTATATCCAGAGAGCACTGTGGACTCAAACAATGTTGGATCAGTACCAAACTTGGCATGAATACTCAATATGCCCAAATATGAACACAGATGGAGTTTGGGGAAAATAGACCTTGACATTTGGGAGTTACAGTTTCTGGGATGTATAGTTAACACACAATCAAAGAGCACCCTGAACTCTTGCAACAATGGAAGTGAACCAAACTTGGCATATTGAACTCCCATTAGCAACAGAAAGTACTGAAAGGGTTTGCTTGGGAATTGACCTTGAGTTTGGAAGTTAGTTCACCTACACCCAGAGAGCACTGTGGACTCAAACAATGTTACGTTATGTTGTTGTTTGTTTTCTATCCAGAATCCCAATGTTTATTTATTTATTTATTTATTTATTTATTTATTTATTTATTTATTTATTTATTTATTGCGATTTCTGCGCCGCCGACTCCCAAGGGCTCGCGGCGGCTCACATACTACTGGCTCAGCGCCAGAGGAACAACATAAAACATAGAGCACGAAAGATATAGCTTAACTTAAAAACAAGTAATACAATTAAAACAGTTAAAACAGTTAAAAGTAGCAGATTAAAACAGCATGGTGTAAGGGCCTACTCCCCAAAGGCCTGCCTAAACAAATAAGTTTTGCAGGCCCGTCTGAAGGGGAGTAGGTCCTCAGGGCTCTGGCCTCAGCCGGGAGGGCGTTCCATAGCGTAGGAGCTATCACAGAGAACGCCTCCGCGAGTAGATGTTAAGCGGGCTAGTTTAGCAGATGGAACTGCCAGCAAGTTGGCCTCTTCAGACCGCAGTGATCTCGATGGGCAATATAGGGCGAGACGGTCCCTCAGATACGCTGGCCCCAGGCCGTGTATGGCCTTAAAGGTAAGAACCAGCACTTTGAAGGCGACCCGGTGCTCAATGGGCAGCCAGTGCAGATCCCGCAAGATTGGAGTTATTCGGCAACCTGCTGGAACCCCAGACAGGAGCCGGGCGGCGGTGTTCTGCACCAGCTTGAGCTTCCGGATCGACGACATAGGCAGGCCAACGTAGAGCGCGTTACAGTAGTCTAGCCTCGAGATGACCGTGGCTTGGATCACCGTGGCCAGGTCGTTCCGGGAGAGATAGGGGGCCAGCCTCCTCGCCTGGCGGAGGTGGAAAAAGGCAGCCTTGCTGGCCATGGAGACCTGGGCCTCCATGGTCAGCTGGGAGTCCAGATGGACGCCAAGGCTTTTCACTGACGGCGCTGGTTGTAGTGCCGCACCGTCCAGGGTCGGAAGCCGGGCACCCATCCCGCCCGGGTGGCCCAGCCACAAGATCTCCGTCTTCGCCGGATTCACCCTCAACCTACTGGCTCGCAGCCATCCAGTGACGGCCTCAAGGCAATGTTGGAAATTATCGGGGACGGACTCCGGCCTGCCCCCCATCCTCAGAATGAGCTGAGTGTCATCGGCATATTGGTGACAGGTCAGCCCATAACTCCGCACCAGCTGTGCAAGCGGCTGCATGTAGATGTTAAATAACAGAGGGGAGAGGATGGCCCCCTGAGGGACCCCACAAATCAGTGGGGAGCCCTCAGAGACCACCCGCCCCTCCTCACACGCTGAGACCGCTGGCGGAGAAAGGAGGCCAGCCATTTAAGGGCTGTCCCCCTCACTCCAGCCATGGCCAGGCGGTGGATCAAAAGATTGTGGTCGACCGTGTCAAACGCTGCCGTGAGGTCCAATAACACGAGCAGCGCAGACCCGCCTTGGTCGAGCTGGCAGCGGAGTTGATCTGTGATGGAGACCAGGACCGTCTCCGTCCCGTGCCCCGAGCGGAAGCCGGACTGGAAGGGGTCAAGCCATGTTGCATCATCCAAGAAGGACTGCAACTGCTCCATTACTGCCCTCTCAACCACCTTGCCCAGGTACGAAAGATTCGACACCGGGCGGTAGTTGGAGGGAACCGCAGGGTCCAATGATGGTTTCTTCAGTAATGGAGCTACCACCGCCTCTTTCAAGCTGGAAGGAGGCTCACCACTTTAAGGTCCCTCAAACAGGCATGGGAAAACTTGGGCCCTCTGGGTGCTTTGGACTCCAACTCCCACCATTCCTAACAGCCTGAGGCCCTTTCCTGCTTAAGTGGCTGGAGGGGGGGGGGGGGGAGGAAGACTTGTAGTTCACCTATATCCAGAGAGCACTGTGGACTCAAACAATGTTGGATCAGGACCAAACTTGGCATGAATACTCAATAAGCCCAAATGTGAACGCAGATGGAGTTCAGGGGAAATAGACCTTGACATTTGGGAGTTGTAGTTGCTGGGATTTATAGTTCCCCTACAATCAAAGAGCATTCTGAACCCCACCGATGATAGAACGGGGCCAAACTTGCCACACAGAACCCCCCAGGAGGCAAGAGGAGCTCTCTACTTGGGGAAAGGGAGGCGGGCCTTCCCAATGCATGGAGAGGGAGAGACCAAGTAGACAACGGGTGGGGAGAGGGGTGGTTGTAATTTTGTGCCTTTATCGAGGTAGGTTTCTTAGGGTTTTTATACTTCAACACACTAGACTCTCCCCCCCCCCCTTTCCTGGAGGTTCCAATTTCCCACGGCACACCTGATGATCGCTCACGGCACACTAGTGTGCCCCGGCACACTGGTTGGGAAACACTGCTGTAGAAAGTATACAGTCCACGCAATGCATGATTTGAAAGATAAATATATTGAGAGAGCACACCATAGAAGCAGGATGCTTAAGTAGCAAGTTAATTACAAGCTCACAGGTAAGTGTTGGTTGGAACAAGGTAGGAGGGTATCATTGTGAAAACTACCTATTTATGCCTACAATTCCTCTCTCCTGTCTGGGTTCCTTCTGCTACACCTGTAGTCTTTGACTAGCGTGTCATGGCAGCCTTCAAGGGCGGCTCAAGCACCATAAAGAGTCTCCCTGGAATTAGATGTCTGATACAGTCTGGAATATTTTTAGCAAACTACGCAACACCAGGAGGTTTCTATACAAGTGCCTTTGGCACGTTTGCTTCTATCCGCAAAAGGAAGAGCAGCCAAATAGTCTAGCTGAGACACTTGCGGGATGTGCTTATTTCTCTTGTTCCAATACAGTTGCCCAAGTCCCTGTCTGCTTTAGACCAGTGTTTTTCAACCTTTTTTGAGCCGCGGCACATTTTTTACATTGACCAAATCCTGGGGCACACCACCAACCAAAATGACACAAAATGACACTCTAACACAGTAATACATATAGTTAATATGTTTTTGAATGTATTTACACGCTCGGTGTGAAACCTGGGCCTGTTTCAATGAAAACAACAGAGATATCCTGGCAGGAATGGCAGAAAGACACAAACTTCCCACACAGAACTCCCATAACCAAGAGAAAATACTATAAGAGTTTGGTGGGCATTGACCTTGAATTTTGGAGTTGTAGTTCACCTATATCCAAAGAGCACTGTGGACTCAAACAATGTTGGATCAGGACCAAACTTGGCATGAATACTCAATATGCCCAAATGTGAACACAGATGGCGTTTGGGGAAAATAGATCTTGACATTTGGGAGTTACAGTTTCTGGGATTTATAGTTAACACACAATCAAAGAGCATCCTGAACTCTTGCAACAATGGAATTGAACCAAACTTGGCATATTGAACTAGTTTGGCAGAAGCTGGGGCTAACAATGGGAGCCTAACCTGTCCGCAGATTCGAATTGCTGACCTTCTGTTCAGCAAGTTCTACAGCCCTGCACACCGTCTGGAACATCACTAAAACTAACATGGGTGAAGCTGACAGTTACCATCCCACGTGTAGGTAAGCACTAAAAGCCATTTCTATGTGAATCAGGAGCGCCGAAGATGATTGCTCCTCGACCCCAGAATCCTCCATTTCCAAGCACTCCTGAAACCTGTTATGACACAGTACGTATCGCACTTCATAATCATGACTTTCCAGGAAAGACTGTGCACACACTGCAGTTGCATTGTTGTTGTTCAAGTAACAGGACTAATGTGAGGGCCAGCATGATACTGTGGTTTTGAGTGTTAGATGGCAACTCTGGTTCACATTCACGTTCGGCCATGAAATCCACTGGGTCGCTTTGGGCAAATCTATCTGGCATTCAGAAGAAAAGAAAGGCAAACCTCTTCTGAAGAAATCCTGCCAAGAAAAACCCATCTCAGAGTTGTCAAAAGTCAAAAGGCACACAACAATAATAATAAAGGCAGGTGTTAATTTACAAAATCCTCCCAGGTAGGTTTCCCCCACCATATGTGAATCCACAGAACATGTGTATTCTCTTTTTACAAATGCAATATACCAGGCCAGGATTACCCATAAGGCCAACCTAGGCCATGGCCTAGGGGTGCAAGCCGGGGGGGGTGGCGCAGATCACGGACCCCCCAAAAAAGTTGAAATAAATAAAAACGCAACGCACATGGAGATTAGGAAGGAAGGATGCCTCCTTTTCGGCGGCGCCCCTGCCCCTTCCTGAATACCAGCTCCTGCCTCTGCTATTGTTGCGCAAACGGCGTATGCGCAGGGGCTCTCGACACTGGCGTCAACGTCGACAGGAGGAACAAATAACTCCCTCGATGCCGACAGCACCCACTTGCTGGCTCCTTCAGTGCAAGTACAGGAAACTCCATTGCGCAGTCTGCGCATGCCCTAACACCATGAAAGCTGGTATTCCTCCTCCAAAACAAGGAGGAGACTCCTCCTTACTGGAGAGAGAAGCGCAACTGCCGGCTACGGCACATGCGCAAACCCCAGTACAGGAGAGAAGACCAATGCAACAAGCCTCGATATCGGGGAGAAGCGCGGCATCGGTACAGCTGCTGACTACAACGCATGCGCAATCCCCGATACCTGGTAGGAGCCAAGTGCCTCAAGCCCCGGCATCGTGGAGGAGGCTCTTCCCCCCATGCCTGCATCCATAGGACCTGCCGAGAGGGAAACTCCTGTGGCGGACCTAGTGGGGCCACACCGGGAGAGCTGGATGTGGGGCCCTAAGGGGGACGAGTGGATGAAAGGATGTGGGGGCGGGGGTGGTAGAGGTTGGCTTAAAGGGGGCGTAATTCCAAAGTGTGGCCTAGGGTGCAAAAAGGTGTTAATCCGGGCCTGCAATATACATCTCTGAAATTATTGCTTTAACCTGTTTTCGGCTTCCAAACAGCAGCGTCGTTGTTTGCAATTTGAAAACAGAAAACAGTCCTCTTCGAACATGCAGTTTGTTGCTGTTAAACTATATCAGGGCTGTCCAACTTCTACGGGCCCAAGGGCAGGAATTCCGGTCACTGATCACCTGGGGGGCCGAAGGGTCTGCCTCCGACCCGGCTCCTCCCCCTCCCCGGCTCCGCCCCCTCCCCGGGTCCAATTTACTTACAATTGACCTTGAGTTGTGGAGTTGGAGTTCACCTCCATCCAGAGAGCACTGTGGACTCAAATAATGATGGATCTGGACCAAACTTGGCATGAACACTCAATATACCCAAATGGGAACACTGGTGGATTTGGGGGAATGTTTCCTAATACCTTTGAGTTATTTGAGTCCACACTCAAATTGGGACACACCAAAAAAAAACCCAAACACCTCAATGCCGTCGCAGGGCTTGATGGGGCCTCCTCTCCCAGAGGCGGGGGGAGGAGTCCCAAAGAGCTCCCTCCCTCCCTCCCTGAAGGGAAAACAAGCCGCGGGGGCAGGCGCAAAGGAAGCCACGTTGAGCCCTGCACGGGGGGAAGGCAGCACCACAAGGGGGAGGGGGCGTGGAGGAGGGGAAGGAAGCATCACCAAGGAAACCGCCGCTGAGGGACCCCCCCCCCCCCAACGTCCCACTGTTTTTAGATTGATTGATTCGAGCCAGGCCCTTCCTTACCCATACTGCGGGAGCCCCGCCACAGGGCCGAAGCGCCAATGCCGCCGCCGTCCCCGAAGAGCCCCGCTGGAGCCGAGGCCAAGCTCAGGCCGGGCGCGGCGGCTCTCCCATCCGCGGGGCGGGAAGCGAGGGCCCCCCACAGAAAGAGGACGGAGCCAGGAGGGGCTTTCCCTGCCTCACTCCCCTCCTCCCTCCCTCTCTCTGAGGGAATGGGGGCTGGCCTGGAAGAAGCCGCGAGGGAGGAGGCGCGCGCCCAGGCAGGCCGCAAATCCCGCGAGACCCGAGATTTCGGCAGCTATCGCGAGACTACGCAGCCACAGACGGGATTTCGACCTCGCTCGAAATCCCGTGTGTGGCTGGCGTAGTCTCGCGATGCTTGCCTAAACCCGGAAGTAGGTGTTTTTTAAAAATTATTTTTATTTTTTATTTTTTATTTGTATTTTATTAAAACAAGTTAGGGGGCCGTAGGGAAGGGGCCCGAGGGCCGTGTGTGGCCCCAGGGCCGCCTGTTGGACAGCCCTGAACTCTATCAAAGTAGTGCTTTCAAGTTGTGATGAATAACTTTTAATATCATGACACTGAGGTCCCTTCTACACCGTCACTATATTGATCTGATCCCAGGTGATACATCGACACAGTGCTTTGAACTGGATTATATGAGTCTCCACTGCCGGATAATCTGAGATAAGCAGATAATCTGGAATCAGATCCATTGCCCTTTGCATCTATGAAAGAGTTTATCTGATAAAAACAAAAACCCTTTTAATTTTTTTCTGTTTAAATACATGTATTTATTTCTCAGTGAAAAAAAGCATGATTGGAACAGGACATGACTTTCCTTGTCTTGGAAGTGGAGCCGACGGTTCTCCCAACTCCCAAATCGCCTCCGTCACTCAGTAATTGAAGTTCCCTCCGAATCAGAGACTTGGGAAATTGTAAGTTTGCTTGGACGTAAAAGAGGTCTTTGAAGGAAAGACTCAAAATAATGATACATAGACACAGTGAAATTAACTGTTTAACTATCACAAGGCGGCAAAATTAAAGACCATAATAACTTTTTTTAAATGTCTGCTGGATTTATGGGAATTATAGACCCAAAAATGACCTAAAATTTCCACCATCACATACAGTTTTTCCCTCCACAACGTTGATGTTTTAAAATTGTAATATGTGGCTGAAGGAAATGAGAAGAGGCTTAATGTTTTTTTTTTATTATGTGAAACAGGACCAGGAATGTTTTACACTTGGGATTTTGGAGTATCTGACTTGGCATATACCACACTAGCTGTACCCGGCACGCGTTGCTGTGCCCTATTTAGGAGATGCGAGAAAGTCTGAGTATGTAAGGGTTGGAATTGATGTTGCTTATGGTCTTGGTGGGGTCATGGCTGTGTCGTTATGGGTTGTTCTGGTGGGTGGGATGTTGAAGTCCTGTGGAGTTGTCGGTGTGTGGTGTTGCTGGCGTTCTGCAGAGCTTGTGGATATACAATGTTTTGTGTCTTTCCGTCTGCTGTGTTGATGTAGAGGTTCTGTGGTTTTCCAACTCTGGAGCACGCTACGTAGAGTTGTCCGTGGGAGAAGCATTATGTGTCAAGGTCTATGCCACAGATTTCTAGTGTTTGTCCTTGAGCCTTGTTTATGGTGATGGCAAAAGCTAGTGTAGTGCAGTGTCTTTCTGTTCTGGCGTTTGTTCTGCCCTTTTTTGTGTGATGTATGTAGCGTTGCGGGTGTGTTGTCCAATGCTGTTCTTTTTAGGAAGCATGGCTTGTCTTTTGGGTCAGCTTATGCCTGTGTGGAAGGAAGTATGGCATACAAATGGGTTGAGCAGTAGACGCAAGGTTGTGTTATGTGCGTATTGTGTTGTGTGTAGGAATTACTTTTGTGTTATTCTGGGGGTATGTGTTTGTCAGTGGTGCCTGTGTCCCTGGTGCCCTATTTGTCTCCCTCCTAGATCTTGACCGTGGCAGTTTAACCCTCAACTGAAATCACTCAGCATTCTAAGTGGCTTTGCCCACCGTTACTATGGTAACTGATGTTGGCCAATGGGTTTCGCTGGCTGCCGCAGAGGATGCTGGGAAATGTAGTTTTTTTGTATCGTTGTTTTGGGGGCCTTCTAGGTTTTGGGGGGGAAAGTTTCTTTGCTAAAAACCTTCCTTGCCTGAGGCCTATTTGTGTTGGCAAGTTTGGTGTCTCTGCCTTGGAAGGTTTCTCTGTCTCTGACAGTCATTTGACAACGGGACCCCATTTATATAATAGATGACTTCCACCAATTCACAGGTTCTCAATCTCTCTCCAGCCTCCTTTCTCACAAATATAGTGGGAATGAGGCCTTTGGGGAGACAGAATCTGTGAAATGGCAGGTGTGGAGTTGTCATCAAGCACGCAGACCCCTGCCTTTAAATTGATTGACTGCAGCAGGGAGTTCCATATTCCCGGAAGGAGGCCCGGATTACCCATAAGGCCAACAAGGCCATGACCTATGGGCGTAGGCCTAGGAGGGCGCCAAATCACGGACCAACCCCCCCTTCTCTTCTTCCCTTAGGCTGCGGCACCTCCTTTCTTCCTTCCCTCCCTCCCTCCCTCCCTTTCTTTCATTCCTTCCCCCTCATCCAAGAGTGGGCGAGGGCCGCCGAAGGGGGGTGGGGAGGGCGTCCCGGCATCCTGTGCAGCACCCGCCCCTTTTCGGTGGCCAATGGTGCGCCTCTCCTGCAACCAATCTGGGTGACGTCAGGTACGGCGGCGAGGGCGTGGAGGAAGAGGCGGAGGGAAGCCGCGGCACCTCTTTGCGAGTGCCGCGGCCTCTCCCTCCTCCGCCATGTTCCTGGGTGCCGCAGCGGCCGCCCGGGGGCTTCTCTTCCTTTCTCTTCCTTCTCCGAGGAGGAGGAAGGAAGAGAAGCACCTGGGTGGCTGCCGTGGCACCCAGGAACATGCCGGAGGAGGCAGAGAGGCCATGGCGCTTGCGAAGACAGGCCGCAGTGCTTGCGCCCTGCCGCGCATGTGCTGAAGCGGCCCCGCCCCCAGTGGCAGGGCTTCCAAAGTGTGGTCTAGGGCACCACAAACAGTTAATCCGGGCCTGCCCAGAAGTGCAAGTTTTCCAAGTATCTGTGGAATAGTGGCACCAGCAACAGCTTCAACAAATAATGCTTTCTCTATTAACTTCCTCTAGTCTCTTTGTAACAATCCCCCAATAAAGAGTACTCTTTTACTAACCTTTTCCTCTCTGAAGTGATACATTGCGTCCTTCCCTGACACTAATTCTGCTCTAACCATGAACTTTCCCTCTCCTGAGTCTCAGAGCCCTGCTGGCTTGGCTGGGCCGCTCGAGCAGCATCCCAGGGAGCTTGGAACTGCATTCATTTAAACCACGGATATGGGAGACCATGTGGTCCTGGTATCCGCGGCTTAACCGATCAGTTCCAAATTGGTGCCATCTTTCTGGTGAATTATAAGACTAACTGCCATCTTACTTTCTGCTGAATGGGCCCCTATAACCCTCAGATTCATCTCTCCTGCCCATAACCCCCATGTAGGAACCTAAGACCCTTTTCATGGTCCCATGGTCCTGCATTGCAACAGTGTCTGTGTCCCCCATTTTCTTGTGTGTGTCACCTCGAATGGTGCCCCATGATGCCTGCTCATGTGTCACCCCTGTGACCAAGGCCAGCATCAAGCCATTCTGATTATTTTTATGAATTGGATTCTTGTTTTATGAATGGACTTTGGCTGCTCAGTGGTTATATTTTTATTTATTTATTTATTTATTTATTTATTATTCGCATTTATATACCGCTCCATCCCGGAGGCTCGGAGCGGTTTTCAACATACGACACAATTTAAAACAATAAAAGCATCAGTTAAACAGTAAATAGAAGAATAAAACAATAAAACAACCAATTGAACAAATTACACAGTAGGCAATTATATGGACTTTGTATCATCCTTTATGAACTCTGGGCGACCAAGAGAGATCTTTCCCCAATCCTGCATGTTCCCCTTTCCCCATATGAACTCTGTATATGCCCATATTTCCATTTATTATATGTATGTGTGTCCATATAAAACATCAAGCAAGGTAACCTCTTCATGAATCCCAGCATCTCAGGACTCAGGTGTGGCAAGACTTCCTGGGTCATCATCCCCAAACAATGGACTTTGCCAAAAGTCATCAGCATGGACAATAAGTAAATAGCCCCTTTTCCTCGGGCTTCGCAGGGTCTTTGGACTAGACCACCTATGGTATAGGGCTCATTGACATGGTAATCACTTGACATAAAGGCCATTTCGTCTTCGGCGAAGACGGAGATCTTGTGGCTGGGCCGCCCGGGGGGGGGGGGGGTAGAGATCCAGTTGCCGACGTTTGACGGCGTGGCACTTCGCCCGCAACCGTCAGTAAAGAGCTTAGGGGTCCGGCTGGACTCTCAGCTGTCCATGGAGACACAGATTGCCTGCGCCTGCAAGACACCGTTTTACCACCTACGACGGGCAAAACGTCTGGCTCCTTACCTCTCCCGCTGCGACCTGGCCACGGTGATCCAAGCCACGGTCCTCTCGAGGCTCAACTACTGTAATGCGCTGTACATTGGCCTACCCCTGTCGGCGATCCGGAAACTTAAGCTAGTGCAGAACGCAGCAGCGCGCCTGCTCTCAAGAGCTCCAAGAACGGCCCATGTGACCCCACTCCTGCGTGCACTGCACTGGCTTCCTATTGAATTCTGGGTCGTCTTCAAGGTGTTAGTTCTAACTTTCAAGGCCTTATATGGTTTGGGGCCAGTGTACCTGAAGGAGCGGCTTACCCCTTATGTGCCCAGAAGATCACTGCGTTCTGAGGGGCTCAATCTACTAGAGGTGCCTGGTATTAAGACCTACCGATTGTCGAGTATGCGTTCACAGTGGCTGCGCTGAGCCTCTGGAATACGCTGCCCGAGGAGACGCGAGCCTTATCCGGCTTGCTGGCATTCCGCAAGTCTGTAAAGACAGGCGTTTGGTCCTGACTGAGGCCACTGCAATCTGCCATCCTGCCGCGTCTTGCCGCTTGTACTGTCATCGATCTGCTGGGTTTTATTGTTGGGAGCGGGGTTCAGTGGTTAGAATGTTATTTTATGTGTTTTATCTGTTTTTATTTGGTTTTAATTGTTGTAAACTGCTCTGGGCTCCGGAAAGAGCGGTCTACTAAATCGAATAAATAAATAAATAAATAAATAATTTCCCCCCAGTCGTGAGGGGAAGGGGGTGTCAGATAGATAGATAGATAGATAGCTAGATAGATAGATAGATGAGGGTGATTTCCAAGACGGCATCCACTTCCAGAGAGCACTGTGACTCTCACCAACAATGGATCTGGACCATTCTTGGCCCACAGAACTCTCATGACACCTGTGAGCTCAGTTGGTCATGCTGGGCATGTGTGCCAAGTTTGGTCAAGATTCAGCATTGGTTGGGTTTAGAGTGTTCTCTGGATGTGGGTGAACTATAACTCCCAACATTCAAGGTCAGTTCCCCCCAGTATTCAGAATTGGTCATGTTGGGTACGTGTGGCAAGTTTGGTTGAGATCTGTTGTTGGCAGGGTTCTCTGGATGTAGGGTGAACTATAACTCCCCAAATCCAGGGTCAATCCCTCCAAACCCCTCCAGTATTTTGGCTCTGAGCGGATGCTGGAGAAGAAGTGCACGTGCCATGAAATCATGCAATAACACTATGTTACATGATTTTTGTACCTGGGTTAGAAATGTCATTTCCTAATTGGTTTGATCATAAAGACTTAGAAAAAGTTTATTAAACTGCAAAAAACTACGTTTTTGCGGGACATCGTGCAGCACATAGTTTTTCAATGAATACCTCATACAATTTCTGGGAATTCCTTTGTACGTATTTTCTGCATCTGTAGCATCTCTGTTTCATGTTTAAAAAACTTTTAGCCTAGGATTCAATCGCTTTATCTAACGAAAAAGCAAAAAGGAGCACAACCTTCTCAACATCTGAGACTAATCTGCTTTCTCCAGTATTGATAAGGAAACTGACAATCTGAAAGACTCTTTGAAAGAGATAGAAATGACCAAAGATAGCGAAGGTCACCAACGGATCCGGAAGTGAACGAGGTTTCTCCTACACATTGAAGCCAGTGGCACGAAAAGCAAAGGCAACCGACATGTTTTAGCAGGGGCAAACTCTGGTTTTAGCTAGTAGCGATATTTTGGTGCGTGATGGTGGCCCTATGGCCTTGTGGGTATTGATGGGGTCAATGGATTCACTATAATCTCTTATAATTGGCCATGCGGATTGGTTAACATCATCTGAAGGGCCTCAAGACCTGGGCAAAACTAGTAGACAGCTCTTTCTGGGTTGCTCTCTTTGGGCTGGATGAAACAAACTAAATTAACTAGTGCAGGGCTGTCCAACTTCTATCAGCCCAGGGGCCGGAATTCCGGTGACTTATCACCTGGGGGCCGCAGCGGGGGGTGGGGCAATCGCGGGGGTGGGGCCGATCGCAGGGGCGGGGCTGATCACAGGGGTGGGGCGATCGCGGGGGTGGGGCTGATCACAGGGGCCGATTTCGCCGCTTCTGGCGCCCGAGAGTGACGCTGTAAGGGAGGGCGAAGCCAAGGGAAGCTCCCCTTAGCTCCTCCCTCCCTTCTACAACGTCACTCTCGGGCACCAGAAGCGGCGAAATCGCCCCCCCCTGTGATTGGCCCCGCCCCCGTGATCGGCCCCGCCCCTACAGCATCACGGCTGGGCGCCAGATCGGCCCCTCCCTCCTACAGCGTCACGGCTGGGCGCCAGAAGTGGCGAAATCGTCCAGATCCATCATTGTTTGAATCCACAGTGCTCTCTGGATGTAAGTGAACTACAATTCCAAAACTCAAGGTCAATGCCCACCAAATCCTTCCAGTATTTTCCGTTGGTCATGGGAGTTCTGTGTGCCAAGTTTGGATCAACTCCAACATTAGTGGAGTTCAGAATGCTCTTTGATCGTAGGTTAACGGTAAATCTCAGCAACTACAACTCCCAAATAACAAAATCGATCCACACACACCCCAACGCCCCTAAACCCACCAGTATTCAAATTTGGGCGTATTGGGTATTTGTGCCAAATTTGGTCCAGTGAATGAAAATGCATCCTGCCTATCAGATATTTACATTATGACTCATAACAGTAGCAAAATTACAGTTATGAAGTAGCAACTAAATTATTTTATGGTTGGGGGTCACCACAACATGAGGAACTGTATTAAGGGGTCATGGCACTAGGAACATTGAGAATCACTGCCATATAGGTACATACAAGCTGTGAAATACCAGCTGGTGCGTAGTTTTGCGTTAGTGTGCCACCAGTACGCTGATGACACCCAGCTTATCCTGAAGATGGAGGGCAGCCTCGAATCCGTACCTGATAATTTCCATCGTTGCCTTGAGGCCGTCACTGGATGGCTGCGAGCCAGTAGGTTGAAGGTGAATCCGGCAAAGACTGAGATCCTCTGGCTGGGTCCTCCGGGCTGTAGGGATGTTCAGCTTCCAACCCTGGACGGCGTGACATTATGTCCGTCGCCCTCTGTTAAGAGCTTAGGAGTAACCCTGGACCCCCTGTTGTCGATGGAGGCTCACGCCTCCAGCGTCAGCAGGGTAGCATTTTTCCATTTTCGTCAGGCGAAGAAGCTGGCCCCCTACTTGTCCCGGCGTGACTTAGCCACAGTGGTCCAAGCCACGGTCATCTCGAGGCTGGACTACTGTAACGCTCTGTACATTGGCCTTCCTCTGTCGGTAATCCGGAGACACAAACTGGTGCAGAACGCCGCAGCGCGACTCCTGGCGGGGGTCCCGATTGGCCACCACATCACGCCAATCCTACGTGAACTGCACTGGCTCCCAATAGAATGCCGGATTACCTTCAAAGTGTTAGTCCTGACTTTTAAGGCCTTACATGGTCTGGGGCCAGTGTACCATGGACCGCCTTGTCCCATACCATCCCACCAGATCACTGCGCTCCAAAGTGCTCCACCTCCTGGTCACCCCAAATGTGAAGACCTACCATCTGTCCGCAACCCGCCGGCGGGCTTTCTCTGTTGCAGCCCCAACCCTGTGGAACGCGCTGCCCGCCGGCATCCGTGCCACCCAGGGCCTCCTCCCGTTCAGGAGAGCAGTTAAGACATTGCTGTTCCAGCAAGCCTTCGGGGTTCGCTAGACTGTAGCTCGCGCTGCCTCGCTGACACCCCACTGCGACTCCATTTGTTCTAATTGTAATTCTATGCTAATGGTGTTACTGTGGTTTATGAGACATCTGTCAATTGTATTTTATGAACTGTTGTGAGTCGCCCCAAGCCGTTGGGGGCGCCGCCGCAGACAAATGCGAAATAATAAAATAAATAAATAAATAAATAATCTGGACCTAAATGAGCAAGCACTTTGAACTGTATCTGGAAATTGACCAGGGTTGAGTCCAGTGCGTGGTCCACTCAACCTAAAGACGGCGGTCCTTTCTGCACTGCCTGCGTTGTATCTAATTTTCATTGAAGGATAACGGCTATCATCAAGAGGGTCGTTCCATTTTCTTCGCCCTGCCTGCAGTTCTGAAATGATACGTCGCATAGAAACAACTCCCACCCCTCCTTTTGAAACTAGGACATGGTTGTATGGCAAAAACATGTGAATTTCAGCCGTGGTCTCTGTGGGTTCGATCACAAGGGTGGTTTTTGTAATGCAATTTCTCATAGCAGTTGCTTCATGCAGAAACCACAAAAGACGTTAGGAAGGTATGTTGCAAAGCTGTGCAGCAATAACAACACAGGATTGACCAGTCGCAGCCCCCTCTCATGCACATCCACAGTGGCAATTATTCGCTCATAAGTGTACACAAAATGTACACTTGTATCAGTGATTCCTTGCGCTGCATCGTAATGGCGAACAGGGTTGTGATGTCTCTCTGACATAACAGGTGTAACCACACTGCACAAGTATAGCAGTTTGATACTATTTTGACTATTCCTAGAGTCCATCCCAGGGGATCTTAGGATTTGTAGTTTTGTTAAGTGGTTTCAGCTCCGGGGCCCAGCGTGTCAGAAGCTCCCAAAGGACGAAACAAGACACAGATGGGATGAAGTCAAAGAAAAGAGGCATTTAGCCAAAGCGGATTTCAGCAGAGTCTGGGCCCCAAAAGCGAACATGGTGTGGGAAGGGAAATAATGTATTTATTAATTTATTATTTATTCTTTGGACTTGTACGCCGACACTCCTCGAGGGCTCAGAGTGGCTTACAAACATATAAAAGCATCACAGGAGTAAAATCAATATATTAAACTAGACCAGGGCAGTCCAACAGGCGGCCCTGGGCCCGTACACGGCCCCCGAGCCTTTTCCCTGCGCCCCCCCTAACTTGTTTTAATAAAATACAAATAAAAAATAAAAAATAAAATAAATAAAAATACCTACTTCCGGGTTTAGGCAAGCATCGCGAGACTACGCCAGCCACAGACGGGATTTTGAGGGAGGTCGAAATCCCGTCTGTGGCTGCGTAGTCTCGCGATAGCTGCCGAAATCTTGGGTCCCACAGGATTTGCGGCCGGCCTGGGCGCGCCTCCTATCCCCTCGCGGCTGCTTCCAGGCCGGCCCCCATTCCCTCAGAGAGAGGGAGGAGGGGAGTGAGGCAGGGAAAGCCCCTCCTGGCTCCGTCCTCTTCCTGTGGAGGGCCCTCGCTTCCCGTCCTGCGGATGGGAGAGCCGCCGCGCCTGGCCTGAGCTTGGCCTCGGCTCCAGCGGGACTCTTCGGGGACGGCGTTGGCGTTGGCGCTTCGGCCCTGTGGCGGGGCTCCCGCAGTATGGGTAAGGAAGGGACTGGCTCGAGTGAAAGCGGGACGGTGGGTGAGGGGGGGGGAGGAGTCCCTCAGCGGCGGTTTCCTTGGCGACGCTTCCTTCCCCGCCTCCGCACCCCCTTCCCCTTGTTGTGCTGCCTTCCCCCACGTGCAGGGCGCAACGTGGCTTCCTTTGCGCCTGCCCCCACGGCTTGTTTCCCCTTCAGGGAGGGAGGGAGGGAGCTCTTTGGGCCTCCTCCCCCCGCCTCTGGGAAAGGAGGCCCCATCCAGCCCTGTGACGGCATTGAGGTGTTTGGGGTTTCTTTGGTGTGTCCCAATTTGAGTGTGGACTCAGATAACTCAAAGGTATTAGGAAACATTCCCCCAAATCCACCAGTGTTCCCATTTGGGCGTATTGAGTATTCATGCCAAGTTTGGTCCAAATCCATCATTATTTGAGTCCACAGTGCTCTCTGGATGGAGGTGAACTACAACTCCACAACTTAAGGTCAATTGTAAGTAAATTGAGCCGGGAGGGCGGAGCCGGGAGGGGCGGAGCTGGGGAGGGGCGGAGCTGGGGAGGGGCGGAGGTGGGGAGGGGCGGAGCTGGGGGAGGGGGCAGAGCCGGGGGCAAAGGCAGACCCTTCGGCCCCCCAGGTGATCAGTGACCGGAATTCCGGCCCTTGGGCCCGTAGAAGTTGGACAGCCCTGAACTAGCCCAATAAAGATTTTCCAGCTTAGCGATCAAAGGTTAGCTGGAAAAGGTGGGTCTTGCAGGCCTTGTGGAAAGAGAGTAGATCATGCAAGGCCCGCACATCACTTGGAAGGGTGTTCCAGATTGACGGCGCTACTACAGAAAAGGCTCTGCGCCAGGTTGATGTGAGGCGAATTGCTTTAAAAGTTGGCACTTCCAGGAGATTCATTTGTTCTGATTGGAGTGACCTCTGGGGTTGGTAGGGGAAGAGACGGTCCTTCAGATACAGCGGCCCAGACCATGCAAGGCCTTCAAGGTTAACACCATCACTTTGAAGATGATCCGGTGCTCGAACGGAAGCCAATAGAGCTGCTGGAGGATGGGAGTTATGTGACACCTCACTGGGGTCCCAGTGAGAAGTCGGGCAGCGGCATTCTGGACGAGCTTTAGTTTCCGGATCACTGACAAGGGCAAGCCAATGTAAAGGGCATTACAGTAGTCCAGTCTCGAGATAACTGTGGCTTGGAGCACCGTGGCCAGGTCATCCCTGGATAGGTAGGGGGCCAAACGCCTAGCTTGCCGCAGATGGAAAAAGGCGGTTTTGCTGACGCTGGAGACCTGGGCTTCCATTGACAGCAACGGGTCTAAGACTAAGGATGTCGGGCATAATGCCTCGCCATCCAAGCCAGGCAGTCGGAGCTCCCCACCCACCGGGCGGCCCAGCCACAGTATCTCCGTCTTTGCTGGATTCACCCTCCATCTACTGGCACTCAGCCAACCAGTAACGGCTTCAAGGCACTGATGGAAACAAGAGGGTACGGAGTCCGGCCGGCCTTCCATTTTCAGAACGAGCTGGGTGTCGTCAGCATAGTCAAAGCTTCGGACCAGACCAGCAAGTGGTCGCATATAGATGTTAAATAATAAATGGGAGAGAATGGCACCTTGAGGGACCCCACAGGTAAGTGGAGCCCTCTTGGAAACCAAACCACCCCTTTCCACTCACTGTCCCCGGTTGTGGAGAAAGGACAGCAGCCATTTCAGGGCTGTTCCCCTATCTCCAGCAACGGCAAGGCGGTGGGCCAAAAGCTTTGTAACCGACCGTATCAAAAGCTGCTGTGAGGTCCAATAACACAAGCAGCGCTGAGCCATCCTTGTCCAGTTGGCAATGAAGCTGATCTGAGATGGCGACCAAGACAGTCTCCGTCCCGTGCCCCAAGCGGAAGCCGGACTGGAAGGGATCTAAGCCGGCTGTGTCCTCAAGGAACTGCTGCAGTTGCCCCGCCACCGCCCTCTCAATCACCTTGCCCAGGAACGGAAGGTTCGAAACCGGGCGGTAATTGGAGGGAACCGATCAATCTAAATTCAGCTTCTTCAGCAGCGGGGATAGATAGATAGATATTTATTTACGGTCAAGGACCAACGTCCCAGCAGCGGGGAGACCACTGCCTCTTTTGAACCCTCTGGAAAGGAGAATGTGGGCAGGGTTTAAGATAATGGGTACTAATGATGGTAGTTTCCCCAGCCTGGGAGGACAATGGTCCGTGTTGGTGAAGCAATGGATGGCCCTGGGTGTTAGTCGGCCTGAATCGGTTCCCAGGGGAAGAACAGAGGCAGGGTGTTGGGCAACTTCCATGATCTTTGGTTTGGCTCCATTGTTAGGTGTGTGGAGCATTGTTAGGGGATTATGCCTTCTGCCTGAAGGGACGATGGGGTCTTCTTATTTTCTCCCCTGCTGACTGTATGTGAAACTTGTATGTCCAGGCTAAAAGTCATCTGTGGAGGTCAGCCCAAATTAGGCTTCTTGGGAAAGGTCGCCCTGGACTTGGCTATAGTGATGACCCAGGAGACGTCGGGTCACTGTGGCAGGGTAGGGCTTTGGTGAAATCCCACCGCTGCCACCAAAATGTGACGAACTCGGATGCACCCAATATTTAAATCACTGCCACCAACCTAATTCTATTAATTAGGATTTTAAAAATTATATATGAGGTTCAGTTATGCTGCTACTAAAATCACCAGCTATGAGGGAACTGTGAGGAAACACGATGGAGACTGTGGTAAAAGTTAAATAGAAAGAATTTATTAACTTTTACAAACAAACGAGGCACAGAGCTTGATGGTTCACTACTAACGAGGCAACGAGCGTATGGTTATTCAATCTGAGGCAACGAGCATATGGTTAACAAATTAATGGTACTAGAGCAGGTGGTTAACAAACAAATCTAAGTGTGCTGGAGCGTATGGTTACAGAGGTTCTCTAAATCTTAGATCTTAAAACAGCAATCCCAGTCAGTGTTGAGTCTTGACTGGACAAGCCCTGTCCCACTAAAATTGCAACTAGTGCGAACAGATGGTTTTAACCAGGAACTTCTCTCTCTAAAGTTCCCTGAGTCTTGCTTCTGAAGCGAGCTAACAGACTCGTGCTAGCTCCCCCAGTCTAAGAGCCCACCTTTCTCTATAACAAGAGACTCCAAGGTGTATACCGGCTCTACCCTTCTAAGCGGCCCCCCATAATTCTATTCTGTCCCTAAGAACTGTCAGCTTAGCTGACCCCTTAGTACAGACTAATTCCCTAGGCGGTTCACTATAGAATAGACTGATTCAGATTCACAACTAAGGCTTGGATGTTGCTTATCCAAAAGCCTAGCCAAGACTGCTAAGGCTTAGATGTTTCTCAATCACAGCCTAGCACAAGACTGCTAAGGCTTAGATGTTTGATGGTAAAACAGACAGGGCTAACCTTGCCTAAACTAGAACTCCCACTAATATCTAAACTAGTTGAGAGATCTAACCAAACAACTATCCTAGATAGTTCAGGGTTTTGACACAGAGTCCCTATACTCTAAACAGGGTTTTGACACAGAGTCCCTATACTCTAACAGAGCTTTATTACAGAGGCTCTTTAGTCTGGAGTCCTGACAAGGAGCTATCAGCAACTCCTCTCTCTCCGAGAGCTTGTCAGAAACTGCTCCTCTCTCTTCGAGAGCTTGTCAGAAACTGCTCCTCTCTCTCCGAGAGCTTGTCAGAAACTGCTCCTCTCTCTTCGAGAGCTTGTCAGAAACTAAAACTTTCCTGTCAGGATTTCTCCCTCCTAGACAGCCTAACTCCTCCCTCTTGGCTCTCAGCCAATCACCTGGGAGTCTTTGTTACTAGCCAGATAAGCACTAAAGCCACGCCCCCTGGCTCTGGCAACTCCCTTCTCCTAATGGCTGCTGTGTGGATCTCCTTTCCCAAGATGGATGCCACCATTCTAATCAGGGAGCCAAACTGCCACACAGGCTTCGGCCTATTTATTTTATTTATTTATTTATTTCGGGATTTTACCCCGCTCTTCTCAACCCCCAAGGGGGGACTCAGAGCGGCTTACAGTACGGCACAATTCGATGCCCACATAATAACAATATAAACCCCTACTCAGAATGGGTGAGTCCTTATAGCTATCAAGACCTTTCCATGGCTATGGGGTTTGGGGTCCTCTTCGGAGTCCTAGGTTTTTTGATAAATTTAGAAATTTTGTGCCGCAAACTGTAGTGAGGTCACTGTGTGTATTGTATTTATTTTGTGGTTAAATGTGTGGTTTAAATTGTTATAATAATAATAATAATAAAACGTTATTTCTAACCCACATCCATCTCCCCAGAGGGGACTCAGAGCAGCTTACATGGGGCCGTGCCCAAACAACACATCACAAAATATCAGAAACATTGAGAAACAATGAACACAATAAAATGCATCTGTAAAAACACAACAGCACAGGTGACTCTAAAACAGAAACAACAATATTGTTGCATTTGTATTGTATTAGATTGTTGTATGCTGAACAGACTACAAAGTGGAGAAGAAACAGTGTTTGGCAGGAGGGGGAAGAAAGAGTATTGGAGGTTCCAATTTTCCACGGCACACCTGATGATCGCTTACCTGATGATCGCTCACGGCACGCTAGTGTGCCACCTAACTATAAGGTTATTTGAGTTGTATCTGCTCACAGTAGGCATACCTTTTTGTTGTTGTTGGATGTCTTTGAGTTTTTATTTATTTATTTATTTATTTCAGGAGTGTACCCCGCTCTTCTCAACCCCCGAGGGGGGACTCAGTGCGGCTTACAGTACGGCGCAATTCGATGCCTACCTAATAACAATATAAAACCCTCCAAAACCCCTTCAACAGTTAAGATACATTAAAATACATTAAAACAGTTGCCTTAGCATCATACACATTCATTCCAGATTAAAACCATGTCCAGTCCATAAAAGCATTGGCCCTCTTCATCTACTTTCCATTTAAAATCCAGTCCTAAAATGCTGCCTAGTGCTGGTGAGCAAATGCCTGGTCCCACGGCCAGGATTTTACTTTTTTCCTGAATGCCAGGAGGGATGTGGTGGAGTGACGACCCAGGAGACGTCGGGTCACTGTGGCACGGTAGGGCTTTGGTGAAATCCCACCGCTGCCACCAAAATGTGACGAATTCGGATGCACCCAATATTTAAATCACTGCCACCAACCTAATTCTATTAATTAGGATTAAAAAAATTATATATGAGGTTCAGTTATGCTGCTATTAAAATCACCAGCTATGAGGGAACTGTGAGGAAACACGATGGAGACTGTGGTAAAAGTTAAATAGAAAGAATTTATTAACTTTTACAAACAAACGAGGCACAGAGCTTGATGGTTCACTACTAACGAGGCAACGAGCGTATGGTTATTCAATCTGAGGCAACGAGCATACGGTTAACAAATTAATGGTACTAGAGCAGGTGGTTAACAAACAGATCTAAGTGTGCTGGAGCGTATGGTTACAGAGGTTCTCTAAATCTTAGATATTAAAACAGCAATCCCAGTCAGTGTGGAGCCATCACCGAGAAGGCCCTATCTCTCGTCCCCACCAACCGCATCTGGGAATTAGGCGGGAGCGAGAGCAGGGCCTCCCCGGATGACCTTAGATTACGAGGTGGGACGTAGCGGCCGATGCGTTCGGACAGGTAAGCTGGGCCAGAACCGTATAGAGCTTTAAAGGTCAAAACCAGCACTTTTTCTCCTATAGATATTTTTAAAAACCTGATGAAGAAGCTAATGGAGCTTTGAAAGCTCAATTAATGTATTTTATGCCCAATAATGCAATGGTTGTTTTGTGGATTTGGGATGCTTTCTGTGTAAGATATACATATAGAGATATGTTTAGGCACAGTGGAACCAGAGCATGCCACGTCAACAGGCCAGCAGATGATCATAATATCTTTTGCGCACCAGCCACGTCTTCCTTGTTCCTTCTGAGCTTAGCCACAGGTTGCTAGAGGGAATCGGATTGCCGTAACAGGATGGTTGACATTGTGTTAGGCAGCTAATGATGTTGTAAGTGAGACTAACAACCTTGTAACCGCATTGCATTCACATTTAATATCACAGTAGCACTGTCACGATCACAAATGTCTGTAATGCCCTTGATGAGTAGGGTGCAAACTGATTGTATAATCCCATAAAACAAATTCTAATATAAACTGGAATCTGAATATTATTTCATAATATTCAATAGCCTCACGTTCTTATTTGCTTATTATTTCAAATTTCGGAAATAACCCCAGACCTGCAACAATGAGCCACATGCGTCTGCTTGGACAGGCAATGCCAGACGACTCACAGGAACCAAATCCCGCTTCCTCAATTAATGCCTCGGAAGAATGCAGAGCTCTTAATCTGCTTCACATGCAGTGTGAAGGTAACAGTGCATTGGGTCTGAAGTGGAGGAATGCAATTAGCTGGGCTTTACATAGACTGTATATTGTTTCCCCTTATATTATCTCTTCCGTTCCTTCTGAATCCTTTTAAGAAAACAAAATTATTTCTTGTAATGTTAAGTAATGTAATGTTAAGAACAGGGCCGGTGGAAGCGTTATGCCAACTACGCAGCCGCGTAGGGCGTCGCCACCTGGGAGGGGTGTCGCCACCTGGGAGGGGCGTCGCCACCTGGGAGGGGCGTTGCCACCCGGGAGGGCGTCGCCACCCGGGAGGGCGTCGCCACCCGGGAGGGGCGTCGGCACCCGGGAGGGGCGCCGGCACCCGGGAGGGGCGTCGCCACCCGGGAGGGGCGTCGCCACCGGGAGGGGCGTCGCCACCCGGAGGGGCGTCGCCACCGGGGGGGCGTCGCCACCCGGGAGGGGCGTCGGCACCCGGGGGGGCGTCGGCACCCGGGAGGGGCGTCTCCGCCGGAGGGGCGTCGCCACCCGGGAGGCGTCGCCACCCGGGAGGGGCGTCGCCACCCGAGGGGCGTCGCCACCCGGGAGGGGCGTCGCCACCCGGGAGGGGCGTCGCCACCCGGGAGGGGTCGCCACCCGGGAGGGCGTCGCCACCCGGGAGGCGTTGCCGGCCTCCGCAGCCGGCCGCATCGCCCGCGCACTGGCTCCGGAGCGTGACTCGCGCTCGGGAGCCACTGGGGGGGTGGCGCAAAATATTTTTGTCGCTTACCCCCAGAATAGGTAGGTCCACCCGGGTTAAGAAACAAAAATAGAGAGAGATACTTATTGAGGAACTTGAGTCTCCGCAAGTACAGAGATGAATTTCTTGAGGATTTCTTGTGATTTGTTTTGGGAGGAATTGTTGAGCTGAGTTTTGTTCTTTGACAAGCTCTTTTGATCTAATTTCCAACAGGAAATTGAAAAGTCACCTGGGAAGGGCAAGAGCTTGAACATTGCTTCCATCCTAAATATCTTGGTGTCACCTTAGATCGAACAGTAGCATATAGGAAACACTGCTTGAACACCAAGCACAAAGTAACATCCTGCGGAAACTTATTGGCAGCACATGGGGAGCAGACCCCAAATTAAGAAGAACATCAGGCCTGGCCTTGTCTTACTCAACTGCCGAGTATGCCTGCCCTGTTTGGCGTAAGTCTGCCCACTCAAAGCAGGTGAACATAGCATTGAACGAAGCATGCAGAATAATCACAGGACGTCTTAAACCTACACCTGTTGATAAACTCTACAAGCTAGCTGGCATTGGCAACAACCCCCCGGATGTGCGAGGGGACGTTGCTGCTAAATGGGAGAGAACACTGTGAAAGCCACCCAGTACATGGCTACCAGCCTCCTCCCAGTAGACTCAAATCAAGGAAAAGCTTTATGAGAACCACTGCTCCTCTTGGCGTCCCCCCAGCAACAGCAAGTCGGGGGGTGGGGGTGGGGGTCAGTAACCCTAACCCAGGAAATCCCAACGGGATGACCCTCCCCCATGAAGGTCTTTTTTCAGCGGCAAAACAAGAATGGTCTGAACAGACTCAGAAGCGGAGTGGGCAGATCAAAAGACAACCTGGCAAAATGACACAACTGTCCTGTCAGGTCAAGTAGTTCAAAAACTTTTTCCATACTTCCACATGTGATCAGAAAACTGAGCAAGGAAGAAAGGGGTCAGGTGAGCTTTGGTGAAACCAGTGTCGCAAGTGGGCTGCACATCTCTAGACCAGTGCTCATCACAACTTGGCAAATCTTCCCTTCTTCCAGTCATGATATCCATGGCTTCTTAAGGAAAAACAGATATATGCAACGATTCAGTAAAGTTTTCTGCTTTGGTTCCTAGAGCAGGGCCGAAAGTTACAGGAAGGAAGTTTTATACATAGGGAAAGATTACGGTTGAAATGAAAGATATATCTAGAGGCATTTATCTATATGGTTGCAAAAGAGGCCGTTTCCTTCAAGGAGGTGGGTAGATTATCTCCAATACGCACATCCAATGTCCTCTTCATCGTACGGTTTGTGCACTTTTAGCCTGCAATGAACATTTATTTATTTTATTTATTTATTTCTTCAATCTTATATTCCGCCCCTCCCGGCCGGCTCGGGGCGGTTTACATACATGTTAAAATGCACTGTAAAACAGTGGTAAAAACGACACGAATAAAAGTTGCAAATGATGAGGAAGGGAAGGCAACAAGCCACAAGGAACCAAATGTAGATTGGACATTCAACGGAAGGGCAGAGAGGACGGAGGAAAGAGGGAGCAACAGAACAGACGGGCCAACAAGAGAGTCAAGCAAAGGAACACAAAAGCCCCATAAAACAGAGAGGAATATAAGGGGAGGGAGAGGGGGAACAGAAAAGGAAAACAAGACGAACAGGACAGGGCTGGGTGGAAAGAAAGACATAAAGAAGAGGAGGGAAAAGAGCAGACAACACCGACCCTCCACCTCCCCCCCTCCCTTCCCCCAACAAACAGGAATCAATCAACGTAGTGGCTCTGGCCGATGCAAAGGACATCACAGCGCAAGACAAAATCGCAAAGACACCTCCCTCCATTCTCAGCTGAGCAAAACATGCCAGCACTCAAAGAATCAAACGCAGAAGTAAAAGAACAAGAGAGAATGCAGGGAAGGAGGCCAGAGGAGGAAAAAGTAACTCTAAAGGACATTTTGACAGAACTACGAAAATTAGGGAAGCACAAGACAGGTGCATACAGAAGATTGACTCAATAATGGCCCGACAAGAAAAGCAAATTGAATTGCTACAGGACGCAAGGCTAGAATCAAACAAAGAAGCGACCCCCATAAGGCTAGTACTAACAGTCGTTTATGAGGACGGAAAGGAAACACCCCAGGTTGCAGGGAAAGGTGCAGCAATACAGGAGGATTTGGAGAAGGGGGTGGAGAAGACTACACAATTGCAAGAAGCATTAGGGGAAAGAGGAATTTATTCAAAAAGAAAAAGAAGTGGAGAAGATACTCTGGGAGCTACTAGAGCGATTAATGAAGACTCTACAGTCTCTACCCTCAAAAAAGGAAGAGAGGACAAGAACCAGGAGGTCGATCCAACATCTAAGGGGTACATTCGGGTGCAAATAAGAACAAAGCTAAACGGAGTGGGGGACAGACCAATGGAATGAGAAGCCGGGGGAGGACAACTCAACAAAGCAGAAAGAAAATCCCAAAGAAAAGACATCCTTACTCTCCAGGGAGGCCCACGGAATATAGTCCTTCGAGAGGTGAAAACATGGAGGCGGATGTGGGAGGTCTAGAATCCCATAAAGAATATGGTTAGGAAGGAGGACAAGAAAGACGAAAGGAACGGACGCAACTACATTAAAAGACAAGGAACGGACTATGGACATGGATCCTCCTACCAAACAACAAACAACGCGAACCCCCAACCAGGTAAACTCAAGAGTCAACGACCCTGGCTACCTGGTGAAGGAATGGGACTACCTATAACCAGACAAGCTGATCTTCCAAGAGCTAGCATCCCCCTCTCGTACAATGTCAACCACACCTTAACCCCCCCCCCATTTCTTCCCTTTTACAAGAACTGAACAAACGAGACTGTACGGAGGTACCGGAAGTCAACATAACTCCCCCTTTTCCTTCTCCGTCCCCCTTCCCCCTTCCTCCCACCTCCCTAGCCTCCCCCTTTCCCCTCCCCATCGCACCTCCACTCAAACCTCTTACCCATCCTCAACCCCCCCCTCCCCCTCCCCTTACCAAGGCCCCAGGAACCCCCACCACCACCACCCTCACACCTTTTCCCAGTTTTGCTGTATTTGAAAACCTTAATAAAAATTATTGGGAAAAAAGTTGCAACAGTAAAAGCAGACAGTTACAATCTCCAGGGGCATCAATCGAAGGCAATTCTGAACAATACACTTTTGCAGGCCCTCCGGAATGGGATAAGCTCCGCCATAGCCCGGACATCATCTGGCAACACATTCCAGAGCATTGGGGCAGCGACTGAGAAGGCTCGTTGCCTCGTGCTGGAGAGATGGCAGGAGCGGACCGATGGTACCGTTAAAAGGTTGCGCTCTTCCGAGCGCAGTGATCTCAGCGGAACATACGGGGTGAGGCGGTCCCTCAGATACACCGGCCCCAGACCATGTAAGGCAGTGTTTCTCAACCTGGGGGTCGGGACCCCAGGGGGGTCACGAGAGGGTTTCAGAGGGGTCGCCAAAGATTATCAGAAAACACGTATTTCTGATGGTCTTAGGAAGCCCTTTGGCAGAGAAAGTTGAAGATCTCTCCACTTTTTCTTCTGTTGTGATTGGCAGGCCTCCCAGACAAGGGGAGGGCTGATTCTGAGACTCCAAGCAGGGATGGGAGAGCAGGCATGCTTGGCGCATGGCAGCATGATACACATGTGTGGGTGAGGGAGAGTGGGTGAGGTGGGATGGAGGCTCGAGCCAGCTAGTTCCTTCAAGGCATGAGGGTTCTGTGTAGGAAGTTTGACCCAATTCTATCATTGGTAGGGTGCTCTTTGATTGTAGATTAACTATACATCCCAGCAACTACAACTCCCAAATGTCAAGATCTATTTTCCCGAAACTCCACCAGTGTTCACATTTGGGTATATTGAGGATTCGTGTCAAGTGTGGTCCAGATCCATCATTGTTGAGTCTATAGTGCTCTCTGGATGTAGGTGAACTACAACTCCAAAACTCAAGGTCAATGCCCACCAAACCCTTCCAGTATTTGCTGTTGGTCATGGGTTTTGTGTTCCAAATTTGGTTCAATTCCATTGTTGGTGAGTTCAGAATGCTCTTTGATTGTAGGTGAACTATAAATCCCAGCAACTACAACTTCCAAATGACAAAATCAACCCCCCTCCCCCCCCCCACAAAAATACAGTTATGAAGTAGCAATGAAAATAATGTTATGGTCAGGGGTCACCACAACATGGGGAACTGTATTAAGGGGTCGCAGCATTAGGAAGGTTGAGAAGCACTGATGTAAGGCCTTGAAGGTCAGAACCAACACCTTGAAGACAATTCGGTACTCAATTGGAAGCCAGTGCAATTGCCGTAGAATGGGTGTGATGTGCTCTCTTGCCGGCGCTCCCGCCAGCAAGCGAGCTGCAGCATTTTGCACCAGCTTGAGTTTCTGAATCGTCGACAAGGGAAGGCCTATGTAGAGGCTGTTACAGTAGTCTAACCTCGAGATGACCGTTGCTTGGATTACCGTGGCAAGGTCGTCCCTGGACAGGTAGGGGGCCAGTCGCCTAGCCTGTCGCAGGTGGAAAAATGACGATTTGATGACCGCGGAGACCTGGGCCAGCAATGGGTCCAACTGAACCCCCAGGCTTTTAATCAAAGATGACGGGCTCAGCTGCTCGCCATCCAGGGTAGGCAACCGGCACTCATCCAGCCCAGGGTGACCGGGCCACAGGATCTCCGTCTTCGATGGATTCACCTTCAGCCGGCTGGAGCGCAGCCAACACAGTCACGGCTTCAAGGCATTGCTCGAAACAATTGGGTACGGTGTCCGGCCTGCCGTCCATTCTCAGCACAAGCTGGGTGTCATCCGCATACTGATAACACTCCAGACCAAAGTCGCGCACCAGCTGGGCCAGCGGACGCATATAGATGTTGAATAATAAAGGGGAGAGGATGGCTCCCTGGGGGAACCCCACAAGTTAATGGGAGTCTCCCAGAGACCTCCTCCCCCCTCTCCACACGTTGTCCCCGGTCTTGGAGGAAGGAGGTTACCCATTTAAGGGCAATCCCCCCAACTCCCGTCGTGGCTAAACGGTGGGTCAATAGTACATGGTCTACAGCAGGGGTGCCCACACTTTTTCATCATGCGAGCTACTATATGAACAATCAAGTTGAAAAGATCACCTGTTGTGCATGCGAGCGTGTGTGCACATGCACACTCCTACTGCAGCCTTCCGTCAACGCGGGGAGACTGCCCACGAACTTGCCGCTGTGCGCACCCGGGAAGGGGATCCTCCTTGCCTGCGCGTGCTCTCTCTCTTAATGTCTTCGTTGCCTTCCTCCTTCCTGCTGCGTGCTTTCACACCCGCCGGCGCTCCGGCCAGATATGGCTTCGGCGGCGGCTCGGAGGGCGCAGGGCTAGGAAGAGGGGCCACCTGGCTGCTGCCTGAGCTGGGAAACTCAACTGAGAGAGGGACCCACGTGAGGCTGGGGCCTCCCCACGGCAGCCACCCACGTGAGGCTGGGGCCTCCCACGGCAGCCTCCCCCCCCTCCCTTGAGGCTTCCTTACCTGGGCAGGAGAAGGAAGAGTGGAAGAGGTGCTTCCCCAAAGTG
The DNA here is from genome assembly GCA_030556195.1 of Anolis apletophallus. Lineage (NCBI taxonomy): Eukaryota > Metazoa > Chordata > Lepidosauria > Squamata > Anolidae > Anolis > Anolis apletophallus. The sequence goes on from JARBWK010000010.1 coordinate 135,830,674, forward strand.
ACAGATGCAGCCGGGGGGCGGGGGGCGCTTCCTTCTTTCCTTCCTTTTGAGGGTGTCACTCAGAAAGGACGCCCATGCTGGCAGAAAGGAGGACCCTCCCACTGGTGGCAGTCCATGCCCACAGGGGGGGGGGGGAGAGGGTGGCTCTTCCTAGCCGGCTCTGAAGAGCCACCCTCTCTCTCTCTCTCTTTCTCTCCCCCGTGGGCCCTCGCCGCCTTTCTCCTTCAAGGGCGAGGGAGGGTGAGGCGGAGAAAGGCGGCGAGGGCACAAGCAGCAGCAGCAAGTGGCGTCTCCATCCCCGCAGCCCCCTCCTCCTCGGGTTCAGCCCCAGGAACACGGCGGAGCCCTCCCTCCTTGCCCCCAACCAAGGAAAGAAAGCAGCCCCACACAGCTCACTTGCCCAGGTCTCAGCTTGGAATGGGAGTCCCGAGGGCAGCAGCAGGGTTTGCGGCAGGGCTTGCTTGGCTTTGCCCCACTTTGCCCCGCCTCCTTCGCCTCTTTCTCTCCCTCTCTCCTTCCAGCACCCGCCTGCCTGCCTGCCTGCCTGCCAAAAGGATCCGAAAAAGTTCTCCGGATTTCTTTCTTCTCTCCTTGGCTCTCTCTCTCTCACACACACACACATTCCCTCCATCCCTCCCACAGCCTCGCATCCTATCCATGCGCGTGCCTTCACCTTGCTCCCCCCCCCAGCAGCTACCAATGGGTAGTCATGTCACCACACCGTGCGTGGCAAGACGAGCGCCAGGGCCCGCCCACTAAAGCCTTATTTTGGCAAAAGAAGCCCCGTGAAGGTGGCGGTGGGAACGCACGTGCGCACGCATGGCAGGAGCGCGCCATCCAGCTGGTGAGGCACAAAGATCACCTGGAAGAGGGCCGAAGATCACCTAGGTGCTCCCGATCACCATAATGAGCACCCCTGGTCTACAGTGTCAAACGCTGCCGTCAGATCTAACATCACGAGCAGGGCTGAGCCGCCATGGTCCAGCTGGTGGCGAAGTTGGTCTGTAATGGCGACAAGCACGGTCTCCGTCCCATGCCCAATACGGAAGGCATTGAGGCATGTCTGTCATTGAGGCAGACATTCAAAACCTAGGCTTTATTTCCCTGTCTCAAATATATGCCCACTTCTGCATCTGAACATTGAGTGCATTTGTTTAATGCATGTAGTGGCCCCCCGACTCTGGAACGCGCTCCCCAAGGAGATCAGACAAGCCCCCACTTTGGCAGTCTTTAGGAGGAGCCTGAAGACGTGGCTGTTCCAATGCCCCTTCCCTGAATAAAGTAAATAATGCTGTGTTCAATCCTTGCAAAGGTCCTCAGAAGCACTTTAATTACCTGTTGGGTGTCTGCCCCACATTGCCCTTGAAACCTTCCTGCTATTCCAGGGCTGTCCAACAGGCGGCCCTGGGGCCGTACACGGCCCCCGAGCCCCTTCCCTCCGGCCCCCTAACTTGGTTTAATAAAATACAAATTAAAAATTAAAAAAATAAATAATTAAAAAAACCCTACTTCCGGGTTTAGGCAAGCATCGCGAGACTACGCCAGCCACAGACGGGATTTCGAGGGAGGTCGAAATCCCGTCTGTGGCTGCGTAGTCTCGCAATAGCTGACGAAATCTCGGGTCCCGCGGGATTTGCGGCCGGCCTAGGTGCGCGCCTCCTCCTCCCTGGCGGCTGCTTCCAGGCCGGCCCCCATTCCCTCAGAGAGAGGGAGGAGGGGAGTGAGGCAGGGAAAGGCCCTCCTGGCTCCATCCTCTTCCTGTGGAGGGCCCTGCTTCCCCGCCCGCGGATGGGAGAGCCGCCGCGCCCGGCCTGAGCTTGGCCTCGGCTCCAGCGGGGCTCTTCGGGGACGGCGGCGGCGTTGGCGCTTCGGCCCTGTGGCGGGGCTCCCGCAGTATGGGTCAGGAAGGGCCTGGCTCGAATCAATCAATCTAAAAACAGTGGGACGTTGGGTGAGGGGGGAAGGGGTCTCTCAGCGGCAGTTTCCTTGGCGACGCTTCCTTCCCCTCCTCCGCGCCCCCTCCCCCTTGTTGTGCTGCCTTCCCCCGCGTGCAGGGCGCAACGTGGCTTCCTTTGCGCCTGCCCCCGCGGCTTGTTTTCCCTTCAGGGAGGGAGGGAGGGAGCTCTTTGGGCCTCCTCCACCCGCCTCTGGGAAAGGAGGCCCCATCAAGCCCTGCGACGGCATTGAGGTGTTTGGTTTTTTTTGGGTGTGTCCCAATTTGAGTGTGGACTCAAATAACTCAAAGGTATTAGGAAACATTCTCCCAAACTCACCAGTGTTCCCATTTGGGTATATTGAGTATTCATGCCAAGTTTGGTCCAGATCCATCATTATTTGAGTCCACAGTGCTCTCTGGAGGGAGGTGAACTACAACTCCACAACTCAAGGTAAATTGGAGCCGGGGAGGGGGCGGAGCTGGGGGGCAGGGGCGGAGCCAGGGAGGGGCGGAGGTGGGGGCGGAGGCAGACCCTTCGGCCTCCCAGGTGATCAGTGACCGGAATTCCGGCCCTTAGGCCCGTAGAAGTTGGACAGCCCTGTCTCAGAATATCAAGGCGGAAAATTCCACACTCAGATAACCCACTTCAAAGCAGATCTTGTGGGCCGTAGGTTCCCGACCCCTGCTCAGGTAGAATCACACTGTCTAGAGATTCCTAGAGAGAACATTAAAATCAAATCCCAAAACAATCAAATCTGCAAAAGTCCTTTTCTTTCTCAGGTGCCTTCATGTCTTCATGTCAGGTGCCGTCAAGAGCCTGGGGGTCCATTTGGACTCCCAGCTGACCATGGAGGCCCAGGTCTCTGCGGTCAGCAAGAGTGTGTTCTTCCATCTTAGACAGGCAAGGAGGCTGGCCCCCTATCTCTCCCGGAACGACCTGGCCACGGTGATCCAAGCCACGGTCATCTCGAGGCTAGATTACTGTAACGCACTTTACGTTGGCCTTCCTATGTCGGTGACCCGGAGGCTCAAGCTGGTGCAGTTCACTGCCGCCCGGCTCCTGTCTGGTTCCCCAGCAGGTTGCCATATAACACCTATATTGCAGGATCTGCACTGGCTGCCGATTGAGCACCGGATTACCTTCAAAGTGTTGGTACTTACCTTTAAGGCCTTACACGGCCTGGGGCCAGCGTATCTAAGGGAACGTCTCACCCCATATTGCCCTTTGAGATCACTACGGTCGGAGGATTCTAACCTCCTAGAGGTGCCTGCGGTGAAACTTGCCAGGTTTACATCAACTCGCCGGAGGGCGTTCTTCGTCATAGCACCTGTGCTGTGGAACGCCCTCCCGGCTGAAACACGGGCCATGAGGGACCTCCTCCCATTCAGACGGGCCTGTAAAACCCACCTCTTTAAACAGGCTTTTAATGGGTAGGCCCGGTCCACCCGCCGCCAATAATTCTCAGCTTTAGTACATGTTGTACCATTGTTTTAATTAACCCTGTTCAATCTGTTTTTATTGTTACTATTGTTTTTAATCGCCCTCGACTGTGTATTGCTGTGCCTTGTGGCTACTGTAAGCCGCCGCGAGCCCCCGGGAGTTCGGCGGCATAGAAGCCGAAATAATAAAATAAAATAAAATAAATAATCTTTATCTATGGTTTGCACATCAAGTAATTTACACACCGCCCTAGCATCGTCTTTGGCATCTCTTGGTTGCGAGAGCATGAAGGTCATTTCTGAGTGATTTCCTGGTGGCATGACATTGGTTGAGAGCATCATCCTACAACCAGTCCCACTATCTTGAAACGTAACAGTCCAGATAAAATGGTTTCCTCACCCGCTACGTCCGTATTGAGATCTGTTAAGAATTCATGGTATGTAAGGGAAAGACGGGAAGCTATTCTTCCGCACTTAACAAGAATTATGTTGTCACAAGAGGTATCTTTCACAAAATGGGATGGTTCCTCAAGAAGGCTTTTTACTGTGTCGTGGGAGCTCCAAAATGTAGCAACCTCTTGTGCTTTCCCACTTCTGCTTCTGTCTCTTTCTCCTCTAATAACAGACAATCTACTAAGGAGGAGAAAATTGAATAGCTGCACAATGCCTTTCCATCGGTAGTTTGGATAAATCAGGTTCCCCCCCCCCCCACCCATTTTTACCCAAGAGACTGGAGATTAGGCATGGTTTAGAACCCAAAAATAGTTTAGGGAGGGAGCGAGGGAAAGAGGGAGGGAGGGAAGGAGGGGGAGGGAGGGAGGGGTATTCAATTCTTGGAAGCAGCAAAATAAAAGGTGGTGGAGCCCCCCCCCCCCGGCTCCTCGCTGCCCTCTCACCCCGATCCCGAGGGAGCAAGGGCCCAAGTTTGCCCAGGCTGGTCATATACCTACATTCCATGCACATGCAATAATACAGCAGTAATAACAATGGGTATAAGAAGAGGTAAAATTCAAACCGAAGTATTCTGACTGGTCCCTGCCTCATGCGGTGCAAACGGGCTCTTCTCTGTGAGCCCGGGAAATTAGCCCGAGAAAAGCCAGCGTTTTCTGCTTGGGTGCACACACATACATATTCTTTGGGGGATTTGCTCCAGAATCTTCTCTATGAGCCTGGGATTCTGCAGCAAATCCCCCCAAGAATATGTATGTGTGTGTGCTCCCAAGCAGCAAACGCTGGCTTTCCCCCGCTTGCACCGCATGAGGCAGGGACCAGTCAGAATACTTCGGTTTGAATTTTACCTCTTGTTATTGTTATTACTGCTGTATTATTGCATGTGCATGGAATGTGGTATGACCAGTTGGATTACTTATAATATTAAGCACTTACAGTAGCATTCATTCTATTATACATTAGGTTGGTTTCTCACCCCAATACTCTTTGATGCTTCAGATCCTGGCAGGCAGGAGAGGCAGGAAGCCTGGAAAAATGTAAACAGAGAGGTTTACTCAAGTAAATCCACAAGGAGGGCCCTTCATCCAAAGTGCCCTCCTTTGCAGATTTACTTCTGAGTAATCCTCTCTGTTTACATTTTTTCCAGGCTTCCAGCCGAAAAGAAGGAGCGAGTTTGGGGCTTGCCTTGCCATAATACTTATTGGCAAGGGAGGCGGGAGGGTGGTGAGAGAGAAGGAGGGTGCCCCCCCCTTACGACCTAATAACGACACTTAAGAAAATCCTGGCCCCCGAAGTTCGAAAAAGAAAGTCCACTTCCTGGTTGGCGTTCCAGGTGCGGAAATACTCGAAAGTAGCATTTCTTACGAATTTCTTACGAAACGAATCATTTTCATAATTTTTTTCTCATGCCTAGTGGATATGTATCCGTCTCCAGTTTCAGTTGCAGTTGGCTTCCCTTCTTTCATCTGATTTTACTGCTCTTGATCCCCCCCCCCCCAGTTGTCCTTTTCTGTTTTGTCAAAGTTTTCTTTTCTTCTGTTAACTCATGTACATGTTTGTACTCAGGCCCAGATTAACAGCTTTTTTGCGCCCTAGGCCACACTTTGGAATTACGCCCCCTTTAAACCAAACTTCTACCACAGTGTTTCCCAACCAGTGTGCCGGGGCACACAAGTATGCCGTGAGCGATCATCAGGTGTGCCGTGGGAAATTGGAACCTCCAAGGGGGGGGGGGGGGGGGAAAGAGTATAGTGTGTTGAAGTATAAAAACCCTAAGAAACCTACCTCGATAAAGGCACAAAATTACAAACACCCCCCCCCTTTCCACCTGTTGTCTATTAGGTCTCTCGCTCTCCATGCATTGGGAAGGCCCGCCTCCCTTTCCCCAAGTAGAGACCTCCTCTTGCCTCCTGGGGGTTCTGTGTGGGACGTTTGGCCCAGTTCTATCATTGGTGGGGTTCAGGATGCTCTTTGATTGTAGGGGAACTATAAATCCCAGAAACTACAACTCCCAAGCGTCAAGGTCTATTTCCCCCGAACGCCATCTGCGTTCATATTTGGGCATATTGAGTATTCATGCCAAGTTTGGTCCTGATCCAACACTGTTTGAGTCCACAGTGCTCTCTGGATATAGGTGAACTACAACTCCAAAACTCAAGGTCAAGGGCCACCAAATTCTTATAGCATTTTCTCTTGGTTGCGGGAATTCTGTCTAGGAAGTTTGTGTCTTTCTGCCACTCCTGCCAGGATATCTATGTTGTGTTCATCGAAACAGGCCCAGGTTTCACACTGAGTGAGTGTACATTTAAAAACATATTAACTATATGTATTACTGTGAGAGAGTATCATTTTGTGTCATTTTGGTTGGTGGTGTGCCTCAGGATTTTGCAAATGTAAAAAGTGTGCCGCGGCTCAAAAAAGGTTGAAAATCACTGCTCTACCGCACTCCCCCCCTCTCCCCCCCCCGCCTCACGCCGCTACATCCTTCCCGTCCTGTGCCAATGGGGCTGAGGGGAAAGGTGTGCGCATGCTGTCACTGAGGAGAAGGGAACGGGGCCCATTGTGTGGCGGGGAGCGAGTCCGTTACCCCTCGGGAAGGAGGCAGAAGAGGGCGAGTGAGTGCCACAGAGCCGAGGCCCAAAGGGGTGGGGAAAGCCGGGCTGGGTCCAGAGCATGCTCTTCGTACAGGGCAGCGGCTTCAGAGGCAGCCCCATGTGCGGCTCATGGCCAGCGGCTGCAGAGACGCGAAACACACGGGTACTTGCCCGAGATACTTAAACACACAACAAGCTGAGCTAAACTACAATCAATAAATGCAAACGTATCAGTAACAATGATCTAATGCAGTGTTTCTCAACCAGTGTGCCGTGGCACACTAGTGTGCCGCGGGTGATCATCAGGTGTGCCGCGAGAAAAACTCTCTGCCCCCCTTCTTTCCCCCCTCCTCCTGCCGAACTCCTGCTGCTTGGGGGAGGAGGAGGAAGGGCCGGGCGGTGGCGAAGAAAAAGAAGAAGGGGCCGGGGCGCCGCCTCCTTCGGCCGTTTCCCCAGCCATCCTCCAATCCGCCATGACTCCCACCATGACTCTCGCCCCTCGCTTGCTGAAGCCGCGTGGAGGAGGAGCCCCGCCCACTGAAGCCCATCCACCACTCATGCTCCTCCTCTGTGGGAGAGCTGAAGCCGGGGGGGGGGAGGGGAGGCATGACGTAGCCTGGCTCCACTCCTTCCCCCCGGCTTCAGCACTCCCACAGCTTTGCCAGCCTTCAGGGGGCAGTGCCAAGCCAGCGGTGGCAGAGACAGCACAATGCTGGCTTGGCACTGCCCTCTCAAAGCTGGCGAAGCGGTGGGAGAACTGAAGCCGGGAAGAGGGTTCAGGGCATGGTGCGGCCTGGCTCCGCCCCTCCCCGGCTTCAGCGCTCCCACAGCTTTGCCAGGCTTGAGGGGGCAGTGCCAAGCCAGCAGTGGCAGAGCCAGCACAATGCTGGCTTGGCACTGCCCCTCAAGGCTGGCGGCTGTGGGAGAACTGAAGCCGGGGGGAGGGGGCGGGGCATGGCACGGCCTGGCTCCTCCCCCTCCCCCAGCTTCAGCACACCCAGCAGGCCACCAACCCCCAGCCGTTCTTTACTGTGTTAGAGTGTCATTTTGTGTCATTTTGGTTGTTGGTGTGCCCCCGGATTTTTTTAATGTTAAAAGTGTGCCGCAGCTCAAAAAAGGTTGGGAAACACTGATCTAAGGTGTAAACATGCATAGCAGCTGCTATCTCCCACTGTGCCGGGGGCCACAACTGGAGGACGAGTGTGTATCCTCCTGTGCCACTCACAGGAGAATTATCCTAATGAGCTAGGTCAATGGGACGGAACAAGGGCTGTCCCAAGTCCCCAAATCGCAATGGAACCCTAATGGGAATGCTGCATAAAACAGGATGGAAAATGCGGCTAGCAGTATAGTAAATAACCAGTGTAATGTCCGCCACCAGGGTCCAAATACCGTCCTGGATTCCCCGCGCCGGTACTGGGGCGGGTGAAGGGTCCTGCCACAGGCAAACCAGGTGAATCAACGAGACCGGGAGGGCGGGAGAGCCGGCACTGTGTGGAGTGCGGTGCTGTAATCAGCGGAAGTGGAGGCACCTTCGTAGCATCTCCTGCAGCGGCCGTAGAAAGTAAACACGGCGTACTCTGATGACGTGGGACGTATTCCGACGTCAGACGCCCACCGTCGATGACGTGGACTGCGTGGTCTGCGTGGATGTCGTCCGACGTGTCTCCATGGTGCGTGATGACGTACCCGGAACTTTAGATGTAGTATCGCTGGATTTAAAGTGCCAATACACTCAAATGGAGGACCAGCCGTATGTAGCATTACCAAGCCGATGCCATCCACGGGGGTGATGTAGCCAAGGGGCTGGGGGTGCGACCTAGGCCCTGTCGGGAAGATGCCCCAACCTAGGCGCTGGACTGGGAGGCTCACGGTGTCCTGGTGCTGCCCCAGGGAACGATGGGCAGACGCAGCAGTGGATTCAAAATAAAGCAGATCTTGGTACAAACTGATACGAAAATATCAAAAATAGTTTATTGGGCTCACAGGGGAATACTGTGAATCCCAGGCGGTACGTGATAGACCGCTCAAGCACCAATACATGTGGGCCAGACAAATATTCAATGTATGGACCCAGTGGTGGGGCTGGCGGCTCCCATCACTGTAACACAAAACGCCAATAGGTGATCTCCAAATACGCTGGACAATATATCAGCTTCATCAGGGCGTCCTTCTTTCCCGCGGCCTCCTCTTCCCTCAGCAGCCTGCGAAGGAAGCCGCTCCGAGTCAGGCCAGGCCAGGCCAGGCGCCCCCTCCCCTCCCCTCAGGCGCAGAAGCACTGGCTGAGAAGCAGCGGCGTAGATGGATGGGCTGAGGCTGACACGGCGAGCACGAGTGCTGCCTCCGCGGAGCCCGGCCTTGGCTCCGCCTCCTTTTGAGTACCAGGCGGCACAAGTTACTTGCGGCGTGATTTTTAATTATTTTATAACATTTTTATTTTATTTTATTGGTCCGCGATCTGCACCCCCCCCCCCCTCGGCTTGCGCCCCTAGGCCATGGCCTAGGTTGGCCCTATAGGTAATCCGGGCCTGTTTGTACTTGGAATATTTCTGTGTTGGAATATTTCTGGTGGACATTGTAGAAGCGTGGATAGGGTTTAAATCTGTTATAGGGCCTTTTAATACCAGTTTTACAAAGAGGGGGAATTCCCCCCAAAAGAAAAAAATACTTTCATTATTTCCACACTGTGCTTGTGGAAAGGAGAATGAGTGAGAGGCCCAGAACTTTATTCATATTACCGTGTTTCCCCGAAAATAAGACACCCCCGATTGTAAGCCGTATCGGGGGTGTCAGAGGGGTCAGCTTATATAAGCTGTACCCCGAATGTAAGCCGTACCTCCTCCTCGCCACCGCCGCCACTGCAACCGGCCCATCGGCCGCGGCACACCTCCGCGGCGCACCTTTCTGCCAGGCCTCCAAGGAAGGGTGGGGGAAGAGAGCCAGAGGCGTGGCAAAGCGGCGCTGCATCAGAGTGACGCGTCGTCTCTTTATCACGCCCCTGGCTCTCTTCCCCCACCCTTCCTTGGACAAAGGAATGGAAAGGGAAGAGAGCCAGGGGCGTGGTAGAGCGACGACGCGTCACTCTGACGCAGCGGCGCTTCTCCACGCCCCTGTCTCTCTTCCCCCACCCTTGGAAGGGAGGGAAAGAGAGCCAGGGGCGTGGTAGGCGACGACGCGTCAGAGTGATGCGTCGTCGCTCTACCACGCCCCTGGCTCTCTTCCCCCTCACTTCCAAGGCGGCTCAGGCGTCTTTCCCCGCCGCCGCCCCGCCCGCCCGCGCTCCAAACGGGAGCCGGGCGGCGGCGCCTCTTTCCTTCCCTAGCGGAGGCTGCAGGGAGATCGATCGGTTTCCCTGCAGGCTCCTCTGCGAAGGAAGAAGACAGGCGCAATGGGGAGCCCTCTTGCGCCTGTCTTCCCTTCCCTGCAGAGGAGCCTGCAGGGAAACCGATCGATCTCCCTGCAGGCTCCGTTGCGGGGAAGGGAAGAGTGGCGGCTGAGGGAGTGAAGGGAGGGGGCGGATCCGGCGAGAGGGAGAAGGCGCCGGCGGAAGTCCCACCCCCAGGGTGACTCAGGCGCTTTTCGCCGCCGCCCGGTTCCCGTTTGGAGCTCGGGCGGGGGGGGCGGGCGGGAACGACGCCGGAGCCGCCGCGCGGGCGGGACGGCCGGTGGCGCTTTCGTCCCTCTCGCCGGCGGCGGCTCCGCCCCTCCTCCCTTCACTAAAGGGAGGGGGAGGAACCGGCGAGAGGGAGAAGGCGCTGCTGGGAGGAAGAGGAGGATGGAAGGCGCCGCTGGAAAGAAGAGGAGGAAGAGGCCGGGTCCAGCCAAGCCAGCCAAGACATGCCGCCCGAGGTAAGTCTTACTTTCGCCTTACTTTCGGGGTACCGTCGGCTAATGTAAGCCGTACCCCGAAAGTAAGCCGTAGTGGGGATTTTGGGGGGTCAAAAGAAAGTAAGACGCTGTCTTACTTTCGGGGAAACACGGTAGACATAGGTTTGTCACTGAGGCTGTGGCAAATATAGACTATGACCAAGCAGGAAGGGTGTCGAGTCTCTTCTTCTTCTCTCTTCCTTTAAAGTTGGTGCCTTGCTGTCAATATGAAAAGTGGACTAGACATCAGGATCAGAGCTGGAGTTATGCATTCAGAGTAGATCCGTATTCCGTACACAAGTGTTTCTCAACCTTCCTAATGCCGTGACCCCTTAATACATTTCATCGTGCTGTGGTGACTGCAGAGCTGTTTGGGCTGGAAGTCAGCCTGAAGAAAACGGAAGTCCTCTACCAGCCCGCACCACAGGAAGAACACCATCACCCCCACGTCAGCATAGGCACATCTGTGCTTAAGTCCATTCAGCAGTTCACCTCCCTGGGAAGCATCATCTCTTCAGACGCCAAGATTGACAAAGAGATAGATCACAGATTAGCAAAGGCATAGAGTGCATTTGGAAGGCTTCACAAAAGAGTCTGGAGCAACAAGCACCTGAGGCAAAGCACCAGAATCAGTGTGTACAGAGCAATCGTACTGTCTATTCTCCTCTATGGGTCTGAAACATGGGTAACCTATCACCAACACCTCGAACGCTTTCATCAGCGCTGTCTTCGCACAATCCTAAAGGTACACTGGACCGACTATGTGATGAATGTTGCTGTCCTTGAGCAAACAGGGATCACCAGCATTGAGGCCATGCTATTGAGAACACAGCTGCGCTGGGCAGGGCACATCTCTAGGATGGAGGACCACCGCCTCCCAAAGATATTACTCTACGGTGAACTTGCCACAGGTCAGCACAAGAGAGGCGCCCCCAAAAAGAGATACAAGGACTCCCTGAAACAACATCTCAGGCTCGGCCAGATTGATCACCAACAATGGTCCACCCTGGCCTCACATCGGGAGGCATGGAGACGCACTATCCACAATGCTGCGGCCTCTTTCAAAGAGACACGCCGAATGGGTCTCGAAGAGAAACGACAATGCAGAAAGAACCGCAACTTGGAAACGACATCACCCAAGGAGACTTTCTGCTGTGCTTTCTGCAACCGAACTTGCCTTTCTCAGATTGGCCTTTATAGTCATCAACGCGCTTGCACTAAGCGTGGGATGTGTCCGTCCTAAGAATCTTTGTTCGCGACGTCCTGCCGAGTGAGAGGTGACCCCCCACTCTACAGTTATTTTCGTTGTTACTTCATAATTGTAATTTTGCTACTGTTACGAATTGGAATGCAAATATCTGATATGCAGGATGTATTTTCATTCACCTGAACCAAATATGGCACAAATACCCAATATGCCCAAATTTGAATACTGGCGGCATTGGGGTGGGGTGGGGGGTGGAGGTTGCTTTTGCCATTTGGGAGTTGTAGTTGCTGGAATTTATAGTTAACCTACAATCAAAGTGCATTCTGAACTCCACAAATGATGGAATTGAATCAAACTTGGCACACAGAACCAACAGAAAATACTGTGCTCTTTGGCAACCCCACTGACATCCTCTCGCAACCCGCAGGTTGAGAAATGTTGCCTCACACAGTCATGATCATGGCACTCTTGCCATAACTGTACCTGTGCCCTATTTTGGACATGCGAGGAAGTCTGAGTATGTAAGGGTTGGAGTTGTTGTTAGTTATGGTGTTGTTGGGGTCATGGCTGTGTTGTTGTGGGTTGTTCTGGTGGGTGGGATGTTGGAGTCCTGTGGAGTTGTTGTTGTGTGGTGTTGCTGGCGTTCTGCATTGCTTGTGCATATACAATGTTTTTTGTCTTTCCGTCTGCTGTGTTGATGTAGAGGTTGATGCGTGTTTGGGTGGGGTACTTTGGAAGTGAGTGGAGGTACTTGAAATCCCATCATCCATGGTGTGTCCTCCTCTAATCTGCAGTCGGATGGAGTGTGGGTCATGGGGGGCATTGTTTGCCAAGTTTGGTCTTTATCGGTCTTGGTTTTGGGACACAGTGGTCTGTGGGGAATGATGGGTTTTGAAGTAGTACAAATCCCATTATCCATGGAGGTACTTCAAGTCCCATAATCCATGGTCCACCCTCCTCCAAACTGTAGTAGAATGTAGCGTGGGTCATAGGGGCTCTGTGTGCCAAGGTAGGTTACTGTAAATTCAGGCCATACACAATGTCCCATGAGCTGAGGCCTAGTCAGGAAAATCAAGTTAATGAAGCCTTACTGTCAATTCAGGCCATACACAATGTCCCATGAGCTGAGGGCTAGTCGGGAGACTCAAGTTAATGAAGCCTTACTGTCAATTCAGAGCGTAAACAGCATTCCATTAAGTGAGGCCTAGTCAGGGAAATTACGTTAATGAAGCCTTACTGTCAATTTTGGACGTGGTCTGTGATTTGTAGGGGTGCAAATTTCCTGTGGGAAGTGAATTGGGTGTTTGTGTTTGTGCCTCAACCCTTTGCCTTATCCTCCTCTGACAGTTTATGATGGGTCGGAATGTTCATGTTGGCTGGCCAGTACAGGAGTTGTGCAAATCCGCCCTTATTGGCAGCCAATCATGTTGTCAGAATGTAGAAGCTGGGAGAGTCGTTGGCAGCCCGGAGGATGCTGGGAAATGTAGGGTTTTACTCGTTTTGGGAGCCTTTTAGGTTTTTTGGGGGGGAAAGTTTCTTTGCTACAAACGTACCTTGTCTGAGGCCTATTTCTGTTGGCAAGTTTGGTGTCTCTGCGTTGTAAGGTTTCTCTGTTTGGGACGGTCTTTCCATGACGACTCTTCCTTTATATATATAGATCAGCCATGTGGAGAGAAGAGGTTCCGTTCTGCTGGTGATTGAGGTGTAGATGGACGGCATTTCCCCCTTCTTCCCAGTTATTACAAACAGAACCCCCCAAAATTTAAAAACAAAAAATTGACTGATATTTTTAGGATTTTGGATAGCTAAAATACTGTATATTTTACATATAGTTTATGTATGTAGAATATACATCCAGAAAATATACAACTCAAGGTACAGAGCAAAGTAGACTAGAGTTAGAATAGGTGGAATAGTAGAAACTGAGTATGGAGTAAATTGAATATGGGTAAGTGAAAGCCTTTTCCCTTCTACTTTTCTTTCCCCAAACATTTATTCTAAGCTTTTCTTCTTTGTGTTGTCGAAGGCTTTCAGGTCAAAGGCCGGAATCACTGGGTTGTTGTAGGTTTTTCGGGCTGCCTGGCCATGTTCCAGAAGCATTCTCTCCTGACGTTTCACCTGCATCTATGGCAGGCATCCTCAGAGGTTGTGAGGTCTTCTTAGAAGTGTGGTTTATTTCTAGTCTTGGATACTGGCTGAGAGAAAAACAACAGGAAGACTGGTTAGAAATAAAATCACATGTATAAGTATAGTGTAGTTTGTGTTCTTTTATAACAGGGCTGTCCAACTGGTGGCCTGTGGGCCGTATACGGCCCCCCAGCCCCTTCCCTATGGCCCCCTACCCTTTTAAAAAAGAAATTGGCTGTTTAAAATAAAAAATTTATTTATTAGTATTATTATTATTATTTAAAAAATTTCGTGACAGGGAGGGGCGGGGCGGGGCGGGGCAAGGAGGAGGAGCAGGCTCCCTCCTCCTCCCTCCCCCCCCCCGTCAATCGGCGCGCTCCGTCTTTGTGAGGCGGAGATGGCGCAGGCACGGCGGAGATACTGCAGGCACGGTGGAGATGGCGCAGGCGCGGCGGAGATGGCGCAGGCGTCTCGCCCGCCGGCCGCCTCACCTGTCGCCTCGCTCACCCGCCACCTCGCACGTGGTCCAACTACTCCTGGATCCAGCGCGTTTGGAAAGGTAGGCCGAAGCAGGGGGCTTAAGGGGAAGATGGGGTTGTGACTATATGGTGCAGAAATATAATAACAATAATAAATGTATTTAATTTGGAAATAAGGGGAAGATGGGAGTGGGAATATATGGGGCAGAAATATAATAATGTATTTAATTTGGAACTGAGGGCTGTTTTGCTGGGGTGGGCTCCTTTCTTCCTTTCTTCCTTGCTTTAATTCTTGCTTTTATGTTATTTATTTATATTTATTTCCCTCCCATATATATTCCCTTCCTCAATCCATCTCTCTTTGTGTGTTTCTGATATTTATTTATATTTATTTCCCTCCCATATACTGTGTATTCCCTTCCTCAATCCATCTCTCTTCTGATATTTATTTATATTTATTTCATTCAGTTCCATTTTTATTATTTATTTTATAATTAATAATGCAACTAGTAATTGTAAGTAAATTGGAGCCTGGGGAGGGGGCAAAGCCGGTGGAGGGGGCGGGGCCAGAGTGAGGGCGGAGCTGGGGAGGGGCGTAGCCGGGGCGGGGGCGTGGCCGGGGGCGAAAGCAGACCCTAAGGCCCCGCAGGTGATCAGTGACCAGAATTCAGGCCCCCGGTCCGGTAGAAGTTGGACAGCCCTGTTTTATAATATTCACATCTTAATGACACAATTGGATATCGTCCTTTAAGCACGAAGGATTTTGAAGCATTTTATTCCTATCCCAGGCAAACAGGAGGGAGGCAATGACACGTGACGATACTATCGCCTTGACTGGACAAACCAACACTATGTAAATTTATAATTTTCTAAAAAAAATTATCTGCATTTTAATTCTTCAGTAGCTTAAAATTTTCCATGGAAAGTATGACATTGTTATCATGTATGTGTTTTCTGTGACGTAAAGGAAGTTGTAAACGTGTTAAAGCTACAAAGTCATTCTGCCCGATGAGTTTCCGACACAGCCCGCTTATCACCTCTTAACCAAAATAACTTTGAGGTTTTTTTTCATAAAGGAAATAAGAAACATTCTGGTTGCTGAATGTGTGGACAGTTCGTTGAGGCGAGCTTCACATTGAGCAAGGAGTTTTTCCAGAGGGCTTAAAAGAGGCAGTGGCCTCCCCGCTGCTGAAGAAACCAAATTTAGATCAATCTGTTCCCTCCAATTACCGCCTGGTTTCGAACCTTCCGTTCCTGGGCAAGGCGATTGAGAGGGCGGTAGCGGGGCAGCTGAGGCAATTCCTTGAGGATACAGCCGGCTTAGATCCCTTCCAGTCCGGCTTCCGCTTGGGGCACGGGACGGAGACTGTGTTGGTTGCCATTTCGGATCAGCTTCGTTGCCAACTGGACAAGGACGGTTCAGCGCTGCTTGTGTTATTGGACCTCACAGCAGCTTTTGATACGGTCGGTTACAATCTTTTGGCCCACCGCCTTGCCGTTGCTGGAGTTAGGGGAACAGCCCTGAAATGGCTGTTGCCCTTCCTCCACAATCAGGGACAGTGAGTGGAAAGGGGTGGTTTGGTTTCCGAGAGGGCTCCACTTACTTGTGGGGTCCCTCAAGGTGCCATTCTCTCCCCTTTATTATTTACTATCTATATGCGACCACTTGCTGGTCTGGTCCAATGCTTTGGGCTGGAATGTTATCAGTACGCTGACGACACCCATCTCGCTCTGAAAATGGAAGGCCGGCCGGACTCCGTACCCCCTTGTTTCCAACAGTGCCTTGAAGCCGTTACTGGTTGGCTGCGTGCCAGTAGATTGAGGGTGAATCCACCAAAGACGGAGATACTGTGGCTGGGCCGCCCGGTGGGTGGGGAGACCCGACTGCCTACCTTGGATGGCGAGGCATTATGCCCAACATCCTCAGTTAAGAGCCTTGGGGTCATTTTTGACCCGTTGCTGTCGATGGAGGCCCAGGTCTCCAGCGTCAGCAAAACCGCCTTTTTCCATCTGTGACAAGCTAGGCATCTGGCCCCCTACCTATCCAGAGACGACCTGGCCACGGTGCTCCAAGCCACGGTCATCTTGAGACTGGACTACTGTAACGCCCTTTACATCGGCCTGCCCTTGTCAGTGATCCGGAAACTAAAGCTCGTCCAGAATGCCGCTGCCCGACTTCTCGCTGGGGCTCCAGTGAGATGTCACGTAACACCCATCCTCCAGCAGCTCCACTGGCTTCCGGTCAAGCACCGGATCACCTTGAAGGTGATGGTGTTAACTTTCAAGGCCTTGCATGGTCTGGGGCCGCTGTATCTGAGGGACCGTCTCTTCCTCTATCAACCCCAGAGGTCACTTCGTTCCGAACAACAGAACCTCCTTGAAGTACCGACCTTCAAAGCAATCCGTCTGACATCGACCCGGCGCAGAGCCTTTTCTGTAGTGGCGCCGTCAATATGGAACACTCTTCCTAGCGATGTACGGGCCATGCAGGGCCTTCTCTCCTTCCGCAAGGCCTGCAAGACTCATCTTTTCCGGCTTTTCCTTTGATTCCTAGGCCAGAAATCTCTTTTTAAGCTAGTTTAACATGTATGCTTTTACCTCTGTGTGTTTTACCTGATTGTAAGCCGCTCTGAGCCCTCGGGGAGTGGCCGCATACAAATAATAAATAATTTAAAAAAATAATAAATTAATGCATATCTTCTAATGAAGGAGATGTGGAGAAATAAAAATGTGAGAAGAATAGGAATTAAAATTATGTCAACTGCTTCTTTCATTCTACTCCATAAAATAAAATTTCCCTTCCTTTGTTGTTTTCTCCTTCTGAAAAGTTGTTTGAAAACATGTGGGAGTTGGGACGAATGGTGACAGAGGTGCCCTTGATCTGGGGTGAGCTTTTATATATGTAATTCCTCCCAAAAGCCTGTTTTTGGGGTAAATAAGAGGGTTCTTATTACATTGTACAGGCAGTCCCCGAGTTACAAACATCTGACTTACAAATGACTCTTAGTTAAGAATGGGGCTGAGACAACAGGAAGTGAGAGAAATCTACCCCTCGGAAGGGAAATTCACTCTTGAAAGAGTTATCATGGGCAAAAGGTGTCTCTACTGAAGCTCAATCACCAATCCTGATTTCCGTAACAAGCCAATTTTTTCAAAATACAATAATCACAGTGTTACCGAACAATTTAGGGCCTGGCCCAGGAGGACAAAGGCCCCAAAAGCACCCCCAAAATCAAGGATTTCAGCAGAACCTCTGGCGAATTAAACAAATTAAAAATCCCTTTCCCAAATGATCTCACCAAAGGAGTCCGGAAGAAGATGCCACTGAAGTTTCTATTCTTGCCAGCTGAGACGGATCACCACTAGGCATGAGAAAAAAGTTATGAAAATGATTCCTTTCGAAAGAAATTCGTAAGAAATGCTACTTTTGAGTATTTCCGCACCTGGAACGCCAACCAGGAAATGGACTTTCTTTTTCGAACTTCGGGGCCAGGATTTTCTTAAGTGTCGTTATTAGGTCGTGGGGGGCACCCTCCTTCTCTCTAACCACCCTCCCGCCTCCCTTGCCAATAAGTATTATGGCAAGGCAAGCCCTAAACTCGCTCCTTCTTTCGGCTGGAAGCCTGGAAAAAATGTAAACAGAGAGGTTTACTCAGAAGTAAATCTGCAAAGGAGGGCACTTTGGATGAAGGGCCCTCCTTTGTGGATTTACTGCCAAACGGGCTCTTCTCTTATTTGCCCGGGAAAGTAGCCCGGGAAATGCCAGCGTTTTCTGCTTGGGTGCACACACATTCTTGGGGGGTTGCTGCAGAATCCGGGCTCATAGAGAAGATTCTGCAGCAAATCCCCCCCCCCCCAAAGAATATGTATGTGTGTGCACCCAAGCAGAAAACGCTGGCTTTTCCCGGGCTCACAGAGAAGAGCCCGTTTGCACCGCATGAGGAGGGACCAGTCAGAATACTTCGGTTTGAATTTTACCTCTTCTTATACCCATTGTTATTACTGCTGTATTATTGCATGTGCATGGACTGTAGGTATATGACCAGCCTGGGCAAACTTGGGCCCTCGCTCCTCGGGATCGGGGTGAGAGAGAGGCAGCGAGGAGCAAGAGGGGGGGCTCCTCCTTTTTTTTGCTGCTTCCAAGAATAGAATACCCCCTCCCTCCCTCCTTCCCTCCCTCCCTCCCTCCTTCCTATTTGGAGAGTCCCATCTAGAATTCAGTGTGATTTATTCAAGTTTTGGCCTACAACTCCCAGAAATCCCAGCCAATTTACCAGCTGTTAGGATTTCTGGGAGTTGTAGGTCAAAACCATCTCTGAATGCGCATGCGCTGGCATACGAACTACTAACGAATTTCGTTAGTAATTAAGTTACATTTTAGAAATTTTTGGAAATTTTTTTTTTTTTCTTCCTATTACTAATAAAAAAAATCCCCCCCCCCCCCATTAGATTTTCGATTTCCTATTTTTGGGTTCTAAACCATGCCTAATGACCACTGCAGATTCCTTGTCGCAAAGCAGTCATAAAGCTACATTAAAAAATATGCCATTTTTATAAGGTTACAGATTCAAATTTCCCACTTCTAACTACTAACTAACTAATTTTATTATTTATGAGTCGCCCTCCACAAATGTGCTCCGGGCGACTTACACAGCTAGGCATCTACAATACCAAAATATTAAAAATTTAAAATATGGGAATAGATAGATTCCAGGTCACTGATTGTCCCTTATGCGTATCCTCTTCTAAATAGCCATGTCTTAAGTGCCGCCAGAAATGAAGGCAGGTCGAAGATGGCTCTTTGGTCTGGCGGCAGAGAGTTCCACAGGACAGGGCCACAACGGAAAAAGATCTCTGTCTCGTGGACTCCAAATGAGCCTCTCTCAGACCCGGGACACAGAGAAGGTTCTCGAAGGCTGGCCGTGTTGCTCTCGGATGGATAGATGGTATCAGACGGCCTTTTAGGTATGTAGGACCCTGGCCCCGCATGCCCTTAAGTGTCAGGGTCAGGGCCTTATAAAGGATTCTGTACTCGACCGGCAGCCAGTGTAAATGCTGTAAGGATGGCGTTATGTGACACCTCATAGGTGTTTTCGTGAGGAGCCTGGCGGCAGCGTTCTCTGCAATCTCGAGCTTGCGAGTTACTGACTGAGGTAGACCCACGTATAAAGCGTTGCAATAGTCCAGCCTTGATGTAACCGTGGCATGAATCACCGTGGCCAGCGCCTCCGTTGGTAGATAGGGCGCCAGTTGCCTCGCTTGGCGTAGGTGGAAGAAGGCCCTTTTGCTCGTGGAGGCGATCTGGGCCTCCATCGTCATCTTAGAGTCCAGGATGACACCGAGGCTCTTCACAGGGGAAGATGGAGTCAGCGGTTCCCCTTCGAAGGGTGGCAGTGGGTTGACTAGTTCTGATGGGCGGCCCGGCCACAGAATTTCAGTCTTTGCTGGATTTACCTTCAGTTTGTGGGCCCGCAGCCATCTCGTCACTGCTCCCAGGCACTGGGCAAAGTTGTCAGGCACCGAGGTTGCTCCAGGTTCCAGCTTTAGGAGGAGCTGAGTGTCGTCGGCATACTGGTAGCATTCCAGCCCAAAGCTCCGGACTAGTCCAGCGAGAGGCCGGACATAGATGTTAAACAGCATAGGTGATAATATGGCGCCTTGGGGTACTCCACACTCAAGGAGAGATTTTCCAGATGTTTGGCCTAGCCATTCTACTCGTTGACTGCGTCCTCGTAAGAACGAGTTGAGCCAAGTTATGGCTGATCCTTGAATTCCCGTGGCAGCTAGTTGTTGAATCAGCAGATCGTGGTCCACCGTATCAAAGGCAGCGGTGAGATCGAGCAGCACCAGAACTACTTAACCTCCCTTGTCTAGTTGACGGCGGATGTCATCCGAGATGGCCACCAGAACGGTCTCGGTCCCGTGCCCGGGACGGAAACCTGATTGAAAAGGGTCCAGGCTATCCGAATCCTCAAGAAATTTTTGGAGTTGAGTCGCTGCCGCACGTTCGATCAGCTTGCTGAGGAACGGGAGGTTTGAGACCGGGCGATAGTTGGCTGGCGTCGCAGGGTCCAAGCTAGGTTTTTTAAAAAGAGGGCGAACCATGGCTTCTTTTAGACGAGTGTCCGGGAAGATTCCCTGCTCCAGGGAGTTGTTTATTATGTGCATCCCACCCCCAGACCAGCTTTATGTTGATTGGATGGAATCGCTGGGGTAGCTGGAGTTTGGTCCAATAGTGAAACAGTGCCACTTCTTGTTCTGGCGAATGGAGAGCAAGAAGCAGGAATGTTTTCAAAACAAAGCAGCTGGAGTTTTCTTGAGTAGATTTGTCCATATGTTAGTGAATTCAAGGCCCTGACCTTTCGAGTCAAGGGAATTCTTTTGTTCTTTGTGAGAAACAGAAATTGTCCTTAACGACCCTTCCTTGTTGACAAAGGGCCATATGCAGATTTTATCCATGAGAATTTCAGCCTTCTGGATGGTAAACAAATGAAATAATTGTAGCCATGTGCTGGTTTCCGAGGCCAGCAGTGATAGCCGGTTATGAAATATGAAATATAATTATGCGATATGTCCTATAAACGCAGGACAAGACTAAACTCAGAGGGTCCAGCGTTTATGGAACAAAAAGGGGTCTTTCAAAAATGGGGAGAGGGGAAAGAAACCTTCTCCAAACCAGAAAGAGTCCTCTGTCATGCAAATTGCTCCAATGATTGGATTAAAGGGTGCAGCCAGGAATGTGGTCACCCTGGTCTCAAAACAAACAGCTGAGTCACATAGCATTCCTTATAAACACATGGGAAAGGACAAAAACATGTAGGAAAATGGTTACATGGAAAGGGGAGGGTTTCAGGGAAATACCACTACCAATGTCTCAAAACTGTTTCATATGCAAGGAGTAGAAAGAAAGTCCATATGATCTTGAAAAGCATCAAATTTACAGTATATGCTTTGGGAAGTCTATAATAGAAGAGTCCATGTAAAAGAAAGTCCATAAGTGTCCTTGGGAAACTTATAAGAAAGAGTCCTTTTCGCTAATAGCCTGCAGAGAGTCCAAACACACGGAAGTCCTTGGAAAACTATATCTCCCAACATCCTCGGGGTGGCCCTATGCAGGCCCGTCTGCATGCAGCCTTTGTGCACAAAGGGCCCATGGCTTCAGGTCTCCATTGAGGCCGCTTTGTTGATGGCAGGAACAAAGGCTTTTCAAAAACCGGTGAGTTTGGCAATCAGCTGGTCCGTGGAAAAAGTATTCTTTAAAGTCTAAAGAGTTGCAAAGAGCAAAAGGGGTTCAGAGGAAGAAAACCAAGATAGTAGAAAATTTTCGAATTAACTGGAGAAGAATATGAAATTGGAATGTGGCCAAAATGGGGCACTTTGTATCTTTGTGGAAAGGAAAAAAAATGTTGCGATGTGGAGTGTTCCTAATCTAAGCTGCGCTACAAAGTTTCAGGTCAAGTGAGGCATGAAAATAGAGGGATAGAAATGGCTGGAGGTCTCTGGATGCTAAGTCCCAGCCTTTTTTCTTTTAAGATGCCAGACCACATGTGCAGGAACGTTGGAACTCCCTGCTGCAGGTCAAACCAATTAAGATACAGATGGGCTCTCTCTGGGGCTCGCCTTCAACAGGGACAGGAAGCGTGGTGAAATTTTCTGAAAAGAGACACAGAGAGCAAAACAAACACCACAGGCATGTTAATTCTTCCATATGTGATCCAAACCTATATATACATATACATATACATATACATATACATATATATATATATATATATATATATATATATATATATATATATAAATAATATAATAAAAGTCAGTGTTTGCGATGGTGCGGCCGAGCGAGGGAGCGACGGGAGGAATATGTGCCAGCGTTTCGATTGGCTGCCATTGTGGGATTATTTGCATAATGGGCTCTAACTGGCCAGCCTCAGAACTCCAACATTCTACGGCCCCAGGCAGAGGGGATTGGTTGCCACTGAAATGGAATTTGCATAACTGCCTCCAAATGGCCAACCACATTCCAACATTCTACAGTGACTCAGAGGGAAAGCGAAAGGCCTCAGGCAGTCAGCCACTGAGGCCCACAGCACTGACAGATCAGGACCAAACTTGCCAAAGAGGCGACCAATGGCCCACTTCACTACCTGGTGTGGTTTAGGGCAGGAGGGGCCACGAATGACAGGATTTGCAGTACCTTCACGTCATTCACTTCCCAAACAACACTAAAGCCCCTATTAAACACAAACCAGCCCCAAAATTGACAGAAATGGTTCCTTAACTTGATTTTCCTGACTAGGCCTCAGCTCATGGGATATTGTTAGGCTTCCTTAACTTGATTTTCCTGACTAGGCCCCCGGGACTCGCAGTACCTTCACTAAGTTGCTGAGACCACTGCAAGCCACATAAACATCTAATAGGAACCAACCTTGGCATAGAATGCCTTCCTCAAATAACCCGGGCACCGCCGGGTCCTCAGCTAGTATAGATATATATATATATATATGTTTATAAGTTATAAGTCAGAACAGGTACATTTTTAAGTTAACTCTGGAGAGAGAGAGAGAGAGAGAGAGAGAGAGAGAGAGAGAGAGAGAGAGAGAGATACACACTAGCTGTACCCGGCACGCGTTGCTGTACCCTATTTAGGAGATGCGAGAAAGTCTGAATAGAAAAAGAAACTGTGTTTCTGTTCTGGCGTTTGTTCTGCCCTTTTTTGTGTGATGTATGTAGCGTTGCGAGTGTGTCATCCGATGCTGTTCTTTTTAGGAGGCATGGCTTGTCTTTTGGGTCAGCTTATGCCTGTGTGGAAGGAAGGAATGGCATACAAATGGGTTGAGCAGTAGGCGCAAGGTTGTGTTGTGTGCGTATTGTGTTGTGTGTAGGTATTACTTTTTTGGTGAGTTAGTGGGTGTGTGGTGGCATTGTGGGTGGTAGTATGTTGTGGAATGCTTGTGTCGGTGGGGTGTTTTGGGTGTTTGTGTGTGTTTGTAGAGTATCAGTGCAGTGTTGGGTTGTGGTTGGAGTATAGGTGGAGTTGGTTTTTGTTTGTGGTGGTGGTAGGTGTTGTGTGTGTGGGGTCCCGTAAGTTTGGGGGGTGGTGGGTTGTGATAGGAAGTTGTGTTGTGTTGTGTGGGTAGGAATTGCTGGAGAATTGCTCCCTCATAGAGTTTGGTTTTGTCAGTTTAACCCTCAAACACCAACTGACTGAACTCAAATCACTCAGCATTCTATCCTAGCCTTGGATGGCTGTGCCCAGTGTTACTATGGTAACTCAGCCTCCCTGCATTTTGTGTGGGCCGATGTTCGCCAATGGGTTTTGCTGGCTGCCGCAGAGGATGCTGGGAAATGTAGTTTTTTGTATCGTTGTTTTGGGGGCCTTCTAGGTTTTGGGGGGGAAAGTTTCTTTGCTAAAAACCTTCCTTGCCTGAGGCCTATTTGTGTTGGCAACTTTGGTGTCTCTGCCTTGGAAGGTTTCTCTGTCTCTGTCAGTCGTTCGATGACGGGACCGCCTTTATATAATAGATATATATCCAGAGTTAACTTAAAAATGTACCTGTTCTGACTTATGAACAAATTCAACTTAAGAACAAACCTACAGAACGTATCTTGTTTGTAACTTGAGAACTGCCTGTACTGTAGTAATTCTGGATTCCCCCTACTTTGCCTGTGAAAAATCATGTTGCCGATTGTATTGTTGTCTCATGATCGGTTCCTTCTGGGCTTGCCATGAAGGCACATGCATCCATTGTAGAGTGGCTTTGAACTAACTCCTGTTGAATTAGTGGGTCTTATTTCTGAGTAGACGCACAATAGCTTTGTACATGTTCAGACCAGTTTTCTTGTGGTAAGTGGGTCAAGAACTGTAGAAGGCAGATCTCGTTTTTTGATACGAGACGAGCTACTTTTCGGTGCTCAGGAAGCTGTGACGCAAGTCATGGGTTGGGTTTGAGGTTTCCGAAACCTTTTGTAAAAGCACTTGCTTTCCTTGCCCTGCACCAGTTTGAAAAGCCCTAGTGACAGTTCGTGGAGTGTGGAGGTGTGCGGGCAAAACAGACATGCTTGCCAAACATAACGGGAGGATTTTCATCGCTCTCTGTCTAATCCTCTTTACGGGATGCACAGTACAAGGTAAAACTGCAAGCTTTGGTCTTTTGGGGATTTCCCTTCTTGAGCTGTATAGCAGAAGCCAATAGGAGGCTGGCAGGCATTCTTCTGTACATCTCTACTCATAGAAGTCAGCAAAGGGACCTTGTGATATCTCTGAGAATACTTCGGTAGCAGAGAAGTAAATTTCAGGCAATTCCTAGTTCATTGGATATAGAACTGCGGATTAAAATGCGCACTTTCGACTTGTTTCAGGTAATGTCCTCCTTTCCTAGATCTTCTGTTCTGTGATATATGCTGGTGGTACCGATATATGTATGACATCCTATTGTCAGGCAGGAATGGTGCATCAAAAATAACAACAAAATGCACCACCCTTACATAGATACCCTGGCAGGAATGGCAGAAAGGCACACACGAAGGTCTTGCTCAATTTAGAGTTAACACACAATCAAAGAGCATCCTGAACTCTTGCAATAATGGAATTGAATAATGGATATCTATGCCAGGATATCTAGTAAGGGTGGTGCGTTTTGTTGTTATTTTTGATAACATTTTATGTTAAAATATTTCTATATAGATACATATTCTAGATCGGTGTTTCCCAAACAGTGTGCCATGGCACATTAGTGTGCCGTGAGCGATCATCAGGTGTGCCGTGGGAAATTGGAGCCTCCAAAACCCTTTCTTTCCCCTGCGGCCGAACACTTTTTCTTCTCCACTCGGGCTCCCTTCTTTCCAGGCTCGCTCTGCTTGCTTTGCTCACGCTGCCGCCATTTTGATCGGAGGGGGGGGGGGCAGCATGAGCGTGTTCAGGAGGGGAGGGGGAGGGAGGAAGTTGTGGGGCGCGTCTGCGCAGTAGCGCCCGCACGGGTCACGTCTTCCTCCCTCCCCCCTCCCCTCCTGAAGAAGGGAGCCCAAGTGGAGAAGAAAAAGTAAGTGTTGGGCAGGAGGGGGAAGAAAGGGCGCGAAGGGGAAGGGGGAGGAAGAGGTCTCTGTCGAAAGCTGGCATGGGCAAACTTGGACCTTCCAGGTGGACTCCAACTCCCACCATTCCTAGCAGCCTCGAGCCCTTTTCCTTCCCCCCCCCTCAGCCACGTAAGCAGGAAAGGGCCTCGGGTTGTTAGGAATGGTGGGAGTTGGAGTCCAAAGCACCCAGAGGGCCGAAGTTTTCCCATGCCTGTTTTAGGGACCTTAGTGGTGAGCCTCCTTCCAACATTGTGATTTTGGATAGAAAACAAATAACAACATAACATAACATTGGTTGAGTCCACAGTGCCTTCTTTTTTTTATTTTATTTTTTTATTGGTTTTTGCATTTCAGTTACAGGAAATAAAACAGGGGGCAAATAGGGGCGGGGGGGGAGGGGAGGGGTGTGTGGGGATAAGACACAGAGAGGTTGAGGGTACACAGTAGGCTCCCGTCCAGTCGACTTAGTCCACCACATCTGGCTATCCCAGTGATCTCTTTTGGCCGTCAAGCCGTCAGCCCCTACCGCTAATTCCTAGTACTCAAGATCATTAACAGATCTTGGCTATAGTCTTAGAACTTAATTCGTTTAGGTATCTGCTAACTTTGGCCCAGTTCGTCTTGTCCTTATTACTTTGGTCAGTGGTAATGCTCCTCAAGCTGTCGAGGTCCATGATTTCCCTGACGTGAAGAAACCAGTTCTTTACTGATAAGGGGTCTCCGCTTTTCCAGTTCTGGGCGATTTCCATTCTTGCCGCTGTGGCTGACATAAAAAAAATCTTGTCATCATTACTGTCCCAATTCTTGTCTATGATATGGAGCAGATAGAAATCCGGTTTCATTTCAAATTTAGTCCCCAGGATATTTTCCATATGGAGATGAATTTCCCCCCAAAATTTCCTCAGGATTTTACAGTGCCACCAACAGTGCATAAAGCTGCCCTTATCCTTCTTACACTTCCAACATAGGTCGCTCATTGTGGGGTAGCATCTGGCTAAGCTCGCCAGTGTATGATACCAATGATGGTACATTTTGTACCAATTTTCTGTCAAGTGAGAAAACCCCAGCTGCATGACTTTCCTCTTCCATAGGGTTTCCCACTCCTGTAGCATAATGGAGTGTCCCAGTTCCTGAGTCCACAGTGCCTTCTGAGTGTAGGTGAACTACAACTTCCAAACTCAAGGTCAATTCCCAAGCAAACCCTTTCAGTACTTTCTGTTGGTAATGAGAGTTCAATATGCCAAGTTTGGTTCAATTCCATTGTTGCAAGAGTTCAGGATGCTCTTTGTTCGTGTGTTAACTATAAATTGAGCAAGACCTTCATGTGTGTCTTTCTGCCATTCCTGCCAGGATATCTATGTTGTGTTCATCGAAACAGGCCCAGGTTTCACACTGAGTGTATAAATCCATTAAAAAACATATTGACTATATGTATTACTGTGTTAGAGTGTCTTTTTGTGTCATTTTAGTTGGTGGTGTTGGTTGGAAGTAAATTCCATTTGCAATGCAGAATGATTTTTTTACTTGCTGGCAGAAGGGATTCTAGGGTTGTGCTATTTTCAAGCTCTATTTGGTACCTTTGTAATACGTTTTATTTGTCAAATTACTAATAACAATTTAAACCATAGGATGTGGATTACGGAAATGTTTGATCTGAAATACATGCACGCCTTGTAACGGCTTATTGTTTTACATCAGGAGTGTTGCACCCAACTAACTTAGTGTGCACTTTTCAATTACACTTCTGTGTTTTAGCAACTTACAATGTGCTAGTCATTTAAGAATGTACTGAGCATCATATTTATTCAGAAATAAACTGCACTGAATTTAATGGGGTTTAATCCCAAACGGGCTAACTTCTAAGCAATTATTTTAAGACTAAAGTACCAATTTTCCGGAGGTATTATTTATGAGCTGTCTGAGCTTTTTCTAGAGAAAGAAGTCTGTTGTTAAGCAGCGGTTAAATGTGGAGAATGTTAATCTGGTGACGGGAGAAGTGTTTTGATAATCAATGGCCTCTATGGCAGTGTTTCCCAACCAGTGTGCCGTGAGCGATCATCAGGTGTGCCGTGGGAAATTGGAACCTCCAATACCCCTCCCCCCCCGCCGAACACTTTTTCCCAAGCAAACCCTTTCAGTACTTTCTGTTGGCAATGAGAGTTCAATATTCCATTGTTGCAAGACTTCAGGATGCTCTTTGATTGTGTGTTAACTATAAATCCCAGAAACTGTAACTCCCAAATGTCAAGGTCTATTTTCCCCAAACTCCATCTGTGTTCAGATTTGGGCATATTGAGTATTCATGCCAAATTTGGTCCTGATCCAACATTGTTTGAGTCCACAGTGCTCTCTGTTAAAAGATGACAGAGAGCACTGTGTGAACTACACCCAAAACTCAGGGTCACTGCCCACCAAACTCTTACAGTATTTTCTCTTGGTTATGGGAGTTCTGTATGGGAAGTTTGTGTCTTTCTGCCATTCCTGCCAGGATATCTATGATGTGTTCATCGAAACATGTCCAGGTTTCACACTGAGTGTATAAATACATTTTAAAACATATTAACTATATGTATTACTGTGTTAGAGTGCCATTTTGTGTCATTTTGGTTGGTGGTGTGCCCCAGGATTTTGTAAATGTAAAAAATGTGCCGCGGCTCAAAAAAGGTTGAAAAACACTGCTCTATGGGATATTACTTACATATCTTACTGCAACATTTACACATTGATTTAAGCTTGTATGTACTACACATCAATGCACGGCAAGCTGCTGGATAATAATAATACACTTTATTTATATTCCGCTCTTCTCACCCCGAAGGGGACTCAGAGCGGATTACAGGTCCACATACTTAGCAGACAATCCCTGCCGTTTTGCACAATACACACACATAGACGAACAGAGGCAAACTCTGACCACTAGGGGGAGCTGACACACTCATCTCTCAGCGTTCCTGGAGTTCTTTAATGGCCTAATAATTCAGTTAAAATTTGCCTGCCCACTTAATTTGGTACCTTTATCTCCTACTAAATTGACAGCTGCAATTGTCTTTTGGGCTGCAAAGGTCGGCAGCAGGTTACACTTAAAGGTCGAGCACTCACCTCGACCCGGGCAGAACTCGAACTCATAGCCTATTGTTCAGAGAGATCTTATGCAGCTGACACTTAGCCAGCTGCGCCGCATTCCCGGTGCTCTACCCATTCCTGCTTCACTTGATTGTTATTAAAGTAGGCCAGTGTTTCTCAACCAGTGTGCCGTGGCACACTAGTGTGCCGTGAGTGATCATCAGGTGTGCCGCGAGAAAAGCTCTCTGCCCCCCTTCCTTCCCCTCCTCCTGCTGAACTCCTGCTGCTTGGGAGAGGAGGAGAAGGGATGGGCGACGGCAAAGAAAAAGAAGAAGGGACCGGGGCACTGCCTCCTTCGGCCGTTCCCCAACCAGCCTCCAATCTGCCATGACTCCCGCCACGACTCTCGCCCCTTGCTTGTTGAAGCCACGCGGAGGAGGAGCCCCACCTACTGAAGCCCGTCAACCGCTCATGCTCCTCCTCTGTGAGAGAGCTGAAGCCGGGGGGGGGGGGCATGATGCAGCCTGGCTCCGCCCCCTCCCCCCGGCTTCAGCACTCCCACAGCTTCGCCAGCCTTGAGGGGCAGTGCCAAGCCAGTGATGGCAGAGCCAGCACAATGCTGGCTTACCCTCAATGCTGGCGAAGCTGTGGGGAGGCGGGGCATGGCAGCCTGGGGCTTCAGGGGCCAGCCTTGTGGGGCAGTGCAAAGCCAGTGATGGTAGAGCCAGCACAATGCTGGCTTACCCCCTCAATGCTGGCGAAGCTGTGGGAGAACTGAAGCCGGGGAGGGGCGGGGCCCCAGCCTTCAGCCCTCCCCCAGCTTCAGCGCTCCCACCAGCCTTGAGGGGCAGTGCAAAGCCAGTGATGGCAGAGCCAGCACCAGCGTGCCCCCTCAATGCTGGCACTGAGAACTGAAGCCGGGGGAGGGGGGGGCATCAAGGCTGGCTCCCTCAGCTTCACCAGCCTTGAGGGGCAGTGCCAAGCCAGGCAGAACTGGAAGCCAGGAGGGCCAGGGGGGAGGGGGAGGGGCAGGGTGTGGCCTGGCTCCTCCCCTGGCTTCGGCACTCCCAGCAGCTGCTCCCAGCAGCTCACCATTCCCCAGCTGTACTTTACTGTGTTAGAGTGTCATTTTGTGTTGGTGGTGTGCCCCCGGATTCTTTTAAAGTTAAAAGTGTGCCACGGCTCAAAAAAGGTTGGGAAACACTGAAGTAGGCAACCAAAGCGGAAATGAGAGAAAGTAACATGATATCTGAACATAGGATTTTGATTAATTACATCCAAACAAACCAGGAGTTGTAAGCCACTTTTCCACCATGGTTTGCTACAGACTTTTACACCAAAAGCTTGCTTGAGCATGCCGACCCATAACACCATGTAACTGTTGTTCTCTCTTATATGATTGTATTTTTACTATTAGGAGAAGGGGAGTGGCATTTATGAGAGTTTTCTGTCTCTGGTATCAATACTGTAGGTCTATATTGTGTACTTGGACTTTAGGACTGGGTTTGCTCTGTCTCAGGCAGCAAAAGCTCTTAAGCCAACCCTGCAACTTTCTCGGTTAAGGCTTCAGGTCTTTCTTCCGGCAGTAAAGGAAATGTGTGTAAGTAAGTGTGAAGAAACAGAGGCTCTGCTCCAAAGAGAATACTACACAGTATATGTACAGCACAAACTTATGCATGTCAGCCTCAGGGATGTCCTGCTTTCAGTGGAAGCTAATCATGGGTAATTTGTATTCAATTCACTTCGTTACAGCACTGTGGCCCACACCAACGACGAAACAGGACCAAACTTGGCACACAGAGGCCCAATGGCCCACTTTACAACCTGGTGCAGTTTACGGCAGGTTGGCCCACAAATGATGGGGTTTCCAGTAGCTTCACCCGATTCACTTCCCACAGAACATTACAGCCCCTACAAATCACAGACCAGGCCCAAACTTGGCACACAGAATACTCATGACCCACTCTACATCTTGATGCTGTTCTAAGGGGGATGGTCCATGGATGATGGGATCTGCAGTACCTTCACTCACTTACTGAAACCACTGTGACCCTCATCCAATGACCAATGCAGACCAAACTTGGCAAACAGAGCCCCCATGACCCACTCTACATCCTGTTGCAGTTTGAAGGAGGATGGACCATGGATGATGGGACTTGCAGTACCTTCACTCACTTCCTGAAAACAATGCAACCCTCATCCAATGACCAATGCAGCCCAAACTTGGCACACAGAGCCCCCATGACCCACTCTACATCCTGCTGCAGTTTGAAGGAGGATGGACCATGGATGATGGGACTTGCAGTACCTTCACTCACTTCCTGAAAACAACGCAACCCTCATCCAATGACCAATGCAGCCCAAACTTGGCACACAGAGCCCCCATGACCCACTCTACATCCTGCTGCAGTTTGAAGGAAGATGGACCATGGATGATGGGACTTGCAGTACCTTCACTCACTTCCTGAAAACAACGCAACCCTCATCCAATGACCAATGCAGCTCAAACTTGGCACACAGAGCCCCCATGACCCACTCTACATCCTGCTGCAGTTTGAAGGAAGATGGACCATGGATGATGGGACTTGCAGTACCTTCACTCACTTCCTGAAAACAACGCAACCCTCATCCAATGACCAATGCAGCCCAAACTTGGCACACAGAGCCCCCATGACCCACTCTACATCCTGCTGCAGTTTGAAGGAAGATGGACCATGGATGATGGGACTTGCAGTACCTTCACTCACTTCCCGAAAACAACATGACCCTCATCCAATTTATTTATTTATTACTTCGACTTATTAGTCGCCCTATCCCTCAGGCTCAGGGCGACTTACATTTGTAAGTCATAAAAACAGAATAAAAACAGAACATGGTTAAAATTGCCACAACCAGTGCGCAGCATGGTTTAGGCACAGCCTAACACACATATCTCTAAGCACTGAACGCTTGGGCAAGAGGAAGGTTTTGCAGGCCCCTGCGGAATGTTAGCAGATCGGCCTGCGCTCGGACTGTGGGGAAGAGCATTCCACAGTACCGGCGCCGCGGCGCTGAATGCCCTCCTCCGCGTTGAGCCTAGGTGGATGGATCGTCGACTAGGCACCACCAGGAGGTTTTGGGACTCGGATCGCAGTGGTCGTGGTGGACTGTAATGGGAGAGGCGGTCCCTTAGATACACTGGCCCCAGACCATTCAAGGCCTTAAAGGTCAAGACCAACACCTTGAAGGTGATCCGGTGCTCTATCGGAAGCCAGTGCAGTTCGCGCAGCACAGGCGTGATGTGGCAGCGTGATGGAGAACCTGCCACCAGCCGTGCAGCCGTGTTCTGCACCAGCTTGAGCTTCCGGATCACTGCCAAAGGAAGGCCAATGTAGAGGGCATTACAGTAGTCTAGCCTTGAGATGACCGTGGCTTGGAGCACTGTGGCTAGGTCGTGACGGGACAGGTAGGAGCCAGTCTCCTCGCCTGTCGGAGATGGTGAAAAGCCACTCCGCTGACGATGGAGATGTGCTTCTCCATCGACAGCTCGGAGTCAAGCGTGACTCCCAGGCTCTTTACCGATGAAGACGGGCGAAGTGTCGCCCCGTCCAGGGTCGGAAGGTGGATCCCCGTACCCGGACGACCCAGCCACAGGATCTCCGTCTTGTCGGGGATTCACCTTCAACCTACTGGCTCGCAGCCATCCAGTGACGGCCTCCAAGGCAACGATGGAAATTATCGGGTACGAGTCAGGCTGGCCCTCCATCCCCAGAATGAGCTGGGTGTCATCCGCGTATTGGTGACACTCCAGCCCGAACTGCGTGCCAACCGAGCAAGTGGTCGGACATAGATGTTAAATAATAAAGGGGGAGAGAATTGCCCTGAGGCACCCCACAATGAAGTGGGGTGCCCCGAGACAACCTCACCCCTTCTCACTCGCTGGGACCGGTTCCGGAGGAAGGAGGACAGCCAACTAAGGGCTGACCCCTCCCCGGCCCCAGCCAATCGGTGGGTCAAAAGATCATAATCGACAGTATCGAACGCTGCCGTGAGGTCCAATAACACGAGCAGCGCCGATCCACCTTGATCTAGTTGGCGACGCAGCTTGTCTGTGATAGCGACCAGCACAGTCTCCGTCCCATGCCCCGAACGGAAGCCGGACTGGAAGGGGTCGAACCAAGTTGCATCATCTAGGTAGGACTGCAACTGCTCCATTGCTGCCCTTTCAACCACCTTGCCCAGGAACGACAAATTCGATACTGGGCGGTAGTTGGAAGGGACCGACGGATCTAAGTTCGGCTTCTTCAGCAATGGAGTGACCACTGCCTCTTTCAATCCCCCTGGAAAGGCAATGACCAATACATACCAAACTTGGCACACAGAGCCCCCTTGACCCACTCTACACCCTGGTGCTGTTTCAAGGAGGATGGACAACAGATGATGAGACTTGCAGTACCTTCACTAAGTACCTGAGACCACTGCGAGCCACATAAACATCTGATAATGACCAACCTTGGCACACAATGCCTTTCTCAAATAACCTGGACAGGGCCGGGTCCCCAACCTAAATAATTAAATGGAAAGGCCATTCACAAATACGTTTATTTAATCTGTATTCTAAAGCAAAATAATTTTCCAAGACCTTGTTTAAAGCAGCCAAAATAACATCCACCAACACTCAGCACAGAGGCTTTCAGACATACATGTTTTGAAAATAGCAAGGAAAGGATGAGCAACTCGTGTCTTTGGATTTTGCCTCCCACAATCTTGCATCATTATATTTGTACAGGCATGGCTCCTGAAGTTGCATGTTGGGAAACATCTAGAGAGCCACAGTTGTTGAAACTAAACTGCCAAATGCAAAAGGAGCTGGAGTGACTTGCTGTATTTTCAGAAATACAGTATATTTTACATACTATTGTATTGTTGTTGCTGTTATTATTATATTTATTTGTACCCTGAATTTCTCTCTGGATCAAGACCCAAAGAAACAAGAGAATTTGCATCCTTTTTCTACCTTCCTTCACAACGTCATGTTTTGTAAGATCTCTTATGTTCAAGTTAGGCAAATTAAACATCAGAAAGAGTGTGTTTTATAATACACAATGCTATACCGTACACATTCAAAGGGCAGAACTGAGGGAGAAGTCAATCAAACAGCATCATGTAGTAAAAAATCTCTTTAGTATAGTAAATTTCCAATGTGCTCAATAGCTTTACAATATCACTGTGGTGCAATGTCATGCAATTTACACACAATACAACAAGTAACATGAACAGATGCAGCCCTTACAATCTACTGGGCCGGAGCAATGCTCACATTCAGTCAAAGTCACCCTGTAATCAGTTGGAGTTTGTCAACTCACATACTGCAGTCCGAGTCACTGGGGGAGCCTTTGAAGCATGGGAGAGCTGGCCAACTGCCAAGGTGGGCAGGCGCCACGGCGGGAGGTAAGCTGACGCCAAGGTGGCCGTTCGCGTGAACTGCTTCCTCAGGGCGCTTGGGACTTCTAGCCGCTCCTCCCCGGTATGGTAGTAAATCAATGTTTGACTCAGGGGTGAAACAGGAGATTTCGCATTTTCTGCGATGTAATACCTATCGGTCTCAAGAGTGACCTCCTGGGCTGGAATCAGCACCGAGGGAAATAGTTAGCTCCATACACGGCCCCCGAGCCCCTTCCCTGCGGCCCCCTAACTTGTTTTAATAAAATACAAATTATAAATAAATAAATAAATAAATACTTACTTCCGGGTTTAGGCAAGCATCCCGAGACTACGCCAGCCACAGACGGGATTTCGAGGGAGGTCGAAATCCTGTCTGTGGCTGCATAGTCTCGCGATAGCTGCCGAAATCTTGGGTCCCGCGGGATTTGCAGCCGGCCTGGGCGCGCGCCTCCTCCTCCCCGGCAGCTGCTTCCAGGACGGCCCCCATTCCCTCAGAGAGAGGGAGGGGAGTGAGGCAGGGAAAGCCCCTCCTGGCTCCGTCCTCTTCCTGTGGAGGGCCCGGTGAGTGGGGAGGGTCCCTCAGCGGCAGTTTCCTTGGGTGACGCGTCCTTCCCCGCCTCCGCGCCCCCTCCCCCGTGTTGTGCTGCCTTCCCCCCGCATGCAGGGCGCAACGTGGCGTCCATTGCGCCTGCCCCTGCAGCTTGTTGTCCCTTCAGGGAGGGAGGGAGCTCTTTGGGCCTCCTCCACCTGCCTCTGGGAAAGGAGGCCCCACCAAGCCCCTGCGACGGCATTGAGGTGTTTGGTGTTTTTGGTGTGTGTCCCAATTTGAGTGTGGACTCAAATAACTCAAAGGTATTAGGAAACATTCTCCCAAACCCACCAGTGTTCCCATTTGGGCATACTGAATATTCATGCCAAGTTTGGTCCAGATCCATCATTATTTGAGTCCACAGTGCTCTCTGGATGGAGGTGAACTACAACTCCACAACTCAAGGTCAATTGTAAGTAAATTGGAGCCGGGGAGGGGGCGGAGCCAGGGGCGGAGGCAGACCCTTCAGCCCCCCAGGTGATCAGTGACCGGAATTCCGGCCCTCGGGCCCGAAGAAGTTGGACAGCTCTGTTTTATACTTTGTATTCAAACCATTAAACTGGCCTCTAGACAGCTTTGGGTTATACAGTAAAGGTTTTGACTTTCCACTTCCTTTCAATGGCAGGATCATGATCTTAGTACAAGCTGCTGTTGTTAATCTTTGGTTCAGGCCCGGATTACCCATAAGGCCACCCTAGGCCATGGCCTAGGTGCACAAGCCGAGGGGGGCGCAGTTCACGGACCCCCAAAAAATTGAAACAAAACCACAACACGCAGCATGGAGATGACTCTCTCTCTCGGGAGAGGGTGGGGGGAGAGCGCTGCGAGGGGGCAGGGGAGGAGGGAATGGCGCCCCGCTCGCCCCCGCCCCCTTGTCAACGAAGGAGGGCGCGAGGAGAAGGAGGCGGAGTGAAGACCTCAGGGCCGCTACCAGGCATGCGCGGCACCCAGGAACATGGCAGAGGAGGCAGAGGCGCTCACGCCCTCCTGCCGCACATGACCGGCAGCAGGGGCGGACTTACCTCTCCCGGGGGGGGTAAGCGAACCTTATCTTGGCCCCCCCGTGGCTCCTGGCCGCCGCCGCGCATGCTTCTTGCATGTGTGGCGGTGCGCATGCATGCGCGGTGCATCCAGCGTGGCGGCGCGCATGCGCGGTGGCATCCCGCGCGGCTGCGCGGCTGTGCCACCGACTACGGAAATGCGGCGCGGGCAGCACTGGCTCTCGAGCACGCCTCCACCCGGCGACGCGGCTGGCTGCAGAGGCATGGCGGTGGGGCGGAGCGCGGCAGCCGGCGCGGCAGCCCCCCTCCCAGGTGGCAAGGCCCTCCCGGGTGACGTCGCCCTACGCACATGCTTACTCCGTCTAATGGATGAACCGGCCCTGCCCCGCAGCGGCCCCGGGGGCTTCCCTTCCTTCCTCCTCCTCCTCCCGCCCTCCTTCCTTGACTTAAGGAAGGAGGGCGGGAGGAGGCGGCGGAGGGAAGCCCTGTCCCCGGGGTCGCTGCCGGGCCCAGGAACCGGGCGGAGGAGGCAGAGGCGCTCGTGCCCTCCTGTCGCGCATGCCTGGCAGCGGCCCCGGGGGCTTTCCTCCACCTCCTCCTGGCAACACCCTCCTTCCTTGGTAGTGGAAAGAAGGAATGTGTATGTGTGTGTGTGTGTGGGGTGCGGTAGAGGTTGGTTTGGGGGCGTAACTCCAAAGTGTGGCCTAGGGCGCCAAAAGGGGTTAATCCGGGCCTGCTTTGTTTGGTAAAACGGCTGCTGTTTGAGAAAAAACCAAACCAAAAGTAACACCCTCCTGGAGCTAACGCAGCTACTGAACATTAACTGAGGTTATTGAGCACAAAGAAAAACAAAACATGTCCATCTTCAATGGATATTCCAAATATTATTTTATTAAATTAAATAATTCTGGGTTTCCGAGGCACTGCAGTTACAGGTAAGACGGCTGCCGTGAGAATCCAGTGTAAAAAAAGTGACAAAAGATGAACACAACTAAAAAGATGGCAACATAATAATTTAATACTACTGAGGAGAGGGATGAAAGCTGAAATCCACAAATAGTTCTGCCTAGCTTTAAGTGTTTTGTTCTACTCTTTTGAACTTCAAAGAAAAAGGAAGAGAGAAAAAAGTTTATGCTGGAATGTGGTTAAACTGAAAAGGAAGTAGTTGAACGGAGACAGCTCAGTTCCTTAAGTCTGAAGCTATTAGGAAACATCTGAAGCAGTTATTTCACACTGCCGATAAACGGAAATGCTTGAACTCTCCACCACCAGGCCCTATTGCAGTGTTTCTCAACCTGGGGGTCGGGACCCCTGGAGGGGTCACGAGGGGGTGTAAGAGGGGTCCAAAAGTAAAGTACAAACTGGAACGCGGGTTGCTGTAGCACACAATGTTCAAATTTACTTAGCATTCAACTTTGTTGTAAAAATCATATATCTTCCCAAATGGGAATGTGGAATTCTGGTAGATAGTATTTCAAATGATATATCTCAAACCCTCTATTCCGGAATCCAATTAAAATCCTGGTATATATATATATATATATATTCATTCTCAAGGTATTAGTAATCCGGATAGTAAGGCTTGGAAGGTCGACGGACTATGTATTTAAAGGCCTTGCCGTTTCGCCAGGGGAACTGGCTTCATCGGGACCCCAAAGAATAACATTTACTTATAATTCCACCGGTCCGATAATCTATAAATTCAAATAAAATAATATACTTATTAGCATTTTGCAATTCAGGTTTAGCCCACCAGTTAGACAGGACAACCCTAATGAAAGGCTTAACATTATATACATACCAATTCATTCAAATCAACGAAAATATCTTTCTGAGTGGACGCAGCCACTACTTCGCAATGGTAGTCAACGGACAACACATAACACCGGAGGTCTCGGTTACATACACTCCAACTGAGATACAGGTGGGACCTATTCCAAGATTTTGTGTGCTACAGCAACCCGCGTCCCAGTTTGTACTTTACTTTTGGGCTGCTTTGAGGACACCCTTCCTCCTTCTTACTACGGTGTAAGAGGGGTCGCCGAAGTTCATCAGAAAACACAGCATTTTCTGTTGATCATGGGGGGTGTGGTGGGTGGGAAGTTTGGCCGAATTCTATCTTTGGTGGAGTTCAAAAGGCTCTTTGGTTGTAGGTGAACTATAAATCCCAAGCAACTACAACTCCCAAAGTCTATTTCCCCCAAACTCCACCAGTGTTCACATTTGGGCGTATTGATATTCATGCCAAGTTTAGTCCAGATCCATCATTGTTTTGAGTTGACAGTGCTCTCAAGATGTAGGTGAACTATAAATCCCAGCAACTACAACTCCCAAATTACAATCTCTCCCTCCAATCCCACCAGTATTCAAATTCGGGCATATTGGGTATATGTGCCAAATTTGGTCCAGTGAATGAAAATACATCCTGCATATCAGATACTTACATTACGCTTCATAACAATAGCAAAATCACAGTTGTGAAGTAGCATTGAAATAATTATATGATTGGGGGTCAATACAACATGAGGAACAGTATTAAGGGGTCACGGCATTAGGAAGGTTGAGAACCACTGCCCTATTGCATCTGCCGACTTGTGCAACTGGTAAGATTGGGTAGAAGAAGATGTTGTTTATTTAGAATTAGATAACAAGGGGCACAAAGATGGTGTTCCTTAACTATCACACGAATATTTTTATTATTTATTATTTACTTTATTTATATTCCGCTCTTCTCACCCCGAAGGGCAGTGTTTTTCAACCTTTTTTGAGCCGCGGCACATTTTTTACATTTACAAAATCCTGGGGCACACCACCAATCAAAATGAGACAAAATGAGACTCTAACACAGTCATACATATAGTTAATATGTTTTTAAACGTATTTATACACTCAGTATGAAACCTGGACCTGTTTCGATGAACACAACATAGATATCCTGGCAGGAATGGCAGAAAGACACAAACTTCCCACACAGAACTCCCATAACTAAGAGAAAATACTACAAGAGTTTGGTGGGCATTGACCTTGGGTTTTGGAATTGTAGTTCACCTATATCCAGAGAGCACTGTGAACTCAAACAATGTTGGATCAGGACCAAATTTGCATGAATACTCAATATGCCCAAATGTGAACACAGATGGAGTTTGGGGAAAATAGACCTTGACATTTGGGAGTAAGAGTTTCTGGGATTTATAGTTAACACACAATCAAAGAGCATTCTGAACTCTTGCAACAAAGGGTATTGGAGGTTCCAATTTCCCACAGCACACCTGATGTTTGCTCACGGCACACTAGTGTGCCACAGCACACTGGTTGGGAAACACTGCCGAAGGGGACTCAGAGCGGATTACAGGTACACATACTTAGAAGACAATCCCTGCCATTTCCACATACACACATATAAACGCACACCTACTTGACAGATGCAACTGTCCTTCGGGCTGCAAAGGTCGACAGCAGGCTACACTTAAGGTCGAGCACACACCTCAACCCGGGCAGGCCTCGAACTCATGACCTATTGGTCAGAGAGATCTTATGCAGCTGACACTTAGTCAGCAACAACTATCACAGACATGATCCCAGTCTTCCAGATGTGGACCTCACTACAAAAGTTGGCAACTCTAGCCCTCCGGATGTTCTTCTCCTAAAATTTCCATGATTTCTATCCCATATAGTTAAGGATGAGAGACTATCAGTTCTGAATTTCAAAAACATCCAAAAGGCCAGAGTTGCCCAACTTTGAGCCACACAGTCCTCTGAGGCCATTCTGACCATGGTCTGAAACATAAGCATGCAGTAAATCAAGTAGAATAATATATAGTGGCTATTTCAGGAGGATGTTCCCCCTCTCCTGAGTGAGGACTTAATCATAAGGAGAAACTGAGGGTTTTAGCACATGTGATAAGATAGAATACCAACAAAGGTCTTGTTTCATATGCCAATTTATTTATTTATTTATTTGATTTCTATACCGCTCCATTACCGGTGGGCTCGGGGTGGTTTATCTATATATATATAAAGGAAGAGTCGTCATGGAACGACTGTCCCAAACAGAGAAACCTTACAACGCAGAGACACCAAACTTGCCAACAGAAATAGGCCTCAGACAAGGTAGGTTTGTAGCAAAGAAACTTCCCCCAAAACCTAAAAGGCCCCCAAAACAACAAGTAAAAAAACTACATTTCCCAGCATCCTCCGGGGCTGCCAACGACTCTCCCAGCCTCTACATTCTGACAACATGATTGGCTGCCAATAAGGGCGGATTTGCATAACTCCTGTACTGGCCAGCCAACATGAACATTCCGACCCATAATAAACTGTCAGAGGAGGATAAGGCAAAGGGCTGAGGCACAAACACAAACACCCAATTCACTTCCCACAGAAAATTTACACCCCTACAAATCACAGACCACGCCCAAAATTGACAGTAAGGCTTCATTAACTTAATTTCCCTGACTAGACCTCACTTAATGGAATGCTGTTTACGCTCTGAATTGACAGTAAGGCTTCATTAACTTGATTCTCCCGACTACGCCTCAGCTCATTGGACATTGTGTATGGCCTGAATTGACAGTAAGTCTTCATTAACTTGCTGTTCCTGACTAGGCCTCAGCTCATGGGACATTGTGTACGGCCTGAAATTATAGTAACCTACCTTGGCACACACAGCCCCTATGACCCACGCTACATTCTACCACAGTTTGGAAGAGGGTGGACCATGGATTATGTGACTTGAAGTACCTCTATGGATAATGGGATTTGGAGTACTTCAAAACCCATCATTCCCCACAGACCACTGTGTCCCAGAACCAAGACCAATAAAGACCAAACTTGGCAAACAATGCCCCCCATGACCCACACTCCATCTGACTGCAGATTAGAGGAGGACACACCATGGATAATGGGATTTCAAGTACCTCCACTCACTTCCAAAGTACCCCACCCACACACGCATCAACCTCTACATCAACACAGCAGACGGAAAGACAAAAAACATTGTATATCCACAAGCTATGCAGAACGCCAGCAACTCCACACACCAACAACTCCCCAGAACTTCTACATCCCACCCATCAGAAGAACCCACAACGACCCAGCCATGACCCCAACAACACCATAACTAACAACAACTCCAACCCTTACATACTCAGACTTCCTCGCATCTCCAAAATAGGGCACAGCAACGCATGCTGGGTACAGCTAGTAATTAATAAATAAATCCAGAAGTTTCTTTTTTAAATATCTGTGGGTCGAATACACACCCACCTACACACAAACATGAGAAGCTTGTACTTCCCAATTCAGACTTGTGGAACAAGAGGCTATTGATTTACCATCGACCATAACACCATCCTTTATTGCTACATTTTTTGCTATCAATGTTGGGAAACGCAAGCTAGATGATCGTATTCCCATGAATTAGCATTACAACAGACAAATGACCATTTGGATGCTGGAGGAAATTATAGTTTGCTTGTCTTCAGACTTCAGCAGAGGGACAACTGTTTGAAACTTCTAACACTTGTGCTTTGCATAAACTATATGTGATGAGGATGACTATTTGCATTTCATATTATGAGGTTAGCACATTAATTAATTGCTGAAATTCATGAATATATGGGGCCGGAGAGATAGCACAGCAGTAACAACAGCTGTGCTGGCAATCTGAAGATCTGATGATCGCAGGTTCGAATCCCAGGCTGGTATGGACACCAGCTGTGAGCCCTGTCCACTGTTTACCCTACAGTTCGAAAAGAGCTGTGCTGTGATTAGATAAACTGGGAACCGCCAAGCGGGGAAGGACTTTTTTGGCTGGAATGCGGAAAAACAGAGGCTATCCGTCATGAGGATGAAGCAACAGCACCACCTTGTGACGTAAAGATGCAATCACAACCTGTGAAGCACCATGTTGCAGCTCTGTGACGCAACTGTGATGCAGCCAAAGAAAAAACCTTCTGAAAATTGTACTGTTATATGTTGTATGTAATTGTATGTGGAACCGGCGGTAATGTATGCGGAACTCAGAGCGGTAATGTAATCCGCTCTGAGTTCCCTTCGGGGTGAGAAGAGCGTAATATAAATAAAGTGTATTATTATTATTATATATCTGATTTTAATATCTATCTATCTGTTTTTATCAGGGGGCCCTGTCCAAAGAGGCCGTTACATGCGTGTGAGGTGCAGGCCCAATGCCCGTTTTGCAAATTGCATTGAAGAACAAGGGCCTGTTTTTGACATTCCTGATGGAAGTGCTAACATGATCCTTCCTCCCAAAGCTGATCCAGAACTGTATGTAAAATTGATTTTCATCTCAAGTATGAATGCTACTTTTTGCTAATTCTGAATGCATACCAAGCATGCGGTTTACAGAGTGATGGAGCAAAACACAAGTCAATTCATTACTTGCCCAGTATATATTTCTGTAGAAATGAGGTTGCTTTTATCCAGAATACCATGACTTCATTTCTAAAAAATATATACACAGATAGGTCTGTTTCCTTCCTTCCTTCCTTCCTTCCTTCCTTCCTTCCTTCCTTCCTTCCTTCCTTCCTTCCTTCCTTCCTTCCCTTCCTGCCAAGACTCCTGTACTGCACAATGAGTAGACATTCCATAGCTAAAGCTTTTCCCACTAGGGAAAACCAGTTAATATATTTGCTGCCCCCAATTGTATCAGATCAGCCACCGATGTGAGGGTTTGTTCTCTTAAGGCTTGTGTTTTAAAAAGAACGACATTGAGAGGTGTTGTAATAAAGATGTTCAACAGTTTATTTTATAACAGAGTTCAGAGCTTAGTTGGTTGCAAACAAGTCTTCTAAGAGGTACAAATCTTGCGGTTACAACGTTTCAACAATAGGGTACAGTTTACACTGTACTTCCTAACACTGAACCAAGCAGTCCTACTAACTAACTGCTCCAGCAGGTAAATAGGCTTTACCTATCTATTAAGTTAATCGGTAATCCGGAGACTCAAGCTGGTGCCCATGCAGAGATCACTGGCAGGGGTCTGATTGGCCACCACATCACGCCAATCCTGGAACTGCACTGGCCAATTGAATGCCGGATTGCTTTCAAAGTGTTAGTCCTGACTTTAAGGCCTTACATCGTCTGGGGCCAGTGTACCTGCAGGACTGCCTTGTCCCATATCATCCCACCAGATCACTGCGCTCCGAAGAGCTAAACCTCCTGGTCATCCCAAATGTGAGGACCTACCATCTGAAACCACCGGGCTTTCTCTGTTGCAGCCCCAACCCTGTGGAACGCACTGCCCGCCGGCATCCGTGCCACCCAGGGCCTCCTCCCGTTCAGGAGAGCAGTTAAGACATTGCTGTTCCAACAAGCCTTCAGAGTTAGCTAAACTGTAGCTCGCACCGCCTGGCTGTCAGCCCACGGCGACTCCATTTGTTGCTTCAACTGTTCTCATTGTAATTCCATCTTAATGGTATTACACTGGTTTTGAGTTATCTGACAATTGTATTTTACGAACTGTTGTAAGTCGCCCCGAGCCGTTGGGGAGGGGGGGGGGGGACAGACAAATGCGAAATAATAAATAAATAAATAAAAAGTTAGTTTTCTACTCCAACTTGGACAAAGTCTGTCTTTCACCTGGGTTTCTCAAACCCCTAAGCGAACTGCTAACAGCTCCAAAAGACAGCTTCCCTCCCACCAACTGACAAAACCAACTGACTTATTTTAAAAATCTGAAAGTTCTAAAACAGGTGCAGCTCCAACTTCCGCCTTCACGGCAACAGGCTTCGCAGGGCCCTGGTGCTCCAACATTCCCTGCCAACCCTCTGTGGCTTGTTAAACATTTTACCATCAAACGTATAGGCAAATAAGCAATAACAAACCATACATTTACCTTGCAACAAACAACACGACTTCAACACAGAAGGGTTTCAGCATGTGTTTAATACTTCTGTAGAAAATGATGGTAAATTTGTAAAATGCAATAGGGATCATGTCAATGTAACGTACAAGTACAAGTCAGCTGTGTGAATAAGTTAGAATGAACCTGCCCGCTGCAGTCAGGGGAATGCACTGGTGCCGGAAATTGATTTTTCTCACTCATTTTTATTTGCATCCTTAGAAAAATCTAGGAAGAATAGTGTACCACCTCCAGTTCTAACAGACCAAATAAAAATAGTGATGTTCATTACTTTTATGTTAGTTTCATGCTAACAGTTTATCCTGCGTTTATTTGTTGTGGGGCAAGGTAAGGAAGGCATTATATCCATGACTTTATAATGATCTCCGCTGTCAGCAGAGTGGCGTTTTTCCATCTCCGCCCCTTACTTGTCTCGGCACGATTTGGCCACGGTGATCCAAGCCACGGTTGTCTCAAGGTTAGACTACTGTAACGCTCTCTACATTGGCCTGCCCCCCTCGGTGACCCGGAAACTCAAGCTGGTGCAGAACGCCGCAGCTCGGTTGCTCGCAGGAGCTCCTCCGAGCTGCCACATTACACCAATTCTGCGGGAACTGTACTGGCTTCCTACTGAGTACCGGATCCCCTTCAAAGTGTTAGTCTTGACTTTTAAGGCCTTGTATGGTCTGGGGCCAGTGTACCTGAGGGACCGCCTAACCCCATAATGTCCCAAGAGAACACTTATTTATTTATTTATTGTTGGGCTTCTATGCCGCCACTCCCGGGAGGCTCGGGGCGGCTCACAGGCGCCGGATAAAAACAGCATATTAAAACAAATTAAAACACGGCAGAGTAAAACACAACTAAAACAACATAGTTAAGAACCTGATGTGAAGAGCACAAACACAACAGGTACCGAAAATTACACGTATGACGGGCAATGCATAGGCAAAACCTACAGGCCAAAGGCCTGTTGGAATAAGTAGGTCTTGCAAGCCCGCATGAAAGGCAAAAGATCCTGGATGGCGCGCGTTTCAGCGGGGAGGGCATTCCATAGTGTGGGTGCGATCACGGAAAATGCCTTCCTACGGGTTGCCGTTAATTTGACTGACTTCGCCGAAGGGACGTCCAGCAGGTTGGTACCTTCCGACTGCAGTGATCTCGTAGGGCAGTATGGGGAGAGACGGTCCCTCAGATACGCTGGCCCCAGGCCGTGCAAGGCCTTAAAGCAGTGTTTCTCAACCTTCCTAATGGTGCGACCCCTTAATACAGTTCCTCATGTTGTGGTGACCCCCTAACCATAACATTATTTTCATTGCTACTTCATAACTGTGTTGTGTGTTTTTTTTTGGAGGGGGGGGTTAGGGTTGATTTTGTCATTTGGAAATTGTAGTTGCTGGGATTTATAGTTCACCTACAATCAAAGAGCATTCTCAACTCACCAACGATGGAATTGAACCAAACTTGGAACACAAAACTCCCATGACCAACAGCAAATACTGGAAGGGTTTGGTGGGCATTGACCTTGAGTTTGGGAGTTGTAGTTCACCTACATCCTGAGAGCACTCTAGACTCAACAATGATGGATCTGGACCACACTTGACACGAATCCTCAATACACCCAAATGTGAACACAGGTGGAGTTTGGGGAA
Organism: Anolis apletophallus; assembly: GCA_030556195.1. Taxonomy (NCBI): domain Eukaryota; kingdom Metazoa; phylum Chordata; class Lepidosauria; order Squamata; family Anolidae; genus Anolis; species Anolis apletophallus. The sequence goes on from JARBWK010000010.1 coordinate 135,875,443, forward strand.
AATAGATCTTGACATTTGGGAGTTGTAGTTGCTGGGATTTATAGTTCATCTACAATCAAAGAGCCCATTGCGCCCTACCAATGATAGAATTGGGTCAACATTCCTACAAAGAACCCTCATGCTTTGAAGGAACTAGCTGGCGTGAGCCTCCATCCCACCTCACACACTCCCCCTCACACACACATGCGCACCATCCTGCCATGTGCCAAGCACACCTGCTCTCCCCTCCCCGCTTGGAGTCTCAGAATCAGCTTTCCCCTTTGGCTGGGAGGCCTGCCAATCACAGCAGAGGAGAGCTTTAGGTGGCAGAATTCGCAGTCTGTTTCCAAAAAGAAAGAGAAGGAAAAGCAGAGATCTTCAACCTTCTCTGCGAAAGGGCTTCCTAAGACCAGCAGATATACATGTTTTCTGATGGTCTTTGGCGACCCCTCTGAAATCCTCTCGCGACCCCCCTGGGGGTCCCGACCCCCAGGTTGAGAAACACTGCCTTAAAGGTAAGAACCAACACTTTGAAGGTGATCCGGTGCTTAGATCTGAAGACTGGGATCTTCTAGCCGTGCCCAATGTCAAACAATACCACCTAACTTCAACACGAAGGGCATTCTCCATCATCGCCCCAGTTCTCTGGAACGCACTACCCCTGGAGGTTCGGGCCTTGCGCAATCTGTTGGCTTTTCGGAAGGCCTGCAAGTCGGTCCTATTCCGGCAGGCCTTTGAGTTGTAATGTGCTATCCTTTAGGACTTGTGTTCTCTCTTAGGAATTGTTTTATCCTTGTGGTTTCGTTGCTGTTGTAGATTTGTTGTTTTATTGTGGTGCTTGACGTAAGCCGTCCCGAGCCGGCTGGGAGTGGCGGCCAATAAATCTAACAAATAAATAAATAAATAAAATCTTTTGAAAATCTGTATTGCAGAATGAAAGAATTTCAAGACTATCCTGACGCTGTCCAACTTTCTGGAGATGAATATGGATCAGGAAATGAAGAAGATCCAGAGTTTGGGTCAGGCACGGAGTACGATATGGATGATGCGAACCAACCAGATCAGAAATTGACGCTTAAATTAACGAAGGAAGGTTTATTCCTGCATGAAAACAGACTGTGATCTCTGTTCCGGCAATTATCTTACTTCTTAAATGCCTTTGGAGTTTTATGACCAAGTGCAATTACATATCGGTAAAAATATTGTACGAACTATAAAATGAATATTTTTTTCCCCTAAGTGAGTCGGCGTTATATAAGTTTTCAAAATAAGCTTTCAAAGTGCCTACATTAGTAAAAAGCAAAAAAAAGTACAATTGTTACGTTGTACTTATCTGGAATGTGCTGTTTATAAATAAACAGATAAATTCTCAATGCCCAAATCTCTTGTACTGTTTCCAATTAGAATAAAACTTGGTCTTGTGTTTGCAAATTTTATATCTTGTTCAGTGCTTGTTTTTACTGTAAACTGCTGGAAATATTTTCACCTTGATACATGCATTTCTTTACCTATAGCTCTATTAAAACTGAATCGCATCTGAAGACTTGTTCTTCATTTAGTAGATACAGGTAGTTTGGCCATATTGTTAGGAGGAGGTTATGAACATACATAAGAACATAAGAAAGAACATAAGAGCCGCCATGCTGAATCGGGCCTCAGCCCATCTAGTCCAGCATTCTGTGTCACACAGTGGCCCACCAGTTGTACACGGGAATCTCGAGCAGAAGGGAGGGCAAAACCCTCACCTGCTCCCGACCCCCCACAACCAGTACCCAGGGAAATCCTGCCTACCTCAACCAACTCCGAGGTGGCACTTGAATGTCCTTTTCAGTAACTACCGATACACTTGGTATCCATGAATCTGTCTAATCCTGCCTTGAAGCTGTCCAGGCTGACCGCTGTCACAACCTCCTCTGGAAGTGAGTTCCATAACCCAATGACCCTCTGGGTGAAGAAATATTTCCCTTTATTAGTCCTAACTTTCCTACCTTGGAGCTTTAGGAGTGCCCCTAGTCCTAGTGTTGGGTGACAGAGAAAATATTTTTCTTTATTCACCTTTTCTATCCCATGCATGATTTTATACACTTCGATCAAGTCACCTCTTAAACGCCGTCTTTCAAGGCTGAAAAGACCAAGGCGTTGCAACCTGATTTCATAAGGGAGCTGCTCCATCCCTTGGATCATTCTTGTTGCCCTTTTCTGTACCTTTTCCAGTTCCGTTATATCCTTCTTAAGGTGCGGAGACCAGAATTGTACACAGTACTCCAAATGTGGCCTCACCATAGATTTGTAGAGAGGCAATACAACATTTGCCGACCTATTTTCGATTCCCTTCCTGATCATGCCAAGCATAGAATTTGCTTTTTTCACTGCTGCTGCGCACTGGGTTGTCATCTTCATTGAGCTGTCCACCAAAACCCCAAGATCCCTTTCCTGGTTTGTCTCGGAAAGCTTTGATCCCATCAGTTGATAAGTGTATTTGGGGTTCTTTGCCCCGATGTGCATGACTTTACACTTGGTTAGGTTAAAATGCATTTGCCACTTTGTTGCCCATTCACTCAATTTCGAGAGATCTTTCTGGAGCTCTTTACAATCAGTTTCATTTTTAACTACCCTGAACAATTTAGTGTCGTCTGCAAACTTTGCTACCTCAGAATTCACTCCTACATCCAGATCATTTATGAATAAATTAAAAAGTAATGGACCCAAAACTGAGCCTTGGGGTACGCCACTTCTCACCTCTTTCCACCCAGAGAAATGTCCGTTTATTACCACCCTTTGTTTCCTACAGTTTAGCCAGGTTCCAATCCAGGACAAGACCTGTCCCCTGACTCCATGGCTGAAGAGCTTACGATCCAAATTAGAATGCATGTGAAAAATTAAAAGTGGATTTCTTGTGTCTGTTACTGGAAAACCCCAAGATGTCAGAGAGAATTAAAAAAAATGGTATGTAGCAAGGAGGGGGATTATATTATGTTTAGTTAGATCAGGGCTGCCCAACTGGCGGCCCGGGGGCCGTATACGGCCCCCCAGCCCCTTCCCTACGGCCCCCTAAGCTTTTTTTAAAAAAAATATTTTTATTGTTTTATCATTATCAACACAATATTATACAATGTCTATTTACAGCAGATTCATGTTATTCATTTCTAGGTACAATACTTCAATCTTTAGCATCTGCCATTATGTTTTTCTTATACATTTTTGTATCCCTCACCGCTGTGCTCCGCGCCCCCCTCCCCAAGCCATTGCTTTTACATATCATTCGTCCAAAATTTCATTTCTTCTTGTGGAGGTAACCTTCCTTCTTCCTTTTCTAATCCTTTTTCAATAAATTTTCTCCATAGCTCATAAAAATCACTTTGTTTCCATATACCTCTTTTTACTTTTAATATACATGTTAACTTGTCACTTATGGCCAGTTTCCACACTTCCTTGTACCATTCCTCTATTTGTATATTTATTTCTTTTTTCCAATTCCTTGCTATAAGCAGTCTTGCTATTGTTAATAGGTTTGTTATCGCATCTTTATCCTTTTTTTTCCCAATTGTATACTATTATATAATGATAATAAAGCTATACTAGGACTTCTTTCTATTTTAATATTCATTATATCTTCTATTTCTTTAAATACTTTCACCCAAAATTTGCTTACATATTTACATTGCCACCCCATATGTATGTATGTTCCTGTTTCTTGGCATCCTCTCCAACAGTTTTTCGAGTAGTTTTTATTTATATTTGCCATTCTTACTGGTGTAAGGTACCATTTCCATATTAATTTATAATAATTTTCTTTAATCCTTATTGATAAATTTTCAAGATGTCTTTGTCTCCACAATTGTTGCCACTCTGTTTCCTTTATTTTTATCCCTAAGTCTTCTTCCCAGACCTCCTTAAGGGTGTTGTTTTTTGTTTTTCCTTCCTTTAGTTCAATTATTATCTTATATATTTTGCTAGTTATTCCTTTCAAGTTTTCGTGCTCTTCTACATCCCTCCCATTTTGTATTATTTGTTCAAATTGGTTGACCTTACTTCCTTTTTTATTGTTTTTTAGCCACTTTTTAAACCATTGTTCTAATTGTATACAATGGAACCATGTCAGTTTTATTTCTCTAAATTCTTCCATAATCATTTCCTTCTTCGTTCCTACTTTTATCCAATCCCCCATTTTATCTAAAAAAAAATCCCTTAACTTTTTATCCATTATTTGTTTTAAATTCTTTGGAAATTTCTTTTCCATTACGATTGGGGTTATTACTGATCCATCCGTTATTAACATTCTCCTGTATTTATTCCACACTTCTAATATATTACTCAACATTGGATTTCTAATTTCCCTAATTTCTTTCCTCGTGAATTGTTTAAAAAATATATTCCATGTTTCTTCTTCCACTTTTCCTGAGTAATTTCTTAGCCATTCTACCCCATCTTTTTTCATCATTCCTTCTATAACCAGTCTCAATCTACTTGTCTCAAGCCCCCTAAGCTTTTTAATAAAAAATAAAAATTGAAAAATAAAAGAAGTAATAAAAATTAAAAAAAATACCGACTTCCGGGTTCGGAGCAAGTATCGCGAGAATACGCAATCCACACTGGATTTCGCTGTCAACGCGAGATCACGCCGGCGTTGACAGCGAAATCCCGTGTGGATTGCGTATTCTCGCGATACTCTTCGGCTACTCTACTACTGGATCGCTGAGGCCCACAGACGCGATTCGGACCGTCTTCGACTCAGTCGGTCGTCGCCTCTCTCGTCGTCCGGGTACTCCTGGATTCTGCGCGTTTGGAAAAGGGAGGCCGAAGTAGGGGGCTCCTCAGGGGGCTCCTCATTCCCTCCCCCCATCTCCCCCTCATGCATTAAATATAAAATTAAATATATTTAAAGATGAAATAAGGGAGATGGGATACATAAAAATAAGGGGAGAGGGGAGGATGGAATTAAATATATTTAACATTAAATAAAAATAAGGGGAGAGGGGAGGATGGAATTAAATATATTTAACATTAAATAAAAATAAGGGGAGAGGGAGGATGGAATTAAATATATTTAATATTAGATAAAAATAAGGGGAGAGGGGAGGATGGAATTAAATATATTTAATATTAAATAAAAATAAGGGGAGAGGGGAGGATGGAATTAAATATATTTAATATTAGATAAAAATAAGGGGAGAGGGGAGGATGGAATTAAATATATTTAATATTAAATAAAAATAAGGGAGAGGGGAGGATGGAATTAAATATATTTAATATTAAATAAAAATAAGGGGAGGGGAGGATGGAATTAAATATATTTAATATTAAATAAAAATAAGGGAGAGGGAGGATGGAATTAAATATATTTAATATTAAATAAAAATAAGGGGAGAGGGGAGGATGGAATTAAATATATTTAATATTAAATTAAAATAAGGGGAGAGGGAGGATGGAATTAAATATATTTAACATTAAATAAAAATAAGGGAGAGGGGAGGAAGGCACTAAATATATTTAATATTAAATAAAAATAAGGGGAGAGGGGAGGATGGAATTAAATATATTTAATATTAGATAAAAATAAGGGAGAGGGAGGATGGAATTAAATATATTTAACATTAGATAAAAATAAGGGAGAGGGAGGATGGAATTAAATATATTTAATATTAGATAAAAATAAGGGGAGAGGGAGGATGGAATTAAATATATTTAATATTAGATAAAAATAAGGGGAGAGGGGAGGATGGAATTAAATATATTTAATATTAAATAAAAATAAGGGGAGAGGGGAGGATGGAATTAAATATATTTAATATTAGATAAAAATAAGGGGAGAGGGGAGGATGGAATTAAATATATTTAATATTAGATAAAAATAAGGGGAGAGGGGAGGATGGAATTAAATATATTTAATATTAAATTAAAATAAGGGGAGAGGGAAGGATGGAATTAAATATATTTAATATTAAATTAAAATAATTTAATATCTTATCCCTGCATTTTATCTCAGTAAAAGATTATATTTGACTGTATGCATGCAGGGGCGGAGCCGGGGGAGAGGGCGGAGCCAGGGGCGGGGAGGGGATGGAGCCGTGGGCGGGGGCAGACCTTACGGCCCCCCAGGTCATCAGTGACCGGAATTCAGGCCCCTGGGCCGGTAGAAGTTGGACAGCCCTGAGTTAGATAATCTCTTGTACTCTTTTGGCAATGCAGACTGTAAATTCCTACATGCATGTAGGTTTTATCAAGTTATCGGCAAGTCTCTTCCAGAAGCAACCTTAATGAAATTTCTAATCTGCTTTTCTGTCTTACACACAAAAGGTTTACCATACGGTGCAGCTAGGGTTAAGTCTTGAACCCTATAGACCAGGAGACCATACAAATATCAGAGAGCAGCAAGTGGTTGAGGAACAGATAAAACAAACCAGCATCAACAATTCGCTGATACGTGAATGTCAAGGATTTCCTTTTTGCCTTTTTTAATTAAAAAAAACCCCACTTCCTATTTAGGGGGCAGGTATCTGGGGATGTACATGGTTATAGATGCCTATATAAATTTGTTTCTTTTTTTTTAAAAAAAAAATCTTTCTACAAAATATTAATTACTATGCAAATGTGTTTAGCATCTTGGGAATAGGAACAAACTCCAAGATTATTTTTCTCTTAATCAATTAATTAAAAAAGTCAAACTGTGCAAGTAAAGAATGGGATAGGAGAAGAAAAATATGTGGTATGGACATTGAAAGCCCCTACTCACAATCGCACTACTTAATATGGGCTTTATTTCAGGCTTGTTTGAGAAAAAAGGCACAATTGCTGTATTATAGCATGTGGCATCTATATTGTACGCTGCCGTATCTTAAAATTGTTGCTTGATGGCATACTAACTCCTCCATAATCAAAAATCTCTTTTGGAGAAGTGTTTTGCCCTTCTCAGCGCAAATATAAGGCCACGTCCCATTGGCTACAACACACAAACAAGATATCTACATTTTTAAAGCAGAACGTGGGCTCATGTCACAGAATCATGCTTGGAAGAGGCCACAAGGAAAAGCACAATCAGACCCTTCCCCGACAGCAACACCTACACGTGTTTCCCAACTTTTTTGAGCCGCGGCACACTTTTTACATTTACAAAATCCTGGGGCACACCACCAACCAAAATGACACAAAATGACACTCTTAACACAGTCATACATATAGCTAATATGTTTTTAAATGTATTTATACACCACCAACCAAAATGACACAAAATGACACTCTTAACACAGTCATACATATAGCTAATATGTTTTTAAATGTATTTATACACCACCAACCAAAATGACACAAAATGACACTCTTAACACAGTCATACATATAGCTAATATGTTTTTAAATGTATTTATACACCACCAACCAAAATGACACAAAATGACACTCTTAACACAGTCATACATATAGCTAATATGTTTTTAAATGTATTTATACACCACCAACCAAAATGACACAAAAATGACACTCTTAACACAGTCATACATATAGCTAATATGTTTTTAATGTATTTATACACCACCAACCAAAATGACACAAAATGACACTCTTAACACAGTCATACATATAGCTAATATGTTTTTTAATGTATTTATACACCACCAACCAAAATGACACAAAATGACACTCTTACACAGTCATACATATAGATAATATGTTTTTTAATGTATTTATACACCACCAACCAAAATGACACAAAATTACACTCTTAACACAGTCATACATATAGCTAATATGTTTTTTAATGTATTTATACACCACCAACCAAAATGACACTCTTAACACAGTCATACATATAGCTAATATGTTTTAAAATGTATTTATACACCACCAACCAAAATGACACTCTTAACACAGTCATACATATAGCTAATATGTTTTTTAATGTATTTATACACCACCAACCAAAATGACACTCTTAACACAGTCATACATATAGCTAATGTTTTTAAATGTATTTATACACCATCAACCAAAATGACACAAAATGACACTCTTAACACAGTCATACATATAGCTAATATGTTTTTTAATGTATTTATACACCACCAACCAAAATGACACTCTTAACACAGTCATACATATAGCTAATGTTTTTTAAATGTATTTATACACCATCAACCAAAATGACACAAAATGACACTCTTAACACAGTCATACATATAGCTAATATGTTTTTAAATGTATTTATACACCACCAACCAAAATGACACAAAATGACACTCTAACACAGTCATACATATAGCTAATATGTTTTTAAATGTATGTATACACCACCAACCAAAATGACACAAAATGACACTCTTAACACAGTCATACATATAGCTAATATGTTTTTAAATGTATTTATACACCACCAACCAAAATGACACAAAATTACACTCTTAACACAGTCATACATATAGCTAATATGTTTTTTAATGTATTTATACACCACCAACCAAAATGACACTCTTAACACAGTCATACATATAGCTAATATGTTTTAAAATGTATTTATACACCACCAACCAAAATGACACTCTTAACACAGTCATACATATAGCTAATATGTTTTTTAATGTATTTATACACCACCAACCAAAATGACACTCTTAACACAGTCATACATATAGCTAATGTTTTTAAATGTATTTATACACCATCAACCAAAATGACACAAAATGACACTCTTAACACAGTCATACATATAGCTAATATGTTTTTTAATGTATTTATACACCACCAACCAAAATGACACTCTTAACACAGTCATACATATAGCTAATGTTTTTAAATGTATTTATACACCATCAACCAAAATGACACAAAATGACACTCTTAACACAGTCATACATATAGCTAATATGTTTTTAAATGTATTTATACACCACCAACCAAAATGACACAAAATGACACTCTAACACAGTCATACATATAGCTAATATGTTTTTAAATGTATTTATACACCACCAACCAAAATGACACAAAATGACACTCTTAACACAGTCATACATATAGCTAATATGTTTTTAAATGTATTTATACACCACCAACCAAAATGACACAAAATGACACTCGTAACACAGTCATACATATAGTTTATATGTTTTAAAATGTATTTATACACCACCAACCAAAATGACACAAAATGACACTCTTAACACAGTCATACATATAGCTAATATGTTTTTAAATGTATTTATACACCACCAACCAAAATGACACAAAATGACATTCTTAACACAGTCATACATATAGCTAATATGTTTTTAAATGTATTTATACACCACCAACCAAAATGACACAAAATGACACTCTTAACACAGTCATACATATAGCTAATATGTTTTTAAATGTATTTATACACCACCAACCAAAATGACACAAAATGACACTCTTAACACAGTCATACATATAGCTAATATGTTTTTAAATGTATTTATACACTCAGTGTGAAACCTGGGCCTGTTTCGAGGAACACAACATAGATATCCTGGCAGGAATGGCAGAAAGACACAAACTTCCCACACAGAACTCCCATAGCCAAGAGGAAATGCTATAAGAGTTTGGTGGGCATTGACCTTGAGTTTTGGAGTTGTAGTTCACCTATATCCAGAGAGCACTGTGGACTCAAACAATGTTGGATCAGGACCAAACTTGGCATGAATACTCAATATGCCCAAATATGAACACAGATGGAGTTCAGGGGAAATAGACCTTGACATTTGGGAGTTGTAGTTCCTGGGCTTTATAGTTCCCCTATAATCAAAGAGCATTCTGAACCCCACCAATGATAGAACTGGGCCAAACTTCCCACACAGAAATGACACAAAATGACAGGAGGCAAGAGGAGGTCTCTACTTGGGGAAAGGGAGGTGGCCTTCCCAATGCATGGAGAGGGAGAGACCAAGTAGACAATGGGAGGGGGGGGTGTTTGTAATTTTGTGCCTTTATTGAGGTAGGTTTCTTAGGGTTTTTATACTTCAACACACGAGACTCCCCCCCCCTGGAGGTTCCAATTTCCCACGGCACACCTGATGATCGCTCACGGCACACTGGTTGGGAAACACTGCTCTAGAGACAATGAAATCCTTTGAATGTCCAAATGTGAACACAGATGGAGTTTGGGAAAAATAGACCTTGACATTTAGGAGATGCTGAGATGTATAGTTCCCTGCCATCAAAGAACACTCTGAACTCCCAACAGCAATGGAATTGAACCAAACTTCGCATACAGAACTCCCATGACTAACAGAAAATACCAGAGGGGTTTGGGGAAAAAAAGACATTGCCATTTGGGAGTTGCTGGGGTGTATACTTTACCTGAGCATTCCAGGCCTGGATCTGGTTGGGAGGTGTGCGCCAGGCGAGGGAGGCCACACCGCATGGCCTCACCTCGCGGGAATCCCTTCGTCTGACTTGCGACGGCCGCAAATGGGGAAGGCCAGGCGAGAAAGGCACAACTGCATGGCTTGACCTCGCGGGAAGCCCCTCGCCTGGCTCACGCCATCCATTGGTTTTTCCAAGCAGCAAAAGCCAGGTGAGGGAGGCACAACTGCATGGCTTGGCCTCGCGGGAAGCCCTTCACCTGGCTTGCGCCGCCCGCTGGAACTGGCAAGGGACGAAAGCCAGATGAGGGGCTTCCCATGAGGCCAGGCTGTTGTGGTGCAGCCTCCCTCGCCCCTGGCTTTTGCTGCTTGCCAGAACCAACAGATTGCGTGAACCAGGGAAGGGGCACCTTGCGGGAAGCCCCTCACCTGGCTTACGCTGTCCGTCGGTTCTGGCAAGCAGCAAAAGCCAGGTGAGGAGGCACAACTGCATGGCTTGGCCTCGCGGGCAGCCCCTCGCCTGGCTTGCGCCGCCCGCCGGGACTGGCAAGGGACGAAAGCCAGATGAGGGGCTTCCCATGAGGCCAGGCTGTTGTGATGCAGCCTCCCTCGCCCCTGGCTTTTGCTGCTTGCCGGAACCAACAGATTGCGCGAACCAGGGAAGGGGCACCTTGCGGGAAGCCCCTCACCTGGCTTGCGCTGTCCGTCGGTTCTGGCAAGCAGCAAAAGCCAGGTGAGGGAGGCACAATTCCATAGGGATGCTATGGAATTACATGCGGGAAGCCCCTCGCTGGCTTGCGCTGTCCATCGGTTCCAGGACAGCAAAAGCCAGGTGAGGGGAGGCACAATTCCATAGGGATGCTATGGAACGGCATGAAGGAGGAGGCCCCCGCCTGGCTTACACCGCCTTCCTCCAGGACTGGCAAGTGGCGAAAGCCAGGCGTTGGGTTTCTCACAGGCCACTGTGACAGGCTGGCTGGCTGGGGACCAAACTGAAGGAGGAGGCTCCCATAACCCATTCTTCTTCCTTTGCCGCCTGGCCCTTCCTCCTGTATGTGTATGTGGCAGCTTTCTGATAGGCTCCCACTTTCACAGGCCACTGTGACACGCCTGAGTGACGGACCTGGACCAAATTTGGGACACATAACTCCCATAACCCATTTTACGTCCTGGTGAGGTTTGGGGGAGGTGGACCATGGATTATGGGATTTGTAGTTCTTTCAAACCCTTCGGTTCCCACAGATCATTCATTTAATGGGGTCTCCAACGAAGACCAAACTTGGCACACAGAGCCCCCATGACCCACCCTACATTCTGGTGCAGTTTGGAGGAGGGTGGATCACGGATGATGGGACTTGAAGTACCTCTACTCAATTCCCGAGACCGCTGTGACCCTCATCCAATGACTGATCAAGACCAAACTTGGCACACATAACCCCCATGACCCACCCTACATCCTGGTGCAGTTTGGAGGAAGGTGGACCATGAATGATGGGACTTGAAGTACCTTCACTCAATTCCCGAGACCACTATGCCCCTCATTTAATGGCTAATCAAGACCAAACTTGGCACACATAACCTCCATGACCCACCCTACATCCTGGTGCAGTTTGGAGGAAGGTGGACCATGAATGATGGGACTTGAAGTACCTCCACTTAATTCCCGAGGCCGCTGTGACCCTCATCCAATGACTGATCAAGACCAAACTTGGCACACATAACCCCCATGACCCACCCTACATCCTGGTGCAGTTTGGAGGAGGGTGGAGCACGGATGATGGGACTTGAAGTACCTCCACTCAATTCCTGAGACCACTGTGCCCCTCATTATTTAATGACTGATCAAGACCAAACTTGGCACACATAAGCCCCATGACGTCCTGGTGAGGTTTAGGGAGGACAGGCGATGGATGATGGGATTTGTAGTACTTTCCAAACCTTCAATTTCCAGAGACCACTGGGGCCTCCCACAATGACCGATAAAGACCAAACTTGGCACACAGAGCCCCCATGACCCCTCCTTTGGAAGGGGCCTGAGGCTGTGAGGAATTGTGGGAGTTGGAGTCCAAAACAACTAAAAGGCCCAAGTTAGCCCAGGCCTGGAAGGGGCCTGAGGCTGTGAGGAATTGTGGAAGTTGGAGTCCAAAACGCCTGAAAGGCCCAAGTTGGCCCAGGTCTGGAAGGGGCCTGACGCTGTGAGGAATTGTGGGAGTTGAAGTCCAAAACACCTGAAAGGCCCAAGTTGGCCCAGGCCTGGAAGGGGCCTGAGGCTGTGAGGAATTGTGGGAGTTGGAGTCCAAAACACCTGAAAGGCCCAAGTTGGCCCAGGCCTGAAGGGCCTGAGGCTGTGAGGAATTGTGGGAGTTGGAGTCCAAAACAACTAAAAGGCCCAAGTTGGCCCAGGCCTGGAAGGGGCCTGAGGCTGTGAGGAATTGTGGGGGTTGGAGTCCAAAACAACTAAAAGGCCCAAGTTGGCCCAGGCCTGGAAGGGGCCTGAGGCTGTGAGGAATTGTGGGGGTTGGAGTCCAAAACAACTAAAAGGCCCAAGTTGGCCCAGGCCTGGAAGGAGCCTGAGGCTGTGAGGAATTGTGGGGGTTGGAGTCCAAAACACCTCAAAGGCCCAAGTTGGCCCAGGCCTGGAAGGGGCCTGAGGCTGTGAGGAATTGTGGGGGTTGGAGTCCAAAACAACTAAAAGGCCCAAGTTGGCCCAGGCCTGGAAGGGGCCTGAGGCTGTGAGGAATTGTGGGAGTTGGAGTCCAAAACACCTAAAAGGCCCAAGTTGGCCCAGGCCTGGAAGGGGCCTGAGGCTGTGAGGAATTGTGGGAGTTGGAGTCCAAAACACCTAAAAGGCCCAAGTTGGCCCAGGCCTGAAGGGGCCTGAGGCTGTGAGGAATTGTGGGGTTGGAGTCCAAAACAACTAAAAGGCCCAAGTTGGCCCAGGCCTGGAAGGAGCCTGAGGCTGTGAGGGGCCTGAGGTGAGGAATTGTGGGAGTTGGAGTCCAAAACAACTAAAAGGCCCAAGTTGGCCCAGGCCTGAAGGGGCCAGAGGCTGTGAGGAATTGTGGGTGTTGAGTCCAAAACAACTAAAAGGCCCAAGTTGGCCCAGGCCTGGAAGGGGCCTGAGGCTGTGAGGAATTGTGGGAGTTGGGAGTCCAAAACACCTCAAAGGCCCAAGTTGGCCCAGGCCTGGAAGGAGCCTGAGGCTGTGAGGAATTGTGGGAGTTGAAGTCCAAAACACCTAAAAGGCCCAAGTTTGCCCAGGCCTGGAAGGAGCCTGAGGCTGTGAGGAATTGTGGGGGTTGAAGTCCAAAACACCTAAAAGGCCCAAGTTGGCCCAGGCCTGGAAGGAGCCTGAGGCTGTGAGGAATTGTGGGGGTTGAAGTCCAAAACACCTAAAAGGCCCAAGTTGGCCCAGGCCTGGAAGGAGCCTGAGGCTGTGAGGAATTGTGGGGGTTGAAGTCCAAAACACCTGAAAGGCCCAAGTTGGCCCAGGCCTGAAGGGCCTGAGGCTGTGAGGAATTGTGGGAGTTGAAGTCCAAAACACCTAAAAGGCCCAAGTTTGCCCAGGCCTGGAAGGGGCCTGAGGCTGTGAGGAATTGTGGGAGTTGGAGTCCAAAACACCTGAAAGGCCCAAGTTTGCCCAGGCCTGGAGGGGCTGTGTGGGAGTTGAAGTCCAAAACACCTCAAAGGCCCAAGTTTGCCCAGGCCTGAAGGGGCCTGAGGCTGTGAGGAATTGTGGGAGTTGAAGTCCAAAACACCTAAAAGGCCCAAGTTGGCCCAGGCCTGGAAGGAGCCTGAGGCTGTGAGGAATTGTGGGGGTTGAAGTCCAAAACACCTGAAAGGCCCAAGTTGGCCCAGGCCTGAAGGGCCTGAGGGCTGGAATTGTGGGAGTTGGAGTCCAAAACACCTGAAAGGCCCAAGTTTGCCCAGGCCTACCCAAAGGAAGGGGCCTGAGGCTGTGAGGAATTGTGGGAGTTGGAGTCCAAAACATCTGAAAGGCCCAAGTTTGCCCAGGCCTGAGGCTGTGAGGAGTTGTGGGAGTTGGAGTCCAAAACACCTAAAAGGCCCAAGTTTGCCCAGGCCTGGAAGGGGCCTGAGGCTGTGAGGAATTGTGGGAGTTGGAGTCCAAAACATCTGAAAGGCCCAAGTTTGCCCAGGCCTGAGGCTGTGAGGAGTTGTGGGAGTTGGAGTCCAAAACACCTAAAAGGCCCAAGTTTGCCCAGGCCTGGAAGGGGCCTGAGGCTGTGAGGAGTTGTGGGAGTTGGAGTCCAAAACACCTGAAAGGCCCAAGTTTGCCCAGGCCTGGAAGGGGCCTGAGGCTGTGAGGAATTGTGGGAGTTGGAGTCCAAAACATCTGAAAGGCCCAAGTTTGCCCAGGCCTGAAGGGGCCTGAGGCTGTGAGGAATTGTGGGAGTTGGAGTCCAAAACACCTGAAAGGCCCAAGTTGGCCCAGGCCTGAAGGCGCCTGAGGCTGTGAGGAGTTGTGGGAGTTGGAGTCCAAAACACCTCAAAGGCCCAAGTTGCCCAGGCCTGCCCCATAGGCCTGGAAGGGGCCTGAGGCTGTGAGGAGTTGTGGGAGTTGGAGTCCAAAACACCTCAAAGGCCCAAGTTGGCCCAGGGCCTGCTCAAAACCTTGCCAAACTAGAACTCCCAGGATTCCCACAGCACTGAGTCGTGAAAGCTGTGTGGCATTGCCTTCGTCCTTCAGGGTTACGAAGCCGGCCAGAGCCCCGGGAAGGGCCAGGGCCAGGGCGGGGGCTTCCTCAAAACGGCTCGGGTAGGCCTCACACCTTTCCCCGGCTCCAGTCACGCAAGGGAAAGCGCCAAACCGGAAGAGGGAGCTGTGGTAGGGCGGGACTTCCGGCGCCCCTGACCCTTTCCGGGCTTCCTGCTTCCCCTCAGGGAGGGGCGGTCACGTGCCGGGGGAGGGCGTGGAGCGAGCGGAAACCCCGGCCTGTCAGGTCACATGACAGGGGCGCGGGCCTCGGTTGCTGCTTCCGCCGCCGCCGCTGCTGCTCGGGGAGCCGGCCCGGAGCCTGACTGACCCGCTCGCTCGCTGGCTCGCCATGGTAAGGGGCGCGGGAAGGCCGGGGAGGAGGAGGAGGCGGCGCTGAGGAGGCCGGGGAGGCCCGCTGCCGGTGGAAGGGAGCGGACGGAGAGGCGGCTTTCTCTGTCAGGCGAGCTAGGCCTTGTCTCCATGGAGACGGGGCCCCCGTGTCGCGCGCCCAGGGAGAGCCGTTGGCCTTCCCTTCCCTGCTTCGAGGCCCCCGCCCCGCCTCCTGAGGGGGGCGAGTTGGGGGTCTCCCCTCAGGAAAGGAGGCCTGCCCAGTGGGGGCAGCCTGGCCCCACGTTGACTGGTGCTGTGGGGTCCTGGGAGTTCTCCCTCTGCAACTAGAGACAAGACATCAGGGGCAGGCCCGGGTTACCCCTAAGGCCAGGCTAGGCCATGGCCTCTTGGGGCGGCAGGTTTTGGGGGGCAGCGGATTCGGCCCCTCGAAAACATATATATATATTTTTTAAAAAACCGCCCCCTCGCAGCGCTTCCCCCCCCGCACTCTCCCGAGAGAGTCACCATACCGCGGGGGGAGAGCGCTGCAAGGGGGCGGGAGGAGGAATGGGCTCCCTCGCCTGGGCCGCCCCTTGCAAAGGAAGGAGGGGGCCAGGAGGAGGAAGGAAGCCCGCCCCGCCGGCGGGCTTCCTTTCCTCCTCCTCCTGGCCACCTCCTTCCTTGCAAGGGGGCGGCCCAGGCAGCCAGGAGGAGGCGGGACTTCTTCCTCCTCCCCGCTTTCCTTCCGGTCGCGTGAGGAGGAGGAGGTGGACGGAAGCCGCGGCACTGCTCGTGGGGGGGCGTCCTCCTCCTCCTCCCGCGACTGGAAGGAAGGCGCGAGGAGGAGGGCGGGACTTCCCTTCTTCCTCGGGCCTTCCTTTCGGTCGCGGGGGAGGAGGAGGAGGTGGCAAACGGAAGCCCCACGAGCAGTGCCGCGCGGCTTCCGTCCACCTCCCGCGACCGGAAGGAAAGCGCGAGGTGGACGGAAGCGCGGTGCCGGTGCCGCGCGGCTTCCGTCCACCTCCTCAGGCCCTCCTTCCGGTCGCGGGAGGAGGGGCGACAGACGCCGCAGGGCACCGGCCGCCTCCTCCTCCCGCGAACGGAAGCCGGGCTGCTGAGGAGGTGGCGCTTCCCACGCCCGCATGGCCGCACAGGGCGTATTGGCTTTGGGCGGCCAAAGAGGCTAATCCGGGCCTGATAAGGGGGGACATTTACCTAAAATATGGGATTTTTCTCAAAGAAAATAAAATAAGGGACACTTCCTAAAACAGAGCTGAGGGGATGTTTCACATGGCCGCCCCCCCCGCGCTCCCACCGCCTCTTGCGTGGCCACCACCACCTCCTTCGCCGTTGCTACCACCGTTCCGCAAGGCCCAGAATCCCCAGCAGGCCCGAGACGCAAGCGGCCGTGTGCGCGAACCTCACTCTGGCTCCCTCTCTCTGCAAGCGCCTCTTGCCGCCGCCATCCCGCCCCTTCCGCCCGCCCTCCCTTCCAGTAAGGCTCGTCTCTTCCGGTCCGACACTCCCGGCACACAAAACCGAATCACCCCCTTCTGCTCCTGCCTCTCTTTATGCTCAAGAGCAGGCCTGGGCAAACTTTGCCCCTCCAGATGTTTTGGACTACAACTCCCACAATTCCTAACAGCCTACCGGAGTTGTAGCCCAAAACACCTGGAGGGGCAAAGTTTGCCCAGGCCTGCTCAAGAGGAAGGGCTAGAGCTGCCAGGGAAGGTGCCAGGATGGCAACGCTGTCGGCTCAGGTGAGTAAGCCGGTCCAGGCCCGGTGTTTGTGTGGGGAGAGCGGCAGCTACCGAGCATTCACATAGAGTCCTTCCTCCCTCCCTCCCTCCCTCCCTCCCTCCCTCACTCACTCACTCACTCACTGCTGGCCCAGCCTCGCCTCCTGCTGCCACCTGTCCTGTCAAAGACGAAGAGCTGTCAGGACTTCCGCATTCCAGCATCTGATCTTTTTCTTTATGACATTGTAAAAACCTCCAAAAGAACTATACCCACGGAGGGTTCAAAGTAATAAATCACAAATTCAATAGTTCATTAAATGATATTGTATTAATTTCTCATATCAAAGTCACAGAAAGACTTGTATAATAAGGAAGGGTAAGGACCTAAATGAAATCACAGGGGTTAATGCAGCAATTCACTCAATGTCCCTCGCAGGGGTTAATCCAATAAGATATTACAGCTTGATCGCATATCATGAAATTATACAATGTAAACAGTCCCTGTGTAGGGAAATTATGAATGTCGACGCTGAGGTAATTAGTCCCCTCTAGACAGATAGTTCAGGCCGGCCAGGTCGCCATGCGTATTGAAAGGCCCAGAAGTCCGTTTCACCAGTAATCCAGTTTTGTCAAGGCAAATCAATATGCGTCCATAATCAAAAAGAAGTATCAATGATATATAACCCAGGCGTAGTAGCCGATCATGGGTGACCCAAAGGTCGGCTACTACGCCGGGGTTAGATATCATTGATACTTCTTTTTGATTATGGACGATATTGATTTGCCTTGACAAAACTGGATTACTGGTGAAACGGACTTCTGGGCCTTTCAATACGCATGGCATAATTCGCCGGCCTGAACTATCTGTCTAGAGGGGACTAATTACTCCTCAGTCCGACATTCATAATTTCCCCTACACAGGGACTGTTTACATTGTATAATTTCATGATATGCGATCAAGCTGTAATATCTTATTGGATTAACCCCTGCGAGGGACATTGAGTGAATTGCTGCATTAACCCCTGCGTGATTTCATTTAGGTCCTTACCCTTCCTTATTATACAAGTCTTTCTGTGACTTTGATATGAGAAATTAATACAATATCATTTAATGAACTATTGAATTTGTGATTTATTACTTTGAACCCTCCGTGGGTATAGTTCTTTTGTTGGCTTTGTAGCCCACGAGCTCTGTGTGCATATATTGTAAAAACCTCCCCCGCACAATACGGGACAGGAGCTGAAAATACGGGACATGAAATTCAGAGCAAGAATACGGGACGTCCCGTATAATACGGGACAGGTGGCAACCCTATGTGCAAGGCCTCCAGCCTTCTCTGATCAAGAGTGCTCCTGCCTGCCTCTTAAAACTATGACTGCCACGAGTCAAAAGTGGAGCCAAACTGTGTATATAGAATAAAATCCCACATTTTTTTGCTTTAAATTGGAATATATGGACTCAGATAACCCAGGGCCCTTCCACACAGCCATATGACCCAAAATATCAAGGCAGAAAAAATCCCACAATATCTGCTTTGAACCAAATGATGGTGCTTGAGGAGAGCTTCTTCTCAAAAATGGAATTATTATATATCACAAGGTGCCTTTTCTATCCCCAGTGCTGATCAAGGCGGTTTCAAACAGTGTATTTTAATATTGAGACAAATATTTTAATGTTTATGTATGAATTCTTGTCCCGGCATTGAATGTTTGCTGTATATATGCAGTGCACCACCCTGAGTCCCCTTTGGGGTTAGAAGAGCAGAATATGAATGCTTTAAATAAATAATAAACATCTAAATGTAACTGTTGGGAAAGATCTTCTGGATGCATATATTTCTCTATGCCTTCAAAAACAGTATTAGTTGTTAATTTCTTACCATTGCTCTCCACAATGCCCCCGCTTTTGGAGTCCATTCCCCCCTTGTTTACATGTTTACGTGTATTCTCCCTCGCAAAGAAGCTACTCCGCTTATCACACCCTGAGTTTTTAACATTTTATATTCGTACATGTGACCCGCCTTGTCATTTCCGATTTTAGATATCTATTTGTATATTGTTCTTTTATTTATATGTATGCATTTCTATTGTGTTTATTGTTGATGTTTTGATATTTGTTTTATTGCAATTTGTTGTTTGGGCTTGGCCTCATGTGAGCCGCCCCGAGTCCCCATTGGGGAGATGGTGGCGGGGTATAAATAAAGATGATGATGATTAGCTAAGGACAGTATGCCTTCTCTGAATGAATGTCTGGGAATGGGCTGGATGAAGAAAATCAAACTGAAGCTGAATTCAGGCAAGATGGAGACCCTCCTATCTAAGGTCCCGACCTGGGTTTAAAAGTGTGCTAATCAGTTCTGGATGGTGTAACCACCACCACCCAAGACTGTATTTGCACCTTGGGGATGCTTCTGGATCTGTTGCTCCAAGTGACAGCTCAGACATATGTGATGGCCAGCAGCACCTATTATCAGCTTCAACTCAGCTACTTCTCTTCCTAGAGCCGGAGGAGCTAAATATGTTAGTGCACATGCTTGTAAGCTCTACAGAAGTCCGGACTTGAGCTAATCAGAGTGTGCACTACTATCGTAAGATTCGCCATCTCTATATTGGCTGTCTCTAATTCAGAAGCCTGATTGGTCACTGGTACAGCAATGGATTCTCATATCACACCTATATTAAATTCACTCTACTGGCTACCAATGAATTTCTGGGAAAAATACAAAGTGTTGGTTAATACCTTTAAAAGCCCTACATAATTTGGGTCCAGATTACCTACGGATTTGCCTCCTCCCGTATAGTCTGTCGATACACTCAGGTACTCTGTGGGACATTTAGTCCAATTAGCCAGAACTAGGCTGGCAGTGATCATGTAGAGGACTCTTTCTTCAGCCACCCCTACATTGTGGAATGATCCGTCAGAAAAGCTGCAACTGCTAAATGTGTTGTCTGAATTTAAAACATTGTTAATGGCCAGTCTCTTTTTGGTACGCTTATCCAGTTTATTTTTTAAATAATGATATTTAAATTCTCTAGTAATTGTCTCATAGTATATATTGATTGTATATGTTCTTTTAAACAGATATTTTAACTAGTTTTTTTGTTGCATATTTTTAACTGATTGTATACGTACATTGTATGTTAATATATTGTTGCTCCCCATCTCAATCCATGGGGACAGGCAGATAGAAAATAATAAGAAAAATAGTCTAGTTCTCTTTTAAAGCTATCTAATTTAATGGTCAACATCACCACATTTTATGGCTTCAAATTCCATAGTTTAAATGTTGACTGCATGAAGAACTACTGTATTGAATCTAATGACACTTTTAAATGACTTTGGTATCTACCTTTATGAGAAAAAGAAAATAGCATATTCCTCAGGAAGGCTAAAAGAGTCTCAGGGTGCATCTGCACTACTGCTCCTATGATTCCACAGCATTAAACACTGGCAGTTCTCTCTCTCTCTCTCTCTCTCTCTCTCTCTCTCTCTCTCTCTCTCTCTCTGGCATTACTTCGCAAATGAAGATTCTTAGAAAGGACTCATTCCACGCTTCCTACAAGCGCTTTGATGACTAAGGAAGTTGGATGTGTCCTTCGAGCCTGTGCAATGGATTTTCCTGGTGGAGCGCAGCATGCACAGAACTGGCCTCGCCCTTTCAACCAAACGTTCATCTATCGGGGCCTAGCAAGCTTAGGACAGTGGCAGCGAGATCCTCAGGTTGTAGGTTTGATTTGAGTTTCCTTTTCTAGATGGTTGACCTTACAGGGTTAGACGAGCACCATCTGTCCGGGTTTGAAATTAGAGTTTTCCTTCTCTTAGGGATGGTTGCCAAAAGGCTAGAGAGCCCGTCCTGCCCATTGACGCTCTTTGTCAGACCCTTTGGTTGTGACTTGTCTGGCATGGGAGGCCTTAGCGGTGACTATTATGCCACTGCCAGCATAGCTCACAACTTCATTAGGGTACGCAAGCCTCTCCTCCACGAAAAGGGGGTGCCAATGGAGAGGCACTGGCAGTTAAAGTAGTGTCAAACTGCATTGATTTTACAGGGTGGAATTAGATGCACTGTCAAGCCTTGTAATCTTGTAAAAGTTGTTGCAGCTCCCAGACCATCTGGTTTGTCCTTTTCTCAACACTTCTTCTAGCTCTATAAAATAATCTGGAAATATGGCAGCCAGAAATGTGCACAATATTCAAAAGGTTACTCCACAGATTTGTATGAAGTCATTGCCTGGAGTTTTCTTGGTGACATGTGCATTGTTTTGGGATGGTGCTATGCCTACCCCTTGCAGGTGCTGGTGCTGCCATGACCATCTACCAATGGGGATAGAGACCAGGTAAACCCCATTTGGGCTTGCAGCCAGGAAAGAGAATGAGTTTATTTATTTTATATTCTGGCTTTCTACTGGAGTGGAACCCAAGGCAGCTTCCAATCACATTTTTTTTTGGATCTCCCATCACGTCACTGGAGAGTGATGTGAAATATCTTTTCATGGATAATAATAGTTATCTGTATACCTTTATAAAGCGGAATGTTTGTATGTATGTGTGCGGAGGGCGGGAGGGCGGAAGGGCGGATATGTGGCAGCCACTTTCACAGGCCACAGCGACCAGCGCGGGCGATGGACCTGCACCAAACTTGGTACACATAACCCCCCCTAACCCCCTTTACGTCCTGGTGCGGTTCGGGGACATGGCCCACGGATTATGGGATTTGTAGTACTTTCAAACACTTTGGTTCCCACAGACCACTGAAGCCACCAAAAGGACCAATACAGACCACACTTAGCACACACAGCCCCCATGACCCACTCTACGTCCTGGTGCAGTTTGGAGGAGGGTGGACCATGGATGATGGGACTTGAAGTACCTCTACTCACTTCCCAAGTTCGCTGCAACCCTCATCCAATGACTGATCGAGACCAAACATGGCATACATAACCCTTATGACTGCCTTCACGTCCTGGTGAGGTTTGGGGGAGGACTGACAATGGATGATGGGATTTGTAGTACTTTCACACCCCTCTGTTCCCACAGACCACTGTGGTCCCCAACAAACACCGAGAAAGACCACACTTGGCACACAGAGCCCCAGTGACCCACTCTACATCCTACTGAAGTTTGGAGGGGGCCAGAACATGGATGATGGGACTTGCAGTACCTTCCCTCACTTTCCAAGCCTGCTACAAACCTAATCCAATAACTGATCAACACCAAACCTGGCACACAGAGCACTCATGACCCACTCTACATCCTGGTGCTGTTTTGTGTGAGACGGACCACGGATGATGGGACTTGAAGTACCTTCACTCACTTCCTAAAAACAATGTAACCATCATCCATTCACCAATACAGACCAAACTTAGCACACAGAGCCCCCATGACCCAATCTACATCCTACTACACTTTGGGGGAGGGTGGACCAGAGATGATGGGACTTGCACTACCTTCAGTAATTTCATGATACCACTGCAACTCCCAATAATGATGGATCAAGACCAAACTTGCCACACAGAGCCCCCATGACCCACTCTACATCCTGCTGCACTTCTCAAATGACCCGGGCACCACCGGGTCCCCAAGCTAGTATTAAATAAAAAAAACTTTATAACCACCCTATTTCCTGGGGGGGGGGGGGCGCTCAGGGCACTTTTCAACAAATGATGGCAAACATTCAAGGTCATAATAAACACTAGAAACAAAACAAACCAAATGAAATTTATAGTAGGATGCCTGTGAAAGCCATCACAGATCATGGTCCACTGATATATGTTAGAATATCTCTTTAGAGGCAACCTATTCATTGCCATGTCTATGTTAAGCAGAGGCCTATTTAAGTGTTCTGGATTTAATGTACAAAATTTGGCATTACATGACCGAACCTCCCAGGACCCTTGATTTCAAGGGTCAGGAATCTATTGGTGCAAATTTTGCACTGAATGAACAATTCTGCAAGTGGTTTGAGTTTCCTAATTTGAAAAAGGTGGGAAAGCAGAAGTGGCAGTGGTAGAGGATACAGCCCACTCCAAGCCATTTATTTCATGAATTCCTGATTTGGTGGAGGTGTGGAGTCTTTGAAGCCATAGTGATATGGGAACAGTGGCTTGGAAAATTGCCTGTGCCCACTCCTGAAGCCAGGCAAGGCATAGGTGGTTTGGAGTTGGTTGTGCCTTTCTCTTGACTTCATCATTTTGTGACAAAGATTTTCAAGTTTTTGTCATTACACTAGTAAAACAATACGATCTTGGCAATGTATTTTTCTCACCATACGTTGTGATTCTCCCTCATCTTGATCAGTTTAGTGACTGGACAATTGTGTGCTTATTCTTGGTCAGCAAATTAAAACTGGAAACTATGATTTGATTATCAAATGCCTGCATGTACAGGTCTAGGGTTACTTCCCATGTTTTTCATTTTCCCTAGTTTGAACATGTGTTAGGCATGGACAATCCTACTTTCCCGTTTTGTATATTCTTCTGTATGTTGCTGAAAATGCACTACTGGAGTATCCTTATTTTGGGCTTGATACTACAAGTAGAGCATTTATGTAAACCAATTTCTTTACAAGCGAGAAATCTATCCCACTATTCATTCTAATGTTATGGGCGTTGTGTGGTGCCTAGGAGTACATTTACTATTGTACCTTGGCACAGTGTTTGTGCATGTAGAGGGAGAAAATAGGACTCTTTATGCCCTATGAAAAACCTTCAAGGGACTGAATCTGGGAGAGCTGGATTGAAATTATGTTTTAGTTATGCAGTTCACATGATTAAACAGCTAGTCTTGATTAAATGCACACACATATATGAATGTGTAAATGAAGCAATTTTATAGAGAACTAGCTTGGGGACCCGGCGGTGCCTGGGTTATTTGAGAAAGGCATTGTGTGCCAAGGTTGGTCCTTATCAGATGTTTACGTGGCTTGCAGTGGTCTCAGGAAGTTAGTGAAGGTACTGCAAGTCCTATCGGCCATGGTTCCACCCCCACCCAACAGCACCAGGATGTAGAGTGGGTCATGGGGGCTCTGTGTGGCAAGTTTGGTCTGTTTTGGTCATTGGATGAGGGTCACAGTGCTCTCAGGAAGTGAGTGAAGGTACTTCAAGTCCCATCATTCGTGGTCCGTCCCACACAAAACTGCACCAGGATGTAGAGTGGGTCATGAGGGCTCTGTGTGGCAAGTTTGGTCTGTATTGGTCATTGGATGAGGGTCACAGTGCTCTCAGGAAGTGAGTGAAGGTACTTCAAGTCCCATCATTCGTGGTCCGTCCCACACAAAACTGCACCAGGATGTAGAGTGGGTCATGAGGGATGTTCATGTCGGAATGTTCATGTTGGCTGGCCAATGAGAGGCGTTATGCAAATACTCCCTCACTGGCAACCAATCATGTTGTCAGAATGTAGAGGCCGGGAGCCAATCGGAACGCTGCCACATACATACATACAAACATACAAACAAAAATTCCGCTTTATTATATATAGAGAAGAGATAGAGAGATAGAGATGAAAATCTTGGATAGTTATTTCAGTGCTATCTGGGATTTGGCTTTAAATGTATTTAGAATGGATTCCATGATTTATTTACAGTCAGCCGTCCACATTTGCTGGGGCTAGGGGCACGGTGGCCCTGCAAAAGTGATTAAAATGTGGATAAAACTTTTTTTTTTACCTCAGAGAACACTATCTAGGAATCTCTAGATGTCATCTCTAGGAATAAAAATCGGAGAAACAATTTGTATGATTTGGGCTGAATGGGATTTAGAAACTAATACAGTGGTATTGCAAGCAAATTAATTTTCCTTATAGAATTCCTTTATTTGCGACCAAAGTTTTCATAAAACTATACAATGTATCAGGTTTCCCCCCTTTCTACCAGAAAAAAAGTTTGTTTTGTCTTTAGCTGTCCCTTATTGAATGCTTCTGTGATTTCTTTGAAGTCTGGTCTTCCGCTTTGCTTATTTTAAAAATAGTTAGCATAGGTTTTGCTGACAGAATCAATAGGTTTGTTATTATAGAAGGGCTTGTGTTAACAGGTTGAGCCAGAATGCCTTCACGAATTCCTTCAAAATGCTTTGAAGCACTAAGACAGGATACAGGTGTTCTGTGTTTCCCCCACAAGTCTCTGTGGTGTTGCTCATTTCCTGCTTTATATGCAAAAAAAGAGAGTCTTTTTGGTGAAAGATTTTTTTTAAAAAAAAACCTAGAAAAGAGGGTATGTGACGAAAGGGGGAAGAAAGCACATACGCTGTATCCTGTCTGCATGCTTTTCAAGTTGTGGGTCCCAGATGTTGGATTGAAATTCATTCCAGCCCAGCATTCCTCACCATTGATTACACTGGCTATAGTTGGCTCTAAGTAGCAGTCTATCAGCATGGAGCGAGCTTCATAAAACTCTTTTCACACCCTGAATGCCATATTGATTCTTTTTTGTAGGGCAGCGTCAATGTCTTATGAGTTGCCAGCTGCTGGGAGCTAGGGTGCCACATTGGGCCCCCCAAAAGACCTTGGAGAACAGAACCTGTTGAAAACATACTTTATTCCAAGAAGTTCCAAAATGCTACCTTATAGGACAGAGAGAGTATTTTGCCCTGGTTTGGTCCAGGAAAGATGTTTTTCCTCGGTAGGAAATGACTTGAAGGTCATATGCAATGAAATTGCACCCTCTGAGTGACATTGAGGAGTTTGGAGGCCTTGGACCTACAGAAATGGGCAGTGGGTTGCACTTAACAGGTAAAGACTTGTATCTGTTTTAAACTGCTGTATATTGCTGTTTAGGGTTTTTAAATGATGTAAAGCACCACCTATAAAGTATTATTATTATTATTATTAAACTCTATAACAGGGCTGTCCAACAGGCGGCCCTGGGGCTGTACATGGCCCCCAAGCACCTTCCCTCCGGCCCCCTAACTTGTCTTAATAAAATACAATTTTTTTAAAAAATTAAAAAAACCCTACTTCCGGGTTTAGGCAAGCATCGCGAGACTACGGCAGCCACAGACAGGATTTCGAGGGAGGTCGAAATCCCGTCTGTGGCTGCCGAAATCTCGGGTACCGCGGGATTTGCGCCCGGCCTGGGCTCGCACCTCCTCCTCCCTCGCGGCTGCTTCCAGTCCAGCCCCCATTCCCTCAGAGAGAGAGAGAAGGGGAGTGAGGCAGGGAAGCCCCTCCTGGCTCCGTCCTCTTCCTGTGGAGGGCCCTCGCTTCCCACCCTGCGGATGGGAGAGCCGCCGCGCCCGGCCTGAGCTTGGCCTCGGCTCCAGCGGGGCTCTTCGGGGATGGCGGCGGCGTTGGCGCTTCGGCCCTGTGGCGGTGCTCCCGCAGTATGGGTAAGGAAGGGCCTGGCTCGAATCAATCAATCTAAAAACAGTGGGACGTTGGGTGAGGGGGGGGGGTCCCTCAGCGGCAGTTTCCTTGGCGACGCTTCCTTCCCCCCCTCCCCCTTGTTGTGCTGCCTCCCCCCGTGTGCAGGGCGCAACGTGGCTTCCTATGCGCCTCCCCCCGCGGCTTGTTTTCCCTTCAGGGAGGGAGGGAGCTCTTCGGGCCTCCTCCACCCGCCTCTGGGAAAGGAGGCCCCATCAAGCCCTGCGACGGCATTGAGGTGTTTGGTTTTTTTTTGGTGTGTCCCAATTTAAGTGTGGACTCAAATAACTCAAAGGTATTAGGAAACATTTGGGTATATTGAGTATTCGTGCCAAGTTTGGTCCAGATCCATCATTATTTGAGTCCACAGTGCTCTCTGGATGGAGGAGAACTACAACTCCACAACTCAAGGTCAATTGTAAGTAAATTAGAGCCGGGGAGGGGGCGGAGCTGGGGAGCTGGGGGCGGAGACAGACCCTTCAGCCCCCCAGGTGATCAGTGACCGGAATTCCGGCCCTTGGGCCCGTAGAAGTTTGACAGCCCTGCTCTATAAGAAGGTCAAATAATTCCCAAATAGTTGTGGTTTTGCTAGATTGGGAAAAGAAAATAGATGCCTAGAGGGACATAATTTGGCAATTTGACTAGGCAATGGGCTGTTTTTGAATATGGGGCATAGAACATTTATTGACTACCACTAATATTGGCATTTGAGCAAAACCCACCATAGATTAGGGTTCTATCAAGCAGGTGTACTGGATTTTACATAGGGATGTGAAGTTCTGAAAAAGTTCAGGAAAGAAACTACCAATTTGTTTTGGGAGTCAGAACCAACTGAATGTTTTCCATTTTCCCCAAGCACTCTTCTGTTGTCTCCCCATTATTTCAGCTGCTTCTTCCTGCTAAAAGTATACCTAGAACACCATTTCTGTTTTTGTATCCAAGAACAATTGTACTAAACTATAGAGCTTTGTTCTAGTTACTTAGCTTCTAATATCCTCTGAGGTTACAATACTGTTCTGTTTATTTCCTGTTTAATCTATCTAAATTCATACATTTTTTATTGCAGAGTTTTCTTGGAGGATTGTTTGGTCCCATTTGTGAGATTGATGTTGTTCTTAATGATGCAGAATCGCGAAAAACAGCTGAAATAAAAACAGAGGATGGTAAAACAGAAAAACATTATCTGTTCTATGACGGTGAATCAGTTTCAGGAAAGGTAAACTCATTTCCTGTCTCCCGAAATCTACTTTAGAAAACACAACAGCCAGAAATATATACCAATTAGTATACTACTGTTAACTGTTGTTTGTTGATTTTATTCTGATCCTACAGTATAAGATGGACCATGAGTCCTAAGTTTAGTTATTTAGAAGTCAATTGAAATAGTTAAATAAGCTTTCCATAACTTGTTGTCCTCAGGTGTTTTGAACTTCAGCTTCACTCGTTCTCAATAAGCATGGCCCGTCAGTTAAAATGCTGAGTTATAGTTGCAGATATGGTGAGGGTTCCATGTTGAGAAAAGCTGGGTTAAGAAATATTCACCACCTGAAGCTAAAGGTCATCTCTTGTTGTTTGTTATCAGAACTAGTTATAAAGCTGTAAGTCGTACATATTCATAACTAGTTTTGGGAACAAACAACACCGTCAGGCCTGGATTACCCATAAGGCCACCCTGGCCTAGGGGGGCAGCCATGGGAGGGGGGCAGGTCCGGACCCCCCAAAATTAAAAAAAATTTTTTTTAAATTCAATCTTTGGGTGCAGTGAAGGAAGGAGGGGCGGGGCCGACACGAGGAGGAGGTGGAGGGAAGCCACGTCAGACACCTTAGGGGCGGGACTTCCCCCCGCCTGTTCGTCGCTCGCGCAGGCGCCGCTCCTTCCTTCACAGAGCGGCTCGGTGCTCTCTGCCATGTTCCTGGGTACTGCAGCGGCCGCCCGGGAGCTTACCTTCCTTCCTGTTCCTTCTCTGAAGGAAGGGAAACCCCCGGGCGGCCGCTGCAGGACTCAGGAACATGGCGGAGGGTGCAGGGGCTGGGTGACCCTGCCACGGATGAAGAGGCGGATGCCTGCATCGGCCCCCGCCTTTCAGCGGGGCTGGGTGACATCAGGTGTGGCGGCGAGGGCGAGGAGGAAGAGGTGGATGCCTGCATCGGCCCCGCCCCACCCCCAGGGGCGGGCTTTCCAGAGTGTGGCCTAGGGCGCCACAATACGTTAATCTGGGCCTGAACACCGTAGGACATTTTTACTGTTTTGGATAGTGCTTAGAATAAGATCCATTAAAGAAGGGGTTACTCATCACTGATTTCAGCAAAAAGCATTCATGTAATTGAAATGAAACTTTTTTTTAATTGAGCTCAATATTGCTGGGACTACAATACTGGAAGGCTTCCTGTTTTGCATGCACTGTAAACATTCGTTCTTTCTGTTTCTTGTATGAGACTTGGTGGAAAAAGCTTCAGGGTGGTTTTTCTGTAAAATTATGGTGAATGTTTAAGGGTAAAAGTGAGGGGCAGGTACAGACATTATTTATAAGGGCCGGAATTGCTCAATTGATTGATTGATTGATTGATTTTATTATTTATGAGTCGCCCTCCACGTCAGTGCTCCGGGCGACTTACACACAAAAACACATAAAAGAATTCAATAGTTAAAAGCTAAAAGAATAAAAAGATTAATTAAAATAGTTCCAGTAGCTCAGGCTAAGTCTGGGAGGTGTCCTTAGCCATAAGCCTTTTGGAAGAGCCAGGTCTTCAGTGCGGTCAGGAACTGGGGCATGTCCCGGATAGCTCTCTGATCCGCCGGCATCAAGTTCCAAAGGACAGGGGCCGCGATGGAAAAAGCTCTCCGTCTCGTGGTGTCGAGGCGGGCCTCACTCACACCTGGGATGCGGAGAAGGTCCCTGTTTCCTGAGCGCGGAATCTTCTTCCTGTGTGAAGAATTAAACAATTTTTGTTGTGTGGGCATGTCCCATCTCATAGAATGAAAAGGCAGTTGCCACACAATCTGGAGCTCTGTATTCTTCTGTCAACTCTTTTTAAATCTATAGGAAAAAATGGGTGGTGAGAAATGCTTGTTGCAGCCATTCACCTTCAAATGCCTGTCACTTCCTAGTTCTCTGATTTATCTCAGTTCTTCATAATTCATTGCTAAATAGCTGTTTCACCAGTTTTTCTTCCCACAGTCACGAGTTACTTATTTCTTTTTTTAAACTTGGTAAGTGATCAAGTTACCTTTATCTGCAAAATAAACTTTGCAGATAAAGGCATCAAAATGTCACAAAACCAGCATTTAACACAGGGTAGGAGCCAATTGTGAATAGCCCTGTTTTTTTTTAACAAATTTCATTTTTATTGACTGAAACTGTCTCTGTTAATTTCCTGTTTGCTTTTTCCTGGTTTTGAATTATTGTGAAATGCTCGGATTGTCAAGCTTACCACAAAAGAATGATACAAAAATAATTTTAACAAGTAATCCCATTTGAGTCCTTGTAATGAAAATGATTTGGTGCATTTACGCAGAGGGGAAAGAGTATCTCAACATTGTCTTGGTTTTTGCAGGTGAACATAGTCTTTAAACAACATGGAAAGAGGTTAGAACACCAAGGAATCAGAATTGAATTTGTAGGACAAATTGGTGAGTCACAAAAATTGTACTTGATGTGTGGAAACCAACATCTGGATTGCTGAGAGGACGTTAATATGTTGAATGTGTCTGCTTTATAGTATACTATAGTTATCCCTTTATGACCGTGAGCTAGCTAGGGAGTAGTTGCCTTATTGGCCCTAGAGCAGGGGTGGGCAATTATTTTTTCCAAGGGGCCACACGAGAGCCAAAAAATATTATGTAGGGCCGCACCTAAAGGCTGAACTACATTCTAATCTACATAATTTATTTATTTACTTACTATATTTACTATATATTACACATCATTAATATTAACATATTAATATATCTAGAAATATTCATATATTATTAGTATTAATATCATAATTATTATATTATAGTATATCTATATAGACATATATTGAAATTATAATATAACATATTCTATTATTTATTATATTATTATAATAAAAGTATTATAAAATAATAATAAAAACCACTAAAATAAAATAAAATGAAATTCAAGAAGACAAGGTGCGAACCAAGATGGAGGCTGACATCCTCAAGAGAGGAAGGATCTCAAGATGGAATGGCCCAATGCACCCAGCCCAGAGGATGGCAAAGCGGACCCAGCCGCCGCCGCAGCAGAGCAGAGCAGCAGACAATCGGAGGCTGCAGGCCCGCTCTCACTCCCAGCCGTTCCCCAGCTGATCACCCTGCCATGGAGCACCTGCCATCCCGCGAGGCGATCCGGGCCTGCAGGGGGAGCAGTCGGCGATCTGAGGCAGCTGATCGCCCTGGCGACCCGGAAGACGATCAAGTCTTCCGGGTCGGCAGGGCGATCAGCCGCCACAGGTCAGCGACTGCTCCCGCTGCAGGCCCGGATCGCTTCCAGGGATGGCAGGCTCTTCAAAGCCGCTGCTCCTCCGGCCTGTCTGCCGACACAGGCCCCACAGAGCCCGCGATGGGATGGCGGCAGTGGCACCCCTTCCTCTTGGCCCCGCCCCTGATGCCCTTCTCTCCGGGCTGGACAGAATTGGCTGCCGGGCCACATCCGGCCCACGGGCCGTAGGTTACTCACCCCTGTCCTAGAGAATGACATTCAATAAGTAAGAACGGTGTACTTTATTGAAATAACTTTTCTTGAAAGGAGAGCATTTCAAAGGTTGTCTGCTTTGTTTCATTAGCGAAAGTGCATCAAATGTATCTCTAGTTATATTATGAAAAATCTGAAAATCCTTATATTTATGGAGAAGAACAGATTTCCCTTGATTTCTCACATTTATGGTGTAAAGTTGATTTTTAGTCCAACTATCTGGGGTTAAAAAAAGGTTGGCGTTTTTGCAGCACAATAAAGAAAACAGTTATTTTTTAAATGTATTTAGGATTTATGCAAGGAACTTGAAAGACCGCTGAATTAATATACTAAAAGAGCAAATGTACTCTTTAAACTTTGTACATTTTACCTTTTGCTCCCCTCGGTTCTTACTCACTGCTTCTAGCCTTCCAATGCCTAGCCATTAAAAAGCTATTGTATGTTCTCCAGAAAAATCTTCTCTACTTGCTTTCTAATTGTGTTTTTTTTAATTTTGTAGAACTTTTCAACGACAAGAGTAATACTCATGAATTTGTAAACCTAGTAAAAGAGTTGGCCTTACCTGGTGAATTAACACAAAGTAGAAGTTACGACTTCGAATTTATGCAAGTTGAGAAGCCATATGAATCCTACATTGGTGCCAATGTCAGATTGAGGTATGGAAACCGATAAGCTGATAGGCTGACTATCTTATCTGTAATGGGGTATTGGTATATATACATTTTTAAGGAGTATCAGAAAGGTCAACTTGTTGGTTTGACTAAAGGGTGATTTTTACAAAAAGAAGGGTGGAAGGGATTTTTGCTAGATCCTCCACAGCAGGGGTGCCCACACTTTTTCAGCACGAGAGCTACTTATAATAAAACCAAGTCAGAAAGATCTACCTACCTCCTCAAGGCTGGAGAGGGGAGGTTTGGCGCGGCCTGGCTCTGCCCCCCTCTGGCTTCCGCTCTACCAGCAGCTTCTCCAGGCTTGAGGATGGCAGTGCCAACTCTCAAAACAGGGGGCAACACCGTAGTGAGTAAACCAGAGAAACTAGTCAGGTAGAACAATGAGTACAATAAACGAAAGTATATCAAAATCTATTATATAAATGGGTTCACGTCATGTGATGTATACCTCAAACAAAGAAACCATACAACGCAGAAACACAATACTTGCCAACAGAAATAGGCCTCAAGCAAGGTACGTTTGTAGCAAAGAAACTTTCTCCCCCAAAACCTAAAAGGCCCCAAAACAACGAGTAAAAATAAAACTACATTTACCAGCATCCTCCGGGGCAGCCAAAGACTCACCCAGCCTCTACATTCTGAACAACATGATTGGCTGCCAATAAGGGCGGATTTGCATAACTGCTGTACTGGCCAGCCAACATGAAAATTCCGATCCATAATAAACTGCCAAAACAGAATAAGGAAAAGGCCTGAGCCAATTCCCAACACAAACACCCAAATCACTTCCAACCGAAATAGTACACATTCAATCAGTAAACATTCAATGAGTAACGTGCATCATAGCAAGATATACAATATAAGCATCATAGGAAACAATGGAGAAGCCAAAAGCCAAGAAAGAAGAAAATCCTTCCTGGTAGTTAGATCACTACAGTTCAAAATAAATCAGAAGGGTACCAAATCATATGGTGACCAGCATTCACTGCGGGTCGCCATTGAGCGTATCCTGCGCATTCGCACAGCGCCACCAGGTCTGCAGAGCGTCCCGACAGGACTACGACGGCCAGAAACACTAGTAGCACGCCACAGCGCATGTCCACACATGCGCCTTGAGATTCTGGCCATACTGAATGTCTCCTGTAGTTAATTGCCATTCCGCTTGACACGGAACATCCTGGGATCCTCCCAAGGTCTCCTATAGTTTAAAGGCATTTATTATGGTACCCTTATGATTTATTTTGAACTGTAGTGATCTAACTACCAGGAAGGATTTTCTTCTTTCTTGGCTTTTGGCTTCTCCATTGTTTCCTATGATGCTTATATTGTATATCAGGGCTGTCCAACTGGCCGCCCGGGGGCCGTATACGCCCCCCCCCAGCCCCTTCCCTGCGGCCCCCTACCCTCCTGCAAGATATCTGCTTTTTTAAGATTTAAAAAAATATTTTATATTTTTTTGAATATTTTTTATTATTTTTTATTTTATTTTTCGCGGCGGGGGGGTGAGGGGCGGGGCTGGGAGGAGGAGCAGGCTCCCTTCCTCCTCCTCCTCCTTCCCCCCCCCGCCGCCAATCGGCGCGCTCGCTGCTGCTGCTGCGCGAGGCCTAGCGTGGCCTTGCTGAGGGGGCGACGGTGGCGGCGGCTGCTGAGGCGGAGGAGGAGGCTGCTGGCGGTGCGAAAGGGAAGGCCACAGTCGGCCATCCCCAGCCTCATGGCAGTCGCTGCGGCCTTCCCTTTCTCCGTGGTGGAGGAGGAGGCTGCTGCTGGAGGTGCTCCTCCGCCGCGGAGAAAGGGAACGCCGCAGCGGCTGCCATGAGGCTGGGGATGGCCGGCTGTGGCCTTCCCTTTCACGGCGGAGGAGGCTGCTGGAGGTGAGAGAGAAAATGTGTGTGTGTGTGCGCGCGCGCGCGTGTGTGGTATGCCAGGAGGGAATGAAAGAGAAAGTGTGTGTGTGCGCGCGTGTGGTGTGCCAGGAGGGAACGAGTGTTTGTGTGTGTGTGCGCGCGCGCCCACCCCTCCTCCAGATGGCCATCGAGGAGGAGAAGGGGCGCTGCTTGCCCTTTCTTCTCTTCTTCCTCCTCTTCCTCCTCCAGATGGCCATAGAGAAGAAAGAAGAGAAGCGGCACTGCTGCTGTTTCTTCTCCCCCGACTGGCCATCGAAGAGGAAGAGGAGGAAAAGAGGAGAAACTGCAGCAGTGTCCCTTCTCTTCTTCCTTCCTCCTCGATGACCAACTAGAGAAAGGCAAGTAAGAAGAGAAGGGGCAGCAGCACCCTCGGGAGGGAGAGGAAGGGGTGACTCCAGCCAGCTGATGGAATGAAAGCACGGAGGGGAATGGAAGCGCTTCCATTCCCCCCTGCAAGCCACCACCTGCCTGCCAGCTGGGTGCTGCCCTTCTCTTCTTACTTGCTTTTCTCCATTCGCCTCCAGAAGGGAGACCTGCAAAGTGGGGAGGAGAATGGAAGCACGGAAGAGAGCCCCCTCCTGCAATCAACCAGCCGTTGATTCCCCTTCCTGCTTTCCAGGACTCACTTCTGGGGACAAGGGAGAGAAGCAGGAGGCAACCCCCAGGCTTTGTGTCTCCTTGGCTGAGCCAGACACAATCTTCCTCCCCTCCCACCTCACCCCCCCCCCACACACTTTTCTAGCACCCCTTTTCCACACCAGTCTTTCCTTTTACTAGTTTCCCCTTCCTCTCCCAGTCTTTACTACCCCCATTCCCAGGAGGAGAGAGGAAAAATAGGATCTAGAGCAGGCATGGGCCAATTTGGGCCCTCCAGGTGTTTTGGACTCCAACTCCCACCATTCCTCAGGCCCTTTCCTTTACCCCCCCCTCTCAGCCACAGGTGTTTTTAAAACAACCCTTCCCCTTCTGCCTTCTGCCAAGAAGACACCATCAAAGCCTTCCAGACAGACGGCCAGCCAGCCATAGATATGACAGACATTTTAATTTTTACACATATACACACAATATCACAGATCTGAAGAGACCACAAGGACCATCCAGTCCAACCCTCTTCTGCCCTGCAAGAAGACACCATCAAAGCCTTCCAGAGAGATGGCCAGGTAGCCATAGTTATGACAGACATTTAATATATAATTTTATACACGTTTACTTTAATTATGGAGGAGGAGGGGCCGGGGGCGTGGCTGGGGCGGGGCAGAGTGGCCCCCCAGGTGATCAGTGACCGGAATTCCGGCCACAGGTCCGGTAGAAGTTGGACAGCCCTGTTGTATATCTTGCTATGATGCACGTTACTTATTGAATGTTTACTGATTGAATGTGTACTATTTCGGTGTACTCATATTGTGGTTTATCCACTTGTACCCCTACCCTTGATTCATCCCTTGATTGAGGTATATGAAATATTTACTAATTGACTTTGAATATATGACATTTTGATGGCAGTGCCAAGCCAACCTTGTGCTAGCTATGTCACCACTGGCTTGGCATTGCCATCCTCAAGCCTGGAGAAGCTGCTGGTAAAGCGGAAGGCAGAGGGGGGCGGAGCCAGGCCGTGCCAAGCCCCGCCCCCTCCCCTCCAGCTTTGGAGCTCCCAGCAGCTTCTCCAGGCTTGAGGATGGCAATGCCAAGCCAGTGGTGACATAGCTAGGACAAGGCTGGCTTGGCACTGCCATCCTCAAGCCTGGAGAAGCTGCTGGTAGAGCGGAAGCCACAGGGGGGCGGAGCCAGGCAGAGCCCCGCCCCCCCCTCCAGGGCAGCTTCTCCAGGCTTGAGGCTGGCAATGCCAAGCCAGTGGTGACCTAGCACAAGGCTGGCCATTGCCATCCTCAGCCTGGAAGCTGCTGGTGGAGCAAGCCCCGCCCCCTCCCTCCAGGCAGCTTCTCCAGGCTTGAGGATGGCAATGCCAAGCCAGTGGTGACATAGCTAGCACAAGGCTGGCTTGGCATTGCCATCCTCAAGCCTGGAGAAGCTGCTGGTAAAAGCGGAAGGCAGAGGGGCGGAGCCAGGCTGCGCCAAGCCCCGCCCCCCCTCCAGCTTTGGAGCTCCCAGCAGCTTCTCCAGGCTTGAGGATGGCAATGCCAAGCCAGTGGTGGCATAGCTAGCACAAGGCTGGCTTGGCACTGCCATCCTCAAGCCTGGAGAAGCTGCTGGGAGTGCCAAAGCTGGGGGGGGGAGGGGCTTGGAAGCCAGAGGGAGGAGCCAGGCCGCACCAAGCTCCGCCCCCCCCTCTTGCTTTGGAGCTCCCAGCAGCTTTTCCCGGCTTGAGGGTGGCAATGCCAAGCCGGTGGTGGCATAGCTAGCACAAGGCTGGCTTGGCATTGCCATCCTCAAGCCTGAAGAAGCTGCTGGGAGTGCCGAAGCAGGGGGAGGGGGCGGGGCTTGGTGCGGCCTGGCTCCGCCCCCCTCTGAGAAGCACCCCATCCGGCTGGGATTGACTTCCTTCGGTCCCAGGATCGACTGGTCGATCGCGATCGACTTCCTGGGCAGCCCTGCTCCACAGCATCTTGTGCTTTTTGAACAACTGATCCGGAGGCTTGAGAATTGCAGGAGGAAGAGACTGTGGGTGAAATTCAGACTATAAATGTCAGTCAAAGTAACTTTTTGAGATTAAAGACTTCACTACCATATCATTTAATTGTAGAAATATAGAAAAACTAAACAAGATGCAGCAAACAGGGATAAAAAAAAATCTTACATAGAAAAATAGGGCAATCCATTCTTTTTATACTATAATTCTCCAACGCCATAAATGGTAGCATTAAAAAAAAACCCCTGCATGAGACAGTATTTTCTAATACTTTTGAAACATTGAAAGTAGCTTTAAAAGTAAGAAACTGGGATGCGTTTTCAAGATACGAATCTTCAAGTTGGTTTCCAAAATAGGTTCCACCTCATCCTTAGTTTAGGAAAAAATATAACAGATTAAAATTACAAGACCATTAGTAGAAGCCGGAGCCCTGGTGGCGCAGTGGGTTAAACCCTAAAGGTCGGCGGTTCGAATCCAGGGAGTAGGGTGAGCTCCCGCTGTTAGACCCAGCTTCTGCCAACCTGACCGTTCAAAAACATGCAAATGTGAATCGTATCAATAGGTACCGCTCCAGCAGGAGGTAACGGTGTTCCGTGCAGTCATGTCGGTCACATGACCTTGGAGGTGTGTACGGACAACACCAGCTCTTCGGCTTAGAAATGGAGATCAGCCCCAGAGCCGGACACGACTAGACTTAATGTAAAGGGAAAACCTTTTAGTAGAAGCTGGGGTAGGTTTCTCCCTTGTTTCGGAGATGATGACTAGCTTCAATGAATTTATGGTAGCTTTGCAAAACAAAGAACAGCATTGTGGGTTAATGCAATTTATTATCCTCAATATAATCCTACGGTATTAGCTCAGTTGAAAAAGGTAGCCAAAGATATAGTACTAAATATAGGAAAATATATGTACAGAATCTCCATTAAATTATTTTACAGGTATTTCCTTAAGGTGACAATAGTAAGAAGATTATCGGACTTGATAAAAGAATACGACCTTATTGTTCACCAACTTGCAACATACCCAGATGTTAACAACTCTATTAAAATGGAAGTCGGGATTGAAGATTGTCTGCACATAGAATTTGAATACAACAAATCCAAGTATGTATGAATAAACCAAAAACATGGTCTTGAGAAGGGCAAACAGTAAAGGACTTTAAATGAAACCTAGCAGTGATAAGCAAGAGGTCGCTTTTGAATTGTTCACCAGGATCTGTGAGTGAGGTTTCCACCCAAAATTGTCACAATTCTGAAAAATTCATTTTGCCTTGAAGCAACTGTTCATGTAGCTTCTCCATCTTCTCCCCTTTTCACAATAAAACACATGTTGAATATTCAGTTCTTGGAATTATACAGGGATTCCAGAGCAGAAATTATGTTTAATGTTCCATCTATATATATAAAGGAAGAGTCGTCATGGAACGACCGTCCCAAACAGAGAAACCTTACAACGCAGAGACACCAAACTTGCCAACAGAAATAGGCCTCAGACAAGGTACGTTTGTAGCAAAGAAACTTTCCCCCCCAAAACCTAAAAGGCCCCCAAAACAACAAGTAAAAAAACCCTACATTTCCCAGCATCCTCCGGGGCTGCCAACGACTCTCCCAGCCTCTACATTCTGACAACATGATTGGCTGCCAATAAGGGCGGATTTGCATAACTCCTGCACTGGCCAGCCAACATGAATATTCCGACCCATAATAAACTGTCAGAGGAGGATAAGGCAAAGGGCTGAGGCACAAACACAAACACCCAATTCACTTCCCACAGAAAATTTACACCCCTACAAATCACAGACCACGCCCAAAATTGACAGTAAGGCTTCATTAACTTAATTTCCCTGACTAGGCCTCACTTAATGGAATGCTGTTTACGCTCTGAATTGACAGTAAGGCTTCATTAACTTGATTCTCCCGACTAGCCCTCAGCTCATTGGACATTGTGTATGGCCTGAATTGACAGTAAGGCTTCATTAACTTGATTCTCCCGACTAGCCCTCAGCACATTGGACATTGTGTATGGCCTGAATTGACAGTAAGGCTTCATTAACTTGATTCTCCCGACTAGCCCTCAGCACATTGGACATTGTGTATGGCCTGAATTGACAGTAAGGCTTCATTAACTTGCTGTTCCTGACTAGGCCTCAGCTCATGGGACATTGTGTATGGCCTGAATTTACAGTAACCTACCTTGGCACACAGAGCCCCTATGACCCACGCTACATTCTACTACAGTTTGGAGGAGGGTGGACCATGGATTATGGGACTTGAAGTACCTCCATGGATAATGGGATTTGTACTACTTCAAAACCCATCATTCCCCACAGACCACTGTGTCCCAGAACCAAGACCAATAAAGACCAAACTTGGCAAACAATGCCCCCCATGACCCACACTCCATCCGACTGCAGTTCAGGAGGAGGACACACCATGGATAATGGGATTTCAAGTACCTCTACTCACTTCCAAAGTACCCCACCCACACACGCATCAACCTCTACATCAACACAGCAGACGGAAAGACAAAAAACATTGTATATCCACAAGCTCTGCAGAACGCCAGCAACACCACACAACAACAATTCCACAGGACTCCAACATCCCACCCACCAAAACAACCCACAACAACACAGCCATGACCCCAACAACACCATAACTAACAACAACTCCAACCCTTACATACTCAGACTTCCTCGCATCTCCAAAATAGGGCACAGCAACGCGTGCCGGGTACAGCTAGTATGTATTAAAGATGTAATTAGATTACCAGCTGTACCCACCACGCGCTGCTGTGACCAACCTTCCCTCTTTCTTTCCTTTCTTTCTCTCCTTCCTTCCTCCCCTCTTTCCTTACTTTTTTCTTTCCTTCTCTCCTTCCTTCCTTCTTCCGCTTTCCTTCCTTCCTCCCTTTCCATTCCCCCTTCTCTCCTTTCTCCTCTACCTATTCTTGGACCGCAACTCCCAGCAGTCCTCCTGATTACCTACCTACCTATTTATCTCTATCTAATCTATCAATCTGGAGGGTTGCTGGGAGTTACAGTCCAGGAATAGGAAATTGAAAATATGCAAGGATGGGGATGCTCTCAGAAATCCAAGGAGAAGGAAGCTTACAGCTTGGAAGCAGTGCATTTGGATCCTCCTCCTCTCCTAAAGGGCCTGGTCTAAGGGATGCTGGGAACTATAGTCTGGAAGAGAGTGTGGATATACTATTGTGTGTTTTGTTTGCCAGGAGGAGTTGTTTTTTGCATGCACTGTAGCATCCTTTTGCTTTTTGGGGGCTTTTTAAGTCCCTTCTGCTGTGTTTTTATGAGTGATGGTCACTCATGTCAATGTCCAAATTTCGTGTCAATTCGTCCAGTGGTTTTTGAGTTATGTTAATCCCACAAACAAACATTACATTTTTATTTATATAGATCAGGCTGTCCAACTTCTACCGGCCTAGGGGCCTGAATTCCGGTCACTGATGACCTGGGAGGCCGTAGGGTCTGCCCCCACCCCCGGCTCCACCCTCTCCCCGGCTCCGCCCCCACCCCGCCCCCGCCCCTGCATGCATAAGTCAAATATAATCTTTTACTGAGATAAAATGCAGGGATATTAAATTATTTTAATTTAATTCTAAATATATTTAATTCCATCCTCCCCTCCCCCCTTATTTTTATTTAATATTAAATATATTTAATTCCATCCTCCCCTCCCCCTTATTTTTATTTAATATTAAATATATTTATTTCCATCCTCCCCTCCCCTCTTATTTTTATTTAATATTAAATATATTTAATTCCATCTTCCCCTCTTATTTTTATTTAATATTAAATATATTTAATTCCATCCTCCCCTCCCCTCTTATTTTTATTTAATATTAAATATATTTAATTCCATCCTCCCCTTCCCCTTATTTTTATTTAATATTAAATATATTTAATTCCATCCTCCCCTCTCCCCTTATTTTTATTTAATATTAAATATATTTAATTCCATCCTCCCCTCTCCCCTTATTTTTATTTAATATTAAATATATTCAATTCCATCCTCCCCTCTCCCCTTATTTTAATTTAATATTAAATATATTTAATTCCATCCTCCCCTCTCCCCTTATTTTTATTTAATATTAAATATATTTAATTCCATCCTCCCCTCCCCTTATTTTTATTTAATATTAAATATATTCAATTCCATCCTCCCCTCTCCCCTTATTTTTATTTAATATTAAATATATTTAATTCCATCCTCCCCTCTCCCCTTATTTTTATTTAATATTAAATATATTTAATTCCATCTTCCCCTCTCCCCTTATTTTTATTTAATATTAAATATATTTAATTCCATCCCCCCTCTCCCCTTATTTTTATTTAATATTAAATATATTTAATTCCATCCTCCCTCTCCCCTTATTTTTATTTAATATTAAATATATTTAATTCCATCCTCCCCTCTCCTCTTATTTTTATTTAATATTAAATATATTTAATTCCATCCTCCCCTCTCCCCTTATTTTTATTTAATATTAAATATATTTAATTCCATCTTCCCCTCTCCCCTTATTTTTATTTAATATTAAATATATTTAATTCCATCCTCCCATCTCCCCTTATTTTTATTTAATATTAAATATATTTAATTCCATCCTCCCCTCCCCCCTTATTTTAATTTAATATTAAATATATTTAATTCCACCCTCCCTCCCCTTATTTTTATTTTTTATATTTATCCCATCTCCCCTTATTTCATCTTTAAATATATTTAATTTTATATTTAATACATGCACTCCATCCTCTCCTCCTTATTTTTATTTAATATTAAATATATTTAATTCCATCCCCTCTCTCCCTTATTTTTATTTAATATTAAATATATTTAATTCCATCCTCCCCTCTTCCCTTTATTTTATTTAATATTAAATATATTTAATTCCATCCTCCCTCCCTTATTTTTATTTAATATTAAATATATATTTAATCTCCATCCTCCCCCTCTCCCTTTATTTTTATTATTTACATTAAATATATTTAATCCCATCCCTCCTCCCCTTATTTTTATTTAATATTAAATATATTTAATTCCATCCTCCCTCTCCTTATTTTTATTTAATATTAAATATATTTAATTCCCATCCTCCCCTCTCCCCTTATTTTAATTTAATATTAAATATATTTAATTCCATCCTCCCCTCTCCCCTTATTTTTATTTAATATTAAATAAATTTAATTCAATCATCCCATCACCCCTTATTTAAATTTAATATTAAATATATTAATTCCATCCTCCTCTCTCCTTTATTTTGGTTTAATATTAAATATATTTAATTCCCATCCCCCCTCCCCTTATTTTTATTTAATATTAAATATATTTAATTCCATCCTCCTCTCTCCTTATTTTTATTTAATATTAAATATATTTAATTCCATCCTCCCTCTCCCCTTATTTTTATTTAATATTAAATATATTTAATTCCATCCTCTCCTCCCCTTATTTTTATTTAATATTAAATATATTTAATCTCATCCCTCTCCTTATTTTTATTTCTCTAATATTAAATATATTTCTAATTCCATCTTCCCCCTCCTATTTTTTTATTTAATATTAAATATATTTAATTCCCCATCCCCCTCCCTTATTTTTATTTTAATATTAAATATATTTAATTCCATCCTCCCTCCTCCCCTCTCCCTTAATATTAAATATATTATTTAATTATTTTTATTTAATATTAAATATATTTAATTCCATCCATCCCTCCCTTATTTTTATTTAATATTAAAATATTTTTATCCTCCCCCTTCCCTGCTTCTTATTTCTAATATTAAATATATTTAATCTCCATCCTCCTCCCCTTATTTCATTTAATATTAAACAGGTTTCTAATTCCATCCTCCTCCCCCTTATTTTTATTTTAATATTAAATATATTTAATTCCATCCTCCCTCTTTAGTATTTTTATTTCTAATATTAAATATATTTAATTCCATCCTCCCCTCTCTCCTCTTATTTCATCTTTAAATATATTTAATTTTATACTTAATAAGGCAGGGGAGATGGGGGAAGGGAATGAGGAGCCCCCTGAGGAGCCCCCTGCTTCGGCCTCCCTTTTCCAAACGCCCAGGATCCAGGAGTACCCGGACGACGAGAGAGGCGACGACCGACTGAGTCGAAGAAGGTCCTAATCGCGTCTGTGGGCCTCAGCGATCCAGTAGTAGAGTAGCCAAAGAGTATCGCTTGGGTTTTTAAAGTGCTTGTCATTATTTCTAACGCTCTTAAATTAAATTTGGGAATATTTTTGCCTGCCTGCCTGCTTAGAGAATTGAAAGAGGCGTTGTGCTGTGTCCCACCATAACTGCAGGCTGACTTGGTGGATATGCCAAAGAAGACCTTCTGAACAGGTTTCCTCAATTTTTGGAACTGCTTTCCCTAGGGGAGACACTTGGTTTCTGGTGAAAAGAATGGACTAGGAATTAAGAACGTCTACCCCACGAGTTGCATGCAAAACCTCAGTGCTGTGTCAAAACAACTTTGTAGTGGAACTTTTTCAGTGATGGACATAATCCACGAGTGAAACAAATAATTCAGTTCCGTCATGAATATTGTTAACATGATGTCAAATGCTTAAGTACCTGAGGACCAATGTTAGAGTACCTGGGGATGATTTTTTTTGAAGAATCTAATTTTGTTTGATACAAACTCTGAATATTGTTAAGTATAAATTTCTGTGTGCACACAGTGTACAAATTCAACATATTTACACGCTCTCTTCCTTTTCATTAAGGTATCATTTAAAGGATGTGATTGTTGGAAAAATATACTTCCTTTTAGTAAGAATAAAAATACAGCACATGGAATTGCAACTGATCAAAAAGGAGATCACTGGAATTGGTAAGATGAGAGAAAAGATTGCCATTCATAGTATAGATCTAGCTTTTTCGAACAGATTTCTTCTCATTATGTAATGCAGTGTTTCCCAACCAGTGTGCCGGGGCACACTAGTGTGCCGTGAGCGATCATCAGGTGTGCCTTGGGAAATTGGAACCTCCAGGAGGGGAGGGGGGAGAGTCTAGTGTGTTGAAGTATAAAAACCCTAAGAAACCTACCTTGATAAAGGCACAAAATTACAAACACGCCCCTCCCCACCCGTTGTCTACTTGGACTCTCCCTCTCCATGCATTGGGAAGGCCCGCCTCCCTTTCCCCAAGTAGAGACCTCCTCTTGCCTCCCCCCCCCCCCGGGCCTAATGCCGGATGGTTCAGTCCAGCATCGGCCCCACCCCTCCCTCCTCCCCGGTGCGTACGAAACCGCTCTCGGCCTCCCTCCGGGTCCCTCCCCGCTGCCGCTGCCTTCCTTCCTGCCTGCTTCGCCAGCCCCGAGATGCCCACCCGGTCCGCCCTCCTGACCCCCGAGGAGCTGGGCAGGTGGTGAGTGAGTCTCCTGCTCCCCACGACCCCAATTCAAGCCTGGCGGGGAGGGAGGGGGCAACCTAAGTGAGAGGGAGACTGCTGGTCTTTTGAGGCCCCTCCTCCAGAAACTGTAACTCTCAAATGTCAAGGTCTATTTTCCCCAAACTCCATCTGTGTTCACATTTGGACAAATTGAGTATTCATGCCAAGTTTGGTCCTGATCCAACATTGTTTGAGTCCACAGTGCTCTTTGGATATAGGTGAACTACAACTCCAAAACTCAAGGTCAATGCCCACCAAACTCTTACAGCATTTTATTTGGTTATGGGAGTTCTGTGTGGGAAGTTTGTGTCTTTTTTGCCATTCCTGCCAGGATATCTACTGTATGTTGTGTTCCTCGAAACAGGCCCAGGTTTCACACTGATTGTATAAATACATTTAAAAACATATTAACTATATGTATTACTGTGTTAGAGTGTCATTTTGTGTCATTTTGGTTGGTGATGTGCCCCAGGATTTTGCAAATGTAAAAAGTGTGCCGCAGCTCAAAAAAGGTTGGGAAACACTGATGTAATGTATGTGGTGCATAATTGTTTGTAATTTTTACTTTGTCTGTGACACATATCTGTAGGTTTGTTCACAGTGACAGGTTCTGAAATAATGAATACTTCAAAATGGCCTTTAAAAGGGGTTGAATGTAACTTTTAGCATAGAAGCCTGGGCTGGCAGAGGCATACTTCCCTGCCTTTTCTCTGAAAATACTACACAAAGGGTTTGGGAGCTTTTCGAAAAACGTAGAATGTAATTTGTGTGTGAAGGGAGATGTTGTCCATAGTAATTGCGCTCAATTATAAATGGAAAACTGGAAATAAAGTATAGAAAAATACAGATGAACAGCCTGATCCTTGTTTTTCTAGGACCCAGTACTACAACAGAGACAGAGACTATTGCAAAATATGAAATCATGGACGGTGCTCCAGTTAAAGGTGAGTCCCTGTATGTCAAAATCTGTGGAGTACTTTTATATTACATGTAGGCA
Source organism: Anolis apletophallus (assembly GCA_030556195.1). Lineage (NCBI taxonomy): Eukaryota > Metazoa > Chordata > Lepidosauria > Squamata > Anolidae > Anolis > Anolis apletophallus. The sequence continues at coordinate 135,920,169 of JARBWK010000010.1, forward strand.
TGTTTGTATGTAATCTAGAATAGGAATCTTAAAAGTATAATAAACTCATATAAATAGAAGACTGCATACTGTCTTTCGCTGCATAATAGTCACACTTTCCCTTTAAAAAAAGGGAGGGGGTGCAACTATTAATTGGTGAAATGTGGGAGGCCTACAGGGCCCCTCTTGGCTGGCAGCCAAAGGAGGCCCTGTAGGCCCTGCTCATTGGTGTGTGTGGGCAAATGAGGCCAAGGGAAAATATCTCATAGGCCTCAACTCTTGGCACACATTGACAAGCAAGGTCTACGGGGCCTCCTTCAGCTACCAGTTGAGAGAGACCCCATAGGACTTGCCTGCTGGCATTTGTGGGCGAACAAGAGCTACGCGGCCTGCTTTGGCTGCTGGCCCCTGAGGAGACCCTCCTACTCCTGGTAGGAGCTGTCCCTGGTAGGCGGGTGGATGGGTCAAGATTTTTATTTATTTATTATTTCCAGTGTTTATACCCCGCTACTTCTCAACCCCCGAGGGGGGACTCAGTGTGGCCTAACAGACGGCAACAATTCGATGCCACACAATACATAGTAAACAACAGTTAAAATTAAAATACATTAAAATACAGTTAATATTAAAAACATCATATACATTCGTCACCATTAAAACAATGTTCCATCCAAAGTCTTAGATCTGAACCACCAATTTGCCAGCTGACCAGTCTAGAGTGCCGTGTCGTGCTAGGATGCAAACACTTGGTCCCAAAGCCAGGATTTCACTCTTTTTCTGAATGTTAGGAGGGATGAAGCTGATCGGATATCAATAGGGAGTGCGTTCCACAGATGGGGGGCCACCACCGAGAAGGCCCTCCCTCTCGTCCCCGCCAACCGCATTTGAGAAGTTGGCAGGAGCGAGAGCAGCCCCCCGGATGATCTTAAATTACGAGGTGGGACATAGAGTCACCCATCCAGTCCTCCCAGTCCTATCTATAAGAGCTCCCTCTGGAGTAAGCAGCTGAGGGAAGGCTCCTAGCTCTCACACCTTCACGTGCCCAGTCCTCGGTGCTATGGGGGCTGCTCCAAGGGGCAGGTGCGCGGGTGGAGATGTGACTATTATGTGAGAAATAAAAAAAAACACAAAATAAAGTCCTAAAAGGGAGTGTGACTATTATGTGATAAAATATGGTAATTAAATAAAATCTTTTCAATGAAAAAGAGGATCTTATTTTAAAAGTTTATTATTTTCCACCAGTAGTTCACCAATTTTCAACCTGCAGGTACAGATATATTTGGCAAGCCATTTTCTGCTTGTTCCTGCTGGCTCCATGTCTCATTGGTAGCCTGTGTCATATCCTCCATTCTCTCACAGGATCACAAAAGCCACACGAGACAAAGGAGTGAGCAAGTTAGTGAAAGAGTTAAGCAGTGGTGCATTTAGAAGGAGCAAGAAGGTTAGGGAGAAAACAGTGCAGTGGGATGTTGACCAAACAAAACTGGAAATAGAAGTGAAGTTGTAGGATTGTACCTGTACACCTCAAGAACTTTGTAACTATCGTGTTTCCCCGAAAGTAAGACAGTGTCTTACTTTCTTTTTATCCCCAAAAGCCCCACTATGTCTTACTTTCGGGGTATGTCTTATATTGGAAAGAGGAAGGGCGAAGCTGAGGAGAGCTCTCCTCGGCTTTGCCCTTCCAGCTAAAGGACACGCCAGCCTCGGAAGTGGGAAATCGGTGCTTCTGAGGCTGGCGTGTCCCTTTAGCTGGAAGGGCGAAGCTGAGGAGAGATCTCCTCGGCTTTGCCCTTCCTATTACAGCCTCAGCCGGGGCAGCAGAACCGGGAGAAATCGCCGCTTCTGCCGCCCTGGCTGTCACTGTAGGAGGGAGGGAGGGGCCAAGGGGCCCTCCTCGCTTCGCCCCTCCTCTTACAGCCTCAGCCGGGCAGCAGAACCGGGAGAAATCGCCGCTTCTGCGCGCCTGGCTGTCACTGTAGGAGGGAGGGAGGGGGCCAAGGGGAGCCCTCCTCAGCCGCCCTCCCTCTTACAGCCTCAGCCGGGGCAGCAGAACCGGGAGAAATCGCCGCTTCTGTCGCCCTGGCTGTCACTGTAGGAGGGAGGGAGGGAGGGGCCAAGGGGAGCCCTCCTCAGCTTCGCCCTCCCTCTTACAGCCTCAGCCGGGGCAGCAGAACCGGGAGAAATCGCCGCTTCTGCCGCCCTGGCTGTCACTGTAGGAGGGAGGGAGGGGCCAAGGGGAGCCCTCCTCGGCTTCGCCCTCCCTCTTACAGCCTCAGCCGGGGCAGCAGAACCGGGAGAAATCGCCACTTCTGCCGCCCTGGCTGTCACTGTAGGAGGGAGGGGCCAAGGGGAGCCCTCCTCGGCTTCGCCCTCCCTCTTACAGCCTCAGCCGGGGGGGAGGCGGGGGAGGCAGGGGCGGGCCGCTCCTGACGGCATGCAATACGTCTTACTTTCAGGGTATGGCTTATATTAGCCGACCCCCCTGAAACCCCCGATACGTCTTACAATCGGGGAAACACTGTATCTAGCGGTGGTGGACCAAGAGAGCAATGGAGTGGGAATTTATCACCCAGGTATCTGTCTTCAGTACCACTTAACTTATGAACCTTTTCTTCTATGTGGGAGACAAATGCGACACATCGGCCTTGCTTCTTACTTCCCCTTGATTGCTATTGACAGTGCTTCCTAAACTAGAGGTTCTCAACCTGTGGGTCCCCAGGTGTTTTGCCTACAACTCCCAGAAATCCCAGCCAGTTTACCAGCTGTTACGATTTCTGGGAATTGAAGGCCAAAACACCTGGGGACCCACAGGTTGAGAACCACTGCAATTCTCCAAAATGTATCTTGCGCTGGATTGAATTACAAATAGGTAATAGCCTAGCTGTATTCCTGGGTTCAACCCAACCGTGGCCAGGGCTGTGTTGGCACCATTAAAGAGATGTGTGAACACATCCATTACAGGAGATGTCAAAATAGGCCATGTTCACATATGCTTTCATAATATCCTATTTTGATTTCTGAGATGCACACTACATGGGCTGGCTTTGCAAACTGTGGGAAAACTTGAGTAGGTCCTGCTGAGCAGAATTACTTATAGGAACATGCAACCCTCTTGTTGAAACAGTCTTACAGGTTCCTGCTCCCTTTCTGGACACAATTTAAAGTATTGTTTATGAACGATAAAGCTCTATAGAGCTTCAGTCAGGACCATCTGACAGATTGTACCCCCCTGAATGAGCCTTCCCAAGTCCCAGCAACCTCATGGGAGGGCTTTCCCTTGGTGCCGCCATTCTTACAGTTCATTTGGTGAGGAAATGGGAGAGAAACATCTTGATAGTTGCTCACAAACTATGGGTACTTCGTTCACATCTGGCCCTCTTCTCTGCTCTTTTATGCCAGCATATTTATGTATTGTGTGGCATCGAATTGTTGCCGTCTGTTAGGCCGCACTGAGTCCCCCCTCGGGGGTTGAGAAGTAGCGGGGTATAAACACTGGAAAATAAATAAATAAATAAATAATAATATTTATTTAGACAGGCCTTTAATTTTTAATTTGCTATTGCCATATTTGTACCTTATATTGTTTTATTTGTGTGTTGTTTTAACTACTATGCATGTTGTTTTGGGTCCCACATTGAGAGAAAGGTGAGTATTAATTCTAATAAGTAAATAAATGGGTGTCCTCCTTCCTCCAAGAGGGGAGGTGTGGTCTCCGAGGGGCTCCCTCTAAGCTGTGGGGTCCCTCAGGGGGCTATTCTCTCCCCTCTGCTATTTAACATCTATATGCGACCACTTGCCCGACTGGTGCGTAGCTTTGGTCTGGAGTGCCATCAGTATGCTGATGACACCCAGCTTGTGCTGAGAATGGAAGGCTGGCCAGACTCCATACCCGATAATTTCCATCTGTGTCTTGAGGCTGTGACTGGGTGGTTACGAGCTAGCCGGTTGAGGGTGAATCCATCGAAGACGGAGATCCTATGGCTGGGTCACCCAGGTTGGGGGAGAATGCCGGCTGCCTACCCTGGACAGTGAGGCATTACGCCCATCGTCTTCAGTAAAAAGTCTGGGAGTCCAGTTGGACTCACTGCTGAAAATGGAGGCCTAGGTCTCCACTGTGAGCAGATCCGCATTTTTCCATCTGCGACAGGCTAGGCAGTTGGCACCATACCTATCCAGGAGCGACCTATCTACGGTGATCCAGGCGACGGTCATCTCGAGATTAGACTACTGTAATGCCCTCTACATTGGCCTTCTTTTGTCTGTGATCCGGAAACTTGAGCTAGTCAAAATGCTGCAGCTCGACTGCTCGCCGGAGTGCCGGAGAGATGCCATATCACCCCCATCTTGCAGCAATTGCACTGGCTCCCCATAGAGTACCGGATTGCATTCAGAGTGCTGGTTCTAACCTTTAAGGCCTTGTATGGTCTAGGGCCGGTGTACCTGAAGGCCCGCCTTACCCCATATATTCCCAAGAGATCACTACGGTCGAAGGAACAAAACCTCCTTGATGTCCGTTCTATTCGAACTTACCACTCACCAGCTACTAGGCAAAGAGCCTTCTCAGTGGTGGCTCCGACTCTATGGAATGCTTTACCGGATGAAGTTCGATCAATTAGAGCAGTGCTGTCCAACTTCTACGGGGTCCAGGGCCGGATAAAAAGGTCACTGATGACCTAGGGGGGCGCTCGGCCCCCAGGCCCCGCCCCAGGCCCTGCCCCAGGGCCCGCCCCAGGCCCAGGCCCGCCCCTCCTAAAACGGCCGAGAAAGGGCAGAAGGCGGCGCCTAGAGCAGCGCGTCTCAGGCCTGGCGTGACGCGCTGCCCCTTGGCACCGCCTACTCCCTCTCCTCGGGCGCCGCCTTCCTTCTAGGGCGGAGGGGGGGACGGAGGTAAGGCGGCGCCAAGAGTGCGCGTCACGCCAGGCCTGTGACGCTCTGCTCTTGGCACCGCCTGCTCCTCCTCCCGGCGCCCCTCCGCCTCTAGGAGGGAGGGGCACAAAAAGGGCAGAAATCGGCGCCAAGGGGGCAGCGCGTCACGCCAGGCCTGTGACGCGCTGCTGCTGGCGCCTTCTCCCTTTTTTCGGCTCCTCCCTAGGTAGGGAGGGCGAAAAAGGAGGAGGAGCTAGCTCTCTTCCTCCTCCCTGCCCCGCCTCCCCCTCCCCCCAGCCGCCATTTTTTAAAAAAAAATCAATTTTTTAATTTAAAAATGGCGGCTGAGGGCATAGGTGGGGCCGTGCCCAACAGGCTACGGGGTCAGATCCGGCCCCGGGGCCGCCAGTTGGACAGCCCTGAATTAGAGGACTGGCTCCTTTCCAGAGGGCTTGTAAGACTACCCTTTTCCGGCAAGCATTCAATCTTAGCGGCCCCTCGTAAAACTTGTAGAAACTTGATTTGTATATGTATTGCTTTTTAATGTATATGCTTTTAGATTTTGTGAACCGCCCTGAGCCTACGGGGAGGAGTGGTATAGAAACCAAAATAATAAAATAAAATAGGTGATACTCTATAATCTATTGATTTTTCCTACCAAAACTCATAATTTCTTCTGTTGTTTAAGGTGAATCTATTCCCATAAGACTCTTTTTGGCTGGCTATGATCCTACTGCTACAATGAGGGATGTGAATAAAAAGTTCTCAGTGAGATACTTCTTGAATCTAGTGTTAGTTGATGAAGAGGACAGACGGTACTTCAAGCAACAGGTACATTCCGCAGATTGTCGCATTTTAATGAGATGGTTTTACCCCTTTTGCCATTTCCGTTGTATTTGAAGTGCTAAAAACAACAGCCAGTGAAGTCATGCTTAGAATGCTAAACAATAAAACCGATTCCATTAAAATTCAATCCGAATAGCAGCAATAGAAAGTTCTCATTACTAAAACCACTATTTCATTAGCTTTTTCTGAACTAATTGCTGCTTCTGTTCACAATTTTGAAGAACCCACGCTTGAAATAAAATCCTGAAGAAATCAGGCTTGGTTTGTCTCTAGTGTCATCCAAACTTTGTTCACTTTCTTGCTCCTTTAATAAGATTATAATAGCACTAGCTGTACCCGGCATGCGTTGCTGTGCCCTACTTAGGAGATGCGAGAAAGTCTGAGTATGTAAGGGTTGGAGTTGTTGTTAGTTATGGTGTTGTTGGGGCCATGGCTGTGTCGTTGTGGGTTGTTCTGGTGGGTGGGATGTTGAATGCCTGGGGAGTTGTTGGTGTGTTGCTGGCGTTCTGCATAGCTTGTGGATATACAATGTGTTTTGTCTTTCCGTCTGCTGTGTTGATGTAGAGGTTGATGCTTGTGTGGTGGTGGGGTACTTTGGAAGTGAGTGGAGGTACTTGAAATCCCATTATCCATGGTGTGTCCTCCTCTGAACTGCAGTCGGATGGAGTGTGGGTCATGGGGTGCATTGTTTGCCAAGTTTGGTATTTATCGGTCTTGGTTCTGGGCCACAGTGGTCTGTGGGGAATGATGGGTTTTGAAGTAGTTCAAATCCCATTATCCATGGAGGTACTTCAAGTCCCATAATCCATGGTCCACCCTCCTCCAAACTGTAGTAGAATGTAGCGTGGGTCATAGGGGCTCTGTGTGCCAAGGTAGGTTACTGTAAATTCAGGCCATACACAATGTCCCATGAGCTGAGGCCTAGTCAGGAACAGCAAGTTAATGAAGCCTTACTGTCAATTCAGGCCATACACAATGTCCAATGAGCTGAGGCGTAGTCGGGAGAATCAAGTTAATGAAGCCTTACTGTCAATTCAGAGCGTAAACAGCATTCCATTAAGTGAGGCCTAGTCAGGGAAATTAAGTTAATGAAGCCTTACTGTCAATTTTGGGCGGGGTCTGTGATTTGTAGTGGTGTAAATTTTCTGTGGGTTGTGAATTGGGTGTTTGTGTTTGTGCCTCAGCCCTTTGCCTTATCCTCCTCTGACAGTTTATTATGGGTCGGAATGTTCATGTTGGCTGGCCAGTGCAGGAGTTATGCAAATCCGCCCTTATTGGCAGCCAATCATGTTGTCAGAATGTAGAGGCTGGGAGAGTTTTTGGCAACCCCGGAGGATGCTGGGAAATGTAGTTTTTTATTTGTTTTTTGGGGGGCCTTTTTGGTTTGGTGGGTGGAAGTTTCTTTGCTACAAACTTACCTTGCTTGAGGCCTATTTCTGTTGGCAAGTTTGGTGTTTCTGCGTTGTAAGGTTTCTCTGTTTGGGACAGTCATTCCATGACGGGAACCCCTTTATATAATAGATTTGTTTCTGTTTTACAATTCCTGGTTTTGTTTAATTAGATGTATTTGCCAGAAAAACCAAACAAATGTGAATACACTGGGTGAAGGGTTCTCTAAATTTCTGGCCTATCAAAGAGGCAGTATATTTATGTGCTTAGCAGAAAATTTCAAGAGTAGAAGCAAGGCGGGCCTTATTTGAGGTAGGATTTGCATTGAATTGTATGAATTTGCTGAATAAAACAAGGTTTCAATATCACTCTTGTCATGGTATTCAAAGAAACATATTGATATCCATGAAAACTCATGCTAAAATATAAATCATTTTCAAAGTGCTGTTAGATTGCATTCTTCTCCTATCTCCTTTCTTTTTATGCTGCAACAGAATAATGTCACTATTTCTCTGAAAACCTTTTAACATACGAGTTGAACAACAAATTGTATTCTTGGTCTTGAAACAATTACATGACTTATTGGTTAACGTTTAGATACTAAACAGCAGATGCTTCTTACACTGCTTGTGTGGTGTTCAAACAAGTTTGTGGGGTTTTTTTCCTTTTGTTGTGGTTATCATTTCCTTTGTTTTATCCACCTTAATGTGAGAGAATAGTTTTGTACTTCCCTCTACCATTTGGGGGATAGTAAAAGCAGGATAAAAACATTGTAAAAGAAGTAAGTTAGGTTGCATTTTATCAGATATTATTTATGCCAGGGGTGCTCATTAGGTAGATCGCGATCTACTGGTAGATCACGTAGGGCGTCCTGGTAGATCGCAGGTAGGGCGGGAGGAAGGCTCAGTCCCGCCCCACAGGCTCCCGCCGCCGCCCAGGTGCTGCCGGCCAGTCAGCATGGCGGCGGCATGACCCACGTCTCTATGGCCCATATGGGAGCCATACACGGTGTGTATGGCTCCCATGCCATTTCCGCCGCCATGACGTCACGCGGACTAGACGGAAGCAACTGAACTAGAAACTGAGTTCGTTGCATAAATGGTTTTCCCTACCATTTCGGCGGCAACGAGAGGGGGCATAGGCCCTGCCCCAATGCCTCCCCCAGCTGCCAGAAAAAGAGTGCAGGGGAGGGGTGGCTCCAACTGCAGCTGCTGCAGCATGGACTGGGACTCGGAGCTGCTTGTTGGTAAGCCGGTGAAGGGGCTTCCTCTTTTCTCCCTCCCTGTCCCTCCCCCTTGCTCTCTTTCCTTCCTTCCCTCTTTCCTTCCTTCCCTACTTCCCATCCTTTCTTCCTTCCCTTCTTTCCCTCCCTCCCTTGTTTTTCCTTCCTTTCTCCCCTCATTCTTGCCTTGCCTTCTTTCCTTCCCGTTTCCTCCCTCCCTCATTCCTTCCTTCCTTTCTGTCTTGAACATTTGCTGTTGCTTGTGGGGGTCTCTGTGTGGGAAGTTTGCCCCAATTCTGTTGTTGGTGGGGTTCAGAATGCTCTTTGATTGTAGGTGAACTATACATCCCAGAAACTACAAATCCCAAATGACAAAATCATTTTTTTTAGTGATGGTCACTCCTTGTAGGTGTCTTGTGGCCAAATTTGGCAGCAATTCGTCCAGTAGTAAGAAATCAGTATGTGTGTGTCGACAGTAAAATAGGATGTGTGGAAGGGCCCTGGGTGATCTGAGGTCCTTTCCACACAGTTGAATAAAATCCCATGTTATCTGCTTTGAATCAGATTATATGGCGGTGTGGACTCAGAAAACCCAGTTCAAAGCAGATATTGCGTTATATGTTTCACATTTTTGTAGTGGGGAGGGAGATCATTTTGACTTGGTTGTTTTAGAAGTAGCTCGCATGCTGAAAAAGTGTGGGCACCCCTGGTTTATGCAAAGAACTCGGTTTCTAGTTCAGTTGCTTCCGTCTAGTCCATTGATCTATCTGTCCAGCTATCAAACTTTTAAATTGTGTATTTTATCTTCTTGTTAAACAGGAGATCGTTCTTTGGAGAAAAGCTCCTGAGAAACTGAGGAAACAGCGAACTAACTTTCACCAGCGATTTGAAAGCCCAGAACCACAAGCCTCCGCAGAGCAGCCTGAAATGTGAACCAGGTGTAGGGAGTGAAAGAACTGTTGATAGGGTCAGCAGGTTAAAGGTGGCAACGGGCTGTAGGGAAGAAGAAGACCAAAACTTGCATTACCAACAGTCTTCCTCATCTTACAGTACTGCATTTCCCACACTACTAAAACATTCTTCAAGTAAACATTCAAATGTGTATATACATTTAAAACAAGTGCTTTCTCAAACACTGGAACTTTCTTAAGCTATTTTATACTGCACATTTTACTTTTGTCTGATGTGATGCACTCAGATATACATAAAGCTTACAAAAAAAAGTCTAGCTATACGTTTCCATGCATGTAGGCTGGTGCATTTAAGTTTTGCTAATCATTGATGGTAAACGAAAGCATTTCCTCTTCTATGCCACATTTCATATCATACCTATTTTCTCAGTGTCTGTTACCTGTATCCTTGAAAATGTAATAAAATACGTTGTCCTAAAATGACACATTCAGGGTTTAAAATAGGATTTTACTCTTAAAAAAGTACACCAGTCCTTACCACAGGGAAATAGGTGACATGTATAAAAGATGATGTGCTTAGGGTAAGTCTAGGACTGTACATGGGTCTCAGATCTGTGCATCTTTGAGGAATATGTATAAATAAGTTCTATCCTCAAACTTGCTTTATAAAAATAAAAAATTCACTTCTAGATTATTTTCCCCTTCGCACTTCAATCCTCAGTTCAAGGGTGTTATCAGGTTCGAACTCCCTTGAAGATCATAAGCCCTATCTAAATGAAATATTTTTTGCATTCTGCCCTATATCAGTGGAGAGGGCACGCGTAAGAAAGAAACCATGCTTTAATACAATTTTATGGGCGACACCGTTGAAATCTGAGTCACATACACACAACTTTATTCTTGCACACTCATATGGCACCCTTTCACTACCTTCCAAACATGCCCAAATAGTGAAAAACATCCACATTTTCTGCTCTGTCCTTTGCTACATGGATGGAAACCATCTGAATTCTAAATGGATATTGGATGTTGGTGTGATGAAATATCTGATAGTTTTTTTTAAATTTTTATAAATTCGTTCATCGGGTGAATTTAGCATCTTTGGAAAGCTGCCACCTGTCCACAATTAAGCATGTCGTTCACAAACAAGGTGCTTGTTTTGGGCACAACCTGCTGAATAGAAGGCTACTCACCTTTATAACTCACTTGGCCTATCTACAGATAACGTTTCTGAACTTCAGTGCAAGTGTTATTTGTTACCTTACTTTATGAGTAAGCCAAATTACTAAATTACACATCGGTAAGAACTGTTTTATTACAATGGCACTTTGATAAAACAGTCAAAGATGCTGCGTGCTGGGATATTTCTCTTCTAATAGACGCCTGGGACTGAGAGAACTTAATCCCCTCATGTAAGTGCCTGTTCAAAATTTCAAACACAAAATGCCAAATATTTTCATGAACACTTGCATAGAGCAATCTGAAAACTATTCCAAGAAATTTTGAAAACTGATTGTATTTAACCAGCCTCAAATTGTGCATCTGTGTATAATAGACATAATGAACTGCTATTTGAATTATTAAAAATAGTTGTATTCTCACTAAAACGTTTTGATTGTCTTTAATTGTACATGGCACTGTATGCAATACCTGTCACTCAGAGTTAACCACATAGCTTTCCTGGATGACACAGCTTGGCTTGACCTCTTCCAGTCCGGCTTCCGTTCGGGGCATGGGACAGAGACGGTCCTGGTCTCCATCACAGATCAGCTGCACTGCCGCCACCTGGATCAAGGCGGATCGGCGCTGCTTGTGTTATTGGACCTCACAACAGCGTTTGATAGTCGATTACGATCTTTTGACCCACCGCCTGGCCGGGGCCGGGGTGAGGGGGACAGCCTTGACTTGGCTGTCCTCCTTCCTCCGGAACCAGACACAGCGAGTGAGGAGGGACGAAGTGGTCTCCGGGGGTTCTCCACTTCAGTGTGGAGTCCCCCAAGGGGCCATTCTCTCCCCCCTATTGTTTAACATCTACATGCGACCACTTGCCCAGCTGGTGTGCAGCTTTGGGCTTGAGTGTCACCAGTACGCTGATGACACTCAGCTCATTCTGAGGATGAAGGGCCAGCCCAAATCTGTACCTGATAATTTCCATCTTTGCCTCGAAGCCATTACTGGATGGCTGCGAGCCAGTAGGTTGAAGGTGAATCCAGCAAAGACGGAAATCCTTTGGCTAGGTTGCCCGGGCGGTGGGGAACTCCAGCTTCCGACCCTGGACGGCGTGGCGCTATGCACGTCGTCAACAGTAAAAAGTCTTGGGAGTCCATCTGGACACTCGGCTTTTCATGGAGACCCATGGTCAGCCGAGTTGCGTTTTTCCATCTTCGCCAGGCTCGGAAGCTGGCCGATAGGGATCTGTTTCGTTGCGATCTGGCTTTGGTGATCCAAGCAATGGTCATCTCAAGACCGGACTACTGTAACGCTCTGTACATTGGCCTACCTTTGTTGGTGACCCGAAAACTTAAGCTGGTGCAGAACACCGCCACGTGTTTGCTCGCCTGTGAGCCACCGCATCACACCCATCCTGAGGGAACTGCACTGGCTACCTATTGAATTCCAGATCACTTTCAAGGTGATCAAGGCCTTGTATGGCCTGGGGCCAGTGTACCTGAGGGACCGCCTTACCTCATACTGTCCCACGAGATCACAGAGATCAGAAGACCAGGTTCTTCTCTCTGTTCCAAGTGCCAAAACCTACCGCCTCGCTTCAACAAGGAGAAGGGCATTCTCCATTATTGCCCCCATGCTTTGGAACTCACCGCCGCAGGTCAGGTCACTCCGCGACCTCATGGCGTTTCGGAAGGCCTGTAAAACTTGGCTGTTTGAATTGTAAGTCGGTTTTGGTGACATGTAATCCCAGTTTTTAAACTGTTTAATATGCTGTGTATTATGTTTTAATTGTGTAACTGTGTTTGCTATTTTCCTTGATTTGTGAGCTGCCCCGAGCCACCTGGGAGTAGTGGCTAAGAAATTTAAATAAATAAATAAATAAATAGACACCTCTAAGTCAGACTTGGGTTCAAAGTGTGAAGCTCTGGGAATGGAGGGGAATACTTTTCTCATTAGTCCAAGTAAAATCTAAATGCAATATATTATTGCCAGAGCACAACATTAATATTATGTATTACATTGTTCTATACGATTATATTGTGATATTGCCTGTAATATAAAATATATAGTTATACTAGCTTGGGGACCTGGCGGTGCCCGGGTTATTTGAGGAAGGCATTGTTTGCCATAGTTCGTCATTGGTGTGGGCCGCAGTGCTCTAAGGTAGTGACTTAAAGTACTGCAAGTCCCATCATCCATGGTCCATCCTCCCTCAAACTGCACCAGGATGTAGGGTGCATCTTGGGTCTGTGTGCCAAGTTTGGTCTTGTTCTGTCATTGTTGGGGGCCTAGTCAGGAAAATCAAGTTGAGGAAGCCTAACAATATTCCATGAGCTGCGGCCTAGTTAGGAAAATCAAGTTAAGGAAGCCTTGCTGTCAATTTTTGGTGTGGTCTGTGATGTATAGGGGCTACAGTGTTGTTTGGGAAGTGAATGAGGTGAAGGTACTGCAAATCCCATCATTCGTGGCCCAGCCTGCCCTAAATCACACCAGGTTGTGAAGAGGGCCATTGGGCCCGTTTGGCAAGTTTGGTCCTGATCCGTCATTTATGTGGGCCGCAGTGGCTGACTGCCTGAGGCCTTTCATTTTCCCTCTATGTACAGGGGCTGCAGTGTTGGTGAAGGTACTGAACATTCAATTTCCAACAGAAAAAACTGTCAGCTGGCTAACTTCAACTCCAGTTGAGTGTATAAATCATTTTTTATATATGAAATATATCAAAGATAAGTGCAAGTGCAATTGAATATATCTAAACATTCATGGTAAGTAATCCTTCAAATATACATAGCATGTATGGCATTATCATTCATAGTATGCATATTATCACAACGACTATATATATCACAGTAGTATACACATAATATTCTTAAGCAAGGTACTAGCAATTAATTAGGGGAAACCAACTGATTACCCTGTCAATCCACCTATGGGTAAATGCTTCAAACCCAGTTTTAGTGTAGTCATTAATCCGGTATATCTTTAAATACGGGTTATAGGCTGCTCCTCCACATTTGGGATGGACAAACGATGGTTTTCTAAAGATCTGTATCGCTGTTGGAATACTGGTGTTTTGTCCTCCACGAGGATGGCAGTAGCTTGGTGGGCAACAGGTAGAGGTTTCATCAATCCAGTGGTGTTATGGAAATCTCCACGCGGTTCGCCTGACGGTTCTTAGTGCAGAGCTCGGGACCGTTTCGGGGGGGCTCCTGGGCTGTAGACGGAGCTCACAGCTTCATCAGAGGCTGCACCAGCGTAGGCTCGTACCAGCGAAGGAAAGCATGCATCGATGCATGCTTGACCGTTTGATCAAGCCTGCTCGTGATGGAAGGTATTTCACACATGGTGCATCACGAGCAGGCTTGATCAAACGGTCAAGCATGCATCCATAACACCACTGGATTGATAAAACCTCTACCTGGGTTTGAAGCATTTACCCATAGGTGGATTGACAGGGTAATCAGTTGGTTTCCCCTAATTAATTGCTAGTACCTTGCTTAAGAATATTATGTGTATACTACTGTGATATTTACTATGTGTATACTACTGTGATATATATAGTCGTTGTGATAATATGCATACTATGAATGATAATGCCATACATGCTATGTATATTTGAAGGATTACTTACCATGAATGTTTAGATATATTCAATTGCACTTGCACTTATCTTTGATATATTTTATATATAAAAAATGATTTATACACTCAACTGAATTGACAATATTTACTTATTAGCTTCTACCTCGTGTTTTCAATACTGCTAGTATTATAGCCTTACTCTGTGTATATAGCTTCAACTCCATCCATTTCTGTCTGCCTCAGGCCCTTTCCTTCCTCTCTGCGCTGCCTAGGAGTATTGGAATGTTGGGTGGCTGGCCAGTCAGAGCCATTTATGCAAATAATCCCAGAGTGGCAGCCAATCGAAATGCTGCCACATATTCCTCCCACCGCTCGGCCGCAAATACTGACTTTTATTATATACATAGCTAGATAATTATTTGTAGTAGTATATTGCATTACATTATAATATTATCAATATAATATGTATATACAATATATATTATGTGATCAGCACAGTGCAGGAGGCAAGGTGGCACTGCCTTCCTGGGACCTCCCTTCACTCTGATCTCATTTGTGCAGTGTATACCAATACCAGGCCTGGGCAAACTTGGGCCCTCCAGCTTAAGCGGGGCAAAAGGAAAGGGCCTGAGGCTGTTAGGAATTGTGGGAGTTGGAGTCGATACACTTGGAGGGCCGAAGCTTGCTGCTTAAGTGGCTGAGGGGCAAAAGGAAGGGGGCTGAGGCTGTTAGGAATTGTGGGAGTTGGAGTCCAAACACTTGGAGGGCCAAAGTTTGCCCAGGCCTGGTGTATACACATAGACACAAGCATACACACACAGAAGGCAGATATACGCAGGCTGGGCCACAGCAAGGCCTGGCAGGGGTCGGCTAGTCCTGTATAGAAAACCACAAACCGGCTGGAGTGAGAGCCAACCTCAAGGCCCACCCAGCTCCACAGGCCTGGGCAGGTGGCCAGCCCCAAGGCCTTCCTAGCAGGCTATTGCTTTGCCTGAGGGGGCCTTCCAGGAGAGGGCGTTCCTCGTCTTTTAGCGGGAGGGTTGGAAGCCCTGCCTGCCGTCGAGCAGAGCCTCCCCTCCCTCCCGCCTTGTAGTTGGTTCCCTTGAGACAGTGTTTCCCAAGCAGTGTGCCATGGCACACTAGTTTATTTATTATTTGGATTTCCTGGTCGCCCTTTCCAAGTGGCTTGGGACGACTCACAACAGTTAAAACGATACAATCGATAAAAACACAGTACGACATAATAAAACCATACATGACACATATTAAAACATGGTTGGGTTTAAATGTGTAAGACAATCTGGAGTGAGCGATGAGCGATCATCAGGTGTGCTACGATCATCTGGAGTGTGCCGTGAGCGATCATCAGGTGTGCTACGATCATCTGGAGTGTGCCGTGAGCGATCATCAGGTGTGCTACGATCATCTGGAGTGTGCCGTGAGCGATCATCAGGTGTGCTACGATCATCTGAGTGTGCCGTCATCAGGTGTGCTACGATCATCTGGAGTGTGCCGTGGCGACCATCAGGTGTGCTACGATCATCTGGAGTGTGCCGTGGCGATCATCAGGTGTGCTACGATCATCTGGAGTGTGCCGTGGCGATCATCAGGTGTGCTACGATCATCATCGTGCGGTCATCAGGTGTGCTACGATCATCTGGAGTGTGCCGTGGCGGTCATCAGGTGTGCTACGATCATCATCTGTGTGCCGTGAGTGTGCGTCATCAGGTGTGGTGTGCTGGCGATCATCTGAGCTACGATCATCTGGAGTGTGCCGTGAGCGATCATCAGGTGTGCTCATCAGGTGTGCTAGCGGTCGCTCATCAGGTGTGCTACGATCATCTGAGTGTGCCGTGAGCGATCATCAGGTGTGCGTGGCGATCATCAGGTGTGCTACGATCATCTGGAGTGTGCCGTGGCGATCATCAGGTGTGCTACGATCATCTGGAGTGTGCCGTGAGCGATCATCAGGTGTGCTACGATCATCTGGAGTGTGCCGTGAGCGATCATCAGGTGTGCTACGATCATCTGGAGTGTGCCGTGAGCGATCATCAGGTGTGCTACGATCATCTGGAGTGTGGCGTGAGCGATCATCAGGTGTGCTACGATCATCTGGAGTGTGCCGTGAGCGATCATCAGGTGTGCTACGATCATCTGGAGTGTGCCGTGAGCGGTCATCAGGTGTGCTACGATCATCTGGAGTGTGCCGTGAGCGATCATCAGGTGTGCTACGATCATCTGGAGTGTGCCGTGGCGGTCATCAGGTGTGCTACGATCATCTGGAGTGTGCCGTGAGCGCTCATCAGGTGTGCTACGATCATCTGGAGTGTGCGTGGCGACCATCAGGTGTGCTACGATCATCTGGAGTGTGCCGTGAGCGATCATCAGGTGTGCTACAATCATCTGGAGTGTGCCGTGAGCGATCATCAGGTGTGCTACGATCATCTGGAGTGTGCCGTGAGCGGTCATCAGGTGTGCTACGATCATCTGGAGTGTGCCGTGAGCGATCATCAGGTGTGCTACGATTATCTGGAGTGTGCCGTGAGCGATCATCAGGTGTGCTACGATCATCTGGAGTGTGCCGTGAGCGATCATCAGGTGTGCTACGATCATCTGGAGTGTGCCGTGAGCGATCATCAGGTGTGCTACGATCATCTGGAGTGTGGCGTGAGCGATCATCAGGTGTGCTACGATCATCTGGAGTGTGCCGTGAGCGATCATCAGGTGTGCTACGATCATCTGGAGTGTGGCGTGAGCGATCATCAGGTGTGCTACGATAATCTGGAGTGTGCCATGAGCGATCATCAGGTGTGCTACGATCATCTGGAGTTTGCCATGAGCGATCATCAGGTGTGCTACGATAATCTGGAGTGTGCCGTGAGCGATCATCAGGTGTGCTACGATCATCTGGAGTGTGCCGTGAGCGATCATCAGGTGTGCTACGATCATCTGGAGTGTGCCGTGAGCGATCATCAGTGAAGGAGATTCATTGAGTTGCAGAAGAAACGTCAGGAGAAAATGCTACCCAGGCATAGGCATAGGCATAGGCAGAGAAGAAGGCAGAGTTAGCAAGCATGCTAGAGAACAGCAGTGATTGGTTTAGAAGGGACGCCACCCCATTGGTTGTCCTGGTGCATTACAATTGGTTTAGAGAAACACCATGTGCTCCTTTGTTTACTAGACAGTGATTGGTCTAGGAGACATCACATGTGCTAGCCTAATGAAACACCCACTTGGCCGGTCCGTGGGAAAGCTTATCAGAAAAGTAACAATATAGGGACAATCTACGCACATAGACAAAGCTTTAATAACTGGCCAGGAAAATAAACTGCGCAATGTCTGTTAGCCAATGGATTATTAGATTACCTCTCTCGGCATTACTTCGCGAACGAAGATTCAGGAAGGACTCATCCCACGCTTTTTACAAGCGCGTTGATGACTAAAAAGGCCAATCTGAGATAGGCAAGTTCGGTTGCAGAAAGCGCAGCAGAAAGTCTCCTTGGGTGATGTTTTTTCCAAGTTGCGGTTCTTTCTGCGTTGTCGTTTCTCTTCGAGACCCATTCGGCGTGTCTTCTCGAAAGAGGCCGCAGCATTGTGGATAGTGCTTCTCCATGCCTCCCGATGTGAGGCCAGGGTGGACCATTGTTGGTGATCAATCTGGCCAAGCCTGAGATGTTGTTTCAGGGAGTCCTTATATCTCTTTTGGGGGGCATTGTTAATTGGATTGTTAATTGGTTAGAATCAGAGCACATCATAAGTGTTAGCCAGTGAAATGAATGAACGAGGCGGTGCTTAAACCGACCCTGATGCTTGTATAAATATGTGCCTCACAAGGAGGAGGGGCCGCCCCCTTGAAGCACCATGTTGTGCCGGGACAGACTTGCAGCTGTGGAAACAAAGTAAACTGAGCTTTCTGAGAAATCCTGTTGTCTGTCTCCTCCTTCTACTGCGTCTGCACGAGCAGCCTGCCTTGTGGGGGTATGGTAATCTGCTACATTTCGATCATCTGGAGTGTGCCGTGAGCAATCATCAGGTGTGCCGTGGGAAATTGGCACCCTCCCCCCTCCTAGCAGCCCCCTCACAGGTTTCCAAGAAACAAATTGAGCTTCTCAGCTTGGAAATGTTTTGTTTTTTTACTATTTTACTGGATTTTTCAAGAGTCCCCCCCAAAGGAACTGTTTATAACAGCTTCATGACATCCATAATTAACTGGGAGTGTTACCGAAATCTGACTAGGGGCCCTTCCCTAAAGGGGACAGAGCCCAAGCCACGCCTAAACCGCGGGGATCAAGGCCCAAATCTGGATGACCTTCTCAGAACTACAAATCCCAAAGAAACCCAGATCAATGCTCACCCAGACGGAAGAACGCCACTACCGAGAGAAGAATCTAATTCAGCTGAATAGGATGCAATGCCACACCAGGATTCCAAAGGCAAAACATAGTCTTTAATGGGAAAGCAGTCCAATATATAGAAAAGCAGTCATTTACATTTGAATCGGGCGCCCTTCCCTCCCACGTAGCCACAGCTGATTGGCCGCGCTGTCAAAGTCAGCTGGGCCAGGAGGAGACCGGCGCGCTTTAACCAATAGGAGAAGGCGCGCCAGAATTCAAACGAACCTATCCTGGCCGGCTATGCAGGGCGGAAAGGACACAAAGGGAAAATTCGGCTGGGTGGAGGAAGTAACTTGTGGCTGAATACCTCACGGCCGGAGGGCTCCCGATGTGGAAGCCCACCTTCCTGTTTTATTGTCTGTCTTGAATTCCTTAATGGCGGTCTTTTGTCCTGGCCGAAACTCCTTTGTCTGGGAGTTTCAGTCTAGCGGGGAGCATGGTTTCTCAGTTCAAAATGGTCAAAGCATAACTTATTGCAGCCGATAAGTGGGGTTCCGAAGCCCACTTTGGTCCAGCTATGGGGTGGCTGTGTGGCTCGGGTTTGCCAGAGCCCATGCGTCCTTGGGGGTCAAGCTCCGAGGCCAAGGGGGGGCACGAGCGGGGGGATCCAGGCCCATAATGGCGGAATCTATGTTCCACAGAACACCTGACCTCCCCCCAATATTGGCGAAAAGCATCATATGGCCAGAAAAATGTATTATTTGTTCACCAGGGGAACTCTCCGCAAAGGGAGTCCTGGCAGGGTTTGGAAGCATGGTTGCTTAGTTTAAAATGGTCCTGAGAGGTAGCTATTGGGGCTGGCTGCGAGGTTCCGAAGCTCGCATGAATCAACCATGTTTTGGGTCTTGTTTACATGACCATTACATATTCCCTATCATTGGCCAAGCTCCGAGAATGACAGGGACATATGTGGGGCGTCTTTGGCATAAAGAGTGGGCCTCACCCCACGAAGAAACCCAACGTCCCTCCCCCCCAAGGTTATTATTTGTGCAAGGTAAAAATGGGTAGAAAAGTTGATTATTGTGCACTGTTAATCCCTGGAACTCTCTGCTGAGGGCATTTAACTTAGAAGTTACATTGACACAAAAGGGAACACACAAGGGATACAAAATAGACAAGGCAATACAGAGATCCCAGCAATTATCCCCAGTACATTCCCATACAGTTCTTGCTCCCAGAGAAATGATCTTAAAAACAGGCAACACAATGCTGCCTTCTTCCTGGGAGTTGTAGTCCTCCACTGTCCTTGGGAACTGCAGAGCCTTTGGGGCTGGGGTGCCAAGCAGAGGCAAAGTCATTGAGGGTCCATGATGTGAAGGGGGAAAGCAGGAAATGTCCAACTGAAGAAACGTCCTTGGGGGAACTACAAAGTCCGTGATCAGGGGAGAGAGTCTGAGGGTAGGGATCCTGGGTGAGCCCGCATGGGGCTGAGCTCAAAGCAGTGAGAATGGCAGCAAGAAGAGTCCATGATCAGTGTCCTTGGGTAAACTTCAGGTCCCAGCTCGCACAGACCTGGGTTAGGAGTTCGAGGCCTCCCTACTCGCATAGATCCCTTCTCAGAACCCTCCTGAAGACGATCCACCGAGGCAAAGGCATCTTCCCTCCCCCCATAGTCCATGGTTGTTCTTTTGGTCCCCTCTGACCGTTTCCAGTCAGGGAAAGGGACCTTGAGTTCATTCAAGAAAGAAGTGGTCAAAAAGCAGAGAGAAATTAGTTGTGGTACTTGAGCTCCCTGCCTCCCTTGTTGGCAGAAGGCTTGGGGTGCCGTTCCCCCCCTTCAGGATCCCTATAGTCCAAAATTGCTGATTTGCTGCCGGTTTTGGATTCACTATTGCTGCTGAGTTTGATGGAACTTAATGCGAAAAAAGGTGGGGGCCGATTGTCCTCAGATGAACTGAGCGCGCCAGCGGTAGATTCCAGGCCACTGGTTGCGAGCGGCTGCTTTTCCGGGCTTCCCCCTGGCATGGGAGGGAGAACGGAGAGAAGAAAGAGTGGAGACAAGATAGGGGGAAGAGGGCAGAGTGCTTTGGGACAACAACGGGGCAAATCGGGGAAACTTTCAAAGTGTGGATACTGAATCCATTGGTTCCTATGGAGATCTCACTTATCCGCGGATCGCTCCGCTCCTAGCCCCCAACCTCGGCAAGGGCCCCCACTTTTCCAGGATGGCGTTGGGGCGGGCGAGGCTGCAGAGGTGCGTCTCACCTGCGCGGCCCCCCTAGTGCCCAGAAGAGTCGGACCAGTCTAGGAAGGATGGAAGAGAAGGTAGGAACAAAGGGGAAGGGTCTTATTTATTGTTTTGTTTGTTTTGTTAAGTGTTTGGTTTGTTTTGGGTTTTTTCTTTTTTTAGCGGTAGAGGGTGGGACGGGCGTTTCGGCCCTAGTGGTGGGTGGTGGTACTGCAGCGGCCTTGCACAGGCCTGGGGGCAGATTAGCCAGACTGTTGTGGCTTGGCAGGAGGATTGAAAGTTTGTTATTATTGAGCAGGGGTTTGCTTATGGGGTTGTGAGGGTTCTGACAATGTGTGGGACTGTGTGGGCGCTGGGAGAAATGTTCTATGCTATTGTTTTGCAATGTTATGTGAAGTATTTCTAATGTATGCATTGGTGCTCTGTGGACTGAATGGGAGGGAAAATGTATTTGGCTTTTGTCTTGCTATGGGCTGTCTATGGGGTCCAATGTGTTATTGCCATGTGTGGGGTTCTGGTGGTGCTGGGGAAAATGTCCTGGTTTTATTGTTATGCTGTTTGATGCTTGCTGTGTGAAGGTGGTGCTGATGGGGCGATGGTGGCATGGTGTACTGGGAGGGACGAAGTTGGTGCAGTGTGATGTATGGGACTGAGTGGGGCAGAAGTGGGGGGAAAAAGGGTCTTGTACTGATGCAACTTAGGCCATGGGCCAAGGGGAATACTGGGGACTCTCTGCTGTTGGATCTCCTGGATTTGGGGCTTCCTGGTTCGGCCATAGGAGCAAGTTTCACTCAGGGTGAAATTTCACAAGGGTCTGGAGAACAAGCCCTATGAGGAGCGGCTTGAAGAGCTGGGCATGTTTAGCCTAAAGAAGAGAAGGCTGAGAGAAGACATGATAGCCAGCCATGTATAAGTATGTGAGAGGAAGTCATATCTACGTTGTGTTCATCAAAACAGGCCCAGGTTTCGCACTGAGTGTATAAATACATTTAAAAACACATTAACTGTAAGTATGACTGTGTTAGAGTGTCATGTTGTGTCATTTTGGTTGGTGGTGTGCCCCAGGATTTTGGAAATGTCGAAAAATGTGCCACTTCTCACAAAAGGTTGGGAAACACTGCCTTGAGGCGTTCTGCTGTTTCCCTCCTCCTTTTCCTCCGCCGTTTCAGGCACCTCGCTAGCCACCTCAGCGGGGGGGGGGGGGCCTGCCGCGCGCGCTTGGTGACGACACGGAAAGCGCGCTGGCGCCTCCTCGCGCGCTGGTTTCTCCCCGCCGGCAACTTCCATGCCGTCATCGGCGCGCGCGCGGCAGGCCCCCATCTGAGGTGGCCAGCGAGGTGCCTGAAGCGGCGGCGGCGTGAGGGAAACAGAACCCTCCATGTCCGTCCGCGGCTACGCCCGGCTCTTGGCGGGCTCGCTGCGCTATGGCGGCGCCGTCGCTGCTGCTGCTGCCGCTCTCGGGAGGCGGCGGGGAGGCCCTGCTGGGAGTAGAGCGGCCGGCTCGGCTTCTTCCTCAGACGGCGGGGGGCTGCGTGGGCCGGACACCTCCTTGTTCGTGCCGCTGCCGGTCTGCCCTGCGGCGCCGGGCCCTGGTGGGGACGTCGGGGCCGAGCTCACCCGCCCCCTCAACAAGAGTAAGGCCTCCTCGGGGTGGGGGGGAAGCGGGCCCAGCGCGCAGGGGCCCCACCGAAGGGAGGGAGGGAGGAAGGAAGGAAGGGAGGAAGGAAGGCTGCCCCCTCCCTCCTCTTCCTCACGACCCCGCTTTCCCACAAGATGTGCTTTGAACCGGGATTTGAATGACACTCTAACACAGTCATACAGATAGTCAATATGTCTTTAAATGTATTTATACACTCAGTGTGAAACCTGGGCCTGTTTCGAGGAACACAACATAGATATGACTTCCTCTCACAGGGCTATCATGTCTTCTCTCAGCCTTCTCTTCTTCAGGCTAAACATGCCCAGCTCTTCAAGCCGCTCCTCATAGGGCTTGTTCTCAAGACCCTTGTGAAATTTCACCCTGAGTGAAACTTGCTTCCAGTTAACTATGGCAGTGTTTCCCAACCTTTTTTTTTGAACCGTGGCACACTTTTTACATTGACCAAATCCTGGGGCACACCACCAAACAAAATGACACTCTTAACACAGTCATACATAGAGTTGATATGTTTTTAAAATGTATTTATACACTCAGTGTGAATCCTGGGCCTGTTTCGATGAACACAACAGAGATATCCTGGCAGGAATGGCAGAAAAAGACACACACACAAACAAAACATACTAATACTAACCCAAAATTACACAAAATGACACTCTAACACAGTAATACATATAGGTAATATGTTTTTAAATGTATTTATACACTCAGAGTGAAACCTGGGCCTGTTTCGATGAACACAACATAGATATCCTGGCAGGAATGGCAGAAAGACACAAACTTCCCACACACAGCTCCAATAACTAAGAGAAAATACTATAAGAGTTTCGTGGGCATTGACCTTGAGTTTTGGAGTTGTAGTTCACCTATATCCAGAGAGCACTGTGGACTCAAACAATGTCGGATCAGGAACGGGGAGGGAAAGAAGGTGGGGAAGCGGGCCCAGGGCGCAGGGGCCCCACCGAAGGAAGGACCTCGCTTTCCCACAAGATGTGCTTTGAACCGGGATATCAGAGTCCACACTGCATATAACCCATTTCACTGTGAATTTTATACAGCTGTGCGGAAGGGCCCCCAGTTGTGGGATATCTGCCTTGGTATTCTGGGTTAGATGGCTGTGTGGAAGCCCCGAAACCCTGCAGCACCCTTTGCTTCAGGCCCGGATTAGCCTCTCCGGCCGCCCGAGGCCAAGATGCCCCGCGCCGCCCCCCCCGGGGCGCAGAAAGCCACGCCCCAGGGCGCTGCTGCGCATGTGCGGCAGCAGCCCCGGCCGTGCGACTTCCGTCGCCTCCACCCGCGACTGGAAAGAGGGCCTGAGGAGGTGGACAGAAGCCGCGCGGCACCGGCTCCACGGCTTCCGTCCACCTCGCGCCTTCCTTTCCTTTCGGGAGGAGGAGGAGGCGGCGGACGGAAGCCCCACGAGCAGTGCCGCGCGCCTTCCGTCCACCTCCTCCTGGCTCCTCCTGAGACCGAAAGGAAGGCGCGAGGAGGAGGAGGAAGGGAAGTCCCGCCCTCCTCCTCGCCGCCTGGGCTGCCCCCGTGCAAAGGACGGAGGCGGCCAGGAGGAGGAGGAGGAGGAGGAAGGGAAGCCCGCTAGCGGGCATGTGTGCGCATGCATGCATGCCCGCCAGCAGGGCGGCGCTTCCCTTCCTCCTCCTGGCCGCCTCCTTCCTTTACAAGGGGGCGGCCCAGGCGAGGGGAGGGCGCCATTCCCTCCTCCCCGCCCCCTCGCAGCGCTCTCCCCCCGCCCTCTCCCGAGGTATGATGACTCTCTCGGGAGAGGGCGGGGGGAAAGCGCTGCGAGGGGGCGTTTTTTGTTTAAAAAATTATGTTTTCGGGAGGCCGAATCCACTGCCCCCCAAAACCTGCCGCCCGAGGCCATGGCCTAGGCTGGCCTTATGGGTAATCCGGGCCTGCTTTGCTTTAGTTTTTCAAATAATATTTATTTATTAACTAGCTTGGGGACCCGGCCCTGCCCGGGTTATTTGAGAAAGGCATTGTGTGCCAAGGTGGGTCCTTATCATTTGTTTATTTGGCTCGCAGTGGTCTCAGGAAGTTAGTGAAGGTACTTGAAGTCCCATCATCCATGGTCCACCCTCCTCCAAACTGCACCAGCATGTAGAGTGGGTCATGGGGGCTCTGTGTGCCAAGTTTGGTCTTGATCAGTCATTGGATGAGGGTCACAGCAGTCTTGGGAAGTGAGTAAAGGTACTTCAAGTCCCACCATCCGTGGTCCATCCTCCTCCAAACTGCATCACATTGTAGAGTGGGTCATGGGGACTCTGTCTGCCAAGTTTGGTCTTGATCAGTCATTGGATGAGTTTGGCAGCAGTCTTGTGAAGTGAGTGGAGGTACTTCAAGTCCCATCATCCATGGTCCATCCTCCTCCAAACTGCATCACAATGTAGAGTGGGTCATGGGGACTCTGTCTGCCAAGTTTGGTCTTGATCAGTCATTGGATGAGGTTGGCAGCAGTCTTGTGAAGTGAGTGGAGGTACTTC
Organism: Anolis apletophallus; assembly: GCA_030556195.1. Taxonomy (NCBI): domain Eukaryota; kingdom Metazoa; phylum Chordata; class Lepidosauria; order Squamata; family Anolidae; genus Anolis; species Anolis apletophallus. Next base: position 135,944,871 of record JARBWK010000010.1, read on the forward strand.
CAAGTCCCATCATCCATGGTCCATCCTCCTCCAAACAGCACCAGGATGTGGAGTGGGTCATGGGGGCTCTGTGTGCTGATCAGTCATTGGATTAGGTTTGCAGCGGTCTTGTGAAGTGAGTGAAGGTACTTCAAGTCCCATCATCCATGGTCCATCCTCCTCCAAACAGCACCAGGATGTGGAGTGGGTCATGGGGGCTCTGTGTGCTGATCAGTCATTGGATTAGGTTTGCAGCGGTCTTGTGAAGTGAGTGAAGGTACTTCAAGTCCCATCATCCATGGTCTGCCCTCCTCCAAACTACACCAGAATGTAAAGTGGGTCATGGGGGCTTTGTGTGCCAAGTGTGTTCTAGATCAGTCAGTGGATGAGGGTTGCAGCAGTCTCAGGAGGTGAGTGGAGGTCTTTAGGGCCTTGACCATGGATGGCCCTGAAAGTCAGAACCAATCTATTATATAAATGGGTTCACGTCATGTGATGTATCCCTCAAACAAAGAAACCTTACAACGCAGAAACACAATACTTGCCAACAGAAATAGGCCTCAAGCAAGGTACGTTTGTAGCAAAGAAACTCCCCCCAAAACCAAAAGGCCCCCAAAACAACGAGTAAAAATAAAACTACATTTACCAGCATCCTCCAGGGCAGCCAAAGACTCACCCAGCCTCTACATTCTGAACAACATGATTGGCTGCCAATAAGGGCGGATTTGCATAACTGCTGCATTGGCCAGCGAACATGAAAATTCCGATCCATAGTAAACTGCCAAAACAGAATAAGGAAAAGGCCTGAGCCAATCCCCATAACAAACACCCAAATCACTTCCAACCGAAAATTTACACCCCAAAAAAACACAGACCACGCCCAAAATTGACAGTAAGGCTTCATTAACTAGATTTCCCTAACTAGCCCTCACTTACTGGGAAGCTGTTTACGCTCTGAATTGACAGTAAGACTTCATTAACTTGATTTCCCTAACTAGCCCTCACTTACTGGGAAGCTGTTTACGCTCTGAATTGACAGTAAGACTTCATTAACTTGATTCTCCCGACTAGGCCTCAGCTCATTGGACATTGTGTATGGCCTGAATTGACAGTAAGGCTTCATTAACTTGCTGTTCCTAACTAGGCCTCAGCTCATGGGACATTGTGTATGGCCTGAATGTACAGTAACCTACCTTGGCACACAGAGCGCCGACCATGCATGATGGGACTTGAAGTACCACCATGGAAAATTGGATTTGTAGTACTTCATAACGCATCATTCCCCACATACCAGTGTGGCCCAGAACCAAGACCAATACAGACCCAACTTGGCACGCCATGCCCCCATGACCCACACTCCATCCAACTGCAGTTTAGAGGAGGGCACACCGTGGATGATTGGACTTTCTCGCATCTCCTAAAAAGGGCACAGCAACGCGTGCCGGGTACAGCTAGTAGCATATATGTGTGTGTGTGTGGCTGTTAACAAAAGGTTGTAAATAGCTGTATCTATTTCTATAACATTTTTTGTATTAATTAGTGTGATACAATATTTATTTTATCTTCTAGGTGAAGCGCTGAAAATATTAAATAAATTTTACAAGAGGAAAGAAATACAGAAACTGGGATCAGAAAGTGGACTAGATGGTATGAAATGTGTAGTTCTTGGATATTATTGGATATTTCTTCTAAGATATGGTCCTCCCACCACATGATCTTTTTTTAGAATCACGAACCATTCTGAGGAAATTCCATTTGAAAAGCTAGCTTCTTAAGACTTATATTTTGCTAAACTATTACTACCCAATAAAATAATGTTTTTAAAGTACCAAGTATCTATGAAGAACCTTGAAATGTAATAGGACCATGCACCTATCATAAAACAACTTCTTCGTGTATCCGATTTAGGTTAATATTTTAGGATATGGAACTTTACAAGCGTTTCTGAACTTTTCTTTCTTTCTTTCCCTTTACAGCTCGCCTTTTTCACCAAGCGTTTATAAGCTTTAGGAAATACATTATGGAATCCAGTTATCTGAATCCTGATATTCACATTATTCTAAATGATATATGCTGTGGTGCAGGTAAGCATGGAGAAAATAATATTTCATATACATCCTTTTAATACAATAGCTGGTTAAAGGTTATTGACCTTGATCTTGCTCAGGAGAGTCTATTCGGGATTAGATTACGAAGTATGTAGTGAGATGGATACTGTGGTCTTTTCAAAAGATAAATGACTCTTAGCGCAAGTTAAGCCTGAACCTTCACTAGAAGCATAGAAGACTAAATGGAGGCAATTGTATAAAATCTGTATCAGAAATTACCTATTTTCTGAAAGAAAGTTTTCATTTATTTGAAAGATTCTTTCAAATAAATGAAAACTTTTTATACGGGGGTGAGAACAGCGGGGTAAAAATATGTAAACAAATAAAATAAATAATTCTTTAGATCACGCATTACTAACCCACCGTTTAGCCGGCTCCGGGGTCGGGGGGACTGCCCTTAAATGGGTGGCCTCCTTCCTCCGGGACCGGGGACAACGTGTGGAGGGGGGCGGGGAGGTCTCCGGGAGATCCCACTTGATTGTGGGGGTCCCCCAGGGGCCATCCTCTCCCCCTTATTATTTAATGTGTATATGCGCCCCTGGCCCAGCTGGTGCGACTTTGGTCTGGAGTGTTATCAGTACGCTGATGACACCCAGCTTCTGCTGAGAATGGACGGCAGGCCAGACACCGTACCCGATTGTTTCCATCAGTGCCTTGAGGCCGTGACTGGTTGGCTGCGGGCCAGCCGGCTGAAGGTGAACCCGTCGAAGACGGAGATCTTGTGGCGGTCGACCTGGGCGGGATGAGTGCAGCTCCTACCCTGGATGGCGAACGGCTTAGCCCATCGCCTGTTGTTAAGAGCTTGGGTGTTAGACTAGACCCCCCTGCTGACCATGGAAGCCCAGGTCTCCGCGGCCAGCAGGGCGTCATTTTTCCACCTACGACAGGCTAGGCGACTGGCACCCTACCTTTCAGGGACGACCTGGCCCCGGTGATCCATGCGACGGGCATCTCGAGATTAGACTACTGTAACGCCCACGTTGGCCTTCCCTTGGCGACAATTCGGAAACTCAAGCTGGTGCAGAATGCCGCTGCTCGCTTGCTGGCGGGAACGTCGGTAAGGGAGCACATCACGCCCATCCTTCGGCAACTGCACTGGCTACCTATTGAGTACCGAATTGCCTTCAAGGTGTTGGTACTAACCTTTAAGGCCTTACACGGCCTAGGGCCTGCGTACCTGAGGGACCGCCTTGCCCCATACATTCCCGAGATCACTACGTTCTGAGGAGTTGAATTTGCTTTTGATTCCATCGGTCCGCGTCTGTCACCTGTCGGCAACTAGGCAGAGGGCTTTCTCCGTGGCGGCTCGGTTCTCTGGAACTCTCTCCCGGATGACGCCCGAGCCGCCACGGAGCTTATCCCGTTTCGCAGGATGTGTAAGACTGCTCTGTTTAGACTGGCCTTCGGCTAGGCGAACATTGAACGTACTCATCTGTATAAGCAGTACCTAGTCCAGGGATTGCTATAATGTGTAACACTACCATACTCGGGACCTATGTTGCTATTTTATGTGGTTTTATGTCTGTTTTTATTGTACGGCGACATGTATGTAACATGCTAGCCGAATTTCATATTGTTATCCGCCCCGAGCCTGCAGGGAAGAGCGGAATATAAGATGGAACAAATAAATAAATAAAATAATAAATAATGTATTTTGAGGAAAAATATAAATTTGATTCAGAGTTCCCATGTTGGAATAAGATAGTAACGCAGAACAGCTCTCCCAGCTACTTTTTAAAAAGGGTCTAGATCAGGGGTGGGCAATTATTTTTTCCAAGGGGCCACACGAGAGCCCAAAAATGCGATGGAGGGCCGCACCTAAAGGCTGAACGACATTCTACATAATATCAGTTGGATTTCTTTAATAATAATTAAAAAGGCACTACATTGCATTTCTGATATATTAATAAGACTGATAAGAGTATATGTTATGAGCAATGGAAAAGAGAGGTTGTCATTGGAAAAATGACATTTATTCACTCAAATTTTACAAAACAATGGTTAACAAAATGTGAACATTTGTATCATTTGTGATTCATTATCTCAGGGGTCGAGAACCCTTTTGACTCAGAGAGCCATAAAAGCAAAATATTTGGAAATGTATTTCAGTGAGAGCATTATAATAATAATGCTGATGATGATAATATTCATTCAGCCTCTGCTAATAATAATAACAATAATAATAACAACAACAACAGGTTCCTAGAGTAGGAGGAGACCTCCAAGGGCCATCCAGTCCAACCTCCTGCCATAAGGGAAAAACACAATCAAGGCACTCCTCACAGATGGCCATTCAGCCAATAATAATAATAACAATAACAGGTTCCTAGAGTAGGAGGAGACCTCCAAGGGCCATCCAGTCCAACCTCCTGCCATAAGGGAAAAACACAATCAAGGCACTCCTCACAGATGGCCATTCAGCCAATAATAATAACAACAACAACAGGTTCCTAGAGTAGGAGGAGACCTCCAAGGGCCATCCAGTCCAACCTCCTGCCATAAGGGAAAAACACAATCAAGGCACTCCTCACAGATGGCCATTCAGCCAATAATAATAACAACAACAACAGGTTCCTAGAGTAGGAGGAGACCTCCAAGGGCCATCCAGTCCAACCTCCTGCCATAAGGGAAAAACACAATCAAGGCACTCCTCACAGATGGCCATTCAGCCAATAATAATAATAACAATAACAGGTTCCTAGAGTAGGAGGAGACCTCCAAGGGCCATCCAGTCCAACCGCCTTCTGCCATAAGGGAAAAACACAAAGCATTCCTCACCGATGGCCATTCAGTCATCTTGAACAAACTTGGCACACTGAACTCTCATGAGACCAAAGTACTGAAAGGGTTTGCTGGGCATTTACCTTGAGTTTGGGAGTTGTAGTTCTACATCCAGAAAGCACTGTGGACTCAAATAATGATGGATCAGGACCAAACTTGGCACAAATCCTCAATTTGCCCAAAGAGGCAGAAGAGGAGGAAGACAAGGAGGGAATGGAAGCGCCCCCCCCCCCGCATGCTCCGGCTTCGGCCCCGCCCCTTTCTTGCTCTGGCCCCGCCCACTCTCCATCGCTGCACTCACGCTCCTTCCCTCTTCCGTTCATGTGGTGGAAGGGGGAAGGAATGAAAGGGGAAAGAGAGAGGGAGGGAGGGAGGGAGGAAGGAAACAGGAAGACAGGAAACAGAAGAAGGGAAGAGCGCCGAGGCAAGAGGGAGGGGAGCGCGAGGAGGAGTGTGAGGGAGGAGGAGGATGAAGGCATGCTCTTGCTCCTGGCCGCCTCCCCTTCTTCCCCCCCTTCCCTTCCCCTCCGCTTGCCTGCCTGCCTGCTTCTTCACGTTTGTAGCCGCCCAATGGGAGTTTGCCTCCCTCTCTTCAGGACGAAGCCTTGAGGGAGCCAAGAGCCGGACAGCATTGGCTGCCGGGCTGGATTTGGCCCGCGGGCCGTAGGTTGCCCATCCCTGGTCTAGATAGTTTTGTACTGGTAAAATCAGTTCTCTGCATGTAACAAGACTACAGTTGTTCCGAATACAACATTGTGTGATGATCTGCTAATAAGTGATTTTAAGTTTGTTTTATGCTTTCTCTCTCTCTTCCTCCTGCAGGCCATGTCGATGACCTATTTCCATTTTTCATGAGACATGCTAAGCAGATCTTTCCTATGTTGGAGTGCATGGATGATCTGCGTAAAATCAGTGACTTAAGATTGCCACCCAACTGGTTAGCTTTTTAAAATCGCTAACACATTTTCCACATTGTAATTATATGCTGTTATTAATTGCCATTAAATTGGCTTTGACTTATGGCAACCCTATGAATGAGAGACCTCGGAGTTTCCATATCACCAAAAGCTCCGCTCAGGTCTTGCAGGCACAGGATGTGGTTTCCTTGATTGAGCCTCTCCATCTGGAACGCGGTCTTCATTCCCCCCCCCCCCCACTTACCAAGAATTATCATTTTTTCTAGTGAGTTATGTCTTCTCATGACAAGACCAAAGCGTGACAGTCGCAGTTCAGCCATTTTGCCTTCTAGGGAGAGTTCAGGCTTGATTTGCTTTACGACAACATTAATTTGTCAATTTTAGCAGTCCACAGTATTCATAGAACTGCTCTGGAGTACATTTCCAATGAGTTGATTCTCTCTCTGTCCCGCTTCCACAACTACACATAAATAAGTACAATGATGGCATGGTCAGTCCTAATTTTTTAATTCAATTATTTGTCTGTACACCTTGCCTAGTTGCTTTACACTTGTCCTTACCCCCTGTGTGAAGAAGGAAGGAAGGAAGCCCCCGGGGCCACTGCGGCACCCAGGAACATGGCGGAGGAGGCCGCGGCGCTCACACCCTCCCTCCTGCCACGCATGTGCGGCAGCGGCCACGGGGATGGGGCTTCCCTTCCTCTGAGGAGGCTCTGAGGAGAAGGAAGAGGCGGAGGGAAACCCCGCTTCCGGGCATGCGTGGCAGGAGGGAGGGCGCGAGCGCCGCGGCCTCTGCCTCCTCCGCCATGTTCCTGGGTGCCACAGCGGCTCCGGGGTCTTCCCTTCTTTCCTCCTCCAAGGAGGAGGAAGGAAGGAAAGCCCCCGGGGCCGCTGCGGCACCCAGGAACATGGCGGAGGAGGCCACGATGCTCGTGCCCTCCCTCCTGCCACACATGCGGGGCTTCCAAAGTGTGGCCTAGGGCAGGGCTGTCCAACTTCTACGAGCCCAAGGGCCGGAATTCCGGTCACTGATCACCTGGGGAGCCGAAGGGTCTGCCTCCGCCCCTGGCTCCGCCCCCTCCCCAGCTCCAATTTACTTACAATTGACCTTGAGTTGTGGAGTTGTAGTTCACCTCCATCCAGAGAGCACTGTGGACTCAAATAATGGTGGATCTGGACCAAACTTGGCATGAATACTCAATATACCCAAATGGGAACACTGGTGGATTTGGGGGAATGTTTCCTAATACCTTTGAGTTATTTGAGTCCACACTCAAATTGGGACACACCAAAAAAAAAAACCAAACAGCTCAATGCCGTCGCAGGGCTTGATGGGGCCTCCTTTCCCAGAGGCGGGTGGGGGAGGCCCAAAGAGCTCCCTCCCTCCCTGAAGGGAAAACAAGCCGCGGGGGCAGGCGCAAAGGAAGCCACGTTGCGCCCTGCACGCGGGGGAAGGCAGCACAACAAGGGGGAGGGGGCGCAGGGGAGGGGAAGGAAGCATCGCCAAGGAAACCCCCGCTGAGGGATCCCTCCCCCCCCACTCCCCCAACGTCCCACTGTTTTTAGATTGATTGATTCGAGCCAGGCCCTTCCTTACCCATACTGCAGGAGCCCCGCCACAGGGCCGAAGCGCCAACGCCACCGCCATCCCCGAAGAGCCCCGCTGGAGCCGAGGCCAAGCTCAGGCCGGGCACAGCGGCTCTCCCATCCGCGGGGCGGGAGCGAGGTCCTCCACAGGAAGAGGACGGAGCCAGGAGGGGCTTTCCTGCCTCACTCCCCTCCTCCCTCTCTCTGAGGGAATGGGGGCTGGCCTGGAAGCAGCCACGAGGGAGGAGGCGCGCACCCAGGCTGGCCGCAAGTCCCGCGGGACCCGAGATTTCGGCAGCTATCGCGAGACTACGCAGCCACAGACGGGATTTCGACCTCCCTCGAAATCCCGTCTGTGGCTGGCGTAGTCTCGCGATGCTTGCCTAAACCCGGAAGTAATTATTTTTATTTATTTTATTTTTTTAAATTTGTATTTTATTAAGACAAGTTAGGGGGCCGGAGGGAAGGGGCTCGGGGGCCGTGTACGGCCCCAGGGCCGCCTGTTGGACAGCCCTGGCCTGGGGCGCCAAAAGCCCTTAATCCGGGCCTGCAACAACCTAGTGATTCCAGCCATGAAAGCCTTCAACAACACAATCATTTTGTTTGTTTCCTTAACCACACTTTTCCAAACATCTTGTATGTGTTATATATGTTGATTGTTTTGGACTTGTATTGCTTTTAATATGTTGTAAGACACTTTGGGTCCCTTTGTGGGAGAAAAGCAGGATACAAATAAAGATATCATCATTATTATTCCATCCTACATGATCCCCAAAGATGCCCTTTTATGTCTTACATCTCCAATATTTCCCTCGATGAAATTTATCCATTTTAGCTAACATCTCTGGTGTTATATAACATCTATAGAACATTTTATACATATTTTCTATAATAGAGCCAGCTATTGAAAATTTAAATCCTCCCCCCCCCCCCCCCATAGATATTCCCATTTCTTCATTTCCCATATATAGGAATGTAGCTGGACTAATCTGTGCTGCCCCTCCCCCTACCAACAGGGAAAAGTCCATGGGGCAAATTTAAAGGAAAGTGAGATGCTTTGAGGGGAACAGAATTCCGATCTCTGCAGTAACTAAATGAGTGGGTTATGATGGTGTAAGTTGGATCTGTGTCATCATAACCCGTTAACAGGGTGCCAGCTTCTGTTTGGTTTAACATTAGTGACTTGTGCTGCTATCTTTATTCCATTACTTAACAGGTTAGTTTATGTAAATTTGCTACCGAGGTATCGGATCACATGCTCTAAAACAGGGGCGCCCACACTTTTTCAGCATGCGAGCTACTTATAATAAAACCAAGTCAGAAAGATCTACCAAGAGAGGAGCGGGGCGGAGCAGGGGGCGGGGTTTGGTGCAGCCTGGCTCTGCCCCCCTCTGGCTTTAGCTCTACCCTCCCTCACTCGTTTCGACCCCCTCTGGGGTCTTTGTCAAGGCCTTATCGTCAACAAAACAATAATATAGGTGGGTATCTTCCACAAGAAATCATTATACATCCATCGAAAATTCAGATATAAGCAATCCTGCCTGAAATATAAACAAACATGCAATAAGAATATATATTAATAACCATCTTGATAGTTACATAATGCTTTGGCGCCGCCTCGCAGCAACTGCGGGGAGAGCGACGGAGGGCGGACCGCTGTTATGCGGGAGAGGGCCGGAAAGCAACCTTAATATTAAATAATATATATATAGAGAGAGGGACCCTGTAAACATCAGTTGTCCTCGTTGGCCATTGGGGTGGAGGTCCCCACGCATCCGATGCGGGACTCCCCCCGTCTCGTCTACTTTTGCATTTGAGTTCTAAGGGGATTCGCACCATACCCGTCATGTATATGGAAGAATGAAGATACAGGCCGTGTTATTTTGCATTTTGAATTACTGTACTTGATGAATATACGACGTTACTGTTCTTCACTTGTTGAGAATTCAATACATTTATTTTTACCATCTACTGGATATTTTGGTGTGCCTCATTGAACTCAGTGGGAGTCTTTCTCCTGTCCACTACATTATTACTTATTCTCATTACCTTTGCACAGTTTTTGGTATCTCGTGCAACTTCCCCAGTGGTTTATTTAGCTCTACCCTCCCCAAGGCTGAAGAAGCTGTGGTAGCGCTGAAGCCGGGGGAGGGGCGGGGCTTTGCGCAGCCTGGCTCCGCCCCCACCCCACTGGCTTTAGCGCTACCACAGCTTCTCCAGGCTAGAAGAGGGTAGTGCCAAGCCAGTGGTGGCATAACTAGCCACTACTGGCTTGGCACTACCCTCCCTCCGGGGAGGGGGCGGGGCTTGGCGCGGCATGGCTCCGCCCCCACCCCACTGGCTTTAGCGTTACCACAGCTTCTCCAGGCTAGAAGAGGGTAGTGCCAAGCCAGTGGTGGCATAACTAGCCACTACTGGCTTGGCACTACGCTCCCTCCGGGGGAGGGGGCGGGGCTTGGCGCGGCATGGCTCCGCCCCCACCCCACTGGCTTTAGCGCTACCACAGCTTCTCCAGGCTAGAAGAGGGTAGTGCCAAGCCAGTGGTGGCATAACTAGCCACTACTGGCTTGGCACTGCCCTCCCTCCGGGAGGGGCGGGGCTTGGCGCGGCCTGGCTCCGCCCCCACCCCACTGGCTTTAGCGCTACCACAGCTTCTCCAGGCTAGAAGAGGGTAGTGCCAAGCCAGTGGTGGCATAACTAGCCACTACTGGCTTGGCACTACCCTCCCTCCGGGGGAGGGGGCGGGGCTTGGTGCGGCATGGCTCCGCCCCCTCTAGAAGTGCCCCATCCGGCTGGGATCGACCTCCTTCGGTCCTGGGATCGACCAGTCGATCGCGATCGACTTCCTGGGCAGCCCTGATCTAAAATAATAAAGAGATGCATTACGGGTTTGTTAGGTTTCAGTGATATTTTGAACGCATTTCAGTAGTTCAGCATTGCACTCTGACATTCTTATGCCATCTTATTTTTACTTGGGACTAAGTTCTTTCCTGTTTCCTGGGATATTCCCCCTAGCCAGTGTGTATAGGATTTCTGCCCATCTGATCTGCACCTTGAATAGAGACTTCATAGTGTTTCATAGTTTCATAGTGAAAGTTTGGTTAAGATAAAGTTTGTTTCATAGTGGAAGTTTGGTTAAGATAGACGGAAACATCAGAAAAGTTCTTGTGCTGCCAATAATCTTTCTCAGATGAACAACTCGGACAAATCAAGATTAGCATTTGAAATGGCTGAGATGGGATGTACCACCTAATAGGAAAGGGGGATTAATTCAAAACTGAACCTAGGCTGCCTTAATCAGCTATGCATTTCCGTATGTTGTGTTTGTGTAGGTATCCAGAAGCAAGGGCTATCCAGAGGAAAATTGTGTTCCATGCTGGGCCTACAAACAGTGGAAAAACCTATCATGCAATCCAGAGATATTTAGCAGCAAAATCAGGAATCTATTGTGGCCCTTTAAAGCTTCTAGCACATGAGATCTTCCAAAAGAGTAACGATGCTGTCAGTATGTCAGTGTATTTGAATGCTTTTATGTCCATGTTGTAGTTTATGCTATGAGAGCAAGTACTCTGATGATGATAAATGAAATAAAAGGTGCCAAGTTTACATAACATTTTTTCTTAATTGTATATATAGGTACCCGTAGAAGCGTATGATTTAAATTTTTATTGTGGGCAAGTAGAACAGAAAATAAGAAAAACAAGCAAAGGAGATGAGAGCAGAAAGAATAAGAATATTATGGATTTTATGAATAAGAATACTAGATTTTATGAAGGATGAAAATGTGTAGTTCTGTAATTCAGTGTTTCCCAACCTTTTTTGAGCCGCGGCACACTTTTAACATTAAAAAAATCCGGGGGCACACCACCAACCAAAATGACACTCTAACACAGTAAAGAATGGCTGGGGTTGGTGGCCTGCTGGGAGAAGCTGCTGGGAGTGCCGAAGCTGGGGAGGGGGCGGAGCCAGGCTGCGCCATGCCCCGCCCCCTACCCCCCGGCTTCACCTCTTCCAGCAGCTGCTCCAGCCTTGAGGGGGCAGTGCCAAGCCAGCGGTGCCAGAGCCAGCACAATGCTGGCTTGGCACTGTACCCTCAAGGCTGGAGCAGCTGTTGGGAGTGCCGAAGCCGGGGAAGGAGGCAGAGCCATGCCGCCCGCCCCCTCCCCCAGCTTCAGCTCTCCTACAGAGGAGGAGCATGAGCGGTGGACGGGCTTCATTGGGCAGGGCTCCTCCATGCGGCTTCAGCGAGGAGGGGCGAGAGTCATGGTGGGAGTCATGGCGGATTGGAGGCTGGCTGGGGAAACGGCCTAAGGAGGCGGCATCCCAGTCCCTCCTTCTTTTTCTTCGCCACTGCCCGGCCCTTCCTCCTCCTCCCCCAAGCAGCAGGAGTTCGGCAGGAGGGGGAAGGAAGGGGGGCAGAGAGCTTTTCTCGTGGCACAGCAAGAGGTCCGTCATGGCACACTAGTGTGCCACGGCACACTGGTTGAGAAAGACTGCTGTAATTGTTATTGCATGTTCTGTAATGGTTTCAATTTAAGGAATCTGGAATAATTGAGCTGCTTGAAGGCCCACGCTATTACAACATTTTGCGCGGGCTTTTCACCTCTCCCTTACGAATACACAATGTCCAATGAGCTGAGGGCTAGTTGGGAGAATCAAGTTAATGAAGCCTTACTGTCAATTCAGAGCGTAAACAGCATTCCAGTAAGTGAGGCCTAGTCAGGGAAATTAAGTTAATGAAGCCTTACTGTCAATTTTGGGCGTGGTCTGTGATTTGTAGGGGTGTAAATTATCCTTATCCTCCTCTGACAGTTTATTATGGGTCGGAATGTTCATGTTGGCTGGCCAGTACAGGAGTTATGCAAATCCGTCCTTATTGGCAGCCAATCATGTTGACAGAATGTAGAGGCTGGGAGAGTCGTGGGCAGCCCCGGAGGATGCTGGGAAATGTAGGTTTTTTTACTCGTCGTTTTGGGGGCCTTTTAGGTTTTGGGGGGGAAGTTTCTTTGCTACAAACATAGCTTGCTTGAGGCCTATTTCTGTTGGCAAGTTTGGTGTCTCTGCGTTGTAAGGTTTCTCTGTTTGGGACGGTCGTTCCATGACGACTCTTCCTTTATATATGAAGATGGCTCTCACTGAAATAAATTTCCAAATATTTTGCTGATAAATCCCTCGGAAAGTGTCAGCCAAAAGGAAAAAAAGATTTTGGGTAATTGATAGAAAGCTCCGATGTTTCTGTCTTCTTTATAGAAATGGGATTTCCTTCCTATCTGCTTGAAGAGTATGTTTCCATTCTCTTCCAATCTAATGTGAAAAGCAAATTGGGATCCCGGGAGTTTTTTTGTTGTGTTTGCTTATATGTTGTCCCCTCAAAGTTTTCGGTGTAGCGTCTTGAGATGATACTCTCCGATCGTCATTTCGTTTGTATCCATTGCCTTTTTCTTCCTTTCAGAACGTGCCCTGTGACTTAGTGACGGGGGAAGAACGTATCTCTGTTGATCCTGAAGGTCGGCCAGCTGCCCACGTTGCTTGCACCATTGAAATGTGCAGTGTCAACACTCCCTGTATGTATGCTCTTTTTTTATTTTTGAAATGTTTTTCAAGATTTTTGAACCGTAGTCATATTTGAGTTTTTTTAAATAAAAAAAATGGGAATATTTTAACTTAAAACTTGTTCCTGGCTTTGCTAGATGCCAACTTTGAGTGAGTGTACACATTGAGCTTCCTTTATTCGAAGTGTTTGGGACTAGAAGTGTTTGGGATTTCAGATTCCCAGCCCCATTTTTTTTTGGAAATACCTTCATTTGCATAGTAAAGGTTTCCCCTTGACATTAAGTCCGACTCTGAGGGATGGTGCTCATTTCCATTTCTAAGCCGGAGAGCAGGTGTTGTCAGTAGACACCTCCAAGGTCAAGTAGTTGGAATGACTGCATTCCTTTAGAAGCAGTACCTATTGATCTACTCACATTTGCATGATTTTGAACTGCTAGGTTGGCAGAAGCTGGGGCTAATAGGGGAGCTCACCCTGCTCCCCAGATTCAAACCACCAACCTTTAGGTCAGCAAGTTCAGCAGCTCAGCTCTTTAACCCACTGCGCCACCAGGAGGCCTCTGTATTTGCATATATGTACATAATGAGATATATTGGAGCTGGAAGCCAAGTCTAAATAAAAATTATATGCCGTATACACTCAAGTATAAGCCGACCCGAATATAAGCCGAGGCACCTAATTTTACCACAAAAAACTGGGGAAACATATTGACTCGAGGATAAGCCAAGGGTGGAAAATGCAGCTGCTACTGGTAAAATTCAAAATAAAAATAGATGCCCATAAAATTACATTCATTGAGGCATCAATAGGTTAAATGTTTTTGAATTTACATAAAACTGTAATTTAAGATAAGGCTGCCCGACTCTGATTAAACCATTTAACTTTCTTCAATGTAAATGTGCTTATGTTACCTTCCAATAATAATAAAGAGAGTAAAAGAATGGAAATGTAATAATAATAGTAATTATAATAATAGAGTAAAATAATAAATGTAATAAGAGGAATACTAAAGCAAAAAAATCAGTGTGATAATAATAATAAAGTACAATGATAAATATAATAATAATAATAACAGAGTAAAATAATAAATAACCTTGACTCGAGTATAAGCCGAAGGAGGCTTTTTCAGCCTTAAAAAAGGGCTGAAAAACTAGGCTTATACCTGAGTATATATATATATGTACATAATGGGATATATTGGAGCTGGAAGCCAAGTCTAAATAAAAATTATATACTTTGGAGAGCTTGGCCATTTGAATATAGTCTCATAATCTTCCTCTCCAGTCCTTTATAAGTAACTCTTCCCCCCGCTTCCATGATTTTGCTATAATTAATTCTGCAGCAACAAAACTCTATTGACAAATCTCTATTTGAATTTCCTTTTGCATTCTGTATACCACCTTTACACAATTAAAAATTGTTAAAAAATAAAATAACAATGATATATTTTTCATGTATATCTTATACCAGTGTTTCCCAACCTTTTTTGAGCCGTGGCACACTTTTAACATTTAAAAAATCCAGGGGCACACCACCAACCAAAATGACACACTAACACAGTAAATAACGGCTGGGGAATGGTGGACTGCTGGGAGCAGCTGCTGGGAGTGCCAAAGCTGGGGGAGGCGGCGGAGCTAGGCCGCGCCATGCCCCGCCCCCTTCCCCCGGCTTCAGCTCTCCCAGCAGCTGCTCCAGCCTTGAGGGGGCAGTGCCAAGCCAGTGCTGGCAGAGCCAGCACAATGCTGGCTTGGCACTGTCCCCTGAAGACTGGAGCGGCTGCTGGGAGTGCCAAAGCTGGGGAGAGGGCGGAGCCAGGCTGCACCATGCCCCGCCCCCTCCCCCTGGCTTCAGCTATCCCACAGCTTCTCCAGCCTTGAGGGGGCAGTGCCAAGCCAACGGTGGCAGAGCCAGCACAATGCTGGCTGAGTCAACACAATGCTGGCTTGGCACTGTCCCCTGAAGGCTGGAGCAGCTGCTGGGAGTGCCAAAGCCTGGGGAGGGGCGGAGCCAGGTGGAGCCATGCCCCGCCCCCTCCCCCGGCTTCAGCTCTCCCACAGAGGAGGAACATGAGTGGTGGATGGGCTTTAGTGGGCGGGGTTCCTCCGTGCAGCTTCAGCGAGCAAGGGGTAAGAGTCATGGTGGGAGTCATGGCAGATTGGAGGCTGGCTGGGGAAACGGCCGAAGGAGACGGCGCCCTGGCCCCTTCTTCTTCGCCACCGCCCGGCCCTTCCTCCTCCTCCCCCAAGCAACAGGAGTTTGGGAGGAAGGGGGGCAGAGAGCCTTTCTCGTGGCACAGCAGGAGGTCTGTCACGGGACACTAGTGTGCCACGCCACAGCGGTTGGGGAAACACTGTCTTATACACACACCCAGAAAATAATTTCATAGTATGTTAAGAGTTTTGCCCATGAAATAAAGTCTGTATACATTGAACTACCAGGAAGCAAAGGTGTCACTGTCTTGGCCATCGACGTGGAGAGTTTTGGATTTTGAGGTATTTTGACATTCAGAATAGAGATCCCCAACTTTTCCAAGCACTTATTGTGATGTATTGACAATCTGGAAAAATCGAAACTTGGAAACACTTTAAAAATGAATCACCCCTTTGAAGAGCTCATACTAAGAATCACTATTACGTTGTGCCTGTATATTCTATATGTCTTTCACTGTATGCCCCACGATCTGTTTTTTCCAGATGAAGTGGCCGTGGTTGATGAAATTCAGATGATTAAAGATCCTTCTCGAGGTTGGGCCTGGACACGAGCTCTCCTGGGTATGTCTTTTATGTGAGTTTGCTATTTTTAAAACGTCTTATCCAGAGGCACAGACTTCTATGGCTTCCCTTAAACGTGTAGCTGTTCTATCATACTAATATGAATACGCTGAATATTAATTTTCTTTGAAACTCCAGTCGCTATGCACCACTTTGAAAGGAGTTATGTTAATTATAGGTTTGTGCTGGACAACACTTGCAGGAGAGTGCTAGTTATGTCAGGATTGTGTCTTATTACATTTACTAGCTGAACCCGGCACGCGTTGCTGTGCCATGTCTCTCTCTCTGTCTCTGTCTCTCTCAGTCTATCTCTCTCTTTCTCTCTCTCTCTATCCCTATCTACCTATCTCTCTCTCTATAACTTCCTGTCTCTCTCTCTCTCTCTCTCTCTCTATCTATCCCTCCCCCCTCTTTCTCTCTCTCACTCTCTCTCTATCACTCCCCCCTCTCTCTCACTCTCTCACTTTCCCCCTCTCTCTTTCTCACTCTCTCTCTATCACTCACCCTCTCTCTCTCTCTCTCTCTCTCTCAGTTCCGCCTCTCCTGGGGAGAAGTCCTCCACGGGACTACACTTCCCAGAAGGCCCCGCACGGCTACTTCCGGCCGCGGAGGCTTCTGGGAAGTGTAGTGCGGCGCCCCAGAGCTGCTACGGGACGGGGGACGTGCGGGCGGCGCCGTTCCTGCCTCCTGCGCTTGGTTTTAGGCGTCCTCCAGCGTCCTCGAGGGGCTGCCGGTCCCGGGGGGCGTGGCTGGACCCGGGTGGTGTGGGCGGTGTTGTGGGCGGCTCTTCCGCAGCCTCCTCGCGCGCTTCCCAGGTGGTCCCGGTGGCGCCCGAGCGGGCCGGGGCCAGGAACGGCAGGGAGACAGGCGAGGAGGCCGAGGAGGTAGAGGAGGAGGGGGTTAGGGCGCCGCCGGTGTGGCTGCGAAGGTCCCGGTGAGTGAGGAGAGAGGGCGACGGGATGGGTTGGTGGGTTGGGGGGGGGGCTGAGTGCGCCTGTGCGATTGCTCTCCCTCTCTCCTGCGCTTGCGGCCAGTGCAGAACGGGATACAATGGGCGGTTTTGGGGGCGGTTTTGGGGGGGTTGAAAGGTAGGGAGGTGGGTTTTTTGTGCCACTAATGTTCCCCGTGGTCTGGGGAAATGTGTTGGGTGGGTTTTGTGGTTGGGGGGCCTATAGTTTTCCCGTGCATAAGCGTCAAAACCGGACCGTCTCGTTTTATATATATAGATTTATGTTGCAGGTGAATTGCTTTGAAATTCTTTTCTTTCCTGTATGTATGGATATATTCAGGACTATGTGCAGAAGAAATCCATGTTTGCGGTGAAGCTGCTGCTATTAATTTGGTGACGGAACTCATGTATACTACAGGAGAAGAGGTGGAGGTACGTTTCACAACTTTTCTCTTAGATGTGCTCTTCCAGCTGCCTTTTATTTAAAACTAGCTTGGGGACCCGGCCCTGCCCGGGTTTTTTGAGAAAGGCATTGTGTGCCAAGGTTGGTCCTTATCAGATGTTTACGTGGCTTGCAGTGGTCTCAGGAAGTTAGTGAAAGTACTGCAAGTCCCATCGGCCATGGTCCATCCCCCTCCCAACAGCACCAGGATGTAGAGTGGGTTATGTGGGCTCTGTGTGCCATGTTTGGTCTTGATCAGTCAGTGGATGAGGGTTGCAGCAGTCTGGGGAAGTGATTAGAGGTACTTAAAGTCCCATCATCCATGGTCTGCCCTCCTTCAAACTGCACCAGGATATAGAGTGGGTCTTGGGGGTTTTGTGTGCCAAGTTTGGTCTTGTTCTGTCATTGTTGGGAGCTGCAAAGTGTTTTGGCCTTAAACTGCCACCATGCCTGACTGCCTCAGGCCTTTACCTTATCCCCCTCTGGCAGTTTGGAGTGTCAGAATGTTCGTGTTGGCGACTGTCTCAGGCCTTTGCCTTATCCCCTCTGGCATTTTAGAGTGTCGGAATGTTCGTGTTGGCTGGCCAATTAGAGGCGTTATGCAAATACTCCCTCACTGGCAACCAATCATGTTAGAATGTAGAGGCCGGGAGCCAATCAGAACGCTGCCACAGACATACATACGAACATACACACAAACATACAAACAAACATTCCGCTTTATTATATATAGAGATTGTCATGAATTCCTGCTTGTTAAAATCACTATTTTTATATTAGGAGTTAATTTTTAAGGTCTAACCTCCCCAAATGATGTTTTGGCATGGCTATATTACATGTAACTAGTATTTTTTGTAGAGGCAGTGCCCTGTTTTGTACTCTAAATGCTCTTCTGGATTAGAGAGAAAAAGCCTATCATGTCCAATATACTGCTTTTTGGAGTATGGGAGTATGTTGCCCTCATAGAACCATCATTGTGTAGTGATTTGAACATTGGACTATGATTCTGGAGGCCAGGATTTGAATCTCCATTTTGCTATAGAAACCCTTGTGTGCGACAAGTCACATTCTCTCAGCTTCAGAGGAAGGAAAAGGAAAAACCCCTCTAAACAAATCTTGTCAAGAAAACTCAGTGATAGGTGTGCTATAGGTCGGAAACAACTTGAAAACACACTGCTGGGAGCCCTCTGGGAAGCTCTGGGCCAGGATGTGAAGAGACTTGGCCTTTGTGACAGGTCCCTTTCCCAGGCTGACCCTGCAGTCCCAGCCCTTGGACTCCTGTCACTCACCCTGCCCTTTCCCCCTGTGGATGGGCTTCCTTGTGGTGGGCATGACCTGATTAACAGGCTAGAGCAGGGGTGGGCAACCTATGGCCCGTAGGCAGGAAGTGGCCCGGCAGCCGATTCTGTCCGGCCTGGGGAGAAGGGCGTCGGGGGCGGGGCCAAGAGGAAGGGGTGCCGATACAGGCCCTACAGCAGGGGTGCCCACACTTTTTCAGCATGTGAGCTACTTAAACTAAAACAGAAAGATCTACCAAGAGAGAACAGGGCGGAGCTGGGGAAGGGGCGGGGCTTGGCGGGGCTTGGCTCCGCCCCCTCCTCCCTCTGGCTTCAGCATTTCCACTGCCTCTCCTGGGTAGAAGAGGGTAATGCCAAGCCAGTGGTGGCATAGATAGCCACCACTGGCTTGGCATTGCCCCTTCTACTCTTGAGAAGCTGTGGAAATGCTGAAGCTGGCGGAGGGGGCGGAGCTTGGCAGGGCTTAGCTCAGAAAGCCCCTTTTCCTCTGGCTTTAGCATTTCCACAGCTTCTCCAGGGTACAGAAAGACTATAAAAGCAGATCAGGTGACTGGTAGGTCAAGAGATAAGAACAAATTATACAGCAATTATCAAAAATATTTGTATTCACAAAGTATCAAGTTGCAGTATAAAAGTATCACAATGGAATCATATAACATGTGACAGTACAATCGAACAGCACAGTGGATGGATTCTCATTGAAAAGGTACATCAAAATCTCAGTAGTTCACAATAGAATGGTAATCTTCAGTAACAATAGGCAATGCAAATACAATAAATCATAATCCGTAAGGTGAAGTGAAAAGAAACATCTATCTTCTCACAAACTTATCCCAGCTGTGGTATAAGTCATACAATTAATTCAAAGTGTGGCGGGGATAAGCTCCGGAGTCCGTGGCGAGTAGAGGACCCAAAGAACGCTGTCGTAACCTTGGACGCGCTATGCGCATGCGTCGGTTCGTCCGTGGGCGAACCGCATGGTACGCTGGTCTTTGTAGTCCCGGGAAGACGCTCGTAGGGAACACGGTGACGCTGGAATAGCTTGCCGCAGGGACTGGTGGTCCTAGTAGTTCAGGTAGCTTACAGGAGCGTCTCAGTTGTAAGTTAAGGCTGTCAGTGCAGCGTAGGGAAAAAGCTGCCCCCTGTCCGTCTCACCGTGGTGAGCAAGAACTGAGGGGGGGTTGCCTGACGGCAAGAGCTCACCCCGAGCCGGCGGGAGGCCGTTTCGTCCTATGGACTTCCTCAGAGGCTTTAGTGATGGGCGTCCTCAATGAAATTCAGTGGTTTCTACGTAAATAATAATAGTAATAGTAAGAGTTTAACCTAATTAAAGGTGTTCAAATGGCATGCTAGAGTAAATGGTCAAAGTAAGGGGTCAATTACCTTAGCAGGCTTCTTCAGTGGCGTGGAGGATGGACCATTCCATAAGCAGGATATGGTACCGGGGGTCAGCAAAAGGGAGGTTTAAGTAGACAGGCAACAGGAGGGAAGTTAGGAATTTAAAGGGGCCAGCATTATTTATTAAGGAGCGCATTGATGGATAATGGGTCATTGAGGCCTCCTTTATGTTTCTCTGTGGCTAATTGTATTATCCAATAAGTCTCTCTCTGTTTAATAATCTTCTACCCAGGAAAAGGAGTGAAAATGCTGACGCCGGCGGAGGGGGCGGGGCTTGGTGCGACATGGCCCCGCCCCCTCAGAAGCGTCCCATCCAGCTGGGATCGACCTCCCTGGGTCCCAAGATCGACCAGTCGATCGCAATCGACTTTCTGAGCACCCCTGCCCTACAGAGCCCGCAATAATATTTTTTGGCTCTCTTGTGGCCCCTTGGGAAAAAAATTGCCCACCCCTGGGCTAGAGGCAGTTGTAAAGAAAACTACATAGAAGTTTATTAAACAAGAGGACAGCCTGTTGACCCTTGAACATTCGGTTTATTCTCAGATCCTCAAAAATAGATCCTCATCTCTGACTGACTATCCTGTTACAGCAGTCATTCTTTCCATGTGAAATCCAACCCATTCTCTGTCAGCTTTTTCCTGTCTGGCCTCTGACAGACACAAGTGCTTATTTTGTAATACTTCTCCTTCGCAGCAAGCCCCTCCCCTTCCATATCACAACATTCACTGTACTGCGGAATTTGGCTTCCGTTGGTTCCTGCTTCTTGAAAAACTTTGAAAACAAAAGGCCATTGCACAATTTTTAGGTCCATATTTCCTTCTTGTATTGCTTTATCTAGATCAGTGTTTCTCAACCTTTTTTTGAGCTACGGCACTTTTTAACATTAAAAAATCCGGGGCACACCACCAACCAAAATGACACTCTAACACGGTAAAGAACGGCTTGGGGGTGGTGGCCTGCTGGGAGCAGCTGCCGGGAGGGGGCGGAGCCAGGCCGCACCATGCCCCGCCCTCTCCCCCGCGGCTTCAGCTCTCCCACAGCTTCTCCAGCCTTGAGGGGGCAGTGCCAAGCCAGCGATGGCAGAGCCAGCACAATGCTGGCTTGGCACTGCCCCCTCAAGGCTGGTGAAGCTATGGGAGAGCTGAAGCCGCACGGAAGAGGAGAAGCATGAGAGGTGATAGGATTTCAGTGGGCGGGGCTTTTCCTCCACGTGGCTTCAGCGAGCGAGGAGCGAGAGTCATGGCGGTTTGGAGGCTGGCTGGGGAAACGGCCAAGGGAGGCATCGCCCCGGCCCCTTCTTCTTTTTCTTCGCCGCCGCCCGGCCCTTCCTCCTCCTCCCCCAAGCAGCAGGAGTTCGGCAGGAGGAGGGGGGAAGGAAGGGGGGCAGAGAGTTTTTCTCGCGGCACAGCAGGAGGTCTGTCACGGCACACTACTGTACCGCGTCACAGCGGTTGGGAAACACTGATCTAGATCACATGTGATCTAGATAAAGTACATACATACAGTTAATTAATTAATTGGATGTCTCAACTAGGGTGAAGCGTTTCAGTTAAGATGCTTTGTTTCCAGAACGTGGAAATTTTACTATTTTGGCCGTTCTGGCTAGATCAGTAGTTCTCAACCTTCCTAATGCCGGGACCCCTTCATACAGTTCCTCATGTTGTGGTGACCCACAACCATAACATTATTTTCGTTGCTACTTCACAACTGTCAGGTTGCTATTGTTATGAATCGTCATGTAAATATCTGATGTGCAGGACATATTTTCATTCACTGGACCAAATTTGGCACAAATACCCGACACGCCCAAATTTGAACACTGGTGGGATTTGGGGGTGGGGTGGGGTATTGGTTTTATCATTTGGGAGTTGTAGTTGATGGGAGTTGTAGTTCACCTACAATCAAAGAGCATTCTGAAATCCACCAATGATGAAATTGGGCCAAACTTGGCACAAAGAACTCCCATGATTAACAGAAAATACTGGAAGGGCTTGATGTGCATTGACTTGGAGTTTTGGAGTTGTAGTTCACCTACATCCAGAGAGCACGGTGGAATCGTACAATGATAGAATAGACCAAACTTGGCACAAATAGTCAGTATGCCCAAATGTGAACACTGGTGGAGTTTGGGGGAAAACAAACCTTGACATTTGGGAGTTGTAGTTGCTGGTTCACCTACAATCAAAGAGCACTCTGAACTCCGCCAACGATGGAATTGAACCAAACTTGACACAGAACTCCTATGATCACCAGAAAATTCTGTGTTTTCTGATGGCCTTTGGCGACCCCTTTGACACCCCCTCGCGACCCCCTCAGGGGTCCCGACCCCCAGGTTGAGAAACACTGGGCTAGATGAACCTGAATTGCCATCCAAAAAATTGGAAGTTTGCTAAACTCTGTTCTTTTTTGTGTGTGTTTGTGTTTATAGTGTGTGACCAAGATTAGAAAGTCAGTTATTGCAAAGCCTGCGTATGGCCTCCCTGCCTGGGTCCCTTTGACAAGCTGTGCTTGAAATCCAGGGGACTTTCAGGCTTTGGGTATAGGAAGCAGGCGTTATTGCACACCTTCAAGGCCTTGTTCTGCCAATATGGCTCCTTCGTTGCTCTCAAAAATTTCTTTGTTGATGACAGTTGTGTTACAATTGCTGTCTCTCTCTAGGTGAGAAACTACAAGAGGCTGACCCCTATCAAGGTGCTGGATGAGGCACTCCAGTCACTAGATAAGCTTTGCCCTGGAGACTGCATTGTCTGTTTCAGCAAGAATGATATTTATTCAGTGAGTCGGCAGATTGAAGCACGGGGCCTGGAATGTGCCGTCATCTATGGAAGCCTGCCCCCTGGTAAATACTCTCAAATGCATTTGGAGGAGGTCATGGGTGGGTGGGGGTGCTGCTGTGAGGCCCGGATATCAACCGCTGAAATAAGTGACTGTTATAGTGGGCCCGCCATATCCATTAGGATTCATTGCCAGGATCTGACACGGATACGTAAAACACAGATAATTGTTTCTCATATTATTAATTAGTGGTCATGTGAATGTGCATCACTTCAGTTTACTAATATGGGATGTAACCATTCACAGTCACTAGAAATCACAGGTCCGGATGCTGCAGACCGAGAGGGACCACTGTATATCCTTGGTTTCCAGCTATTGAATTAGTATGAAACAAACTTGTGACTACTATGTTAACATTTCCCGTGCTTTAGTTTTGGGTTAGGTCTCTGCCTTGTCATGTCTTGTGAAAAACAACTTCTAAATCTGCTTTGCTCACTTAATTCATAATAGGGCAGTGGCTCTGAATCTGTGGGTCCCCAGATGTTTTGGCCTTCAACTCCCAATAACTCCTAGCAGCTGGTAAACTGGCTGGGATTTCTGGGAGTTGTATGGAAAAACACCCGGGGACCCACAGGTTGAGAATCACTGTAATAGGGAGTTACTTGATTACCTAACCTGTATACTGGTGATATGTAGCCAACCCACATTAATATCATCAGATGATGTGGAAGTCACTCTACCTATGGTGTTGTTTCTAAGTTTGTCTTTCCTGAGAGTACTTTCTGTTTGTTTTTGGGTTTTTTGGCACATTTTTAAGTATTGTGAGCAGGGAACATGGGCGTTTTGTAAGATGGAAAGACAGCAGGCATATTACCGTATATTCCGGGGTACTAGGCGAGTGGGGATATAATACGACCCCCCAACTTATCATCACAAAATACAGAGTTAGGGATATACTCGCTGTGGAAATTCAAAACGCCGCCTAAGGCTAGCGTCGAAACCCCTCGTATTGATTTAAACTGACCACTGACCACTTCATGGAGACGCAGCCTACAACATGCGTCCCACTTTTAGGATCTCTTTGAAAATTACGCTGCCACCATATTAATTCTGGCTACCGATGTGAGGGCTTTGACAATAAATGACTTCCACAGATGTTGTGTTGAAAGTGTTTAACAATTTATTTCACAAACGGGTACAATGCTTAGGTGGTTTCAGACTACGAAGAGGTACAGACTTGTAGTTCCAAACAAACTTAACACTGGGGGTTTAACTTCCCCTGATATAGTTACTAGCACAAGTACCAGCAGTTCTACTACTTAACTGCTTACTACTGGGTTACTCTCAACCCTAACTAGGACTAAACTTGTCCCACACACTTGGGTTTCCCTAAACCCCACACACAGAACTGAACTACCCACTTGCAGCTCTAAAAGACAGCTGGCTATCCCACCAACCACCAAATACCAACTAACTCTGGTCACAGCTGCTGGCCAACTGACATTCTTCAACTGTCAAATTCAAACTCTCCCAGAATTCTACTCCTGGCTCTGGTAGAAGGCTGTTGACTCCTCCCACTTCTGCCTCACAGCCACATTGTTATGGCAACTCTGCTCTCCCTGCGGAGACCTGCTCTTAATATCAGCTCTTTCCGGCTCACATTTACCCAACATTTCAACACACATATAAAATTACATTTAACCTGTAAGAAAATTACCAGTTCACCACACTTGCCGTTTAAGACGACTCCGCTTTCAGAGCCTCCGTAGTTTCCTGACTCCTTTCGTTGGGTTCAGCGCCATGGCGGTGCAAGGAAACCCTCGAGCAGGAAGGCAGAAGAAAGGTGGAGGCGAGGCCAGCGGCAAGCTCTCCGCCTCTTCCTCCCATGCCGGCATGGAGGGGTCAGGACGGACGACGACGTGGGACAGTCAATGCTCAGGACAGGTGCAGGTGAGGAAGGAAGGAGGGAGGCTCTGGCAAGGCTCGCCAGCAGCAGTGCCCGCTTGGAGGTTTCTGAGGAGCCGAGCGAGGCGGAGGAGGGGTCGAGCCGCCTTCTCCGTCCTTTGCCTCGAATTCCACGTGCACAGGCTGCTGCTGCTGGTGAGCCTTGCCAGCACCTCCCGCCTTCCTTCCTCGCCTGCAAGCTGCACCTGCCATGGGCCACGCATTGACTCTTTCATGTCGTTATCCGTCCTCACCCCTCCATGCCAGCATGGGAGGAAGTCTCCAGGCAAGATGGCGAGGGTGCTCTGGAAGGCAGCCCCTGCTGGAGGCACGGCCGCTGGCCCCGTCTCCACCTTCCTTCTGTCTTCCTGCTCCTTGCGCCGCCGAGGCGTGCACCCTCCAAGATGGCGAGGGTGCTCTGGAAGGCAGCCCCTGCTTCGAGGCACGGCCATGGTGCTGAACCCAGCCGCCTTTCTTCCGTTCCCGAAGAGGAGGCTGCAGGGAAGGGAGTCAGGAAAAAATACAGAGGCTCTGAGGAGGCTGCGAGTCGCTCCTCCTCCCCATGCCCTCCCTCTGCCCTCCTCCCTCCCTCCCTCACTCCTAAGGTAGTTGGTTTTTATTGTTTCCTTTTAATTATTATTATTTTAATTTTATACCCAGCGTACTAGACGACTCCCAACTTTTCTTAAGTTTTTCCAGGACTAAAAAGTCGTCTAGTACCCCGAAATATATGGTAATCTAAGCAGCTGTTCACTACTTAACCCCTACTGATGCAGGGAACTGGTGTTCCTTATTGGAGGGAATCTGCTGTCTACTTAGAAACCTTTAGCAAAGGAGAGTAGCTTCAAAGACAGCCTGTGATCAGAGGAACGTCTTCCTCGTGTTTAGCCAGTTCCCCTTTCCTAGGAGTTTGGCCTCTGTTTCTTAACCTTCTTCTGTAATGTATGTGACGATGCAGTACAATCCGCATATCCATGGAGGATACATTCCAAGACCTTCAATGGTGTCTGAAATAGTGACACCATTTTTTTTAAAAAAATAATTTTTATTGATTTTGTGAGAATATGTGATACAAATAATGAAAGTTTAAAAAACACCACATGAACAGCAAAAAGAAAAAAATGAAAAAAGTGATATGGATAAATGTGGGGGTGGGGGGGAGAGGGGGTGATAAGAGAAATAAAAAATAAAAGAAATAAAAAAACTACTACAACAATTACTAACAAAAGAAAACATTTAAGTGACTTCCACTCTTCTCACTTGTGGGTTAAAGTTATTTTTTGTTACTTAGGTCATTTTTTTTTTGTATTTCTCCCAACATTTTATCTACAAATAATCCCCTTTACCTTGGATTTGGTACAGATGTATTCCATATATAATACAATATCTTTAGGTTGGCTTATCATTAAATATATTTTTGTCCATATAATCTTTCAATAAACTCCAATCCGTTTCTTTTCTTGTGTTTCCGGTATTTCTACTCAGAAGGAAAGTCAATCTGTCCATATTCTTAATGTCCTGGACTTTCTCTAGCCATTGGTCAGTTGTTGGAATAATATCAGTTTTCCAATGTCTTGTAAAAACCATACGTGCGGCTGTCGCCATATACCAGAAAAGTTTGTCTTCATTTATTTCTAAATTTAATTCTTTGTCCATTAGACCTAAAAGACAATAGTCAGGTTTCAATGGGAATTTCCTTTTTAATATTTTTTGTACTTCTTTATGTATCTGTCTCCAATAAGTTGTTGTTACAAGACCACCACATGTGGTAGACCATTTTTTGTTTACTTGGTCTGGAAGCATACCAGTGAATTGCACTAGAGCAGGGGTGCTCATTAGGTAGCTCGGGAGCTACTACCGTGTTTCCCCGAAAGTAAGACAGCGTCTTACTTTCTTTCCCCCCCCCAAAAGTCCCCATACGCCTTACTTTCGGGGTACGTCTTATATAAACTAAGACGTACCCCGTCGCCACGCCCACGCCGCAACCGGCCCATCGGCCGCGGCGCACCTTTCTGCCAGGCCTCTGACGCGACGAAGGAAGGGAGGGGGAAGAGAGCAAGGGGCGGAGGGAAGCAGCGACACGTCAGAGTGACGCTCTGACGCGTCGGCGCTTTCCTCCGCCCCTTGCGCTCTTCCCCCTCCCTTTCTTGGACAAAAAAGGAGGGGGAGGCGCAGGGGCGGAGGAGGCGCCGACGCCGCGTCAGAGTGACGCTCTGATGCGTCGGCGCTTTCCCGCCCCTGCGCCTTCCCCTCCCTTCTTGACGCGTCAGAGGCCTGGCAGAAAGGTGCGTGCGGGAGGTGTGCCGCGGCCGATGGGCTGGCGGCGGCGGCGGCGTGGCGGACGAGGTACGGCTTACATTCGGGTACGGCTTACATTAGCCGACCCCCTGACACCCCGATAACGTCTTACAATCGGGGTGTCATACTGGGAAACACGGTAGTAGATCTTCGGCCCTCTTCCAGGTGATCTTCGGGCCTCACCAGCCAGATGGGGCGCTCCTACCATGCACGTGCACACCCTGCACGCACGCGCGCTCCTGCTGCTGGCTTCCGTTCTCACGGTGCTTCTTTCGCCTGCGGGGCATTGCAGGAAGAAGGGCCTTTGGAGTGAGCGCCCTGCCTCTCTCTTGTCCAGAAGCAGCTGTGCAGCCTCCGTTGCCGGCGAGACAGGCAGAGCGGAGCGCTCCCTCTGGATGCCCCGCCTCGTGCTTTCTCCTTCCTGCAATGCCCCGCAGGAAGAAGAAGCGCTGCGCGGGCGGAAAACAGCAGCAGGAGCACGCGTGGTGGTAAGAGCGCATGGCGGCAGGGGCAGGTAGATCTTTTGGACTTGGTTGCTTTAAGAGTAGCTCGCATGCTGAAAAAGTGTGAGCACCCCTGCACTAGAGGATCTAAACAGGTCCACAAACACTTCTGGGGGGAATATTTTCCTGCGGTTGTGGCCATCAAATCCATATACAAAGGAGTTGTACTGTAAACGGACAACGTCATAATGATCTCTTGTGTTCGTGAAATAGTGCTGAGCGTGGGCTGCATGTTGCCAAAGGAATCTCGGTGGGTCTTCAATGTGCCTGGAATGGTATTGAACACTTCGTGAGTCTGTATTTAATGCAGTCCACTGGAAAATGCTACTGAATGGGAATGTAAAAAGTACTGATTCTCACATTTCAAGCCAATGTAAAACCAAAGAATAGAATTGTATCTATATTTGGGATCTATATGCTTGTGGTTATTTCAGGAACAAAACTTACCCAGGCAAAGAAGTTCAATGATCCTGATGATCCATGTAAAATCATGGTTGCTACAGATGCAATCGGGATGGGCCTCAATTTGTAAGTATACTGATTTATTGAATATTATATCTCCTTGAGGTGCAGGTGATGGTGGTCGTTGGCTTTTTCAGAATATTTTTCAAAATGGGAATGCCTCCCATGAACCAGTGTGGTGTACTGATTTGAGTTGGGACTTTAGGAAGCCAGAGCTTAACTCCCCTCTTTGCCATGAAACAAGCCCTCTGGGTAAACTTAGGCAACTGACATTCTCTCGGTGGCTTTGCCAAGAAAACCAAGAAAACAACGGTGAACCTACACAATACTATAAATCAGGTTTATTTACAAGTGGTTGTGTATAATGAAATATAGAGATCATACATACGATTTGAAGATATCAAAATATATTTTATATACTTCCAAAGTCCTTAGCGTTTGAGAAAAACCAGTGTAAACAATGTCACTCATAAGGTTTTCCAGTCCTATTGAAAGTCTGCAAATAGTCTGTAGAATCAAACAAGCGGTGTCCCAATGTCCGCTACTGAGATTAGGTAGCCAAGATCATGAGGAAAATACGCAGAATGGGTGTGAGGTTCTTGAACGGGAGGGGTATGATCACAAACACAGAAGCCTGGTGGAGGAGCGTAATTCTGTGGGGAAATCCCCAGGACGCCGAAGAAGAGAGCGGAATCAGCGTCTCCTCATAGTACAGGCAGATTTAACGCAAGAGCCGATGGCTTCGATATCGCGGCCACACAAAAACCGTTTCGGGATCCTTTCTCAAGGCTCATAAACATTACATAAGCGTCCAATAATCTATATAAAATAATTACAAGTGAGTATATTCATATTACAGTTAAGTACACCATACCAATGCCCATAAATACATACAATATTATACATGCCACGTCTCGAGATGAGGCAATCATAACCCTACTTCTTATTAGGAGGGGTGACCCAAAGGTAATTTTTCAAGGGGAGAGTCAGTCTATTTATTGGAGAATGGAGCTGATACAGATTGGATCATTAAGACCACGTGGCCATTCTGTGTCCAGGCAGATTATCCATTCATTTTCTAGTCTATGATTAGAAGATTGGAGATGTCTTTTTGAGGATTAGGTGTTACTTTTTCCAATACTCTAACCTTTAACGAGGTAGTAGGATGTTTCATGTGATCACAATGTTGATAGAATGCAGAGTCAGTACAGTGTCTATTTATTTTTGAACGATGTTCAATAAAACGGGTTTCAAATCTCTTTTACTTTGGCCTATATAAATCAATTTACATTCGCATTGAATGGCATAGATAATTATTTTAGAGCTGCATGTACCAAAGGATTTGACCTTGAAGTATTTGTTCATTGAGGGGCTGTAGATTTCCCTTTCTTCACAGATGTTGGAACAAATAGAGCAATGTGTGCCAAGAAAACCCCATGATGGGTTCACCTTAGGATTACTATAAGTTGGAAATGATTTAAATGCACACAAATGCATGCACTAAGCCAGGGCTGTCCAACTTCTACCGGGTCCAGGGCAAAAATAGAGGTCACTGATGACCTCGTGGGCCGCTCTGCCCCGCCTCCAGCCCAGGCCCCGCCCCCAGGCCCCGCCCCCAGGCCAGGCCCCACCCTCTCCTAAAGCTGTCATTCTCCCGGGCAGCGCGTCACAGGCCTGGCGTGACGCGCTGCCCTTGGCGCCGCCTACCCCTCCTTTTCGGCGCAGAGAGAGGGACGGAGGGGGCGGTGCAGGGAGGAGGAGCTAGCTCTCTTCCTCCTCCCTGCCCCGCCTCCCCCTCCCCCCCGGCCGCCATTTTTTAAAAAAAAAATTAGAATTTTTTTTTAAAATTTAAAAATGGTGGCTGGGGGCATAGCTGTGGCCGTGCCCAACAGGCTGGGGGGCCGGATCCGGCCCCAGGGCCGCCAGTTGGACAGCCCTGCACTAAGCGTTTTTAAACACAGGAGCATTTCCAAACAGGGGCCCCTTTTATGAGGCAAGTGAAACTGATACACATTCTTGTAAGTTGATAAGCTACAACTGTTCAAATAGTCTACCTTTGTGTTAATGAATTATACGTAGAGTTGGAAAAGACCTCGTGGGCCATCCAGTCCAACCCCCTGCCAAGAAGCAGGGAAATCGCATTCAAAGCACCCCCGACAGATGGCCATCAGGCTTTGGTCTTTCACACTTTATGTCTTTCCAACTCTGTGGAAGATCGAATACCATTAGGCTTCTATTGTTGGCCCTTGTCATTGAACCCAATGAGCAACCATGTTGTTTTTAACACAGTTAACTGCTTATGTTCATCTCTTGAGAGTGTCATGGAGAGCTTTCAGCACCTTTCCCAACCTATCTTTGGACTTCTAATTGTGTTTTGGGCTGCCATGAGTAGGGTCTCCTGAAGGAACTGTGATCGGGTGTAACGTATGCAGCAGGTTTCTCTGACTTCAATCCATCAACCTGTGCTTTTGTTCTAGGAGCATCAAAAGGATCATTTTTAACTCCTTGGTTAAGCCGACTGTGAACGAGAAGGGTGAAAAAGAAATGGATACCATTACAACTTCCCAAGCACTACAAATTTCAGGCCGAGCTGGAAGGTTTAGCACTGTTTTCAAAGAGGGGGAAGTTACTACTATGCACCGAGATGACCTTCCTTTGCTGAAGGACATCTTGAGTAAATCGGTGGATCCCATACTGGTAGGATCTTAAATATTATACACTTGATGCTAGCGTTGTGTTAGATCACATTAACCTGACTTAGGTAACATCAGGGGCTAACTTCTACTACAGAGGTGGGCCACTTTGGCCTTCCAGATGTTGTGGACTTAAATCCCTATTATCCCTCATTATTAGGTGTTTTGTCTAGGGCTCTACTGATTGGCCCAGCTATTTATCTAGGGCAGGGCTGTCCAACTTCTACCGGACCTGTGGCCGGAATTCCAGTTACTGATGACCTGGGGGGCCGAAGGGTCTGCCTCCGCCCCCGGCTCCACCCCCTCCCCGGCTCCGCCCCCTCCCTGGCTCCGCCCCCTCCCTGGCTCCACCCCTGCCCCGCCCCCTCCCCGGCTCCGCCCTCTCCCCGCCTTGGAGGTGTCTGTGGAGGACACCGGGGCTTTGACTTGGAGATAGAGATGAACACCAAAATCCCAGTCTCAAGTCCCAGTCCCTGCTTTGAACTGGATTATATTGCAGTGTGGACTCAGGGCCCTTCACACAGCCATATAACTCAGAATATCCAGGCAGGAAACCCCACAAAACCTGCTTTGAACTGGATTTTATTGCAGTGTGGACTCAGGGCCCTTCACACAGCCATATAACCCAGAATACCTGCTTTGAACTGGATTATCGGAGTCCACACTCATATAATCTGGTTTAAAGCAAATAACATGGGATTTTATTCAGATGTGTGGAAAGGAAGTCAAATAAGAAGCCAGGGCCCTTCCACACAGGCCTATAACCCTGAATGATAAGGCATAATATTCATTCTGCCTCTGCTAATAATAATAATAATAACAACAACAACAGGTTCCTGGAGTAGGAGACCTCCAAGGGCCATCCAGGGCCATCCAGTCCAATCTCCTTCTGCCATAAGGGGAAAACACAATCAAAGCAATCCTCACAGATGGCCATTCAGCCTCTGATGATGATGATAATAATAATAATAATAATAATTACAATGGGTTCCTAGAATAGGAGACCTTCAAGGGCCATCCAGTCCAATCTCCTTCTGCCATAAGGGGAAAACACAATCAAAGCATTCCTCACAGATGGCCATTCAGCCTCGGATAATAATAATAATAATAATATTATAATAATAATTACAATGGGTTCCTAGAATAGGAGACCTTTCAGGGCCATCCAGTCCAATCTCCTTCTGCCATAAGGGGAAAACACAATCAAAGCATTCCTCACAGATGGCCATTCAGTCTCTGATGATAATAATAATAATAATATTATAATAATAATTACAATGGGTTCCTAGAATAGGAGACCTTCAAGGGCCATCCAGTCCAATCTCCTTCTGCCATAAGGGGAAAACACAATCAAAGCATTCCTCACAGATGGCCATTCAGTCTCTGATGATAATAATAATAATAATAATAATAATAATTACAATGGGTTCCTAGAATAGGAGACCTCCAAGGGCCATCCAGTCCAATCTCCTTCTGCCATAAGGGGAAAATACAATCAAAGCATTCCTCACAGATGGCCATTCAGCCTCTGATGATGATGATAATAATAATAATAATAATAATTACAATGGGTTCCTAGAATAGGAGACCTCCAAGGGCCATCCAGTCCAATCTCCTTCTGCCATAAGGGGAAAACACAATCAAAGCATTCCTCACAGATGGCCATTCAGCCTCTGATGATGATGATAATAATAATAATAATAATAATTACAATGGGTTCCTAGAATAGGAGACCTCCAAGGGCCATCCAGTCCTACCTCCTTCTGCCATAAGGGGAAAACACAATCAAAGCATTCCTCAGCAATGTTGAATCAAACCTAAACTCTCATGAGAGCAACAGAAAGTACTGAACCTTGAGTTTGGGAGTTGTAGTTCTCCTCCATCCAGAGAGCACTGTGGACTCAAATAATGATGGATCAGGACCAAACTTGGCACGAAGCCTCAGAAGAAGAGGAAGCCGGAAAGGGAATGGATGAGCACCCCCCCGGTGCTCCGAACTCGGCCCCGCCCCCTTTTCGCTCTGGCCACGCCCCCTCTCACTCGTGCACTCTCTCTCTCCTTCCCTCTTTCCTTCAGGTGGTGGAAGGGGGAAGGAATGAAAGGGGGAAAGAGAGAGAGGAGGAGGGAGGGAGAGAGGGAGGGGGGAGGGAAGTAGGAGGAGGAGGAAGAGAGCCTGCTCCTCCTCCCTGCCCCGCCCCCCCCCCCGCCGCGAAAAAAAATAAATAAAAATATTAAAAAAATATTCCAAAAAATATTTTAAAATATTTTTTTAAAATCTTAAAAGGCAGATATCTTGCAGGGGGGTAGGGGGCCGTGGGGAAGGGGCTGGGGGGTGTATACGGCCCCGGGGCCGCCAGTTGGACAGCCCTGATCTAGGGCATAATTGTCTCCTTCAACTGACAGCGGTTTTCCTGGATCTCGGGCTTTGGGGTTTCCCATTTCTGCCTGCTGGAGGTGTCAGAACCTGTATTTGGGAACTTCTGCCAGCGGGAGAGGTGATCTACTATTAAGTCACAGTCTGACATTTCAGATATGCATTTTGAATAGCCTTGCTGATTGGGGCACTCATCAAGCCCTGCTGACCACAACTAAAACACACACTACATCCCTGCCCATCTGCTATAGCAGGGGCCGGGAACCTATGGCTCGCGAGCCAGGTGTGGCTCTTTTGATGATTGCATCTGGCTCGCTTTTGAGAGGCTACGGTGTCTACAGGAGGACAAAATACCTCACTCCTCAAAGATGACAAGAGGAGAGCGCGAGAGGGGAATGCTGTAGGGAGCTGTAGGGAGAAAATGCTGTTTCCGGCATGTCCGGCTCTCTGTATGCATGCGTGGAGTGGCCTTTGTCTCACTGAGTGAACTGAGGTAATGTTGTCAGCAAGCAATAAAGTGGCGGTGGATGCAGTGGAGATGGCTCCCCGAGGCCCCCCTCGCGGCCCCTGTTGCGGCTCTTCGAGCACCCTGGAGCCTGCCCGGTCCTCACCGCCTGTGGCCCTCTCTGAAGCCAGGCCTGCCACAGGGGCCTGGCCTGGGCCCTGAGAGCGCCGGCACCGTCGAGACCCCTGAAGGCCACCGGACTGTTGCCGGAAGCGGGCCAAGGTTTTATTTATCGTATCAGAAGCGAACCAAGGGTACATTTGTATTGTATTTTTTAAAAAGCCCCACAGCATTTGAAAACTTGGCAATATATTAAACTAGCCATCCCGTGCCACGCGTTGTATGTATATACTCACATTTAGTTAAATTCAGTCTTAAAATATATATATATTATATGGCTCTCACTGAAATAAATTTCCAAATATTTTGCTTTCATGGCTCTCTGAGTCAAAAAGGTTCCCGACCCCTGTGCTATAGCGTTCAAGGCTGGGTATTATTGCCTAGGTCAGGCCTACACAACCTGTGGCTGTCCAGATGCTTTGGACTTCATCCTCCAGAATTTCTGGCATTGGACAAGCTGGCTAGGGCTTATGGGAGTAGGAGTCTCAAACCCCTGGGAGGCCACAGATGGTAGGCCTGGTCTAGGCCCTAGATCAGGCCTGGGCAAACTTTGGCCCTCCAGGTGTTTTGGACTACAACACATACCGGCTGTTAGGAATTGTGGGAGTTGTCGTCCAAAACACCTGGAGGGCCAAAGTTTGCCCAGGCCTGCCCTAGATTCTAGGGCACCTGAGGCATCAGACTGGAAAAGACTGTTTCATGTGTTGGCTTGCTTGTAGGGAGCTGGGTTTCCGGTGTGTCCGGCTCTCAGCACGCATGCGCAGAGCACTCTTCGTCCTGTTGCGCGGAAATCCGAGGAGGAAGGCGCGGGAGCCATGGGCGGCGAGGCTGGGGATCCTCTCCGCGCTTTGCCTTTCCTTCCTTGCTCGCTGCAAAGGCTGTCGACAAAGGATTCTTGTGGGGCAGCCAAAGCGGGCGCCATTTCCTCCAGCCCGCTTTGGCTGCCCCGCCAGCATCCTCCGCCGACAGCCTTTGCAGCGGGCAAGGAAGGAAAGGCAAAGCGCGGAGAGGAGCCTCTGCAGATCCCCAGCCTCACCGCCCGCGGCTCCCGCGCCTTCCTCCTCCTCGGATTTCGGCGCAACAGGACAAAGAGTGGCAGCTCAGAGGCCAGGCGCGTGCCAGCAGCCCCATCTTTTCTCCTGTCTCCGCCAAAAGGGCAACATCCTGGGTGAGTGGCCTCCTTTCCCGCCTTTTGCTGCCTCCTCAGTGGAGAGAGAGATATATATATATATATATATATATATATCGCTCTCTCCTGCCCAGGCTGCCGCCGGGCCCTCTCCCCCGCCCAAGTGGAGGAGGCGTCCCTCTGGGGCAGGCGCCTGCAGCTCTCTTCTGCCAGCGCCCGTCTGGGGGGGAGACCTCGCTGGAGGTTTCCTCCCAGAAGCACACTCTCCTGACGTTTCGCCCTCAGGGGGGGTCCGTGATCTGCGCCCCCTTCGGCTTGCGCCCCATGGCCTAGGGTGGCCTTATGAGTAATCCAGGCCTGGAGCATGTGGATCACATTCTTTCCAACACGTTTGGGTTATATTTTCCCATGCTTATACATAATCTTTTAAAAGATTGTAATTGTGGTGAAAAATTAAACATGCTTCTTCTCTTCCCAGACTGCAGGTTTGCATCCCACTGCTGAGCAGATTGAAATGTTTGCATATCACCTTCCGGATGCCACCCTCTCAAATCTAATTGTAAGAATCAGAAAGGCAGTTGAACTTCTTCAGTGTACAGTAGTTCACATATTGCATTGCTCTAGGGAGGTCACATTATTCTCATGAACATCTGTTTTATGCAGATATAATCTAAACCAGGGGTGCTCAGAAAGTCGATCGCGATCGACTGGTCGATCTTGGGACCCAGGGAGGTCGATCCCAGCTGGATGGGACGCTTCTGAAGGGGCGGAGCCATGTCGCGCCAAGCCCCGCCCCCTCCGCCGGCTTCAGCATTTCCACTGCTGCTCCTAGGTAGAAGAGGGTAATGCCAAGCCAGTAGTGACTATCTATGCCACCACTGGCTTGGCATTATCCTCTTCTACCCAGGAGAAGCAGTGGAAATGCAAAAGCCAGTGGGGTGGGCCTTAGCTCCGCCCCTCTGGCTTTAGCCACAGCCAGTGGTAATGGCCAGTGGTGGCTATCTATGCCACCACCACTGGCAGGAAATGCTAAAGCAGAGGGGGAGGGGCGGGCCAAGCCCCCATGCTTCAGCATTTCCCAGCTTCTCCTGGGTAGAAGAGAAGCCAGTGGTGGTGGCATAGATAGCCACCACTGCTGCATAACCTTTCTGTACCCTGGAGAAGCAGTGGAAATGCTAAAGCCAGAGGGGAGGGGCGGAGCCAAGCCCCACCAAGCCCCGCCCCATCCGCGGCTTCAGCATTTCCACTGCTTCTCCTGGGTAGAAGAGGGTAATGCCAGTGGTGGCTATCTATGCCACCACTGGCTTGGCATTACCCTCTTCTACCCAGGAGAAGCAGTGGAAATGCTAAAGCCAGAGGGGAAGGGGGCGGAGCCAAGCCCCACCAAGCCCCGCCCGTCCGGTGGGGTTTCAGCATTTCCACTGCTTCTCCTGGGTAGAAGAGGGCAATGCCAAGCCAGTGGTGGCATAGATAGCCACCACTGGCCACCACCCTGGCTGTGGAAATGGCAGCTAAGCCCCGCCAAGCTCTGCCCCTCCACCAGCTTCA
This sequence comes from Anolis apletophallus, assembly GCA_030556195.1. Taxonomy (NCBI): domain Eukaryota; kingdom Metazoa; phylum Chordata; class Lepidosauria; order Squamata; family Anolidae; genus Anolis; species Anolis apletophallus. Next base: position 135,981,002 of record JARBWK010000010.1, read on the forward strand.
GCATTTCCACAGCTTCCAGGAGATGCCAGCCAGTGGTGGCTAAATGCCACCACTGAAGCCCCTCTTCTACCCAGGAGAAGGTGGGAATGCTGAAGCCAGAGGGAGGAGCGGAGCCAAGCCCGCCAAGCCCCGCCCTTCCCCAGCTCCGCCCTGTTCTCTCTTGGTAGATCTTTCTGACTTGGTTTTAGTTTAAGTAGCTCGCATGCTGAAAAAATGTGGGCACCCCTGCTCTAAACCAATGTTTCCCAACCTTTTTTGAGCCGCGGCACACTTTTAACATAAAAAAAATCCGGGGGCACACCACCAACCAAAATGACACTCTAACACAGTAAAGAACAGCTGGGGGATGGTGGCCTGCTGGGAGTAGCTGCTGGGAGTGCCGAAGCTGGGGGAGGGGGAGGAGCCAGGCCGCACCATGCCCCGCCCCCTCCCCCTGGCTTGAGCTCTCCCACAGCTTCTCCAGCCTTGAGGGGGCAGTTCCAAGCCAGTGGTGGCAGAGCTAGCACAATGCTGGCTTGGCACTGTCCCCTCAAGGCTGGAGAAGCTGTGGGAGAGCTGAAGCCGGGGAGGGGGTGGAGCCAGGCTGCCCCATGCCCCGCCCCCTCCCGGCTTCAGCTCTCCCACAGCTTCTCCAGCCTTGGAGCAGTGCGAGCGAGGGGCGGAGTCATGGCTCCTGCCTCGCCGCTGACTTCCGCCGCTCGCTGGAGCCGCAGGAGGAGCATGATGAGCGGTAGACGGGCTTCAGTGGGCAGGGCTCCTCCACGCGGCTTCAGCAAGCGAGGGGCGAGAGTCATGGCGGGAGTCATGGCGGATTGGAGGCTGGCTGGGGAAACGGCCGAAGGAGGCGGCGCCCCGGCCCTTTCTTCTTTCTCTTCGCCGCCGCCCGGCCCTTACTCCTCCTCCCCCAAGCAGCATGAGTTCGGCAGGAGGAGGGGGGAAGGGGGCAGAGAGCTCTCCTCGCGGCACAGCCGGAGGTCTGTCACGGCACACTACTGTGCTGCGTCACAGCGGTTGGGAAACACTGATCTAAACAAATAAGATTTGCAGCTTTTGTTTCCGTAGCTGATAAGGGGCGGAGCTTTGGAAAGTTCTGAGGGCTTGAATGATTGGCTGGGCTGTGGGGATCTGGGCAAGGAAAATGCTAGCCATGGTTTGCTTCTGTGTAAATTATTACTTTGAATTTTATACAGTATGCTCTCCATATCCTTGGATTCTGCGTCCATTGATTTTACCATTCATGGCTTGAAAATATTCCAAAACATTCTCCTCCAAAAAGCAGCCCTTAATTTTGATATCTACCGTGTTTCCCCGAAAGTAAGACAGCGTCTTACTTTCTTTTCCCCCCCAAAAGTCCCTTTACGTCTTACTTACGGGGTACGTCTTATATAACCCAAGACGCGTGCCCGTCGCCACGCCCACGCCACCGCCGCCGCCGCCGCCACGCCGCCGCAACCGGAGGTGTGCCGCGGCACACCTGCGGCACACCTCCGCGGCACACCTCTTCGCCAGGGCTCCAGGCAAGGGAGGGGGAAAGGAGCCAGGGGCGGGAGGAAGCGGCGACGCGTCACTGTGGCGCTGCGATCTCACCACGCCCCTGGCTCCTTTTCCCTCCCTTGCTTGAGGAAAGAAGGGAGAGGGAAAGGAGCCAGGGGCGTGGTGAGGATCGCAGAGTGACAGTGACGCGTGACGCAGCCACGCCTGGCTCTCTTCCCCCACCCTTGGAAGGGAGGAGGAAGAGAGCCAGGGGCGGGGAGAAGGGACGACGCGTCACAGCAGCAATCCTGAGGAGGAAGAAGCGAGCGAGAGGAGAACGATAGAGAGAGAAGGGGCAGGGACGAAAGAAGGATGAAAGGGTGGAATGGAAGGAGGGAGGGAGAAGAAATGTGGCCCACCTTAACACTGAATGCTTCCTTGCAATAACTCCCCTCCCTGGGAAGGGAGGGAGGATGAGAAGGAGGAAGGAGCGCTGCCGAGGTGGAAAGCCATGCGGCCGGGTCGCTCTTCCTGTTTGCTGCCAAGGGGGCGGGGCCCGAGAGACGTCACTCCCTCTCATTGGCCCCCTCCCTCAGGAGAAAAGGAGTGGACCAATAGAAAGCCAAGGGGCGGGTCCAAAAATAATCAATAATATTTTTATTGAAAAATTATTTTTAAAATATTTTTAAAATATTTATTGCAGGAGGGTAAGGGGCCGTAGCCAAGGGGCTAGGGGGCCGTGTACGGCCCCCGGGCCGCCTGTTGGACAGGCCTGATATAAGGGACCTTATTTTACTACACCATTGTATATAATAGGATGTTACTATCCACAGAAGGTTCTAGAAGCAAATCGCAGCAAATAACAAGAGCCCACTGTCCTATGTTTGAAATAGTTACATATATTTGGCCTGTATACTTAATCCGTTTACTTGGAACAGGCCTTGTGCATTCCAAATGAGACGGTGGCTTTACAGTCTGTGCAATTGAAATTATCAGCAAACTGGTAAAAGGTCTTTTAAAAAAGCAAACAAGAACTTTTTAGGAAGTTTTTCCGTGATTTGCTGACAGGTTTTGTAGTCAAATTGTAAAAAAAAAAAGGGGCGATATATTTAATACAGAATATTTGTCTTTTAAAATAGGATATTTTTGTGAGTCTCTCCCAAGTTGATGGCCTCTACTTTGTGTGCAATGTTGATGACTTCAAATTCCTTGCTGACATGATCCAGCACATTCCCCTGAACCTGAGAGCGCGGTACGTGTTCTGCACAGCCCCCATCAACAAAAAGCAGCCCTATGTGTGCACCTCGCTCTTAAAGGTAAAGGACCCACATCTCCGTCGTGATCCTTGACATGTATTTGTGTGTGTGAATCTTTGTATGTTTTATGGGAATAGGTTGTGTTGTACTCTAGGGCAGTGAGCCGCGGCACATTTTTTACTTTTACAAAATCCTGGGGCACACTACCAACCAAAATGACACAAAATGACACTCTAACACAGTAATACATATAGCTAATATGTTTTTTAAATGTATTTGTACAGTCAGTGTGAAACCTGGGCTTGTTTCGATGAACACAACATAGATATCATGGCAGGAATGGTAGAAAGACACACACAAAGGTCTTGCTCAACAGCTGTCAGTCTCTCTGTGTTTAGTTTTTGTCATAGTCCTCAGGGAAAACGTACCCGGTCCTCAGGGAAACCGGCTGGAAAGAGAGCATAATACAATAATGACGACAACAACAATAATAATGCAGTCCTAGAGCTGGAAGGGACCCCAAAGACCATCCAGTCCAGCCCTTCTGCTAGGGAGGAAGACACAATCAAAGCTCTCCCGACAGATGGTCACACGGCCTCTGCTTCATAAGAACGATGATACAATAATAATAATAACACAATAATGACAACAATAATAATGCAATCCTAGAGCTGGAAGGGACCCCAAAGGCCATCCAGTTTGGGCTGCAGGTGGCCACGCAGCCCCAACTCCCTACCGGAACCTTGTCCTCCAGCTTGATGTAGGCCGCCTTCCCCTTGGCAGTGATGCGCATGTGCCCGCTCCAGGCCGGCTGGTCGAGCTGCCACTCCGCCTCCCTGAGTGAATGAGGAGGGGAAGGAGGGAATGAAGGAGGCGGTAGGGGCGGGCCTTGGCAGTGGGCTTCGCTTCCTTTCTCCCTGGACTCACTGGTGGCACGCGGTAGACGTGGACCTTGGGCTTGACGCACAGCACCGACTTGTACTCCTCCTCCTCCCCCCAAGCAGCAGGGGTTCGGCAGGAGGGGGAAGAATGGGGGAGGGGGGGGGAGAGAAATTTTCCGCAGCACACCAGGTGATCGCTCACAGAACACTAGTATGCCACAGAACAGCGGTTGGGAAACACTGCTCTAGGGGCTCTCCTCTATTTCCCATGCAGTGGGGGGGATATATGCGCAGAAAATATTTTCTGCTGTCGAAAAATACCTTCCTATTAGATGCCTGATCAGCCTGACCAGTGGTTTAATTTTCGTGCCAAGTAAAAACATGGATTTTCACTAGCACTTTTGAGGCCTTACTGACTTCCTCCAAATTTGCACACTTATTTGGTTTAAGCTTGTCCTCTAATGAGTTTTGAAGTGTTTTAGCTTGTCATCTTGCTTGATATTCGTTTGGTCTATTGTTGTTATTGATAGTATTCTAAAATGTTTTACACTGTTCCAATGTAATTTTTGTGGTATGCTGAAGCAGGATATAACTATTCCAATGAATCAATAGCACTTCCTGTCCCTAGCTGGGTGAGAGATTTGGTATGGTCCTTGTGCCTAATGAGGAAAGAAATTCCTGGAGAGATCATAGGACTTTGGCCTTCCCTCCTTTCATCTTTGCAGAGGAGCCAAAGCTCAAGGGAAGTGGATTGTTGGCCAGTGGCCAGCTCTGTTAATCAACCCGTTTGGCTATTGTTTGAGAGGCCCAGATAAAGCCCTGCTAATGAGGTTTAAGGAGGGGAGGCCTTTCATCCGGCGGCTGAGTTTCAGAATATGGGACATTTTGGGGAAGTCCTTTTCTCTAAAACTTCATTTTACATTTTGCTGGAGGGCAAAAAAGGAAGATTATTTCATTCCTATGAAAATAATAATAATAATAATAATACGTTATTTCTTTACCACCCTATCTCCCCAAGGGGACTCAGGCTGGTTAACAACATGTAAATTATGGTGGGGTGTGTTTCTGTTCCAAGCAATAAAAGATCAATGTGGGAGATCACTTTCACAATATTATTTCAATTTATTTCATCTTCATTCTTTTCCAATAATACGTGGATGGTGGATTGAAGATCCATATGGCATCAAAACATTGGTGCTTTCCTTCACAAAATTATAATCCATAAGGTAACATGTCATCAAATATAATTCGGATTACACTCAATGTCGGGTCGACGGTATTAAGCCATCCGTTTCGCCGTTTCCGGCTTCTTCGGGACCTGCCACATACTATCTACTGTCCAATCCACTGGTCCAATATCTATTAGATTAAACATAAATAGTTTTCAATATATAATCCCATATTCCTGTTATATATACATTTTTGTAACCTATACATATATGGAGTGAGGGAATTTAGAACTTATTATACAACATTTCAACTCATGGAACCCCTCCATTAACTTTACTTTTGAAAAAAATGATCAAAGTATTACATTTTTAGATGTTACGGTATACAAACATCAAAATATTGTGAAAGTGATCTCCCACATTGATCTTTTATTGCTTGGTTAACAACATGTAACAGCAAACATTCAATGCCGTAAAATGTAAACAACAAACAAATAAAACTTATATTGACGGGAAAAATATAAATTTAAAAAATCATAAATGCTAATAATTAAATAAACATAATTACACAAACACACGTACCTAAAAATTAGAGGCTAAAATAGATTTTAAAGTGCCTTAAAAATATTAGAACTTTCCTTTGTTCTGACTCATTCTTCTTTCCAGCTCTCAAGCAGAGAACCTTTCGATATTTTGCTGTATGTCCATGTTTTTAAATCTATATATATAAAAATGTAACATCCGTGGTTCTAAGCTTATAGGCAGCAAAACCACACAACACAGACACACAAAACCAGACCACATACACTCACAACCCAACAAGGTATGTTTGCCACTAACCCCCAAATTCCAGCCAATGGCCAAAAACCCTTAAAAAAACCTTTGGGACTACAAGCCCCAGAAACCCCTGCACCGGGGAAAAAAACCGCCCATGGCCCAGACGCGCGAAACAGCTCTTATTCTCCCTCCCCCCAAACGAAAACAACAATACCTTCCGCGAGGCACTTCACCTCCTCTAACCTCCAATCAGGAGCCACGCATGTGCAGTGCAGCTCCTACCACCCAGCCAGCCCTCATCAGGCTCCAATAAGTGGCGCATGCCAATGCCAGCCCCAAGAAGGGGCTGCCAAACCTCGCGCTAAACCTCTTCTTACCCCTCCCACCGGATTGCACGCGATCTCCCAAATGAAGGAGAGAGAGAAGTTGGCCCCAAAAGGCCAACGGCTGCCCTGGGGAAGCAGCAGGCCCCACCCACCAACAGAACAAAGGAAGGCAATGCCTCCTGGATCCGGTAGAGCCAAAGTGTCTCGCATTTGCCAGAAGGGGCTGGACTAGATGGCCCTTGGAGGTCTCTTCCTACCTTAGGATTCCACTACTACTACCGTGTTTCCCCGAAAGTAAGACAGCGTCTTACTTTCTTTTCCCCCCGAAAAGTCCCCCTACGTCTTACTTTCGGGGTACGTCTTATATAAACAAAGACGCACCTTTCCCCGCCTCTCCAAGGAAGGGGGAAGAGTTCAGAGGCGTGGCCGCGCCGCCGCAACCGGCCCATCAGCCGCAACACACCTCCCAGGCGCACCTTTCTGCTAGGCCTCCAAGGAAGGGACAGGGAAGACACTCAGCGCCGCTTAGCCACGCCTCTGGGACTCTTCCCCCTCCCTTCCTTGGAGGGCCTAGCAGAAAGGTGCGCCGCGGAGATGTGCC